>OX451740.1:528895066-529627159 GCA_948472305.1 Vicia faba | reverse complement strand
TAAATTCTTACAACTTCTTGAATCTTGGTTTTGATCTTCTTCTTCCTAATTTCATCAACAACAAAATTGAAATAAGAAATAAAAAAAATATGTTAAAATATTAAACAAGACAAAATAAATAGTGTATACCTTTAACTTTTGATATTGGAAAGTTTAATAAAATTGATTAGGAAGAGTAGAAATTTGGAGAGAAAGAGTAAGGACTAATGATGATGAGAAGAACAGAAACGGTGAAGAGGAAGGAAGGATATGACCCAAGGTGATTCTGGAATGATGTAGTTGTAATTTATAAAGGACAATTATCGTCGTGAAAATCACAATGCAAATGTAACAATCAGAAAATTTTTCACGTGATTATCACGATACAAATGTTTCCTCAGACAACACATCAATTCTCATAGTCTTTGTGCTAGGCACATCACGTGTTGCAGCAGACTTTATGTTTGCCTCGTGATTTTCACGACACTACAAAATTTTAAAAAATTTGAATTTCCCACCACATGAAAAGCTGGAAAATTTGTAAGGGAATATATTATTTAAGTTGCATTGTGATTTACATGACACAATAATTTATTCAAAAATTTTCTCTTCCCCCAACGTGAAAAGATGAACATCATTACTTTATTAATTTATATGTTTTGTGCGTGACAATCACAACACAACCTTCTTTTTTGCCTTTTGTTATTGATGTGGCAAATTCACGTGGCTGGAGGCAAGATTTCTTATAAAGATTAAGCTTTATAGCTAGAACAGGACATAGTCATCTGTTTTCTTTGATTTCCAGGAAATGAGGACTTCACCCCAAAAAAATTTCAAAGCCAGTGGTAGATCCGTGGCATGTTGCCCACTTGCTATCTGTAAAACCAAAAAGCACTAAGTCAAAAAGTGTCGGGTAAAACATACCCTAAGCAAGTTTCAACTTTAAATACTGAAGAAGACATAATGTTGCCTTGAAATAATTTTCAGTAGGTTGTGAAACAAACTGACTAAGTTGTTGGACAACAAAGGAGATGTCTGGGAGAGTCGTTAATACGAAACTTGGAATGAAGAACAACTTTGACATTTGAAATTTATATGATGTTGTTACCTGTTAAAACAATATCATTTACATAGACTGAAAAAGTAGTAAAATGATTAGTAGATAATTTAATAAAGAGAGAATAATCAACAAATGAATGGTGATAACCAGGAGAGGTTAAAGTTTCAGATAATTTAGAGTATCATTGTCTACTAGCCTACTTTAGGCCATAAAGACTCTTGTTAAGTTTATAAACCTTTGTGTTTGGAGATTGGTGAGGAAGGGTATAACATTTGGGAATGTTTATATAGACTTCCTCATTAAGGTCTCCAGGAATAAATGCATTATTGACATCAAGTTATTCTAGATGTCAATTTTGGATTAAGGCTAAGGAAAGAAGTGTGCGAACAATAGTCAGTTTGGATACAAGAGAGAAAGTGTCAAAATAATCAACACCTTGTTGAGTGTAACCCTTTTTGACCAATCCACCTTTGTACCTGTCAATACTATCATCATTAAGATACTTATTTTTATAGATCCATTTACAACCGATATGTGTTTTATGGGGATGGAGGTCAACTATGGTCCAAGTATTAGTTTGTTCAAGAACTTGTAATTCGGTTTGCATGGCTTGGAGCCAATATTAATATTGACAAGCTTAGGAATATGGGATGGGTTCAGATGTATAGGAAATCGAGAGGCAAAATTGTTTGTAATTGGTGTTGTAAGTCTTGTAAGTGAGAACATATGTAAGAGGAAATTTGGTGTTGTGATGATTGGTGGGTATGAAGTAATCAATATCAATGAGATTGAAATGACATTTTTTGAGGTAGGAAGGTTTTCTAGTTTTATCTATTGAATTTCTTAATTTTTTGGGTGTTGGGTTATTGGTAGGAGAAAGTGTTTGGTTTGGATTGGGAGGAGAAGAAGTATGAGTGTTGATGTGCGGTATAGAGGAATGAGGAAGGGGTTGAGGATTTGGAGGAGGGCAATTATTAGGTTGGTTGATTGGTTCAAAGTATGTGGTGGTAGGATGAAGGGTTGGTATAGTAAGAAGATGGATGTGGTCATGAGTATGGGTGAAGGGAAAAGAATTTTCCTAGAAGCTTACACTCCTAAAAATAATAAGAGTGTTTGTATTTAAATCATACAAGATTTATCCTTTGGTTCCTTATCTATAACAAATAAAGAAACAAGTATGATACCTAAGATCAAATTTAGTTTGATTATAAGAGAGACTAGAAGCATATGCAAGGCAACAAAAACATTTCAACCTATCATAATCAGGATGTTTGTTATACAAAAGAAAAAAAGAGTTGGATGATTAATAAGTGAGAAGGAAAGAGATTAATTAAATAAACAATATAAGCAATATATTAGCTTGAAAGAAAAGAGATCTTGCAACATTTAGGATGTGCCGACGTTTTCTCTTAACAATGCCATTATATCAAGGACATTCAACACAAAACCTCTGATTTGAGATCCCTTTAGATTTGTAAAAATCAATCATCAAAAATTTAGGACTGTTGTTGACACGCAAACATTTTAAAGGTGCGTAAAACTCATTTTGAATGAAAAAATATAAAGTTGATTTACCCCACCCTTTCCCCAGTAATTAGAAATTGGATTTTCCCTGCAGCCATCCACGCCTTCAGCTAAATCGGGTTTCCCCGATAAAAATACATATTATTTTGCATATACAAGACCAATTTTAGAGGAAAAAGTGGTTTAAAGATGGAGATATGAATACAATGTTTTTTCACAAAACAATTAAATTAAGATATGCTTAGTAACAAAATCACTAGACTGAGAAATGACAATATTTTTTTGGAGGAGAACATTGAATTAAATAGTTATGTTATTGACTTCTACAAAAATATGTTCAATTCAAAAAACCATAGTAGTTATAGTGATCTAGTGGAGAGAATTATCCCACTTGTTATAACTCATGCATATAATGAATATTTCACTAGAATTCTTTAGCCGGAGAAATTAAGAATGTTGTGCAGAATATAGATGGTAATTTTTCTTCAAACCCTGATGTCTTTTGGGTATATTTTTTCTAAGCATATTGGAATAAAATATGGACTTAAGTGATATATTCGCTGAATTAATTATTTGAACATGTTTAGATTCTTCCTACTTTCAATTTAGTCAATGTGACTTTAAATTCTTCTAAATTTTTAATTCAAAATCATCACTGAGATTATTTCAGGAAGGTTGACCAACTTACCTCCTAAAATTGTTTCATAACACCATATAGGCTTCATTAGGGACATGCATATTTAGAGTGCATTGGGATTACTTCAAAATCCATTAACATGTTGGAGAAGAAATTCTTTGGTGGTAGTATGATTTTGAAGATAGATATTAGAAAAGTCTTTGATATTTTAGATTGACAATATTCATATAATTGGATTAAGTTCAACATAAATGA
The DNA here is from genome assembly GCA_948472305.1 of Vicia faba. Lineage (NCBI taxonomy): Eukaryota > Viridiplantae > Streptophyta > Magnoliopsida > Fabales > Fabaceae > Vicia > Vicia faba. The sequence continues at coordinate 529,623,704 of OX451740.1, read as the reverse complement.
GCTTTAAGAGGATATCCTAGAATATCAACTTGTGGTAGAATATTTAAGGATAATTTAAGAAAATATTGGGAGCTTTCTCAGCTAAGATTCGAATTTGCACCTCCTTTCAAACAAGATTGCATGGAATCATATTTACTATTGAGTATGCTAACTAGAGAAATGAAAGATCTTTGGCTTGAAACTAACTAACTACTTTCAATTTGTCCATTTTCTAATATGAATATTTTTCCATGAAATATTTTAATTAAATTTAAGAATACTTATGGATTATAGGTTTTATTATATTTAACATATCTCACATACTGTATTTTAAAATTGAAATGCATTTGCAAATAGATTAGTCAATGCATGTGTTTTTGTTGATTATGACACTTGGCAGGATTCATTTATTATTTTTGTTTTTGAAAGGTTTTTTTAGGGATAAGTAAGACATGTCCAATTATCACATTTGTTGGTTGTTTGATTTGGCACATATTTTTGCTTTGAAATTTTTTGTTTGAAATATGTGTAGTTTGATATATATATATATATATATATATATATATATATATATATATATATATATATATATATATATATATATATATATATATATATATATATATATATAGTTGAGAAAGATGGTTAGTTCAGAAATTAAGTTGGAAAAGATGGTTATTTTAAATTAAAAGAAATATATTTATCTAAAAATATACATCCTCCAATCACATTTATAAAAAATACAAATGATTTTCATGATTATTAAGAAACTCAATCAAATAATGTTAATTTTTTAGATTTTAGTGAAAATATTAATTGAATATATTATTCATTACATATTTTATTAATATATAACCTATAGCTGTGTTATTAGTGCGATATTTGTTTGGAAATTTTTTTAAATAACCATATTTTCCTATTTAAATTCTAAAATAATCATATTTCTCAACTATATATCAAACTATTTATTTTTCAAACAAAAAAAAAATCATAACAAACAGCATGCGTCATACCAATTTGTGTAATTTTTTAAAATTGTACTTAGACGACAGATCAATTGACGCATACATAGAGCAAATAAAATAAAAATGAATATACATTGACATCAGACCAAATGGCACATGCGTATACAACACCCATTCATATGTGTCAATTGATCTGACACATATTTTTGCTGTGAACTTTTTTGTTTGAAATATGTGTAGTTTAATATATAGTTTGGAAAGATGGTTAGTTTAGAATTTAAATTGAAAAAGATGATTATTTTAAATTAAAAAAAATCTATTTATCTAAAAAAATACATTCTCCAGACATATTTATTAGCAATACAAATGATTTTTATGATTATTAAGAAATTCAATCAAATGTAGTTAATTTTTTAGATTTTAATAAAAACCTTAATTAAATTTATTATAATATTTTTTTTTATTAAATTTAATAATATGTTAAAAACTGAAATAGGAAGATATATTAAAAATTATAATATTAAATATTAATTTAATAATAATTGACTTTTGTTTATAACAATAATCCAGAATTAAAGCATTATGATTTTAAAACACTAGTTTTATATTCAATATTTTAATACACGTCTTTAATGGAGATGATATTATTTTCTTCCGGCAAATTATAATGTGAAGTTTTGCTTAGCTCAAGGCACATGGATATGTCTGGCACATGAGGAGTGTTGGTTGGTCTGAGTATGTACTGAAATCAGAGTTCTATTATTGTTGTACTGAATTTGTAACGTCGCTATCACACAACCTCAAAAGCCAACAATTTTGTTATAATGCTATTATTGGTTCTTGTTTAGAACCTACATTGAAACTTAAAAATGGCAAAGGAAAATGTCCTTCACATGAAGGGTGGTGTGGGAGAAACAAGCTATGCAACTAACTCCTCACTTCAGGTATTAATCATCTTCTCTTCTACCTCCACCTAATTAATTTAACCTTAAATTCATTCATTTTGTTCAGAGAAAAGTGATAATGGAAGTGAAGACCATACTTGAAGAAAATATAATATTGAGTGTGTCCAACAAAAGTGCAAAAGGTTGTTGGAAAATAGCTGACTTAGGTTGCTCTTCAGGACCAAACACACTTTTGTCCATCTCAAATATCTTGGACATGATCCATAACATTAACATGAAACTAAATCATGGGAAACCTGTATTTCAAGTTTACCTCAATGATGTATTTGAAAATGATTTCAATACAATCTTCAACTTACTTCCTGATTTCTACCAACAAGTAAAAGAAAAGAATGTTGGAGAATGCTTCATAAGTGCAACACCAGGGAGTTTTTATGGAAGGCTCTTTCCAAATAATTACATTGACTTTTTTCATTCATCCTATTCTCTCCATTGGCTATCTCAGGTTAGCTTTCCTCATATTGATATGAATTTTACTATTAAACCACAAGTCTTCTAGACAGAGCCGTATCAAGTTTTTTAGAGGACTGTGAATATTATCATAGTTTAACCATGAAAAAATAATAATTTCTATTTCACAGTAGTTTAACCTATTTTATGAAATCTTATTTTACCATAGTTAATTGTGACAAATTTGAGACCTATACGATAACCTACCGGCATGCTCTTAAAGACAGTCCTACGTCAAGAACAAGATGCATTAAGTATTATCAGATAAGTTAGAACACTTTGTATTATATTTATTTTATTTTTTAAAATTATTTTTTGGGTTAGGCACCGAAACATTTGGTGAAGAATGGAGAACCACTCAACAAAGGCAATATTTACTTATCAAAAACAAGCCCTCCATCAGTTTATGAAGCATATTTTAAGCAATTTGAAAGAGATTTTCAGTATTTTCTAAAGCTACGCTTCAAAGAATTAGTATTGGACGGTGTGATGGCACTAACATTCATTGGCAGAGAATCACATGACAAAATTATTTCTGTTCAAGGAATAGTTGGCATGGTTCTCAACGAAATGGTTCTAGAGGTAAATATAAGATTTCATAATCACTAAGAAACAAATTGATATGTTAAACACTTTCATAGTATGAGCTAAATTTTTTTATAATTTGTAGGGTTTAGTTAAAAAGGAGAAATTGGATATGTTTGATTTTCCAATATACCATCCTACCGAAGAGGAAGTACGACAAGTGATTGAAGCAGAAGGATCTTTTATTCTTCAAAAGGTGAAGACTTTTAAGATGGCTTGTGATGCAAACCTTCAAGAAGATGTGAATGGTTATGTTGTTGATAGCAAAATGAGAGGGGAATTTATAGCCAAGTATCATCGAGCAGTTTTTGAACCTATTTTAATAGCAAGTTTCGGTGAAAATATCATGGATGAGTTGTTCTTAAAGCTTGCAAAAATGCTTGAGAAACTTATTGAAATTGAGACATTAGAGTTTACTAATATTATATTGTTTTTAACCAAGGATCATTGATGCTAGATGTACTATACCTAATAATATTATAAATATTTTAATTATAATAATATAATGAATGTTTTGAATATTGTTACTTGTAGATATGTATTTCTATTTTTTTTATTCCTCCAGCTTAGCAAGTGGATATTTATTGCTATTAGTCATCATATGTAATTGTCAACTCATTTACAGATGTCTTATAAATAAGATTTCAATATATGTAAAAGACTCTTGAAAGTATAATATATAATATTCCCTTATCCTCTTTATCTCTTTTCTTTTAACTCTTTATGTTTGTTTCTAACATGTTATTAATATGATATTGATTAAGTTATTTGGAGGTTATATTAGTAGTGATGCAGTCAGAAATATTAAGAAATAACAAGTGTTAAATTTAGAATAAAAATATAAGATTGTAAGTGCAAAATCTGTCAGATAATTTTATAAAAGATGTACAAAGATATTTCAGCAGCGTTTTGGCAAAATGTATCAGTGCAAATTCATTGTTTTCCAATTCATCAAAGTCTTTCTTTTATAGCCAAAAAGAAATCCGTTGGAGTGTAGAATAGAAATACCAAAATTTCCAACTGTCTTCTTGCACATCGGCCATTGTGAGTGGTAGACAATATCGTACCAATAGTACAGTCCTTGCACCAAAAAAATAGGATAGTGGAAGGAGGTGATCTTGTACTATTTCTCACATGAATCCTTTGATCCTCTTTTCTAATTTCTAGAGGCTTCAGAGTATATAAGAGTTGAATTATGCTTGGAAGGATAAAAAACTAAGTCTTCATAACCATGTCTTTAGATTCTTTAGAACTTGGTCAACAATCCTTGTCTTTAGAGTCTTCAACACTTGGTCTTCAGAGCTTTGTTTTAAGAGTCTTCAGAACTTGTTCAACATAACCTTGTCTTCAGAGTCTTCAGAGTCATTGGTCATCAGAGTCTTCAGAACTTGTTCAACATAACCTTGTCTTCAGAGTCTTCAGAGTCATTGGTCATCAGAGTCTTCAGAACTTGTTCAGCAGAACCTTGTCTTTGGAATCTTCAAAACCTTGAAGCAAGATAGCTTTGGAATCTTCATAGCTTTAGAATCCATCAAAAACATTACCATCGGAGTCACAGTTAGAAGCGATAAAACTAATGTTCGTCAGAACTGTTGTTTTAGAAGAATTCTAAGCAATAATGCACACACTTGTCATATATCAATTAGGTTGGACCACTGTTAGTCATGCTTTCTTGAGAACATTCTATAGTATATATCACATAGGACTATAGGAACCAGATTATTCTTGATCTAATATTGCTTAATTTCATTGGTAAGTTTCTTTGGACTTAGGGCTTAGGATGAATTGATTAAAGATTTTCTCACTAAGAACTTAGGAGTAAACACTCTTAAAAACCGGTAATTGATCATATAAAATAAGTTTTTGCAATATTAATTAAGAGTTGTTACAGGAATAAATCACACAATTTCCCTAGTATGTTACTCATATATGTCGAAACAGTTCACCATATCTGTTTACTTTATTCACAATTATTTTCTTAATTTAGCATAAAAAAACCAAATGCTAGTTTTTGTTTAATTGAGCAACAATTCGAACTCCATATTTACACACATTCCTTGAGATCGATATTTGGGGATCTTTTCTCATTATTACTATAGAGGCAAAATAGTACACTTGCTATTTTACCAATCAATTTTTTGGCGCCGTTATTTGAGATTGCTAAAATATAGACTTTTAATTTTAGTTCAATTGAAATTTTGTTGCTCTGTAATTAAAATTTAATTTCTGTTATTTTTATTTTAGTTACTAATATGTCTCTAATAATTTTATGCGAGGAGATCGCTCACCTAATTTCCTATTGACGCAGAAATCAAAAGAACTTTACACACGAGGCTCAGACAAGCTAGATTAGCAAGACTAGACTCCAAAGAAGAGAAAATGTTTGTCCATTCAGATTCAGAGTCAGAAAAAGAAGTTGAAACTATGGCTGAAGATCCACCAGTATCTGAGAGACTCCTTGGTGATTATGTTAGGGAAAATGCACCAGGTGGTAGGTTCACAATTGTAAACCAATAAGTGAATGTGCCAAACATTCAATTGCATCCTAGCACAATTACTCAACTTGAGAGGAAATCTTTCATCAAATAGGTAAATGAAGATTCTAATAAACACCTGCAAAGATTTCTGACTATGAGTACCACCTTAAATATTAATGGACACATTGATGAATCAAAGAGGTTGAGAATGTTTCCTTTACTTTATCTGAAGATGCAGAGGAGTGGTTTTATTTTCTTCCATTCGGCCGTATTACTTCTTGGTAAGAGATGGAAATGGATTTCTTAAATGAGTATTTTCCAGCGTTGGTGTTCTTAAGAAAATATATGAAATCCTGAACTTCAAGCATAAAGAGGATGAGTCATTAGGAGATGCTTACAAAAGATTCAAAAGACTCATAGTGACTTGTCCTACACATAATATGGATCAGACTGAACAAATGCAGATGTTTGTTAATGGTTTTAGAATAAATACCAAACAGTTGATTGACACAACAGTCAGTGGCTCCGCTAATTTCTCAACAGCCACTGGTATTAAAAAAATAGTTGAAGTAATATCTACAAATGAGATCTAGAGTTATATGATAGATGTGCAAGCAAACCTGAAGGAGTTATTAATTTGAAGTTGGAAACCAACAAAATAAGAATAAAAGATATAGTGGCTGCAGAAGTGGAGAAAAAACTGAAAGCAATGAATATAGGTACACAACAATTAGCTCAAATTCAATATGCTCAAACTGTTAGTTGTGAAATTTATAGTGGACCTCATTATATTATGCATTGTCTTGCAACCCCGTAACAAATCGAAGTGATAAAATTCTTGAAGCAGAATAATCTCTATTCAAACACTTACAATTAAGGGTGGAAGAATCATCCAAACTTCACTTGGAAAGATCAGAAAGAGAATGTTCAACAACATGGTCAAGGTAAATATTGTAATCAGTTTCAACAAACACAACAACAACAAGCTCCACAAAAGGCCGATTAGGAGGTAGCTATAGAAAAAATGGCTGCACAAAGCTCTCAATTCCAAGAAGAGACAAGGAGAAATCACAGGAACTCCATAACTTCAATTAATAATTTGGAAGTTCAAGTGGGACAGATAGCACAACAATTATCTCTACAAGCATAAGGCACCTTTCCGAGCTTCAGTGATAAATCGAAAAAACCATGAGAATATTAATGTTGTCGCAACAAGAAGTCAGAAGGTGTAAAAATATGAAGAAGATAAGGCAACAAAGGATGACTTTGTCATAGAGGGAGATCTAGAAGTGAGAGAAAATAAGAAAAAGAAGGAAGAAGTTATACCACCTGTGAAGCCAGCTAAACAGAAAAATAAAAAGGAGACTAAATCGGTGATTAAGCTGTCATATCCTCCTAGAGTGATAAAGAAGGATCCAAAAGAGAAATACTTTGAGAAATTTGTCACATTGTTCAAAAATTTAGAGATCAATACGCCTTTCTTTGACGCACTCGAGCAAATACCCATGTACCAGAAATTCATGAAGGAGGTACTATCTAAAAAGAGACCAATATGAGATGGACCGATACCCTGTGATGAGAAATGTTATACAATCTCATCAAACAGGAGAATTCCAATCAAGCATAATGACCTTGTATCGATCGCAATACCTTGCACTATAAAAGACATAACTTTCAAGAAGGTTCTAATTGATTCAGGTTCTAATGTGAGCCTAATACCATTATCTATATTTCAAAAGCTCGGTATTGTAAAGGTAATCGATATAGGAACTAATTTAAAATTTATTGATCATACCATAAAGCAGTCATATGGGGTAGTGATAAGTGTAAATTGTAGTTATTTTTCTATATACTTTTTGTTGCACTTATCAACTCTTTGTTGTTAATTTCGGTTGAATAACCCGAATTTAGTGTAAATATGTATACTTAGTGCATAATTATATTTATGATTCATTTTGTGTATTGTATGATAGTTTTAATGTTTTTTTGTAGGTATTTTCGCATATTTGGAGCATCGAGGAATAAGTTGTCAAAGACATGGCTCCGGATAACCATTTTTAGACAAAATAAGGAATTATTGAAGGTCCAGGTCAAGCTTAGCATGGTCACAGTGCACGTGTTGAATGGACAGGTAGAGGAGAGCTCGCTAAGCACGATATTTGGCGCTTAGTACGCTCTAAGGTGGTTTGATGAATAAGTGAGTGCGAGCTTAGCGCGGTATTTGGCACTTAGGAGGTCGAGGATTTTTTATATTTTGTATAAATAGCTTAGAATAGATTTTCCAGGTTTATAGGTTTACCCAACATCATTGGGTGGTGCATCTTGTCGATTGGTTATGGGTTATCTCGGATCGTGTTGACACCGTGAGAATTTTCCTATTCATCTCCTTATTCCCCATGTATCATTCCAATCGTGGGTTTTGTATGTATATCTTTACTCTTTATGTATGTACATTTGTTGATCAAGGGATCATATGAAATCTCTTTTACAAATTAATACCGATGGTTGCTCTTGATTTTTGCTTTATCGTGGAGTTTTGATTTGTCATAGCCATATGCTTTCTGAATCTCTTTCTTGAATGAATATGTATTAAGTCCTAGATTCTAGACATGGATTTAGGCTTAATATTTATGTGGGTATCGATTAAGAAATGCATCTGGGTTGTTTGAGTTGCACTCGAAATCGCCTTCGAGAGAAATATGGGTGATGTCTCACTTTGTGTTAGAAATAGCCTTAGTGTGAGAGATACATAATGGTATTGACGAGTGATTTAGGTTGAGTTCAATTGATCGGCGAGTTTAAGTATTTGACAGGTAGAGTGAAATGTGATTCCTGTATGAATTCTCTTATGCTACAGATGATTGTTTATTGCTTTCTTTATTGCTTTATTTACTTTTCCTACACTTTTTCCACAAACCCTTTTCAAAACTTTGAGAGATTGAAACAGTTTAATGGTACTTTTTCCCTCTCACTAATCCTTGTGGAGACAGTATGATATACCCTATAAAATATTTACTTTTACTTGTCGCTTTACCGCTTCAACAAAATGGCATTGTTGTCGGGTAATGGTGTTGATATTAATTACATCGTAAAAATTTTGCTTTCTAAGTTTCATAAATATGTTTATATCGTACATTTGTGCATATTTTACATGCTTGTTCATTTGTACATTGTATACTTGTTTTGTTTCACGTTTTCCAAAAGTGTGGTTAGGTGTGTAGTTCCGGTTAGAGCTCGAGGAGATGCGAGCTAAGGCGGGAGTGAAAGCATTTGGCTCATTCGAAGCAATGTGTTTGTTTTTCAATAACAGACGTCAAAGATTACGACGTAAAACAAGCGCTTGTTGGGAGGCATCACAACGGTTTTATTATGTTTTTTATTGTGTAGGTTTGTTGGTGTAGTGGAGGCTTGGTGAAAATACAGCAGCTTTGCTGATTTTTCTGCATTTTCCTGAGCATGCTCTGCTGTTTTCAGCCAACGACTTCTATTTGTGTCACTTTGCTTCCTTATTTTTCCCACTCAACCAGTGTTGTTTAGTTGTAGTTTAGATAGTTGAATGCAATTGTCTAAAAAAATTTAACTCAGACAAGTTCTTAAATTTCATATCTTCACTTTTAAATTTGTTTAGACAATTTCATTCGATCTTTTAGTATATGTATATTAATTGTGTTCACTTTTGTGTTTGTCTTTGAGCTTGTTGTGAATAGCTTAAGGATATTGAGGTGATTTGTCAAGTTTGATCGTTTCAACTTGTGAATACGTGGTAATGATTTTGTTAATGTTTTGTACACATTCAAGGTATGTGTTTATTGTTTTCTATACTTTAGCATATTCATGATACTTAGACTTTTTACAATTTTTATGTCATTCATTCTTTTGTATACATGTTCATGTACGAATCACTTTTCTTCCTACCCTTTTGTGTGGTGGCTTTCCATTATTTATATAAGCTAGAGACCATAATTCTTGTTCTAACTAGATTTTATTATGCTTAATCGTTTGTTTGTGTTGGTTATATAAAAGCATGAAAAGGATCAATGTATTTTTGTTTCATTTTGAGCACAACTACCTTATCAAATATCCAATTGTCCTTGTGAGCGTGTGATCATTCATAACCCCTTTAAGCCTTTTGTCATTGTCCATATTCTTTGAATTTGATGCTTGTCTATAAGTATTGATTTCACTTTTTGTATGAATTTTGAATGTTTATTTTTTCTTGAACCCTCAACTTTGTGTTGTTGTATGAATTTTTACTTTGCCTTAGAGAGTAGGGAGTATTCACATGATAATGTCGGTGAATTCAAGTTGGGGAGAAAAATTATTGTGCACTTGTGGTTGATTGCTATGAGGTTGAGAAAGAAAAATAAAATAAAAGAAAAAAAAATAGAAAAATAAAAGAGAAGAAAAAGAAATAAAAAAAAAGAAAAAGCTTTGAAAAAGAAAAACAAAAAGAGTTTGAATAATTGTGCAAATAAGTAATGTGTTTTGTGTAACAATTTGGGATTCGGAAGAAGTTTGATTGAAATTTTGTGTTTGAAACTATGTGAGTTAATCACTCCCTTAGGTTTAGGCAAGTTTTTGTTTTGACCAGTCTTAGAAATTATCCCTTGTTTGATTTCCCGACCACACTACAACCTTGAAAAGTCCTTTTGATTCTTGCTTTTATGTCTTCAACATGATTTTTGGATGAGTGTATAATTTAATCTTTTGTTTGCAAGGTTGTTGGATGAGTAAAAATCCTTATTTATGTATGTTTGTCATCTACTTATGATTATGTTCTAGGTGTGGTTCATTTGTAAACTAGTGTTGTTTTAGTATGTTTGGCATGATTTTTGTATTTAGCATTTGTTTCGTGTTTATGTTATAGTCGTATTTTAGTGGTAAGTGTTTACTTTATGGGTATTGTTTTTCATTTGAACCGTTTCATTTGTTTTCCTTTTTTAAAACTTGTTGATTCGTGATTCTTTGGTTGATCGATTTTGTTTCTTCAAGTTGTTTGTTTCTTGTTTAGGGATAAACAGGTTCAAGTTGAGGAGAGTTTAAGTGCAAATTGTAGCTATTTTTCTATATACTTTTTGTTGCATTTATCAACTTTTTGTTGTTAATTTCGGTTGAATAACCTAAATTTTCTGTAAATATGTATAAATTAGTGTATAATTGTATTTATTATTCATTTGTGTATCGTTTGATAGTTTTAATGTCTTTTTGTAGGTATTTTCACGTATTTGGAGCATCGAGGAATAAGGTGTCAAAGGCACAACTCCAGATAGACTTTTTGGACAAAATAAGGAATTATTGAAGTTTCAGGTTCATCTTAGCGCGATCACAATGCATGTGTTGAGTGGCTAGGAATAGGCGATCCCGCTAAGTGCGGTATTTGGCGCTTAGCGCGCTCTAAGGCGGTTTGATGAATAAGTTAGTGCGCGCTTAGCACGGTCTGTGATTTTCATATTTTGTATAAATAGCTTAGAACATTTTTTTTAGGTTTTTTTATCACCTCTTTCCCTCATGGAGGAGCTTTGATCCGATTTTCTATAGATTAGAGGTTTACCCAACATCATTGGATGGTGCATCTTGTCGATTGGTTATGGGTTATCTCGGATCGTGTTGACATCACGAGAAGTTTCCTATTCATCTCCTTCTTTCCTATGTATCATTCCAATGGTGGGTTTTGTATGTATATTTTTACTCTTTATGTATGTACATTTTTTGATCATGGGATTGTATGAAATCTCTTTTTAAAATTAATATCGGTGTTTGTTCTTGATTTTTTATTTATCGTGGAGTTTTGGTTTGTCGTATACATATGCTTTCTGAATCTCTTTCTTGAATGAATATATATTAGGTCCTAGACTCTAGATGTAACATTATTCTAAACCCTAAAGAATACTCGCAATTATTTAGTAAATAAATCAGAGTATATTACCAACAAGGGTTTCACATCTTCATATAAAACATCATAACAATACATCTTGCTCCATAACACAGATTTTCAAAATATTTAACAAAGTATATTCAATATTTAGCTCTTCAAATCATTTCAGCAAAAATCATAGTTCAAAACACCTCATCGTGATACTTCATAAAATTTAGTCATGCTTCATAATTCATACTTATAAATTAAAACATCTCGAGTACCACGTAGGGTGACTCAACATCTTAAAACAAAACAAAGAACATAAGTTCCAATCATTCGATCCCGTCTCCGATGTTACATATCAGAGCAAGACTCCCTTTATTCAACAAAAGCAAATAAACACACTTTGAAGCTATCCTCTAACGCTTTTACAGATTATTCTCGATCACCTACGTGTTACCCACATGGAGGCAACATTCAAATAGAAAAGGGTGGGTAAATCATAATCATTATATAATACATAATGAATAGACATATTAAATATGAACATAAGCGAGGCATCACACATCATCATATCTTCATATTATACTCACACCTTCATAACTTCATCAATACACAAACACACATCATCATACACAATGTATCTTCAAGCATGACAAATAAATCATTATGCAACGTTAGATATAATGTAATGCAATGTCACAGACTCATTCATGTGGTACCAAAACTTTACTGATGACCTAGCCATCGTTATCTCCAAATATCCCAACCATAGGATCGATTCTCGCTTGGAACCAGAGCACTTTACCGTTGCACCCAATCCACACTATAGGTTGATGCCTTCACTGGATAATCGTCCTATCATCTTTTCTGAACCGAAGTCCTAATAACATCACTCGACCTAAGTCCTAAACTATACCATGAATTCATGATGCATAATAACATAAAAAAACGACCACGACTAGTAAAAAACGCATCATCATTTATGATTTCCTCATCATATCATCATAACCTCGTATAATCATCATAATAAAACATCATATCATCATAAAATCGTATAATCATCATAATACCCAAACATCATCATATCATAGAACATACCTTAACGTCATCATATTATATATATACTATCATTATAACGTCTCCTAATCACCCTCTATTCATCTTCTAACCATCTTAAGAAATAATCCTCATCGTAATCTAACACGGGGAACCTAACTTCATTCTAGATTAAACCTTGGGTTAATCCTCCTATCTTTTATTTTACTCCACCAAACTATAGTTCATTGAGTCATATATCCAACGCTTCGAACGAAACTTCAACCTGAGCTCTAAAACTCAAGTTATGACACTTTTAAGAAAATTCAAAATAACCAATCAATTCTGGACATCATCGCCCGACGTCACATATCCATCACCTGGCGACACTTCCTTCATCAATACCTTTGTCCGACGATGCTTGGAGAAGTACACTCCAAAAGTGTCACTCTTTTCTGTCCTTCGTTGTCCTCACTTTTTCCTGGTGACGCATCTTTGCCCGGCGACACTACCTTCGTTGCCCGACGATGTAGCGCGAACATGGTTTTCCTGTTGTAATTTTCTACATAAACCAGTCCAATTTTCATGCGTTTCCATCACATTACAGATCCTAATCATCTAACTATAGGTTTTCGTCATCTATTAACATCCTATAATTCTATAATCATTATACATCAATTATAAGTCATTATTCATCACCAATTCATCAATTCCTCATCAAACAACACTAAATCATCATCTACCAAAACCTAAGGTAATCCACCATCATCTAAACCTTAAATCGAATATAATAACAATGATAAAACTCACTTTACCTCAAGATTATTTCTAGAGATCAATTCCTCTTCGTGCTCTACCGGAATTCCTATGCTCTTCCTGCATCTTTGTGCCCTAGACTACTTTTCTCCATAACGTCAGTTTTTCACGATGGTGAGAAATCATCGCATAAACTCTCACACCTTTTCCTTATACCAAAATTTCTTACTTAGACCCCTAATAATGAACTTCCCATCATACCCTCACTTATCCTTCACTAATGACCACAATGCCCTTAATCTCTCTACATCATATATTATTCTATTTATCTCAATTAAAATAATTCTAAATAATTACTTTAATTATTCTAAAAAATACACAATTGGTCAACATCAATTAATTCCCTCTATACTACTCATAGTAATTCATCACACGTCATAATCATTAAAATGTCACATTCAAACATCATATTTATCTCAATCATCACTGTACACTTCATATTCATCATAACGGCTCACATCCAATCATCAAAACATCAAAATATCAAACACTTCGTATTGACTTGTATAATTATGCTAAATTAATATATTAAATAATTAATCTAGAATTTAGGGTGTTACACTAGAAATAGATTTAGGCTTAATATTCATGTGGGTATCGGTTAAGAAATGCATCCGGGTTGTTTGAGTTGCACGTGAAATCGCCCCCGAGAGTAATACGGGTGATGTCTCACTTTCTGTTAGAAATAGCCTTAGTGTGAATGATACATGATGGTATTTACGGGTGATTTAGGTTGAGTTCAATTGATCAGCGAGTTTAAGTATTTGACGGGTAGAGTGAAATGCTATTCCAGAATAAATTCTCTTATGCTGCAGATGATTGTTTATCGCTTTCTTTATTGCTTTATTTACTTTTCCTGCACTTTTTCTGCAAAACCTTTTCCAAACTTAGAGATATTGAAACTGTTGAACAATAGTTTTTCCCTCTCACTAATCCCTGTGGATACGATATAATATACTCTATAAAAATACTTACTTTTGCTTGCCGCTTTACCGCTTCACACTACAACAAATAACATTTTTAATGTCGAACGTGAAAAGCATTGTACGTCGGCAACATAAGTGAGATAAATAAGTTCATCATAAAAAGTCTCCATTTAACACATTGATGTTTCCAAACCCGACATGAATAGTTATTTCAAAACCATTTAGTACATGAGTTCGAACTTCAGGTGTCACACCTTTATAATATTCTAAACTAGCGTATCTTTTATCTCGGTTTCTCCAAAAACCAAGGGGTATATAAGATTTTTTTTAAAATTGTTACATTTACATTCTTTATTAAGAATATTAAATTGTTTATGTTTACCCAGAAAATAAAGATAAAAGTCAAACTCCATAGGATGGTTCAAGATAAAAATCAAACTCCCTAGGGTATCTTGTTTCCCCTCAAGATGTAGATTTAGATTTTCGTATAGTAGAATCTTGGGGAACATCTTATGTTAGATCTTACATGCAATGGCTTCTGAGGAAAAAAAGGTAAGGTAATTAATATTTGAGAAAACAATAATCTAAAAATCAAAAAATGAAAAAAATATTTAGGAAAACAAACCATGAACCCAAATGATTTTATGCGCTTGTAATCCATCGTAGAGAACTTTTCCAAGCATTCTTAGGTTTCAAGCGCTTCATATGTTTCATTTTGGTTAGATTTTCTATCTTAAGACAACTTATACAGTGGATGTCCCTTAGGTTTCACGCGGATCACTAAAGGCGGATTATTGAGTGTTGATAACCTTTAAATGGACGACATAGATTTGTTTAAGGCCATTGAAAATAGTGAAAAATAAAACTTAACTATCATATAGGTTTTGGAATATTGTATTTCCTAAATAAACTAAAACAATGTCGTCTTTGAAGACAAACTCAACCAAAGGTATTTCTATGTCTTCTACTTTTGTAAAATCACGATCTGGACCATTCTGTGGGTGTGATGGTCACATGGTTTCATACAAATGCAAGAAGGGACAAAATCAAGGAAGAATTTTTTGGAGATGTCCATTTTGGAGGAGTGAAGCGACATGTAATATTTTCATATTGGATGAAGATATGGCGGTAAAAGGTGGAAATGAAGATGGGAGCATGATGAAGTCAGAGGTGGAAGCTATGGTTTATTTGAAGGTTATGTATGAAAATTCAAAGAATAAGAACAAGACACTAAAGAACAAATTGAAATCAGAAATTTTTTATTGAAATTTGAAGATGTTATGTTTTGTTATCTCCTTTATGTTTAATGTTTACTTTGTTATGAAATGTAATAGATGAAGTGGGGTTTGAATTGCATTTTTAACGTTATGTGAAAACTGTAGAAGCAAACAGATCTATGTATTAAATAAATTGAATTAAATATCCTCTCGATTTTGGAATAAAACTGAGGGGTTAGTCCAACTAGCCCCTCGACTTTTCAAATAAACCGAGGGGTTAAATTAATTTTTTTAACGATTACATTGTTTACTTAGAATATTAAAAATACAGAATGTCTAGGTCCCATACAAGATATAACGATTTAAGATTGGTTGTTGTGTGTAATACAGTGGGAGAACTGACTTGGGTGTTTTATGTTTTATCGTAATTGTTGCGGATATAAAGAGTCGCCACTGACTTTTCTTTTATCCAATAAAGCAAAGGGTGAAAGGAACAGAAAAGACATTTTGACAATTTTCTTGAGTTCGGGGGGTAGGTTATGAAAAAGGAAGGTGTTAGCACCATTTTCATCCGTAGTTATCTACGGGCTCTTAGTTGCTAGATCACTTTGAAATTCTTTGTAAACGTGTTTGTGATTTGTTTTGAAAGTATTTTTGAAAAGTGCCTTCGTTTAGGTGAACTGTAATGATTCTCGTCTCTATAAGAATGTATACAAAGTGTTGAATTTTGAAAATATTTCATGGAAAGTGTTGTTGTATTTGAAAGATATTTTGAAATTTTATAAGTAAGCAACTATGAGCGTTCTACCTACTCAAAAAGTCTTTGTTCTTTTCCTCCTCCTAAGATAGTGTTGTCTTACTATTAGTTATTAAGCAACCATATCATTGGATGTGAAGGGACAGTCGTACGTCATCGTACAATCATAGAAGGCAACATTGTGAGATACCTTATTAATTTTTCGTAAGGGTCTAAGATCGTTTACCAAAGGCAACGTTGAAGGGTCATCGAGGGACTACGATCTTGTAATCGAGGGTCTTTGCTAAAGTATCCCACGTTCAAGGGACATGACTGTTTATTCTAAGGCAACGAGTGTGGGTTAACCCTAGAGGTAAAAGTGTGTGAAGTGTTTTGTTTTCATGTCTTTCGTATTGAATTAGGATTGTCTACTTGTTGATTTTAAGTCTTACCATACAAACCCTAGTTACTAGCAATAGTATTGAAAGCGATAAATTGCGAAAATTTAAAGTTCTACGCTATTACATCACTTAGGGGATGGGGGTAAAAATTATAAATGAGGATGAAAGCAATTAAAACCTAATTACTATTACAACCATATTGAATAATATCAAATAAATGTACAAGAATATAAAGATAATGTAACAGAAAAGAAAGTTGTTTTTTAGGGTTTTTTATGAAAGGTTTTAAAGTTAACCTAATTAAACTAAAAGGAAATAATTAATTAATTAAAATTCCTAAATTCTAAGAAAATTAAAATAAAACTAAGTCTAAATTAATTTAATTAAGAAAATAAATTTGTTAAGAATATGTTTTTGGTCTTTTGATTAATGAAAATAAGATAAAGTAAACATAAAATGATAAACTTTAGTCTATATATTTAATAAAAAATATATTTTTTTGAATTTTTAATAAGAATAAAAATAATAAAAATAAAATAATAGGAGGAAAATAAAATAAAATAAAATAAATAAAAAAAGCAAGTCAAGGGGTTTGAAAATGATTTAGGGGGTAAACAAGTAAAAACAGTTTGATTTACTAGGCCCAAGTCTTTTTTGTTTGAACTCATAAAAAATAAAACCAAATAAAAAATGTATGGGCCAACGTGCTATTTAGGAAATATGGGGGTGATGATGAGAAAAATGAAGCAGGCCCATCAAATGGAGGCCCAAGCGCGTTGTGAAATGAAAAAGGAAAACAAGGAAAATGTTAAAAAAAACAAAAGGTCTCGCTGGGGCTCGAACCCAGAACCTTATAGAGGTACGCCTTACGCGCACGCTTCCTGCCACTTGGGTTACTGTTTCATCCGGTATAGAAACATGTTGCAATAAACTTAAGATAAACTAAGTTCATGTTATCAACTTCATCTTCTTCCACGCGCCAGCTAGAACTTCTACAACTTATTGATTTCTCATCCATTCTCAAAAGTATGAACATCAAACTTGTTAGAAATTTCACCACGATTCCAAATATGTAAATAAATTAAGCAATGGATCAAAGATGAACACGAATTTTACTTGGTACCAAATCTGACCTAATTTTTTCAGAAAGTTCAAGCTTAAAATTCACACTACTCAAGCAACATAAATGAATTCTAAGGACATGGTTATTTTCAGGGCTATGATGTCTACATTTTGTCTTTGAAAATGGAATCCAAATGATGCCTTTATGAAGAGTTAGAAAATAAAAAAACTCACCTTGCAAGTGGATATCGTGTTTTGAGTTTGAGCAACTTTCAAGGTGTTGTAATGATCTGGTTAACTTCCTTGAACCTCTAGGAAGCTAATGCATTGATTAGTTTGGATTGGGGATGGCTGAATCATGCTGGAGAAGTCAATGTGCAGCACCCTGTTTTTGGTTATGGAGGATGGTGATTGAGGTGTTACAGTTCCAAAATAGGGATAGTGATGAACTATATTTGATGTATGGAAGCTTTGAAAATGATTTTAAGGGAAAACGCGCGATGGAAATGGAAGATACAAGTTCAAGGCAGACCTGTATACAAATGGTGTTTTTTGAGAAATTTCTTGTTAGAGGGAATTTGGGAGAGTTTCAAGGCTTCTAATATCATCCCCTGGGCTTGTGAATGGAGGTTCAATTTATGGGAAGGAGTTTGGAAGCTTTGAGATATCATAAGTACAAAATCACATGTTATGGATCTTTGGCTTGTTTTTGAAGTAACCTAGACAAACATGGTTTCAATGCAAGGTAGGGCGGCTAGAAACTTTAAACATGTTTGCTTCGAGTTTGTAGATGATTCTTGTGCAGAAAGAACAAATTCAAAGCTCAAGGAGAGTGGACTTTGTGATTAAAGTTACTTTTCCAAAATGGAAGTGTGAACTTTGTTCCATTAATGACAATGTGGTTTGGACAATGACTCAATCACTTGGATAATGGCTCAAACAATTGTGTAAACATTAAATTATGGAGTGAAATGTAAGTTAGAAGCCTGAAAAGTGAGATTAAACATCATAGGATTGCGATTTGGTTGAGTGTTCATCATCAAAATAACCTAAAGATCAAGAATGAAACCTCAACTTCTTCTCTTCGATTCTCTTTGCTCAAGCATGATCTCTTCAAGTTCTTCGACATTTTAGAAAGCTTGAAACATTGTCTACAACCTTCATGTTTACAATTTTGACAAAATCATCTTGGATCTTGTTTAAAATTGGCCAAGAAGTTAGGTAAAAAAATCTTCCTAAACTAAGTGAAATTTTTTCTAAGTGTTTAAGAAAAAGTGAATGACTTCATGGACTTATAACTCAAAATCTAAGCATTTTTTTGGATATGAGCCCTACAATAAAAAGTTGTAGATCTCATCAAGATCTACAACTTTCATGTTGAAAGTTTCCTTTGAATCATCTAGCATCTTGGTGAAAAATTGGCATGAAGTAGTGAAATTATCATGTACAAAAACACTTTGAAAAATTTCTAAGTCTTGAAAAGTTTGACTTTTCAAATTGACTTTTGACTTTCTTGATTTCTTGATGATCAAGCTTCATAATTTTTGAATGTCTTGATGAATTGTGATCTTTGAAATCAAATCTTGATCAAAAAGTCAAAGTTTGACTTTTTGTGCATTAGTTGACTTTTCATCACTTGACCCAAAATTTAACTATCAATCCATTGATTTCGAAAGATGATTTGAGCCATGATATTAGGTCAACATGTTGTATTTGAATCCTTGAGATTGTGTTTCAAGCTGTTGGATCATGTATTAGGTCAAAAGTCAGTGATCAGTCAATTACAGTCAAAACCCTAATTTTGACCATTTTGCCCTTTTGGTAAATTGAATGCTTTTATTGAGGAAGTATGATCAGTACTTGATAAAATGATGAATAGCACTTTAAAATGTCGATGTTGATCAAAAATCATGAAGTTTGCTTGTAGGTTGACCATATTTGACTTTTTACCTAATACAGTTGATTTTCAGTCATCTGAGCAATTGACTGAGCAAATTTGTGATACAAGACTTGAAACTTGTCATGGGTATTCTTGGAGGTATATAATGATCCATGAAAGTCACTTGAGGCATTATAAGTCCAATTTACCTTGATAAAACCAAAACCCTAATTTGTGGACTCAGTGCTTAGGAGGTGAGCTTGTCTGATCAACTCTTGAGAACCCTTGAGCATTTGAGATCTTTGTAAAGAAAAGTCTTGAGAAAAGAGAGGGAAAATTTTGGAGTACAACAACTTCCCCTGTTTAATCTTCTTAAACTTGAAGAGTTATATTGGCGGGTCCGCCATTCGTGACTTGAAGGTGGAAGATGATAGAACACTTAGAGTGCCCAGAAATTTGCGCTTGTTTATGCATGAAGTAGTATTGTTGGTCGATGATCGGGAATGGGCTTAAAGATTCCTTTTGGATATATAATGGAGAGTTATCGGAAATGGGTTTATAGATGCCATCCACAGTAACTGTTGATAGAGATGGGGAGAAGTATCAGAATAAATCTTTGGTCGATTTATACTGAAATAGTAGATGTCATTCGCCTGTTTTTAATTGGAAGAAATAAATGTAAACCAGAAAAGGTCTTTCCTTCGCCTTTTTTTAACTGGAAGAAATAAATCTAACCAGAAGAGGTCTTCCATTCGCACACCTTTAACTGGAAGAAATAAATCTAACCAGAAAAGGTCTTTCGTTCGCCTGTCTTTAACTGAAAGAAATAAATCTAACCAGAAGAGGTCTTTTGTTCGCCTGTCTTTAACTGGAAGAAATAAATCTAACCAGAAGAGGTCTTTCGTTCACCTGTCTTTAACTGGAAGAAATAAATCTAAACCAGAAAAGGTCTTTGATTCGCCTGTCTTTAACTGGAAAAAATAAATCTAACCAGAAGATGTCTTTGATTCGCCTGTCTTTAACTGGAAGAAATAAATATAACTAGAAGAGGTCTTTAATTCGCCTGTATTTAACTGGAAGAAATAAATCTAACCATAAGAGGTCTTTGATTCGCCTGTCTTTAACTGGAAAAAATAAATCTAACCAGAAGAGGTCTTTGATTCGCTTGTCTTTAACTGGAAGAAATAAATCTAACCAGAAGAGGTCTTTGATTCGACTGTCTTTAACTGGAAGAAGTAAATCTAACCAGAAGAGGTATTTTGAAAAAACTTGTTCTTTGTTGATGGAACTCATCTTTCGACTGGTATTTTCTGAAAATGTACAGAATTAGTTACATGCAATGTCCTGATGCATGCATTACGTAATGATGTTCTCAAAATAAATGAGATTGTGCTATATGCGTTTTGTATGCATATGTCATGATGTATGAATTGAAATGTATCTTTGTCTGGGAAAATAAATCCCTGACTACTGTTGGGGAGTTTTTGGGAAGTTGTATCTTCAACCTTGTTTAGAGTGCTTTCGCTGGGTAATCCTGTTTGCTGTTTTGAGGAAAATCTGCAGGGAATGTTGATTTCTCTTTGGGGAGTAGAGTTTAAGAATCTTGGTTGTCCATTGCTCTACTGGGGAATTATAATTCTTATATACCTTGACTAGGGATAAAAGAGATGATTAGACTTCTGATCGTCTGAGGAGGATGGATTTAACTGATATCTGGTCAGGTCCCAGGCTTTTCAACAATTTTCTTGGGATAGTATCAACTTTACTGGAGAAGAGGAATTTTTCCAGTGAGTGGTCTGAGGAATAAACTCAAGCTAGGGAGGTTGTAGTCCGTTGGGGAAATAAACCTTATTGAGGAAGGAATTATGATGATCTTACTGGGAAAGAATTTTGCAAGGTTTTCTCTTTCAGTTTTGGAAGTCCAAACTTGGCTGGGGAAGAGAATTTCCAAGGAATATGTCGATTGGAACTTTGGATGGAGAATGTGTGGGGATCATCTTGTCGAAGTGACTCTATGGGGATATCCCAAATTCTTAAGTAATGCTTATTATTGTTTTTTGTGCGTACATTTGTTAACAGTTAATCATGTTCACATGCATATGTTCATTCAATTTGTCATTGGACGTTTTTGAACTAAAAACAGGAAAAAAAAACAAAAAAGTTTACACTTCAAAGTATATTTGTATTGATAATCTGCCTATAAATAAATGTTTTTTATATAGGGAGATATAAATCCTAGTAAGATGAAGTTGTCGAAAAAATGAAAAGAATACAAAGTGAAAACAAAAATTATATAGCCATGTGGAAGTGATCTCATTGGGTTCCAACTCCGCTATTACCCCTATGTCTTCGAACATCATTCCTTGCCGTTGAAAGAACTTGGTTGAATTGATCTCGTACCATTTGAAATTTTGATCTTTGTAGTAAAGCTGACTGTAGTGATTCAACGGGACATGGTTGTACACTTTAATCCTTAACTTTTGTCTAGACCACCCTTTCGGCTTTTCAGTCCACCAGGATACCCTTTTTTCCCAAGCTGCCCTTTTAGGTTTTCGACTTACCGGGTGTAAAATCCTTTGCATATCTCCCTAATTTTTTCCCGAACCCTTTTGGTTCACCGGGATGCCCTTATTTTTGCCTAAGTATATCAACCTATCTGGTCATTCTTTATGCGTAGTATTTTTTTAACTATGTCCGCGTTCATAGGATGCGGGAAATCTTCGTCGTCCATAGTGGTTAGAATCATAGCACCACCAGAGAATACTTTCTTGACAACAAATAGCCCTTCGTAAGCGGGAGTCCATTTTCCCCTAGGATCACCTTGTGGTAAAATGATGTGCTTTATTACCAAGTCGCTAACTTGGTATGCTTGAGGTTTGATCTTTTTGTTGAATACATTAACCATACACTTTTGATACATTTGACCATGACAGACAGTAGCCAGTCTCTTCTCGTTAATTAAATTTAACTGATCCAATCTTGTCTGAATCCATTCATCTTCACCTAAGTCTGCTTCTTTCATATTCCTCAGAGAAGGGATTTGAACTTCGATAGGCAGGATGACTTCCATGCCATAGACTAAAGAGAATGGGGTTGCCCCAGTTGATGTTCGTGCTGAGGTACGGTAGCCATAAAGAGCTAATGGTAGCATCTCATGCCAATCTTTGTAGGTCACCACCATCTTCTGCACAATCTTCTTTATGTTTTTATTGGCAGCTTCTATTGCACCGTTCATCTTAGGTCTGTAAGGAGAAGAGTTGTGATGTTTGATCTTGAACTCCGTACATAATTAAATGGTCATAGCATTGTTGAGGTTGGTTCTATTGTCAGTGATAATCCTTTCAGGGATTTCGTACCAACACATGAGGTTATGCTTGATAAACCAAGCTACAACATTCTTGGTAACTGTGGCAAATTAAGCGGCTTCGACCCATTTGGTGAAGTAGTCAATGGCAACAAGGATGAAATGATGTCCATTGGAGGTAGTTTGATTTATCTCTCCAATCATGTCAATGCCCCACATCTCAAATAGCCACGGAGCTGTCATGACATTCAAAGGAATTAGAGGCACATGAACCTTGTCGGCATAGATTTGACACTTATAGCAAGTCCTCGAGTGATGGTGACAATCAGTTTCCATAGTCGACCACTAGTAACCATCCCTCAGAATATTTTTAGCCATAGTGTGCCCTCTAGAGTGAGTTCCAAAGATACCTTCATGCATGTCTTCCATGATCTTTTCTGCTTCTTTCTTGTCCATACAACAGAGCAGAGTAGCATCATGGTTGCATTTGTACAAGATCCCATTGCTTAGGAAGAATTTGGCTGAGAACCTTCGTAGGGATTTTTTGTTGTTGGTTAAGGCTCCCTCAGGATATTCTTGTTCTTCAAGGTACCTCCTCACTTCATGATACCAAGGCGTCTCCTCATCCGTGTTAATCTCATAACAATGCACAGGTTCATCAAATCTTTCAATAATAATTATGGGAGCTTCGTTGTCCCAATTGACCTTGAACATAGATGACATAGTTGCTAAAGCATCTTCCAACTGATTATCTTCCCTTGGAAATTGTTCAAAGGTGACCTCTTATAAGTAAGTGATCAAGGTTAGCACATGCTCTTTATAGGGGATCATATTTGGATGTTTGGTATCTCATTCTCCTTTAACTTGACTGATTACTAGGGTTGAATCTCCATATACGCTTAAGAATTTGATTCTTAGGTCAATGGAAGCCTTTAGACCTAAGATGCACGCTTCATACTCAGCCACGTTGTTTGTATAGTCGAAGCACAATCTGGTAGTGAAAGGTGTATGGCAACCTTCGGGAGAAATGATACATCACCAATTCTGTTACCTAAGGAATTAAAGGCTCCATCAAAAACCATAGTCCATCGAGATCCTTGTTCAGGTCCTTCATACGGTCCAAGATTTTCACAATCAGTTACCAACATGATATTCTCGTCCGAGAATTCAAAGGTCATGGATTGGTAGTCATCAACATCTTGATGGGCCAAATGATCTGCCAACATAATTCCTTTGATTGCTTTTTGTGTAGTGTATTGGATGTCATATTCAGTCAAGATCATTTTCCATCTAGCTATTCATTCAGAAAGATATGGTTTCTCAAAGATATACTTGATGGGATCCATCTTAGAAATCAATAAGGTAGTATGAGTCAACATATACTGTCTTAGCCAGCGAGCAGCCCATGCCAAAGTGCAGCAAGTTTTTTTGAGCAGTGAATATCTGGTTTCACAGTCGATAAATTTTTTTCTAAGGTAGTATATTGCATGCTCTTTTTGGCCAGACTCGTCATGTTGGCCCAACACACACCCCATTGAATTATCTAATAAAGTCAAGTACATAATCAGAGGTCTTCCTTCAATTGGAGGCATTAGGATCGGAGGTTCTTGCAAGTACTATTTGATTTTGTCAAAAGCTGTTTGGCAGCCGTCATTCCATCTGACTACTTGATCTTTCTTCAACAGTTTGAATATTGGCTCACAGTAGCAGTTAAGTGAGAGATAAATTGGGCGATGTAGTTGAGTCGACCTAAGAAACCCCTGGCCTCATTCTCAGTACAGGGGACTTTCATCTCTTGTATGGCTTTGACTTTTGCAGGGTCGACTTCAATACCTTTTCCATTGACGAAGAACCCTAGGAGTTTTCAAGACCTCACCCCGAAGGTGCATTTGTTGGGATTCAGCCTTAGCTTGTATTTTTTCAACCTTTCAAATAGCTTGTGTAAATGATCAAGGTGTTCTTCCTTAGTTTGCGACCTTGCAATCATGTCATCAACATACACTTATATCTCATGATGGATCATGTCATTAAATAAAGCTACCATAGCCCGTTGATAGGTTGCGCCTACATTCTTCAAACCGAAAGGCATGACCTTATAACAAAAGGTGCCCCACTGTGTAATAAAAGTGATTTTCTCCATGTCTTCAGGTGCCATTTTGATTTGATTATATCCGGAGAAGCTATCCATGAAGGAGAAAACTTTGTATTGAGCCGTGTTTTCAACCAAGACATTGATATGTGGTAACGGGAAATCGTCTTTGGGGCTTGCCCTACTCAAATTCCTGTAGTCTACGCACATATAGACTTTTCCATCTTTCTTCGGCATCGGGACTACATTTTCTAACCATAGGGGATATGACGTCACTACCAGGAAACCTGCATTGAATTGCTTCATTACCTCAACTTTTATTTTCTCAGACACATCTGGCTGCATGCGACAAACCTTTTGCTTGATTGGAGGACAACCTTCCTTCATTGGCAAGCGAATACTTAAAAATAGTCGTGCAAACATCTGGACCAATCTTCTCTTGACACCATCTTCCAAGTTGGCACCGATCTTGACTTCTTTTTTGTCGGCTTCAATGCCCAGGTTTATTACTTCAACTAATTCCTCGTGTGGTTGAATGGCATTTCCCTCTTCTATCAGGAGTCTGGCGAGTTCCCCGTGTATTTCACAATCTTATTCACCTTCGTCTTTGGCTTGATAGATTGGATTTTCAAAGTCATAAATGGAAATAGAGGAATTATTTTCAATGAGATTCAGAGTGGATGTGGATCTGCAAATGTGTGTGTGTGCAAGTAAGGTCACATGACTATTTTTGAAAATGCAATAAAGTAAAGAAAGACAATGAGCGCAAAATTTAAATGTAAAATAGTCCAATGTTTTTCATTAAAATGAGAATATGCCATATGAAAATGACAAACCCTTAACAAATGAACCACTGTGCCATGGGCAAGGTACATGGCTTAAAGTCATTATTTTAATGGAAATTACAGACAAAGTTCTCAAAGTAATAAAAACAGTAAATGGCAATTACTCTTGGTTGAAGGAGATTGGATGAAGTCCTTGGTCTGCCAGTTGTTGATCCCTCCGTCAGCAGTCGGGTAGATCCAATCATCAAAGTCACAATCAACATCAGAGTCTTCAAGGGAATTAATCTCATGGTTACTAATGCGGAGAGGTGGTTTCCCTATGCGAGCACGTAGAACATCCTTTTGAGCTTTGGAAGTGAAGTCCAATCCAAATTTGTCTGACTTGAAAGGGAAATCAGGAAGTTTTCCCCAAATGGTGCAACCTCCTTCTTCAATAACAACATGAGCATCTTTGACAGAAGCCATCCTTGGTCTATCTTTAGCAGCTTCAAGAGTGTCAGGAGTGGCCTTGGCAGCAGTAACCATGGGAGAGACCACTTCAAAGGCTTGACAAGGAGTTTCAATGAACTCACCATCCATTTTAACATACTTGAATGAATTTAGATGACTAATCATAAACTCTTCTTCACCACAGACGGTAACAATTTTCCCCGT
This sequence comes from Vicia faba, assembly GCA_948472305.1. Classification (NCBI taxonomy): domain Eukaryota; kingdom Viridiplantae; phylum Streptophyta; class Magnoliopsida; order Fabales; family Fabaceae; genus Vicia; species Vicia faba. The sequence goes on along the minus strand of OX451740.1, from coordinate 529,597,519 downwards.
GAGTAGATATTTCAACTTCTGATGTAGTGTGGAAGTCACTGCATCTGCCCATGAATCCATGGGCGTCAAGAAAGAATGAATAAGCAGGACATACATCCATCACATAAAATGTTGAGTTTAAGACTTGAGACCCAACTTTGATAGGGAGATCAACTTCCCCATGGACCATCCTCTTTGATCCGTCAAAAGCTCTTACCATGATGTCACTAGGCTTTAGTACCAAACCTTCACAGTCCAACCTATCTAGAGCTCCTTTTGGTAATACATTAAGAGAAGATCCAGTATCCACTAATACATGTGCTAGGGTAGTTCCCTTGCATTCTATGGAAATATGGAGAGCTTTGTTGTGATTCTTCCCTATCGAGGTCAAATCTGCATCAGAGAACCCTAAACTGTTGTCGGCAGTCAAACTTGTTACACAATTTTCAAATTGGTCGGCCGTAGTTTCTTGTGGGACATGTGCATTTTTCAAGAATTTTATCAGTGCTTGAGCATGTGCTTCAGAGCATAGCAACAAAGATAGCATGGAAATCTTCGAGGGTGTTTTCTCCAACTGTTCCACTATCTTATAGTCACTTTTTCTGATAATTTTTAAAATCTCCTCCATCTCTTGGGTAGATGGGTCCTCAATGGTAATATCTCTTGCGGGCGCCTCTATCCTGGCAGGCTCAGTTATTTTTTCCTTTCCTCTAGTGTCAGCAACAAGTTTAATAGCAGTAACGCGAACGGGTGTAGTTATGGTTGTCGGAGGTGAAACCTCTGGAGAGAAGATCCTCCCCGTCCTAGTAACTTTACTTGATCCAACAATGTTTGTAACGTCAGCTGTTTCATCTTCATCAATCCATGAATCTTGTTTGATACCATGGTAATACACTTCTGCCCCATAATTCCGGGGCACAACCTTATCAGAAGAGTAGGGACTGGCCCCAGTGTGGTGATAATTAATAGAGTTATTCTTGGTTCAATGGGAACCCTAATAGGACCTTTGGAGGTGATCCTAATAGGTTTGTTTGAGATAGTAATGATGGACACATCTTCAAATTCTCGAGATACACTTTGGGTCAAACTTTTCACAGATGGAGCTTTTTCAAATAGAATCTCATGGCTATCCATCAGGTGTTGGACACCTTTCTTAAGCCATTCACAACCATTAATTTGTACGGCACACTAGCAATAGTCTTCAAGGCAGCCATGGAATACCCCGACTTTCAACAAATTCTCTTTAACAATTTTCAAAGGAGTGGTCAAGTCATTGACGGAGGAAACAAGAGAGGCATCTTCAATAGAATTGACACCCTTACCATGATTTAGCATGGGTGCGGTGATTACGTTAGGATTTTTCGGAGGGACGAATTCAATTGTCTTGTTATCAATAAGGTCTTGGATTTTGAATTTTAGCGCCCAACAATGATCAGTTTCATGTCCGAGACTATTGGAGTGGTAAGCACATTTGGAATTCAGGTTATATTTTGGTGATGAAACATTGGGATTTGAAGGGGGATCCCGTAATGTTACCAAATTAGCTTTCAATAGGTGTTGCAGAGCTTAAGATGATGACATGTTGATTTTGGTAAATTGTTTTCTCGGGATGCCAAGTCTTTGTTGATTAGCTTGTTGTTGTGGTCTTTGAGTAGAAGTTGGATTGTAGATCAAAACTGCACCTACTGAATGATGACGATCATTCTTAGCACGAATTCTTGACCCATACACAACATTAGTCTCTTTTGTACCAGTAAATGGCTTTTTCACAGCATTTGAGGTGGAGGCCATAAGTATCTTCCCGCTTTTAATCCCGCTTTCAACCCTCTCACCGGTTAAAATTAATTCAGTAAATTCGAATGATAAAATTCCAATTAGCAAGTTAAAAAATGGTCCAGTCAGTGTTCCCATAAACATATCTACCAATTCCCTATCAGTCAATGGTGACTGCACCCTGCCAGCAAGGTCTCTCCATTTTTTAGCGTATTCTTAGAAGCCTTCATTTGATCCCATGGTCATTCCTTGCAATTGCACCCTAGTTGGCGCAAAATCAGCGTTATATTGATATTGGCGGTAAAAGAAGGTGGCCAAATCTTCCTAAGTATGGATGTTATTCCATTCCAATTGGTAAAACCACTCCAACTGCGTCCCAGATAGACTTTCTTGAAAAAAGTGCACCCACAGTTTCTTATCAGTGGTATGCGGCTGAATTTTGTGGACGTAAGATCTTAGGTGAAGCTTCGGGCATAAGATACCATCGTACTTGGCAAAAACAAGAATCTTGAATTTGTGGGGAATGACTACCCCAGGAACCAAACCCAAGTCACCAAAGTCCAAGCCAAGCACAACTTGGATTTCCACAGCCTTCAATCTATCTTCTAATTTCTTATACTTGTCGTTGGCCGGTGGATATTGCTTATCAACATAATCCTCGTCTTCAGAGATTTTATTGTTTCCACCCCCAGCACGAGCGCTCCTAGAATATTTATCTTGATTCTCATCCTCTTCGGAAGAGTCCTCTTCAATTTGAACTTGTCGGACGGGGCCCTTGAACCTCTTCCCCATGTTGATTACAACTTTCTTCTTGGTCTTTTTCTTCGTGACAAGAAGTGTCATCATTTCTTGCTGACCCTTTGCCAAGTTGAGCAGAGTCTCTTGAAATTGAGAATTTTGAGTCTGCAAGTCCTTGACAATTTTCTTGAGATCCATCTTATACTGAAATAAACAGTAGAAAAATGAGGAAACCTGTGTTGGAAAACCTGCTTATGATATGATGCATGTTATGTGTATGCAATGTTTTCAAGGACCTTTAAGATTTAAATTTGCTTAAACAAAGAAGAAAAAAAACATTAATTGTATTAATAAATTCAAAGGTTACAAATTGCATCTTGGGCTTACAATGAAAGAAAAACATCAAAATGAAATTATACAACAAAAGAATCAGGTCTCCCATGGACGCTTCCTCTTTGGACTGGTGTAGGCATTCAAGTTCCGCTCCTCGTGAAGTTTCCTTCTGAGCTCCAACACTTTCTTCTCGCTTGAATAGAATTGGGCTTCAAAGGTGCCTCGCTCTCTCTTAAGTTGAATCCAGGATGAAGAACAATATAGGGAACATCCCCATCGAAGATAGGCTCCACAAATTATTGATAAGATGGCCACATACGGCATCATGAGGTTTTGAGCGCGAGCTCGCACCCACTTGAGATAAGGCTCCAAGGGAATGGAGTTATTAAGCCCCAAATCTTTGATATCAACCTTGTTTACCATGCCCCAGGCTCGTATAAATTTTTGACGGTAACCTTGGACATCATTCTCATAGTCAAATACAATACCTTAGACGAGCGCGCTATGAGGACCATCCCTCCAAGCATACCCAAGATATCATAGAGCCAAGTGTGATACGGTGGTAGAACCGACTGTTATACTGGTTTTGTGTTTCTATTCGCAAATATTGCGGTAAGCATGAGTCGCCACCGACTTTTCTTTTATCCAACAACGGAAAGGGTGAAAATAACAAAAAAAGACCTTTCGAGATTATTTCTAAGTAAGGGGGTAGATTATGGAAAGGGAAGGTGTTAACACCCTTTCCATCCATATTTCTCTATGGGCTCTTAGATGCTTAGCTCATTTTTTAAATACTTTATGCTTTGTGTTTTTGAAAAGTATTTTGAAATGCCTTAGTGCAGCGATTTGCTTTATGGCAACTCTTGTATCAGTCCTCAAGAGTGTTGATAAAGGGTTTTGAAAAAATGTTTTAGAAATGTTTTGTGTAGGTGTAAAAATTTGTTTAGAGCAAGCATCTAGGAACTATCTACTCTACTCGAAAGGGTCGTTCTTTTCCTCTTTTCCTTTAGACAGTCTGTCCTACTATTAATGAGTAGGTAGCCCTATCATTGGACGTATGAGGGACATTCAAAGGGACGATTTATAGTCACAAAGGCGACTTGGCAAGAATTTTTAGTAACTACCCTAGGGTTCTAAGATCATTTTTTTACTGAGGCAACACCGAGAGGGTCATCTAGGGACTTATGATCTTTTGAACCAGAGGGTAGCCACTAAAATCTCTCACGTTTCGAGAGTTGTGACTATTTCCGAAGGCAACCGAAGTGGGGATACCCTAGAGGTGTTTATGTGCAAGTGTGCTTGTTTCAGTTATTTGTCTTTGAATTTAAGTTTGCTAATGTTTGGTTTTATATTCTTGCCATACAATCCTGATAGTCATGCATCTAGACAGTTAATAGTGTGCGGGAAGTTAAATTGCGGAAATGTAAATCCTAAACTATTACAAGCCTTCGGGGAGGGGGATTATTATAATTCCAAAAAATGGGAAAAAAATAAATAAAAGCAGTAAAGATCCTACTAATCATCTATTACATCCCAATATACAATTATAATAATAACAACGCACAAAGTTGAAAAGACGTCTAAAATCTTAAGAATAAAATCTTTTTGTTATTTTTTATTTTTATTAAAAAGAAAATAAATTGAAAAATAAAATAAACCTACGTACTAATTTATTTTAATTTATTTTAAAAGAGGATGTTAAAATTAATTAATTAATAATTTCAGAAATTAATTTAATTAATAAAATCTAATCCTAATTTTTTGTGATGACTTTTATAAATATTTTGCTGAGTAAATAAAACTAAATAAACGCAAAACAAAATTCAAAAGGGCAAGATGGTGCTGAAGACTATGAAAATTGTAGCATGCAGGCATGGATCGAAAAGGATCCTAGAGATGCCTTTCGATCCCATGAGGAAGTTGGTCGAAGGTGCCTGGTACATTCCTTTGATCTATAAAAAAATCTATTAGAGAAACAAAACAAAAATCAGACTTGGATCGAATCTAGTCTTGGATTCGACAGCCTATGGTTGTATCATCCTAATTCAAATCCCCTGGGTCTGAATCGAAAGCCATTTCATCTTACAACATCATGAATCCCGAGATTCGAAAGAAAATATAGATCGTGCCCAAGCAACGACATGATCTCACCCCTGCACTTAATCTTGCATGTAACGCATGAAAGAAATAACAAACATTAGCAATAACATGAATGTATGACTAACATGAATTTAAAAATTGCATACTTAGCTAGTTTGAGATCGAAAGAAAATTACCAACGAACAGATTGTGTGAGTGATACTCCAGTGTATGTTGGACCTGCCTAGTTCTTGGGAACGCCCCCTGCAAACTTCAGGGAGTGAGTGAAGCATATTTGAAGATTGCTTCGATTTGGATCACTTATGAGATTTTTGATAACTTTGGTGTGGCTTATGAGGCAGCGTGTGTGTGTGTAGTCTGTCCTTATGCATATGTATGTAGTATCCTTGGATTGTAGAAGTGTTGTGTATTTATAGGAGATGGAGAGAAGGTCATAGCATAGAAATGTCAAGGGATAACCATTAACTAGGCTTTGAAGGCCAAATTAGACACATTAAGGGATTGACTTTTTTATGAGTTCCTACCTCTTTGAGATTTGAGGTGAACCTGGACACATTTGACTCCTTCGAATACCCTCAATCTTTTCTCTTCGATTGGACCATGGTTTCCTCCTTCGAATGGCTCCAATTCTCATCATTGGGGCTTCTTCGATTGAGTCCTTATTTGTCTTGGTAGCTTGATATGAAACTCTTCAACTAGCCCAAACGAAAGCTTCTTTCTGACCAGTCGAAACTTCCCTTGTTACCTCCTTCGAATGAAATTGTACATGAGGCTTGGGCTTGGAAACATGTCGGATTTTAGCCCAGTAAGAAACTTGGACCAAGACTCATCATAAGACAAACTTATTTTCAATAATTATGTGTCTCCTTCGAATGGAGCACATGTACATCCTTTGAATGGCCCTTTTGTATGTCTTTCGAATAACCCACATGTATGCCTTGTGCATTATTTTAATGGGCCACCAATGTGTGCTCATAATGTGGCAATCATGTGCTGAAAGGTTCAGAGATAGAGTTGACGCAAGCAGTTTCACAGGGAACCATTGCCCTGTCGAAACTATCACAAAGGAAGCCAATGTCTTGTGGATGTTAGCTTGATGGATGTAATTGCTCTGTGAATTGAAGGCATGTTGAAAGGGTCTTGGCCTTATGAATCGGATACAAATTGGAGAGGGACCCTTTGCCTTGTAAGCTGAAGGTACACACAAAGGGAGCCTTTGCCTTGTGCGCTAAAGACAAGTTGAAGGGGGAGCCTTTTCCTTGTGCATCCAAGGCAAGTTGAAAGAAGCCTTTTTCCTTATGAATTGAAGGCATGTAGGAAGTCCTTTATCTAGTGAATTGAAGGCAAGTCTGGAGAAGCCCTTTGCCATGTGAATCCATGGTAAGCATGAAGAGGCCTTTGTGCGTTATGCATTAAAGGAAAGCACAGAGAAGGCCCTGCTGGAGTGATACCTGTGGACCCAAAGCTTGATCAAAGGGTTTTTAAAGGTTCTATCGAAACTTGTCTGTAGGGGACTACTACTTTGTGAATCAAAGCAGGCATGTAGGAAGTTCTTTGTCTAGTGAATTGAAGGCAAGCCTGAAACAGCCAATGCGCTGTTGAAGCCTTGGGTATTTAACTTGATCAAACGAGGCCCAACACCCAATTGAAGCTTGTGAATCAGGCTTGCATCGAAGGAAGTCCAGCGCCCAATCAAAGCTTGCTCAGATGCCAATCAAAATACCCTGTTCAAATGTCAATCGAAAGACACTTGATTATCTCCAAAAAAATTGTTTTCCTTAAGCAAGTGTTTGAACCGTCCATGCAAAGGGAAGATCTTGGAAAACATAAGAGGGTAAATTTTGGGGTACAACAGCTTCCCCTGTTCAATCTTCTTAAACCTGAAGATTTAGATTGGCTTGTTTGCCTTTCGTGATCTGAATGTGGAAGATGATTGAATACTAGAGTGCCCAGAAATTTTCACTCGCATGATGTGATGATTGACTATGTGGGGAATGGGCTTAAAGATGCAATTTGGAAAAGATGACTGGGAGTTGTTAGAGATGGGCTTAAAGATGCCATCCAAAGTAGGTGTTGACTTCATAAGAGGTCCCTTTGTGGGGAATTCCTGTTCCTGCTGTCTGAGAAGGAGTCCACTGGGGAAGGTTTATTTCTGTTGTTCTCCTTCTTAAGGAAGACTCTATGGGGAATAGAGTCTAGGAACTTCAGTTGTCCAAGGCTCCACTGAGGAATTATCTCTAGAAAAGTTTGATGTTTTCTGGTTGAACTCCAGGCTTCATAGTAACTTGATGGGGAGGATGAAATTAACTGTTGTCTGGCAATGTATTAGAAGGAGCCTGTGTAGGGATTCTTCAGGATGAGTCCGTTTTAGATTACATTTGTAAATTGAGAAGGAATCCATGTAAGATTGCTTCAGGATGAGTCCGTGTTAGACTACATCTGGAGATTGAGAAGGAATCCATGTAAGATTGCTTCATCTGGTCATGTAGATAGTTTTCATGTCTGGTTTCAGGTATTAATCTACAATCATTCGTTCACAGATAGTTGTCATGACTTGTTTCAGGTATTAATCCGAAACTTTCTTTTGTTGGTCATTGAGATAGTTGTCCTGTCTGGTTTCAGGTATTAATCTCTGACCTTAGAAAGAAAGATAGTTTTCCCGTCTTGTTACAGATATTAATCTTCAATCGGTCGTCCACAGATAGCTGTCCTGACTAGTTACAAGTATTAATCTGGAACTTGTTTTTGTAGGTCGTTTGAGATAGTTGTCCTGGCTGGTTTCGCGTATTAATCTCTGACCTTAGAAAGAAAAATAGTTTTCCTGGCTTGTTACAGGTATTAATCTTCAATCGGTCGTCCACAGATAGTTCTCCTGGCTAGTTACGGGTATTAATCTGGAACTTGTTTTTGTCGGTCGTTTGAGATAGTTGTCCTGGCTGGTTTCAGGTATTAATCTCTGACCTTAGAAAGAAACATAGTTTTCCTAGCTTGTTACAGGTATTAATATTCAATCACTCTTCCATATATAGTTGTCCTGGCTAGTTACATGTATTAATCTGGAACTTGTTTTTGTCGATCATTTGAGATAGTTATCCTGGATGGTTTCAGGTATTAATCTCTGACCTTATAAAGAAATGTAAGATTAAGATTGCGCCTAAGAGGGGGGGGGGGGGTGAATTAGGTGGTGTTCGATTTTTGACTTATTTTATACTTTCTGGTTTTGATTTAGTGCTTTGAAAACAGTAAAGTGCAGAAAGTAAAGAGACACGGAGAATTATCCTGGTTCCTTCCACACCCCGGAAGTACGTCCAGTCCCCTTGAAAACACGCAAGAGATTTTACTAATTTGTTAGAACTTTTACAAGACTCTTCCTAGTCTTATCCACTAAAGAACCTAACAAATAACCAAGAACACCCTCTTAGATTTCCAATAAGTCTAATGAGAACAATCCTCTCAAAAGATACCTCTTGTTTCCAACAATGGACAACAAGGAACAAAAGTAATCTAATACTTAATTCCAACAATCCTGGAAATAAGTTACACTTTGTATGATCTTATGAAGTATGATTTCTTGAAAGATGTTGATCACATAGAGTGACTTCTTTGAAGTTTCTTCTTTCTTCTCTTGTAAGCAATTCAAACTGTAACACAATGGTTAGATAATGCTCAAAGATTTCTGTTCTTTATATGTGTGAAAGTGCATCAAATCTTTGTTCTTAAAAGTTAAGAAATATGAAGTTTGAATATTTTTCAAAGTTCAGATTTTATTGCATAAGAGAAGAGTTGTTTATGATTTGAAAGATTTTGTAATATATAGTAATCAAGATACCTTTCCAAATGGACACTTTTCAGTTTGAAAAACTTGACAAGATGCAATGTTTGATCATGCAATTATTGGAGAAAAGGTGTGAAGGCTATCTTGAAACCAGTTCAGATTTTTCAAAATTTTCAATGTGCAAATCGATTAACATAAGATGCAAATCGATTGCACGGGTTTGTAATGTTCATAATTTCAAAAAATTTAAAGTGTGAATCGATTAGCATGTTGTGTCAATCGATTTACAAGAGTTAAAAAAATCAGTTTGTTCTGTGATCAATCTATTTACACAACATGTAAATCGATTGCTGGCAGGAGCAAACAGTTTTTTGAAAAAGCATGTGTAAATCGATTTACACAAGATGTTAATCGATTTACAGTAGAGAAAAACTTAAAAATTGTTTTAAAATATAATTGAAGTGATGTGGCAAGTGTGTATATCATTTTTGAGCATTTCTAATCAATGTAGTTTAATTGAGAATTGATATACTTGATTGCTTGCCAAGATCCTTGAAGCTTTGAGTGAATGATGCTTTAAGTTAATTTCCACTTCTTTTCCTTCTTGCCATAATGCTTGTTTGTCTTTCATCAAACTAGCTTGTTTGTCTTTCATCAAAACTAAAGTTGAGTTGAGGCTTGAGATTACATTCTCCCCCTTTTTGATGATGACAAACCATTTTCCTTTATGTGTTGTTCAGAATTTGAGCAGAATGTGTTTTCTCCCCCTGAGAAGATTTCTCCCCCTATGGAGAAAAAGATTTGAAAGCTTGCTCTGTAAATACAATGAAAACAAACATCCATAAAGTGCTATTACATCCTTCTCCCCCTTTGACATTATCAAAAAGAAGGGAAAGATGCAACAAGAAATTATAACAGAAAGAAATATATATGAACATGAATGAAAAACAAAAACTTCTAAAATTATCGAACAAAGTTTAAGAACACAATACATAAAACGAACACTTGAAATACAACAAGACAAAAACCATAATGATACTTATAACAAGAATTTAATAACATTGATCAGGAACATTTTAGAAAGGTCCTTGATATGGAAATTGTTGTTGAAGAGGTGGTTCGGTGTATTGAGGAGGCGGAGGTGCAGGATTGGTTGGATCGTATGGAGGGATATGAAGATGTGAATAGAGATATGAAAATTGTTGGTTCACATCATTCTGAAAAGCATTTATTCGAGATGAGGTAGAGTCATTTATCTCAGTCCATCGAGCATTGATGTTAGAATTGAGAGAAGCAAACTTTTGCGTCATGAAATCCATAACATCTTGATTTGTTGGACCAGAAGAAGCAGAAGGAGGAGGAACTTCATGGTCTTCTTCATCTGCATTATTACCTTCATCGCCGACAACATCCTCTCTAATGTAAGCGATGATCTTTGCTTCAGCATTGAAATGAACACCCATCCTGGAATCAACATTTTTGATGGAGATCCTAGTGGTGATTGGATCCATTTCAATCCGCTCAAATCCAGTGAAATCTATATCAAAATCTGCCATAATCCTTGTAATGAAATATGCATATGGTAGAAAGGTGGCCCTTGCGGCAACTTTTAGCATATGCACCACAATCAATTTTGCCCAGTTAACCGGAATTCCATTTTTCCTTGCATAGATGATTTGCAGTTCTAGGTCGGTCACTGTACAATGATTCCCAAACTTTAGAGCAGAGATGATTTTCTTTTGAAAATGCTTGATAAATCTGTCCCACTGTGGATCCGAGAGGTATTCGAGCACAGAGTTTTCAGATGTTGACGCAACTTGCTTCGTTCCTTTCTCTGAGGCAGATGCTTTTCTCTTGGGAGCCATGGATCTTGTTAGGGTTTTGAAAAGGGAGATATATATTTCTTTGTGTTGATATGAGAGAGAGTGTGTTGGTGTTATGAGATAGTTTTGGTGAGTTTAAATAATAGAGAGAGTGAGTGAGGTCTTTATGAGGTGTATAGATTTACATATTGTGTAAATCGATTTACACAAAAGATTTTATTAAAAAAAATGATTTGCTTCAGTGGTAAATCGATTGACATATGGTGTAAATCGATTTACTTAAAGAAAAATTCTAAAATAATCATTATTTTTAACATTTGAAATAATGTCTAACCACATATATATGTACATTAAGGTATAGTTAAGGATTGAGTGCACCTTATATGTCTTGTTCATCGAGAATTCCAAGTTCACGACGAATTTTGAAAAATGCATCCTTTGCAAGTGGTTTTGTGAAGATGTCTGCAAGTTGATTTTGAGTGTCCACGAAAGTGATCTCGACATCTCCTTTGAGTACATGATCTCGGATGAAATGATGTCTGATGTTAATGTGTTTTGTCCAGGAATGCATAACTGGATTTTTCGTGATATTGATCACGCTTGTGTTATCACATCAAAGAGGAATGCATCCAAGGTTTACTCCATAGTCAAGTAATTGTTGTTTTATCCAAAGAATTTGAGTGCATCCACTTCCAGCCGCAATGTATTCTGCGTCGGCAGTGCTGAGAGCTACGCTTGCTTGCTTTTTGCATGACCATGAAACCAAGGCATTTCCAAGAATGTGACATGTTCCACTTGTACTTTTGCGATCAGTTTTGCAACTTGCATAGTCAGCATCAGAATAACCAACTAGATTGCACATACTACCTTTTGGATACCATAATCCGACGTTGGTTGTTCCTTTGAGATATTTTATTATGCGCTTGACTGCTGCAAGGTGAGACTCTTTAGGATTGGCTTGATATCTTGCACATAGGCAAACACTGAACATAATGTCAGGTCTACTTGCTGTTAAATAGAGGAGTGAGCCAATCATTCCACGATACTTAGTTATGTCAATAGAATTCCCTGATTCATCTGGATCAAGATAGGTGCCGAATCCCATAGGAATTGCACTTTCTTTGCTACTTTCCATCTCAAACTTCTTTATAAGGTCTTTGCAATATTTTGATTGGTTTACGAAGATACCATGTTTGAGTTGCTTAATTTGAAGACCGAGAAAGAAATTCAATCTTCCCATCGTAGACATCTCAAACTCTCCTTGCATCACAAATGAAAATTCCTTGCACATATTTTGGTTAGTTGAACCGAAAACAATATCATCTACATAGATTTGTACAAGTAAGGTATGATGATTAACATTTTTTATGAAGAGAGTGGTATCAACTTTACCCTTTACAAACCCTTTTTCATATAGGAATGTGCTTAGTCTATCATACCAAGCCCTTGGTGCTTGCTTCAGCCCATAGAGAGCTTTCTTCAGTTTGAAGACATGATTAGGATGTTTGAAGTCTTCAAATCCGGGAGGTTGCTTTACATAGACTTCTTCATTTATGAATCCGTTGAGAAATGCGCTTTTTACATCCATTTGAAAAAGTTCAAAGTCCAATGAGCATGCATATGCAAGTAATAATCTTATTGCTTCCAAACGTGCTACCGGAGCAAAAGTTTCTTCAAAATCAATTCCTTCCTCTTGGTTGTATCCTTGAGCAACTAGTCTTGCCTTGTTTCGAGTGATTATTCCATTTTCATCCATCTTGTTTTTGAAAACCCATTTGGTTCCAATGATACGTTTATTTCTTGGATTAGGAACAAGTTCCCAAACTTCGTTCCGCTCGAATTGGTTTAACTCCTCTTGCATGGCAAGGATCCATTGATCATCTTCTAGTGCTTGAGCTACTTTAGTAGGTTCAACTTGAGATACAAACGCCATATTTAAGCATGCATCCTTAAGATTTAGCCGTGTAGATAATCCTTTGCTAATATCTCCAATTATGTTGTCAATTGGATGATCACGATGAGTTCTCCATTCTTGAGGAAGATCATCATCATTTTCATTTTGATGTGAAAGTTCATGTGTTTGTTCCGGATTGACAATTTTGCCATCTCCGCAGGAATTCTCATGAGATAGATCTATAGAATCATCATCATCACAAATAACAACTTCCTCCTTGGAGGTGTTAGATTCATCAAAATAAACATGCATTGATTCTTCTATAGTTAAAGTTCTTTTATTGTAAATTCTAAAAGCTTTGCTAGAAAGGGAGTAACCAAGAAAAATACCTTCATCCGATTTTTCATCGAACTTACAGAGATTGTCTCTGTCGTTGTTAAGGACAAAACATTTGCACCCGAAAATATGAAAGTGAGAGATATTTGGTTTTCTTCCTTTGTAAATCTCATATGGAGTTTTCTTTAGTATAGGTCTTATGATCACGCGATTGCTTACATAACATGCCGTGCTTACCGCATCCGCCCAAAAATATTTAGGCAAACTTGAGTCACTTAGCATGGTTCTAGCAAGCTCCACTAAAGACCTATTTTTCCTTTCAACTACTCCATTTTGTTGTGGAGTTCTTGGTGCTGAAAAATTGTGGAAGATTCCATTTTCTTCACAAAATTCTTCAAATAGACTGTTTTGGAACTCTCTACCATGATCACTTCGGATTGATGTTATCTTTAATGACTTCTCATTTTGAACTTGTTTTGCATATCTCTTAAATGCCTTGAATGCTTCATTCTTGTGCACTAAAAACAAAGTCCAAGTGAAACGGGAAAAATCATCTACAATAACTAAAGCATAAATGTTACCTCCGAAGCTTCTTGTTCTAGATGGACCAAAAAGATCCATGTGCAACAATTGAAGTGGTCTTGTTGTTGAAACCACATTCTTTGGTTTGAAAGTTTATTTGGTTTGTTTTCCCTTTTGGCATGCACTACATAATTTGTCTTTGATGAACTTCATCTTTGGTAGACCAATAACTAAGTCATGCTTAACCAATTTGTTCAAGTGCTCCATGTGAATGTGAGCAATCCTCTTATGCCATAACCAAGCGTCATTGTTGTTTACCATAAGACATTGTACCTTCATAGACAAATCATCTAGAGTAATCATAAAAATATTGTTAGATCTTATACCTTTGAGTTTTACCTCATTGGTTACCTCATCCATAATAAGACATTCTTCTTTGTTGAATTTGATTTTGAACCCTCTATCGCAAAGTTGACTTATGCTAAGAAGGTTGTGCTTTAATCCTTCAACATAGAGAACATCCTCAATTTGAATGGATGGAGGTGTGCCAACTATTCCAACGCCAAGAATCTTTCCTTTGGTGTTGTCTCCATAGGTGACATACCCTTTGGCTTTATGTACTAGATATGAAAATTGTTGTACATCTCCTGTCATATGCTTTGAACATCCACTGTCAAGATACCAAACATTTGATGTGGATTTCAAGCATACCTACAAAAACAAATTATTTCTTGTTAGGTACCCAAGTTGCCTTGGGTCCTTCATAGTTAGTTCCCTTTTTCACCCATGCATAATGTCCACTAGCCATACTGAAATTTCTAATATAGCATGCATTGGGTGTGTGTCCAATAATACCACAGTAAAAACAGTTTGGAACAAATTTGCTCTTGTATCTAGGAATTTGTTTTCTTTTAGATACATTAGCCTTTTTCTTTTGATGATTATGAACAACTTGCTTCTTTTCTACTTTCTTGGGATTGGAACTATTACTAGCCTTTACAAAAACAATGGGATTGTTACTTGGTTTCTTAGTATTCACATAACCAAGACCTTTTTTATCATTTGGATAACGTTGTTGGCTTAGTAATCCTTCCAATCCTATTTGTCCTTTTTCATATCGTTCAATGACTCTTTTCAATTGAACAATTTGAAAGACATTTGATTCACACTTGGAGCATGCAAAGTTTTCCTTTTCTTTAATAAAATTCTGTTTTTGAAGATCAAAATCTTTAGTCATGGTGTCAATTTTTTCTAGACAAATTAGAAGTTCTTTTTCTTGTTTTGACACCTTTTTGTATAAACTTTTGCATTCTTTCAAGAGTTCATCAATTGCACCTTGAACATCATCATCAAAAAGATTAAATTCATTACTAACCTCTTCTTCATCGTCAGAGTGATGCGATGCCATTAAGGCTAAGTTTGCACATTCGTCGCTTTCCGATTCCGATGAACTGCTCATATCATTATCTTCCCATGCTATGTAGGCTTTCTTTTGTTTTGAGTCCTTTCCTTTGAATCCATTTTTCTTTGGGAGATTTGGACAGTTTGGCTTGATGTGTCCTTGCTTTCCCACATTCATAACATGAGACATCTTGTGTTGATGTGGAGGCTTCTCTTTTCTTGAAGTGCTTTCTCTTATGTGCTTGAGATCCGCCTTTGTCATTTCTGCCAAAAAACTTCCCAAGTCTTTTCACAAGAAGCATGAAATTTTCATCTTCTTCCGGATTGTCTTCTTTTACCACTTCCTTTGAATCAATTTTTAAAGAAATGTTTTTGGACTTCTTTTCTAGATTCTCATGTTTTTCAAGTCTACCGAGTTCCGTTCCGTATTCTTGAAGTTTGCCAAATAATGTAGCGGAAGTCATTACGGAGAGACTCTTCTTTTCCGAGATTGCCGTTACCTTTGGTTGCCATTCCCTAGTCAATGATCTAAGGATTTTCAAGTTGAGTTCATCATTTGACAAGGTTTTACCAAGAGCATTTAAGTGATTTGTCAAATGCACAAATCTCTTTTATAAGTTAAGAATGGATTCTCCGGGCTGCATTCGAAATAGTTCATATTCTTGACTCAAGGTATTTAGCCTTGATCTTTTTACTTCAGTCGTTCCTTCATGAGTTTGAACCAAGGTATCCCAAATTTCCTTTGTTCTTCTGCAGTTTGAGACACGGAAAAATTCGTCCATACTGAGTGCACCTTGAAGAAGGTTTATTGCCTTTTTGTCATAGAGAACTTTCTTTTTATCATCGTCATCCCATGCAGTTTTAGGCTTTGCAGACCCAACGCCATTGATTACCGTTATCGGGATAAATGGACCATTTTCAACAGCATCCCATACTTCCTCTCCTTGTGCTTCTAAATGCGCCTTCATGCGTATTTTCCAAAAGTCAAAATATTCAGCACAGAATAGAGGAGGCTTGTTGTTACTACCACCATCTCTTAAAACTGGTTGATGATTTGCGGAAGCCATTCTGGATCTCTAGGAGCAGGTTACCTATAACCTGCTCTGATACCAAATGTAAGATTAAGATTGCGCCTAAGAGGGGGGGTGAATTAGGTGGTGGTCAATTTTTGACTGATTTTATACTTTTTGGTTTTGATTTAGTTCTTTGAAAACAGTAAAGTGCAGAAAGTAAAGAGACACGGAGAATTATCCTGGTTCCTTCCACACCCCGGAAGTACGTCCAGTCCCCTTGCAAACACGCAAGAGATTTTACTAATTTGTTAGAACTTTTACAAGACTCTTCCTAGTCTTATCCACTAAAGAACCTAACAAATAACCAAGAACACCCTCTTGGATTTCCAATAAGTCTAATGAGAACAATCCTCTCAAAAGATACCTCTTGTTTCCAACAATGGACAACAAGGAACAAAAGTAATCTAATACTTTGTATGATTTTATGAAGTATGATTTCTTGAAAGATGTTGATCACATAGGGTGACTTCTTTGAAGTTTCTTCTTTCTTCTCTTGTAAGCAATTCAAACTGTAACACAATGGTTAGATAATGCTCAAAGATTTCTGTTCTTTATATGTGTGAAAGTGCAGAAAATCTTTTTTCTTAAAAGTTAAGAAATATGAAGTTTGAATATTTTTCAAAGTTCAGATTTTATTGCATAAGAGAAGAGTTGTTTATCATTTGAAAGATTTTGTAATATATAGTAATCAAGATACCTTTCCAAATGGACACTTTTTTGTTTGAAAAACTTGACAAGATGCAATGTTTGATCATGCAATTATTGGAGAAAAGGTGTGAAGGCTATCTTGAAACCAGTTCACATTTTTCAAAATTTTCAATGTGCAAATCGATTAACATAAGATGCAAATCGATTGCACGGGTTTGTAACGTTCAGAATTTCGAAAAAATTGAAGTGTAAATCGATTAGCATGTTGTGTCAATCGATTTACAAGAGTTAAAAAAATCAGTTTGTTCTGTGATCAATCGATTTACACAACATGTAAATCGATTACTGGCAGGAGCAAACAGTTTTTTGAAAAAGCATGTGTAAATCGATTTACACAAGATGTTAATCGATTTACAGCAGAGAAAAACTTAAAAATTGTTTTAAAATATAATTGAAGTGATGTGGCAAGTGTGTATATCATTTTTGAGCATTTCTAATCAATGTAGTTTAATTGAGAATTGATATACTTGATTGCTTGCCAAGATCCTTGAAGCTTTAAGTGAATGATGCTTTAAGTTAATTTCCACTTCTTTTCCTTCTTGCCATAATGCTTGTTTGTCTTTCATCAAACTAGCTTGTTTGTCTTTCATCAAAACTAAAGTTGAGTTGAGGCTTAAGATTACAAGAAAGATAGTTTTCCTGTCTTGTTACAGGTATTAATCTTCAATCAGTCCCCCACAGATAGTTGTCCTGGCTAGTTACAGGTATTAATCTGGAACTTGTTTTTGTCGGTTGTTTGAGATAGTTGTCCTAGCTGGTTTCAGGTATTAATCTTTGACCTTAGAAAGAAATATAATTTTCTTGGCTTGTTACAGGTATTAATCTTCAATTGGTCATCCAAAGATAATTGTCTTGGCTAGTTACAGGTATTAATCTGGAACTTGTTTTTGTCGGTCGTTTGAGATAGTTGTCCTGGCTGGTTTCAGGTATTAATCTCTGACCTTAGAAAGAAATATAGTTTTCCTGGCTTGTTACATGTATTAATCTAGAACTTGTTTTTAATGGTCGTTGAGGTAGTTGCCCTGTCTGGTTTCAGGTATTAATCTCTAACCTTAGAGAAATAAAGATAGTCTCCCCGTCTTGCTTCGGGAGTTAATCTTCGATCTGCTCATGTAGATAGTTATCCTGTATGGTTTCAGGTTTTAATCTATAATCGGTTGTTCATAGATAGTTGTCCTGTCTTGTTTCAGGTATTAATCTGGAACTTAATTTTGTCGGTCGTTGAGATAGTTGTCCTGTCTGGTTTTAGGTATTAATATGCGACCTTAGAGAAAGGAAGATAGTTTTCCCGTCTTGTTTCGGGTATTAATCTTCAATATGTTCATGTAGATAGTTTTCCTGTCTGGTTTCAGGTATTAATCTACAATCAGTCATCCATAAATAGTTGTCCTGTCTTGTTTCAGGTATTAATCTCGAACTTGGCAATGTTGGTGACATAGATAGTTTCCCCGTCTGGTTTCAGGTGTTAATCTCTGAACTTAAAGAAAGAAAGACTGTTTCCCCGTCTTGTTTCGGGAGTTAATCTTCAATCTGCTCATGTAGATAGTTTTCCTGTCTGGTTTCAGGTGTTAATCTACAATCCGTTGTTCACAGATAGTTGTCCTGTCTTGTTTCAGGCATTAATCTGGAACTTGTTTTTGTTGGTCGTTGAGATAGTTTCCCCGTCTGGTTTCAGGCATTAATCTTTGACCTGCTATATTTATTGGTAAACCCGTCTTACTCCAAGAGTTCATACCACTTGGTCGTGTAGATAGTTTCCCTGTCTGGTTTTGGGAATTAATATTTGACCTGCTATACATAAGTTGATAGTATGTGTCTGTCTGCGAATTCAACCTAAAAAGGTATAGTCAGTTTCCTGCGATGTCATGATGTACGATTTGCATGATGCTCTCAAAATAAATGAGAATGTGATATATGCATTTGTGCCGCATATGCTACTATATTTGTAGAATGATGTATGAATGTAATGCGTGAACATGTCAGTCGTTCTATTACTGTGTTGTTGAACTAGGGAAAATAAATCCCTGATTGTTGCTGGGGATGAAGAATGTGATTCTTCATTGTTTGTTGAAGTTGAACTGTTGGGAGATGGATTTCCGTTGATAGAGAAATAAACTCTATTAGGGAAAGGAAACTCCGTAAACTGCTTGGGGATTTTTATGAAGTTCTGTCGGGGAAAGGAAACTCCAAGAACTGTAATGGTTGAAACTCCGTAGGTTAGTGATTTTTGTGGAGTCCTGTTGGGGAACCCAAGAAGTTTATGATTTATGCTGAGGAATTATTTCAGACGCTGTGGAGATGATTGGAGATCCTCGCTCTGTCGGGGATATTAGAAACTTTGACATCATTAGGCTGTACACTGAGGATATGGTAGTGACTTTGTAGTAAGAGGTCTCTGCCTTTGTACCTGCTGGAGAAAGTATCTCAACTTCTATAGCCCGTGGTGAATGCTGATCAGGGTGATAAGTCTTCTACTGATAGATAAGTGATGAGATGACGGGACATAGTCGTACGCTTTAATCCCTAACTTTTTCCTGGACCGCCCTTTCGGGTTTTTAGTCCACCGGGATACCCTTTTTTGCCCAAGCCGCCTTTTCATGTTTTTGACTTGCTGGGTGTACAATTTTAATCATATGTCCCTAATTTTTGCCCGAACCCTTTTGGTTCGTCGGGATGCCCTTATTTTTTCCTAGGCCAGTCAACCTAGTGGTTATTTTTTCATGCGTAGTATTTTCCGACTATGTCCATGTTCATAGGGTACGGAAAATTATCACCGCCCATAGTAGTAAGTGTTGTTGCACTGCCAGAAAGATGTTTGCTTGATCGCACATGGCCCTTTGCTGGAACTAATGTTAAATGACCTAAGTGATTCATACGGAGGTATGCCCCTGACTATTTTGTACTTTTGAGAGATTCCTCGAATCTATGAATTGACTGCCCCGAGATCTATTTAGACACCGTGCCGTGCCCCTTGATTATGAAATGCCTGTTACTAGAGACGTTTTTCCAACTGAAGTGATTTTGTCCATTGAGAGGATTTTCGTTCATTGAATATTTGTCGTGTGAATTTCTCTGTTGTTGAACAAATAGCTATATGCAAACAATGGCATTTAAAGAATGCAAAGCCTATGTCTGTCTTGAAGTTTTTTTGAAAATTCATTTTTTTAGTAAAATAAAAATTTGCAAGAATGTGATATCAACTCAGGATTTATAACAAACCTTACAGGAGTCAGGATACCTTTTATAACAATATGCTTTCGAACTAACCCATGCTTCCGCTAGGACTTTTAAGGGTTGTAGCGTGGCTTGGTTCACGGTTTAAGTAACAAAGGACAAAGGCTTGAACTTTATTTATACCCAACCCGTTCTTCGTGATGCTCTCCAGTCTCATTCTTAGTTAATTGTGCGCTTAGATCCCAATTGAGTTTGGAATCTTTGCTTCGATACATGGTGATGGTTCAAAAATTGAACGTTTATTTTGAGAAGGCAGTCATTTTTTTAACCTTTTCTTTTTGTTGAGGATTTGTAGCGACCACTTTTTTGATTATATTATCCATACCTTTTTCCTGAACTGTTTCTTTTGTGATTACAGTCAGCGGGATGTCCCAGTTTTTCTCTTAAGTCTCCTTCATAGGTTTTGACTTAGCGGGCTTTTCTTTTGAGAGATAATGACTGCATGTTTTCATGATTATACGGAACTATCACTATCTTTTGATTTGGAAGGACGTCTTCGATGCCATTCATTGTATATGAAATGGAAGATTGCGACTGAATGCGCATCTGAATAAACTGAGAAACTACCCCGCCCCAGGTTATGATTAAGGGTTTCAATTTGCGTGAAAAAGAAAACTCCTACTTCTTAGGCTCAAAGGGGTTGACTAGGGGTTATCTTCCTTATAACTCCACTGTTTAGGATTTGAAACAACGCTTGTACATCGTCAGCAAGGTCTATTCAAAAGCATACTGTAGAGATTATGGTATCATTTCCGTCATCCTCCACCTAAAGGCTTAAGATTTTGATCGAGATTCGAATATCGCAAAAAGGGAGTAAACACACAGTTTTTAATATAGTGAATACGAATGAATTGATTCAAGACAAACATATGTAATGCATTGATAAAATAACAAAGTTTGACATAAATAAGTGTTCGAACAAATCAAAAGAAAATTACAAATTGGAAATTCTAATGAACAAAAAACCTCCTTGTCAGAACTTGTCACTTCAGATGGTATGCCTTTGGGGGATGGCAGAAGAATTCCAGTTGACCATCTTGTGCGAATTCTAATGCTCCTTCATCGACCAGGTCTTGAATTTTATATTTCAACATCCAACAACTATTAGTATCATGCCCCGGACTGTTGGAGTGATACACACACCTTGCATTTGGATTATAAGTAGGAGTGGAGGTATTAGGATTCTGAGGAGGATCCTTCAATGTGACCAAATTCAAGTTCAACATGTGTTACAAGACTTGTGACATCGGTATATTGATTTTGGTGTATTGTCTATTGGATGTATCCTGCTTACGCCGATTACCCTGTTGTTGTTGGCGAGGTCATGGTTGGGTTTGTGACGTAGCAGCAATTTGGAAAGGCCTACTCTCCACCAAGCCAACTTATTGTCCCATTAGGAGCTGATTAATGACTTGATCCCCAGCCTCAACCGTTTGTTTCATACGGTTGCATCTGTCTTGATGAAGTTTGCTGATGAGAATTCTTAACTCTTCTTGTCCCCGATCCAAATGTTGGATAAGAGCCATCTGACCATTCATCTAGATTCTCATCCCTTCCATCTCCGCTTGCAGTTGTTCCAACTGGTCATCCTCAGGATTTTTCTTGGTCAAGTTCTCAGTGAAGAGTGCTTTCAATTCTTCTTGCCCCTTGGATGAGTTTTGGAACATTTACTTGAATTGAGCATCTTGAGTTTGGAGATCTTTATCGTTCTGTTTGAGAGCCATTTCCTTGCTGAAATAAACAATGAGAAAATGAGAGACCTGTACTGGAAGACCTGTTATGTAATGACATGCATGCAATGTTTTCAAGGACCTCGTGGGGTAAACACAAGAAGATGTCAGAAGTTGAATTTTGCAGCTTTGATTGAAGAACTTCGTATCGTTGAAGGTCCTTTTATGAGAATAGGGCTCACCATGTCGAGTGGGTCATAGCCTCTGACTCAAGTTGTGTTGCTTTAGTATTTTTGACGGTATTGGCTAGAGGAAAATAAATCCCATTGCCTCTTGCTAGACGTCTGATTTATCATAACCTGCACCACAGGCCCTTGAGATCCTTGAAATGGTTAAGGAAATACTATGGCATGATGTTATGATGTGCATGCTATGCACCAAACAAAAGTGTAAGGTGATGAAGACAAGTAAGTCCTGCAAGAAGTCCAGGTTACTGGATAATTACTATAAACAAATCATGCAAGGAATTCAAGTTGTTAGATAATGAAAGAAAATAAGTCACACAAGTAGCCTTAGGTGTAGGCTTGCATGAGGTTTATAGGCAAGTACCCTCTTGAAGTTTTAGTTGGTTCAACCTGTCTTAGAAAAGTAACTGAGTTCTAAGGAGTCTCAATATCACTGATCTTTCTTTATCAAGCACTGTTTCAGCTCAGGCGATCTTTTCTCGCGGCCGAAATATCTGGAAAGTCCAATCTCAATCAGTGTAGCATCGAGTATAAACCAATTCTCAGCTTTCTACGGAGGCCGGCTATCTCACTACTTTCTAATGGCCAAGTTTGTTCAATTAAGGTTCTAAGGTCCGTTAGTGCTTTATGACACCATGCAGCAGCCCTGTATTCTCCTCGATTCAACTCAAGGGATACTGGTACCAACTAAAGTGTCACACCAACACAGCTATCATTTCAACCATATCGGTTTATGCCGTACAGTCTCCACGATCTATTGTTGCTTACTTAAAAAGGTGCCCCAGATCTGGGTGTAGGATCTTTATAAGTAAACCCAAACAAACCCTTTAAAGTAAAGTAAGCAAAGCATACAAGGAAATAAATTTAAATATGAACTAAGCTCTAAGGTAACCCCAATTTTTAAATTCCCCAGCAGAGTCGCTAGTTCTGTAATACAGTGGAAGAATTGACTATTATACTAGTTTTGCATTTGTGTTCGTAAATGTTGCGGTAAGTAAGAGCCACCGACTTTTCTTTTATCCAACAAAGGAAAGGGTGAAAAGAACAGAAAAAGACCTTTCTAGATTATTTCTGAGTAAGGGGGGTAGATTATGGAAAGGAAAGGTGTTAGCACCCTTTCCATACATAGTTCTCTACAGGCTCTAAGATGCTTAGCTCATTTTTTAAATACTTTGTGCTTTGTGTTTTTGAAAAGTATTTTGAAAAAATGTTTTAGAAATGTTTTGTGTAGGTGTAAAACTTTGTTTTAAGCAAGCATCTAGGAACTATCTACTCTACTCGAAAGGGTCGTTCTTTTCCTCTTTTCCTTTAGACAGTGTTATCCTACTATTAGTGAGTAGGTAGCTCTATCGTTGGATGTATGAGGGACATTCGAAGGGACAATTTATAGTGATAAAGGCAACTTATTAAGAAGTTTTAGTAACTACCCTAGGGTTCTAAGATCATTTTTATACCGAGGCAACATCAAGGGACTTATGATCTTTTGAACCGAAGGGTAGCCACTAAAGTCTCTCACGTTTCGAGAGTTGTGACTATTTCCGAAGGCAACCGAAGTAGGGATACCCTAGAGGTGTTTATGTGCATGTGTGATTGTTTCAGTTATTTGTCTTTGAATTTAAGTTTGCTAATGTTTGGTTTTATATTCTTGCCATACAATCCTATTAGTCATGCATCTAGACATTTAATAGTGTGTCGAAATTTAAAGTACAAAAATGTAAATCCTAAACTATTACAAGGCTTCGGGGAGGGGGATTATTACAATTTCAAAAAATGTGGGAAAAATAAATAAAAGTAGTAAAGATCCTACTAATCATCTATTACATCCATATTTATATTTATAATAATAACAACACGCGAAGTTGAAAAGACATCTAAAATCCTAAGAATAAAATCTTTTTGTTGTTTTTGATATTTATGAAAAAGAAAATAAATTGAAAAATAAAATTAGACTTACGTTCTAATTTATTTTAATTTTTTTAAAAAGAGGATGTTAAAATTAATTAATTAATTATTTCATAAATTAATTTAATTAATAAAATCTAATCCTAATTTTTTGTGATGATTTTTATAAATATTTTGCTGAGTAAATAAAACTAAATAAACGCAAAACAAAATTCAAAAGGGCAGGATGGTGCAGGAGACTACGCAAATTGTAGCATGCAGAAATGGATCGAAAAGGAGCCTATAGTTGCTTTTCGATCCCATGAGGAAGTTGGTCGAAGGTGCCTGATACATTCCTTTGATCTGCAAAAAAAAAAAACTATTAGAGAAACAAAATAAAAATCAGATTTGGATCAAATCTAGTCTTGGATTCGACAGCCTATGGTTGCATCATCCTAATTCGAATCCCCCGGGTATGAATCGAAAGACATTTCATCTTGCAACGTCATGAATCCTGAGATTCGAAATAAAATATAGATCGTGCCCAAGCAACGACATGATCTCACCCCTGCGCTTAATCTTGCATGTAACACATGAAAGCAATAACATGAATATATGACTAACATGAACCTAAAAATTGCATACTTAGCTAGTTGGAGATTGAAAGCAAATTACCAACAGACAGATTGTGTGACTGATGTTCCAATGTATGTTGGACCTGCCTAGTGCTTGGGAATGCCTCCTGCAAACTTCAGAGATTGAGTGGAGCATTGTTGAAGATTACTTCGATTTGGATCACTTATGAGATTTTTGATAAATTTGGTGTGGCTTATGAGGCAACGTGTGCGTGTAGTATGTCCTTGTGCATATGTATGTAGTACCCTTGGCTTGTAGAAGTGTTGTGTATTTATAAGAGATGGAGAGAGGGTCATAGCATAGAAATGGAAAGGGACAACCATTAACTAGGCTTTGAAGGCCAAATCAGACACATTAAGGGATTGCCTTTTTTGATGAGTTCCTACTCCTTTGAGATTTGGGGTGAACCTGGACACGTTTGACTCCTTCGAATACCCTCAATCTTTTCTCTTAGATTGGCCCATGGTTGCCTCACTCGAATGGCTCCAATTCTCATAATTGGGGCTTCTTTGATTAAGCCCTTATTTGTCTTGGTAGCTTGATCTGAAACTCTTCAACTAGCCCAAACGAAAGCTCCTTTCTAGCCAGTCGAAACTTCCCTTGTTACCTCCTTCGAATGTAATTGTGCAGGAGTCTTGGGCTTGGCAACATGTTGGCTTTTGGGCCAGTAAGAAACTTGGACCAAGACTCATCATAAGACAAACTTATTTTCAATAATTATGTGTCTCCTTTAAATGGAACACATGTACATCCTTCGAATGGCCCTTTTGTGTGTCTGTTGAATAGCCCACATCAATGTCTTGTGCATTATTTGAATGGGCCACCAATGTGTGCTCATAATATGGTAATCATGTGCTGAAAGGTTTAGAGATAGAGTTGACGCAAGCAGTTTCGCAAGGAACCATTGCCCAGTCAAAACTAGCACAAAGGAAGCCAATGTCTTATGGATGTTAGCATAAGGGAGGTCATTGCTCTGTGAATCAAAGGCCAGTTGAAAGGGTCTTGGCCTTGTGAATCGAATACAAATTGGAGAGGGAGCCTTTGGCTTGTGCGCTGAAGGCACGCACAGAGGGAGCCTTTTCCTTGTACACTGAAGACAAGTTGAAGTGGGAGCCTTTACCTTGTGCATCCAAGGCAAGTTGAAAGAAGCCTTTTGCGTTGTGAATCTAAGGCATGTAGGAAGTCCTTTGTCTAGTGAATTGAAGTCAAGTCCGGAGAAGCCCATTGCCTTGTGAATCCAAGGGAAGCATGAAGAGGCCTTTGTGCCTTATGCGTTGAAGGCAAGCATAGAGAAGGCCCTGCTGGAGTGATACATGTGGACCCAAAGCTTGATTGAAGGGTTTTTAAAGGTTCAATCTAAACTTGTCTGCAGGGGACTACTACTTTGTGAATCGAAGTAGGCATGTAGGAAGTTCTTTGTCTAGTGAATTGAAGGAAGGCCTAGAGCAGCCAATGCGCAGTTGAAGCCTTGGGAATTGAACTTGATCGAAGGAGGCCCAACACCCAATTAAAGCTTGTGAATCAGGCTTGCGTCGAAGGAAGTTCAACGCCCAATCGAAGCTTGCTCAAATGCCAATTGAAATACCTTGTTCAGATGTCAAATGAAAGACACTTAATTATCTCCAAAAAAATTTTTTTCCTTAAGCAAGTGTTTGTAACCACCATGCAAAGGGAAGATCTTTGAAAATATGAGAGGGTAAATTTTGGGGTACAACACCAAGCAAGGATTATAAGTGATTCCTCCCATAATGGCAAGGATTGGGACATTAGGGAATTCCCCACAATGATCAATAATGCTAACTGTGATACGGTGGGAGAACTGACTTGAGGTTTTGCGTTTGTGTTCGCAAATGTTTCGGTTTAACAAGAGTCGCCACCGACTTTTTATTTTATCCAAAAGAAAGGTCAAAAAGCACAGGAAAGACCTTTGAGATGTTTTCTTGGTTTCGGGGGGTAGATTATGAAAAGGGAAGGTGCAAGCACCCTTTTCATCCATGGTTATCCATGGGCTCTTAGTTACTTGTTTAAATCACTTGCTTTTGCTTTTCAATTGTTTGAAATGGTGCTTTGTGCGTGGTTTTGAAAATGTTTTGAAAATAGGCAATCGTTGTGGCAACCTTTGTAATGATTCTTGTTTGAATGTATACAAAGATGTATTGTCTTTTGAAAAGATATTTGAAAGTTTGAAAGTTTGATTTGGGAAATGTTTTGAAATTGTGTTGTGAGGTGTGTTTGAAAATAGCAAGGATGTTTTTGCAAGTTTTGATCAAGTAACTAAGAGTTGTCTACCCTATTTTACTCAAGAGTCTTTCCTACACATTTTTAACCCTTTTGACAGTGTTGTCTTACCATTGCATTTGGTAAACAACCTTGTATTTGGATGTAAAACGGGACAGGCGCGGGTCATCGTATTGACCATGATAGCAATTGTTCTAAGTATCTTTAGCAAAATTTTGAGGGACTAGATCATTTTTGTATAGGCAACCAAGATAGCATCATCGAGGGACTATGATCTTTTATTTTGTTTTTGTTTTGCCAAGATACTTAACATGCATACCATGACCATTTTCAAGGCAACAAGTGGATGAAAACCCTAGGGGTGCATGTGTGCATTGTGTTGTCAATTTGCATGCTTTTATGTCTTGTATTAGGTCCAACTATTTGTTTTGATTTTGAATATTGCATACAAACCCTAATCTCTATCATGACATATTTGAAAGCTATAAATGCGTAAAATAAACTTATGCTATTACAACATTGATATGGGGAGGGGGGATACAATTTTGAATGGAGAATATTTGCAAAAAAATAAAAACCCTAAAATTAAATATTACATCCAAATTGAATTAAATGTGCAAGTAAATAAATAGACAAATATTTAAAGGAACAAATAAATAAATATGCAATATATTATAAACATGCAAAAAATGTGTTTGTATTATTTTTATGTATGTAAAAATATAAAATTTAATGTATTAAAAGGAAAATAAAAAGTTATTTTTTGTTAAGGGTAAAAACCCTAATTTTCTTTAAGAAAGTATATATATTAATTACATTATTTATGTACAATAAAATAAAATAATAAAATATATACAAATGTTTAGAAAAATAATAATATATGAGAAAATATTATTTAAGTATATAAATACTAAAAATAAAAATAAAATATTTTTATATGTTATTTACAAGTTTTTATTTGAGAAAATACATGTAATAAACCTAATAAACTAAATATTGTGTCAAAATAAAATAAAATAAAATAAAATAAAATGTGAAAATTATAGGAAAATTTTTTTAACAATTTTTTATATTTGGAAAAAATAAAATGAAGTCAGAAATAAAAAGAAATGAAAGTAATATGAAAATATAAAACAAATGGGTCACGGGGTGTAGTCAGTAAGACAGGGGGTGTCAAAAACAAGAAACAAAGGCCCAGCCCAGTTCCAGCTTCATCTTCAACCTTTGTTTCAAAAATACGCGCGCCTGTACAAAATCTGGAAAACCTGCATACGTGCTCTAAAGCAAAAACTCATAACACCAAAGTTATAACATTTTTCAAGACGATTCCAATCATATAAAGGACTTAATCTAACTCTCAAAGACCAGCGAGAATTTCTCTGGCCCTAATTTCTAACCTAACTTTTTCAGGAAGTTCATGGATCAAATTCTCTTAACACGATTAACTTAAATGAAATCTAAGCATATGTACAGCTTCAGGGCTATGAATACTATATTTTTTATTCACAAACCTAAGCCTAATGATTCCTAAATAGAGAGATAGGAAGTTGACAAATACCTGTTTCAGATGAACTCGTGTATGGCAATGTGGAGGTTTTCAATGAGACCTGAGCTGCTTGGGAGCTTACTTGAACTTCCTCTGACCTTCCCCAATGCTTAGTTTTCTTGGGATTTGCTTGAACAAGCTTGTAGAACTCAACCTGCACAAGATGAAAACAGAAATGGTGAAGCTTGCAAATGGAGTTATAGCCACTGTCCAATGATTGGGATAGTTCAGATGGGTTATATGGAAGGTATTGGAACAGGTTTGGGACAAAACGCACGAGTAGTTTTTGTTATGCAACTCAAAGTGCAGAACCTTCCCTGTTTTGCAAGAGGAAGGTGATTTTGTGTTTTGGAAGGCTAGAGGGTTCAATAACTCGTGTTTCTGGATCAAGGCAAAGTGCAAAACTTGTTTGGAATGCTTGCAAAGCTTGTTTATAACAGATCCAAGTGTTGTTTCCTTTTGGCAAGTTGACTTGTTTTGAAAGAAAAGTGTGAAGTGATATGAGGTAGGCCTGTACAGGATATCTCCAAGAATGCACAAGTTTCTTGTACCTTTGCCTGAGTTTGTGGAACTTGTTTTCTGCAAAGAGAGAGGTCCAAGGCTCAAGGGAAGCAATGTTGACATAAAGTTGCCTTTATGAAAATGGAAATGCTACCTTTTTGCCATTTTAAGATTAATTCAATGTGTAAACCTTTATTGATCAGAATAACACCTTAAACCAATGAGTTTGTATTCAATTTTTGAGTGTGGAAGGGTTTAGAGACCTGTAATCAAGTACAAAGCAAGTTTGGACATATTTGCAACTTGTGTCAACATGAAAATGCCATGGATCAAAAGTGAGTTTTTTCCAAATTCAAACCTTCGATTCTCCCTAACCATAAATGATTTTGGAGAGTTCTTGGACATTTTAGAAATATTGTAACATGATCTACAATCCATATTTGAAATGCATTTTGAGATTCCAAGTGGAACTATGTGAAAAATGGTCGTGAAGATAGGTCAAAATCCTGCCTAAACTAGGGCAAAATTTCACTAAGTTAAAAGTTTCATGGACCCTTGTTCCAAAAATCATAAATTGAGATCCAAGCTTCTTTTGGGAAAACTTTGTGAATCAAAGTTTTATATTTTTGGGAGGACTACAACTTTCATGTTGGAAGTTTTGTTTGAATCCAATTGCATCATAGTGAAAATGTTGGGCAAAGTTGGGAAAAAATAAGAAAATTTCATAACTTAGAAAAAATTCTAAGTTATGAAGTTTTTCAATCTTAAACCCTAATTTGCAAAATTAAGTTTCTTTATGAACAAGTTTCATGTTTTGACACATCTTGATGAAAAATGACCCTTGGCACTTGATTTTGACCAAAAAGTCAAAGTTTGACTTTTCAGTGTACAGTCAAATTTTGATCAGTTGACTGAAAAAATTCATCTGTCAATCTGATGTATTTGAGATCTTTTGAACCTTGTGAATAGGTCAATATGATGCCATTAAGTCCTTGAATCCATGCTTGAACCCAATTTGCCATTGGCTAGTTTAAAAATCAGAAATTTCCCTTATACAGTCAAAACCCTAAAAATGACCATTTTGCCCTTTTGATGATCTGATCAAATTTCTTGAGGATTTGTAGTCCAAACATGATCAAATGGTTCATATGAGTCTATAATGTTGATGTGGATAAAAAATTATGAGTTTTGACTGTAATTTGGTCACAGTTGACCTTTTCCCCAATACAGTTGATTTCTAGGTCAACTGTCCAATTGACTGGGTAAAAATTTGATTTAAGGCTTGAAACTTGGTAGAGGAAATCTTGTAAGTCCAACATGAAGTATGAAAGTCACTTTGAGCATTGAAAGTCCAAAAATCCCTGTGCAAACTCAAACCCTAATTTAGGTCATCAGTGCAAGGAAATGTCTTGAGCAGAGCAAACCTTAGCTTGGTCTTGAGTCCAAAGAGTCTTGTGAGGGGAAATCTTGATAAAATGAGAGGGAAAATTTTGGGGTACAACAGCTGCCCATGTTCAATCTTCTTGAACCTGAAGAGTTAGATTGGCGAGTTTGCCTTTCGTGACTCGAAGGTAAAAGAGGATTGGACACTAGAGTGCCCGTAAATTTGCACTCGTCAAAAAATGTAAATGAGGGAATGGGCTTAAAGATGCCATTTGGAGATGGTAGAATCTTGCTGGAGATGGGCTTAAAGATGCCATCCAAGAATTTTTGTGGAAAATCAGGAGAATAAACATCAAAATAGTATCCGTATCTGGAACGTATCTGAGTTGTAACTGTATTTGATTCTCGAATGAATATCAGAATGACTACTGTGTCTGGAGTGTATCTATATTGTATCTGAATCTGAAATCTGAATAAGCGACAGAATGACATCCATGCATGGAGCATCTCTGGGCTGGGGATAAATTCCGAATGAGTGATAGAATGGCAACCGTGTCTGGCGCGTATCTGGACTGTATCTGAAGTTGAGATCTGTATGAATAGCAGAATGACTTCCGTGTCTGGAGTGTATCTGAACTGTAACTGGGATCTAAATAAGTGACAGAATGACATCCGTGTCTGGAGTGTATCTGAACTTGAAGTTGATAGTTGAATCTGAATGAGAAATAGAATGGCTTTCATATCTAGAGCATATCTAGTCTATATCTGATTGCTGAAGTCTGAATGAGTAATAGAATGACCTCCGCGTCTGGGGTGTATCTATATTGTATCTCAATAAAAGGTCCGAATGAGTAGCAGAATGAGTTCCATGTATGGAGTGTATCCGTACTGTATCTGAAATCTTTGCATAGTTGTCAAAGATAGATTTTAATCTTATCCTAAAAAGGGTAAAATGTTAGCTGAAACACAAGTTTATGTTGCATGACATGTATGATGCAATAAAATGTGTTCTATCAATGTTTATGATATATGAATGTAATAGATGCGCATGTAAGCTGATTAGCTATCTTGCTGTGGAGAATAAATCCTTGATAGCTGGAGATAATGAAATCTTTGACTGCTACCGGGGAAGATGAATCCTTGACCATTGTTGGAGATTGAAAATCCTTCATGACTTTTCTGAGGATAAAGAAAACTCTGACGATCTCTACAGGGGGATTGAAACCTTGGAGGCTTCACTGGAGAAAAGAGAATGAGAAACTTCGATCTGCTGGGAAATAACTCTGTGGGGAGAATGTTTATTTTGTTGAAGAGTTTTCAAGAGTTTGGGTTGTATGCCAATCTACTGAGGAATTATCCGAAGTTGTTGTCTGGTTTCTAAGATAACTTGCAGGGGAATCTTCTGGTTTTAAGACAAATCTATAGGGAATTGGAGGAAACTGGATGGTCTTCCGCCGGGGTTTAAGGGTTGGAGTTTTGGACTCCGTTGGGGAAGAAAGTTTTATCTTCACTGAGGGTTTGTAGTTCAAAGTTTCCTAGCTCCGCTGGGGATTGGGAGTTTGGAAACTTAGTTCTGATGGGATTTTGAAACTTAACTCCGCTGGGGATATGTATTTCAAGGCTTTAGCTCTGCTAAGGATTTTTCTTGGAATAGCCTAAAGACGTTTTCCCATTCTTTCAATCTGTCAGTAATTATTCCCTATCATTTCGTCTTATTTGTAAGCAGTGATTATATTCAAATGCATATGCTCATTTAATAAATCATTGGACGTTTTCAAATAAAACATAAGCGTAAAAAAGAAAGAAAAGGCAAACAATTTTCTGCACTTTGAAGTATCTTTGTATTAACTTTGTGTAAGTATTTTGTACAAAGGGGACAGACATCCTAGTAAGAGAATGTTGTCATAAAATTGTGAAAAAATTATACAAAGAAAGATGGCTATGTGTAACAATTCCATGGGGTTCCCATTCTGCTATAGCCTTCGTAACTCTGAGTATCTTGTCCATTCGTTGCTTCGTCTGACGATGATTAGATTGATCAGAAGCCCGGAGCTTGTCTGTTGAAGATATTGTCCTTAAAGTGATCCGACGAGACATAGTCATACGCTTTAATTCCCTAACTTTTGCCTGGACCGCCTTTTCGGGTTTTCGATACACCGGGATGCCCATTTTGCCCAAGTCGCCCTTTCAGATTTTCAACTTGCCGGGTGTACATATTTTTTTCATTTATCCCTAATTTTTGCCTGAACCGTCCTTTCGGGTTTTCGATTCACTGGGATGCCCATTTTTGCCCAAGTCGCTCTTTAGGGTTTTCAACTTGCCGGGTCATTTATGTGTAGTATCTTTTGACTATGTCTGCGTTTGTAGGGTGCGGCAGGTCATCACCGTCCATGGTGGTCAGGATCATTTCCCCACCAGAAAAGATGTTTTTGATCACAAATGGTCCTTCGTAAGTAGGAGTCCACTTGCCCATGGGATCACTTTGCGGAAAGATGATTCACTTGATTACAAGGTCCCCGACTTGATATACATGTCTCTTGACTTTCTTATTGAAAGCCTTGATCATACGTTTCTGATACGCCTGACCATGGCAAACAGCAGTAAGTCACTTTTCGTCAATCAAGTTAAGTTGATCAAGCCGGGTCTGAATCCAATCGTCTTCACTCAAACCAGCATCTTTCATGATTCTCAAGGAAGGAATCTGAACTTCCATAGGTAAAACAGCTTCCATGCTGTATACCAAAGAATAGGGTGTTGCCCTAGTTGAAGTGCGTGTCGTGGTACGGTACCCGTGCAGAGCAAACGGTAACATCTCATGCAAGTCCTTATAGGTGACTGTTATCTTTTGAATGATCTTCTTGATATTTTTGTTCGCAGCTTCGACAACACTGTTCATCTTAGGCTGATAGGGAGATGAATTGTGATGTTGAATCTTGAACTGCTCGTACAGAGCGGTGATCATAGTATTGTTCAAGTTTGTACCGTTGTCCGTAATGATCCTGTCGGGGATACCATACCGGCATATGAGGTTCTGCTTGATGAAGCGGGCAACCACATTCTTTGTAACGGAGGCGAAGGAAGCTGCTTAGACCCACTTGGTAAAGTAATCAATGGCTACCAGGATGAAACGGTGTCCATTGGATGTTGTAGGCTTGATTTCTCCAATCATGTCGATTCCCCACATCGCGAATGGCCAAGGAGCTGTTAAGACATTGAGAGGAACTGGAGGAATATGTACCTTGTCAGCATAGATTTGGCATTTGTGACAAGTACGAGAATGTTGATGACAATCAGCTTCCATGGTAGACCAGTAGTAGCCTGCCCGTAGAATCTTCTTAGCCATCGTATGACCGCTCGAGTGGGTGCCAAAGGTGCCATTATGTAGTTCAGCCATGATCTGCTCAACTTCAACCTTGTCCACACAATGGAGTAGAACGCAATCAAGATTGTGTTTGTATAAGATACCATTGCTCAAAAAGAATTTGGCAGCGAACCTCCTTAAGAACTTTTTGTCATTGACTGAAGCTCCTTTAGGGTATTCTTGTGCTTCGATATACCTTTTGATGTCATGAAACCAAGGCCGGTCCACTAATTCTTCGGTATTAATCTCGTGACAGTGTACAGGTTCATCCATTCATTCAATGGTGATTTGAGGAGCCTCATTATCCCAGTTAAGTTTAAACATGAAGGACATTGTAGCTAGCGCATCTGCTAGCTGATTCTCTTCTCGCGGGAAGTGCTCGAAGGTGATCTACTCGAAGTGTGGTAACAATGTTAGGACATGATCTTTGTAATCGATGAGGTTAGGGTGCTTAGTATCCCACTCTCTTTTGATTTGACTGATAACCAAAGCTGAGTCCCCAAATACAATCAAAGATTTGATTCCCAAGTCAATAGCAGCCTTGAGACTAAAGATACAAGCTTCATACTCGGCCATGTTGTTGGTGCAGCTGAAGCAGAGTCTAGCGGTGAAATGTGTATGGAAACCTTCTGGAGAGATAAGTACCGCGCTGATACCGTTTCCAAGTGCGTTGGAGGCACCATCAAAGTACAGAGTCTATCGGGATCCTTGTTCAGGTCCATCATACGGTCTGTTTTCTTCAATGTTGCTCAAAGTCATGATATCCTCGTCGGGAAAGTCGAACCTCATGGATTGGTAATCTTCGACAACTTGATGGGCCAGATGGTCGGCTAGCACACTCCCCTTTATATATTTTTGGGTCGTGTACTATATATCATATTCGGTGAGGATCATCTGCCATCTAGCGATTCTTCCGGATAAAGCAGGCTTCTCGAAGATGTATTTGATTGGATCCATCTTAGAGACCAGTAAAGTGGTATGTGTTAACATATACTGCCTTAGCCGGCGAGCAGCCCATGCCAAAGCGCAGCAAGTTTTCTCGAGCAGTGAGTAGCGAGTCTCACAGTCGGTAAAATTTTTGCTAAGGTAATAAATGGCATGCTCTTTTCGGCCAGACTCATCATGTTGGCCCAGTACGCTAAATTCTCCAGGACAGTCAGATACATGATTAACGACCTTTCTTCGACGAGTGGCATCAAGACAGGAGGTTCCAGCAAATACTCCTTGATTTTATCGAAAGCAACTTGACAGTCATCATTCCATTTAACCACCCGATCTTTCTTCAACAGCTTGAAGATTGGTTCAAAGGTAGATGTTAGGTGAGAAATGAACCTTGCAATGTAGTTTAGGCGTCCCAAGAAACCTCTGACCTCCTTCTCAGTGCGAGGGGCAGGAATTTCTTGTATAGCTTTGACTTTGGCAGGATCAACCTCGATGCCTTTGTTATTGACAATGAATCCCAAAAGTTTACCGAACCTGACTCTGAAAGTGCACTTTCCAGGGTTCAGTCTAAGCTTGTACTCCTTCAATCTGAAAAACAGCTTTTGCAGATGGTCGAGGTGTTCTTCTTCTGTCTGTGAACAGGCTATCATGTCGTCTACGTAGACTTCGATCTCATGATGTATCATGTCATGAAACAAAGCTACATGGCTCGCTGATAGGTTGCCCCGGTATTCTTCAGTCTGAATGGCATCACTTTATAGCAGAAGGTACCCCACTGCGTACCAAAAGTAGTGTTCTCCATGTCTTCAGGGGCCATTTTGATCTGGTTGTATCCTGAAAATCCATCCATGAAAGAGAATACCTTATGCTGAGCCGTATTGTCGACCAAGATGTCAATGTGCGGTAGTGGAAAGTCATCTCTAGGGCTAGCCCTGTTTAAGTCTCCGTAATCCATGCACATTCTGACTTTGCCGTCCTTCTTAGGCACAGGCACAATGTTAGCAACCCATTGTGGATAAGAAGTAACAGCAAGAAAGCCAGCATTGAACTGCTTCATCACTTCAGCTTTGATCTTTTCGGACATGTCGGGCCTCATTCAGCGAACTTTCTGTTTGATTGGTGGAAAATCTTCTCTTGTAGGGAGACGGTGAACCACAATATCTATATCAAGTCCTGGCATGTCTTCATAGGACCAGGCGAAGATCTCAACATGTTCATTCAACAGCTGAACTAAACGTGCTTTGACACTTGGCTCTAGGTTGGCACCCACTTTAACCTCTTTTCTGTCTTCCTCTGTTCCTAAGTTGATAGTCTCTAACAACTCCTCGTGAGGTATAATAGCCCTTTCTTCCTATTGCAAAAGTCTAGCCAACTCCCCAGGCACTTCACAGTCTTCATCACCTTCGTATTCGACATGATTGACCAGATCTTCAAAGTTACTGAAGGCCATAGCAGAATTGTTACCCATGGAATCCGGAGTGGAAGGGTACCTGCATTTTGTGAGTGTGGGTGTGCGTAAGGGATATCCACCTTTAAACAAATAAAATGTAAAAAAGAAAGACAATTAACACAAAATTTTATATATGAAAACGTCCATGATTCATTAAAAATGGCATATGAAGATGAAAAATCAAGCCCTTACAAATGTACCTATATGCCCCGGGTAAGGAATAAGGCAAAAAGTGTACGAATTGTTTAAAAATTATTACAGACCAATAAAAAATGTTCAAAAGATAAATTATTGATTGATGAAAGTAATGGGAAAGAAGTCTTTCGCCTCCCATTTGTTCAGTCCTCCTTCAATAGTTGGAAAGATCCAGTCTTTAAAATTGCTTTCTTCTTCATCATCCTCTAAAGCATGAACTCCATGGTGAGTGATTTTCAAAGGCAATCCTCCAACCCGGGAGCGACGCACAACCTTCTGACTAGCAGCAGTGAAACCCAAGCCGAACTTATCTGTCTTGTAAGGAAAATATGGCAGTTGACCCCATACTGTGCTTCCTCCTTCCTCGATCACAACCTTCGCATCTTTAAGGGATGACATTCGGGACACAGGTTTGGTAATGATGGACACAAAAGTCATTGTCCTGGCTACCGAAACTTCAGGGGAAACCTCTTCAAAGTGCTGAAAGGGGGTCTCGATGAATTCACCATCTAATTCAACATAGCGGAATGAATTCAGATGGCTTATCATATACTCCTCCTCTTCATGAACTGTCACAATTTTCCCCTGGACAGGGTACTTAAGCTTCTGATGCAGGGTAGATGTAACAACTCCAGCATAATGAATCCAGGGTCTTCCTAACAAGAAAGATTAGGAGGGACGGATGTCCATGACAAAAAATGTGGAGTGGAAAGTTTCAGTACCCACTTTAATTGGGATGTCCACCTCCCCGTGGACCATCCGCTTAGAACCATCAAAGGCTCTTACAATGATATTGGTGGGCTTTAAGGTCAAACCTTCACAGTCCAATCTGTCCAACGCTTTCTTAGGCAAGACATTTAAAGACGACCCGGTATCAACCAGAACGTGTGCAAGAGTAGTCCCTCTACACTCCACCGAGACATGCAGCGCGTCGTTATGCTTTCTCCCCTTAGATGTTAGATCGACATCGTAGAAGCCAAGACCATTGTTGGCGGTTAAGCTGGATACACACTCCTGGAACTGGTCTGCGGAGGTTTCTTGAGGCACGTGGGCCGTCTTCAGGAATTTGATCAAGGCTTTGGCATGAGCTTCGGAATAGAGCAACAAGGCCAGCATGGAGATTTTTGAAGGGGTTTGCCCCAGTTGTTCTACGACATCATAGTCGCTTTTCTTAATTATTTTTAAAATCTCCTCCATTTCCTTTTGAGTGGTCTCGGGGATGACCAAAGGCTGAGCCCTCGTCCTGAAGGGCGCTTCTTGGATCCCCTTACCTTTATCAGCAGTATCAGTAGAGGGTATAGCTTTGGGAGTAATAATTTCTTCAATCACAGGAGTTTGTACAGATGTATTGACTGGCACATGAGTAGTTTTAGGAGCATTTGAGGGTCCGAAGATTTCCCTTGGAGGAGCAATCTCCAGAGAGAAGATTCTTCCGCTGCGGATGATCTTACTTGTCCCTGCAATATTTCATATGTCAGGAGTCTCTTCATCGGAACTTTCTTCCACTGATTCGATCTTCTTAACACCGTGGTAGAAGATCTCTCCATAATTCCATGGTATTGTCTTGTTGGACTTGTATGGGATAGGCCCCGACATTGTTATCTTCAGAGGTACAAACTTTGGATCGGGTGTAATCTTAACAGGTCTTTTGGAGACCTTAGAAAGATTGTCGGAAATGGTGATTATAGCAACATTATTGATTGGGGTAATAGGAGTAACAGGAGTAACAAGAGTTTTCTTAAAGAGGATTTCTTGATTATCCATCAGGCGTTAGATGCCTGACTTCAATAGCGGACAATCGGATTGCAAGGTCGAACAAAGGTAATAATCTTTTTCACAGCCCTGGAAAATCCCGGCTTTCAACAGATTCATCTTGGTCATTGGCAATGGAGTCATTAAGTCATCAACAGTAGTAACATAAAGATCTTCTACAACAGCATGGACATTGTGACCATGTTTTGGCATTGGAGTGGATATCACATTAAGTTTTTCGGGGGCATCAAACTCCACCTCTTTGGCATCTATTAAATCCTGGATCTTATTTTTGAGGGCCCAACAGTTGTTGGTGTCGTTCCCCACACTGTCCGAATGATAGACACACTTTGCATTTGAATGATAGTAGGGAGAAGAGGTATTGGGATTCTTTGGCGCCTCTTTCAAGTTTGTAAGGTTTAACTTCAACAGATGAGGGAGAACCTGAGCAGGTGTCATATTTATCTGGGTGAATTGCCGTGCAGGCCTTTCCACCCTGGCTTGGTTGGTTCTTGGTTGACTGCTTCGAGGTTGATCAGCTGTGGAATTCTGAATCATCACAGCCCCTACCGCTGGTCGGTGCTCGACTCTTCCTTGATTTCTATGGGAGTAAACAACTGAGACCTCTTTCTTGGATGGGAAGGTCTTCTTGATAGCATCAGAAGCGGATGCATCCTTCTGAATTTTATGGCTCTTAATGCCAGCTTCGACTCTTTCACCAGTCAGAATTAACTCGGTGAACCATGCAGATGATCTCCCGATCAAGTGACTAAAGAATGGACCTGACAGGGTCCCCAAAAACATATCCACAAGCTCTCTCTCAGACAATGGTGGCTGCACCCTTCGAGCCAAGTCCCACCACTTCTGGGCATACTCCTTAAAGCCTTCATTAGAGACCACACTCATACTTTGTAATTGAGTACGAGTAGGTGCTAAATTTGCATTATATTGATATTGTCTATAGAAGGCAGTAGCCAAATCCTCCCAGTTATGTACATCAAATCTCTCAAGCTGATAGAACTAATCCAACTGCGTACCCGACAAACTATCTTGAAAAAAGTGGACCCACATATCCTTATTAGAAGAATGAAGTTGGATCTTTCTGACGTAAGACCGCAAATGCATCTTCGAACAAGACAAACCATCGTATTTAGAAAATGTAGGCACCTTGAATTTAGGGGGAATGACAATCCCAGCGATCAACCCTACCTCCTCGAAATCCATCCCAGGCACTCTTTGTACCTCCATGGCTGCCAAACGATCTTCCAGATTCTTATACTTGTCGTCTGCATGAGGGTACTACTGCTCAGAGTAATCTTCATCCTCTTCTTCTTCCTCTTCTTCAGACTCAGAGGGCACTGCAACTCCCTTTCCTTTACCAACCCCTTCATCAGATGTCGAGGGGAAATCCAGGACTCTTCTGGCTTGGTTCTCAAATCTTCTTCCCAAAGTAGCTACACCCGCCCTTTTCTTTTTCTTTTTCTCCTTTTCTTTTTCCTTTTCAAGCAGTGCTTTAAGATCCTCTTGACCCTTTGCCAAGGTCATGAGGAGTTGTTGGAACTGTAAATTCTGCGCTTGTAGATCTTTGACCGTCTGCTCTATATCCATCTTGCTGAAATAAACAGCAGAAAGATAAGGAAACCTCGTGTGAA
Organism: Vicia faba; assembly: GCA_948472305.1. Lineage (NCBI taxonomy): Eukaryota > Viridiplantae > Streptophyta > Magnoliopsida > Fabales > Fabaceae > Vicia > Vicia faba. The sequence goes on along the minus strand of OX451740.1, from coordinate 529,558,378 downwards.
GACCTGCTTATGCATATGATGAATGATATGTTATTCATGTAATGCATTCAAGGATTCATAAATTCAAATTTGTTGTAAACAAAAAAGAACGCAGGTCATATTAATAAGAAGAATTTGTTAGTACATAAATGGCCCATGGGAAAAATATTACAAAATTCTAATGTAAAAAGACGTTGCGCATCCTCTTCGGTGTGATGTAGGTGTTGAGAGTCTTCTCTTCATGGAGTTGATGGGTAAGTTCCAAAACCTTCTTCTCACTGGCGTAGAAGCTGGCTTCAAAAGTATTCCGTTCTTCTTTGAGCTGTATCCAACTCTTTTGCAAATCTTCCAATGATGTTGGCATGTCAGGATGTAGGAGGGTGTATGGAACCTCTCCTTCCATAACAGGCTATTTGATCATGGGCATAATGTAGGGGTAAGGCATCATAAGACTCTGGGCGCGAGTTCGTACCCACTTGAGGTAAGGCTCAAGGGGGATGGAATTCTTGTGCCCCAGTGTCTTACTGTCCACTTTGTTGGGCATCTTCCAAGCTCGGATAAACCTTTGTCGAAGTCCTTGAGCGTTGTTGTCGAAGTCAAAAACCAAGTCTGGAATCAGCATGTCATGAGGGCCATCCCTTCGGGCATACCCAAATTGTCTCAGAGCCAAACATGGGTTGTAGGTATTGCCTCCCCTAATGCCAAGTAGTGGGATATTAGGGAATTCCCCACAATGATCAATGATGATGACATTTTCTCTGGATCGAGAACACCAATGAACATCAGAATGTGTAAGAGTCATCAACCGTTGTGACCACCCCAAGCCTTTCTCATTCTTCAAGATTGACTGGGGAAGGTGAGAAATAAACCACCTTGCTAGAAGAGGAGTACACCACATGAGAACACCTCTTTTCCTCATTGTTCGTGTGTGAAACGAGTGGAGGATATCCCCAAGCAATGTAGGCACAGGATTCCGAGATATGAAAATCTTGACAGCATTCACATCTATAAGCTGATCAGGGTTTGGGAACAAGACCAACCCATAGATGAGAAGTTCTACAATCTCCTCGAAAGGTTGTAGATCTAGATAATTCCAGCAGTCTTGTGCCTTTTCAAACAGAAACTTTGCCAAGAAACCCTTGACACCACTTCTGGTTTCCCAATGACCTTTGATATCAGATGGTTGCAAGTGTAAGGCTTGAGCAACATCTTCAGGCTTTGGTTCTCTTTCTGTACCGTTGAAGGGTAGTTGATGGAGAATAGGAATCCTCAGGAGTTGAGAAAATTCCTCCAAAGTAGGCACTAGTTGGTAATCAGGAAATGTAAAGCAATGGTGTAGGGGGTCAAAGAAATGGAAGAGAACTTTCACCATGTCTTCTTCAATGTTGGAGTTGACCAAGTTGACAAGTCTACCATGTCTTTCATTGAAGGGATAATTCTCTGGAATCTTGGAAGCAAGCTCCTTGAGTTGAAGAGGGATTCTCACAAGGTTGACCTGGATTGTTTTTCTGCGGAGTAATTCCATGACCTACAAAACAGGAACAAATATGAAGATCCAAACCCTTGAAATGGTTAGTGGATGCATATGATGCTTTATGATGTTCATGATGTATGCACAAGCATATGTACAGACAAGTCACACAAGTTCCTAGTTTCAGGCTTGCATGGGGTTTCATAGGTAAGTACCCTCTTGAGTTTTAGTTGGCTCAACCTGTCCTATAAATAGTAACCGGGTTCTAAGGAACTCAATATCATTGGATTATTTTCTGTTTTCATTGTTTCAGTTTAGCCACTTAACTGGCGACCGAAATATTCCAAGAAAATAACCCTCAATGAGTGTATCGAGTATCTACCAACTTCGGACTTCACCAAATTTGGTCATCTCACTACCCCTAAAAAGGCCAAGATGGTCAAGTAAAGGTTCTAAAAGTTCATTAGTGCTTCATGACATCACTCAACGGCCCCGTATTCTCTTTGATTGACTCAAAGGCTACTGGTACCCACAAATATGTCGCACTAATATAGCTATTGATTCAACCATGTCGGTATACCCCGCACAGTTTCCACGACGTATTGGTATTTACCTATAAATGTTTCCCAAATCCGGGTAGAGGATTTCAAACCCAAACAATAGAACCAAGTGTAAAGAAATCAAAGCAAACAAGGTAAGCATGTAAAGGTGATCTAAACCCTAAGGTAACCCCACTTTTAGATTTTTCCCCAGCAGAGTCGCCAGTTCTGTGATATGGTGGGAGAACTGACTTGAGTTTTTGCGTTTGTGTTTGTAAATGTTTCGGTTTAGCAAGAGTCGCCACCGACTTTTTATTTTATCCAAAGGAAAGGTCAAAAAGCACAGGAAAGACCTTTGAGATGTTTCTTGGGTTCGGGGGGTAGATTATGAAAAGGGAAGGTGCAAGCACCCTTTTCATCCATGGTTATCCATGGGCTCTTAGTTACTTGTTTAGATCACTTGTTTTGCTTTTCAATTGTTTGAAATGGTGATTTGTGTGTGGTTTTGAAAATGTTTTGAAAAGAGGCCATCGTTGTGGAAACCTTTGTAATGATTCTTGTTTGAATGTATACAGAGATGTATTGTCTTTTGAAAAGATATTTCAAAGTTTGAAAGTTTGATTTGGGAAATGTTTTGAAATTGTGTTGTGAGGTGTGTTTGAAAATAGCAAGGATGTTATTGCAAGTTTTGATCAAGTAACCAAGAGTTGTCTACCCTATTTTACTCAAGAGTCTTTCCTACACATTTTTAACCTTTTTGACAGTGTTGTTTTACCATTGCATTTGGTAAACAACCTTGTATTTGGATGTTAAACGGGACAGGCGCGGGTCATCGTATTGACCATGATAGCAATTGTGCTAAGTATCTTCAGCAAAATTTTGAGGGACTAGATCATTTTTGTATAGGAAACCATGATAGCGTCATCGAGGGACTATGATCTTCTATTTTGTTTTTGTTTTGCCAAGATACTCAACATGCATACCATGGCCATTTTCAAGGCAACAAGTGGATGAAAACCCTAGGGGTGCATGTGTGCATTCTGTTGTCAATTTGCATGCTTTTATGTCTTGTATTAGGTCCAACTATTTGTTTTGATTTTGAATATTTCATACAAACCCTAATCTCTATCATGGCATATTTGAAAGCTATAAATGCGTAAAATAAACTTAAGCTATTACAACATTGATATGGGGAGGGGGGATGCAATTTTGAATGGGGAATATTTGCAAGAAAATAAAAACCCTAAAATTAAATATTACATCCAAATTGAATTAAATGTGCAAGTAAATAAATAGACAAATATTTAAAGGAACAAATAAATAAATATGCAATATATTATAAACATGCAAAAAATGTGTTTGTATTATTTTTATGTATGTAAAAATATAAAATTTAATGTATTAAAAGGAAAATAAAAAGTTATTTTTTGTTAAGGGTAAAAACCCTAATTTTCTTTAAGAAAGTATATATATTAATTACATTATTTATGTACAATAAAATAAAATAATAAAATATATACAAATGTTTAGAAAAAGAATAATATATGAGAAAATATTATTTAAGTATACAAATACTAAAAATAAAACAAATATATTTTTATATGTTATTTACAAGTTTTTATTTGAGAAAATACATGTAATAAACCTAATAAACTAAATATTGTGTCAAAATAAAATAAAATAAATAATAAAAATGTGAAAATTATAGGAAAATATTTTTAGCAATTTTTTATATTTGGAAAAAATAAAATGAAGTCAGAAATAAAAATAAATGAAAATAATATGAAAATATAAAACAAATGGGCCAGGGGGTGCAATCAGCAAGACATGGGGTGTCAAAAACAAGAAATAAAGGCCCAACCCAGTTCCAGCTTCATCTTCAACCTTTATTTCAAAAATACGCGCGCCTGTATAAAATCTGGAAAACCTATATACGTGGTCTAAAGCAAAAACTCATAACACCAAAGTTATAGCATTTTTCAAGATGATTCCAATCATATAAAGGACTTAATCTAACTCTCAAAGACCAGAGAGAATTTCTCTGGCCCTAATTTCTAACCTAACTTTTTCAGGAAGTTCATGGATCAAATTCTCTTGACACGATTAACTTAAATGAAATCTAAGCATATGTACAGCTTCAGGGCTATGAATACTACATTTTTTATTCACAAACCTAAGCCTAATGATTCCTAAATAGAGAGATAGGAAGTTGACAAATACCTGTTTCATATGAACTCGTGTATGGCAATGTGGAGGTTTTCAATGAGACCTGAGCTGCTTGGGAGCTTACTTGAACTTCCTGTGACCTTCCCCAATGCTTAGTTTGCTTGGGATTTGCTTGAACAAGCTTGTAGAACTCAACCTGCACAAGATGAAAACAGAAATGGTGAAGCTTGAAAGTGGAGTTACAATCACTGTCCAATGATTGGGATAGTTCAGATGGGTTATATGGAAGGTATTGGAACAGGTTTGGGACAAAACGCACGAGTAGTTTTTGTTATGCAACTCAAAGTGCAGAACCTGCCCTGTTTTGCAAGAGGAAGGTGATTTTGTGTTTTGGAAGGCTAGATGGTTCAATAACTCGTGTTTCTGGCTCAAGGCAAAGTGCAAAACTTGTTTAGAATGCTTGCAAAGCTTGGTTATATCAGATTCAAGTGTTGTGTCCTTTTTGCAAGTTGACTTGTTTTGAAAGAAAAGTGTGAAGTGATATGATGTAGGCCTGTACAGGCTATCTCCAAGCATGTACAAGTTTCTTGTACCTTTGCCTGAGTTTGTGGAAGTTGTTTGCTGCAAAGAGAGAGGTCCAAGGCTCAAGGGAAGCAATGTTGACATAAAGTTGCCTTTATGAAAATGGAAATGCTACCTTTTTGCCATTTTAAGATTAATTCAATGTGCAAACCTTTATTGATCAGAATAACACCTTAAATCAATGAGTTTTCATTCAATTTTTGAGTGTGGAAGGGTTTAGAGACCTGTAATCAAGTACAAAGCAATTTTGGACAGATTTTCAACTTGTGTCAACATGAAAATGCCATGGATCAAAAGTGAGTTTTTGCCAAATTCAAACCTTCGATTCTCCCTAACCATAAATGATTTTGGAGAGTTCTTGGACATTTTGGAAATCTTGTAACATGCTATACAATCCATATTTGAAATGAATTTTGAGATTCCAAGTGGAACTATGTGAAAAATGGTCATGAAGATAGGTCAAAATCCTGCCTAAACTAGGGCAAAATTTCACTAAGTTAAAAGTTTCATGGACCCTTGTTCCAAAAATCATAACTTGAGATACAAGCTTCTTTTGGGAAAACTTTGTGAATCCAAGTTGTATATTTTGTGGAGGACTACAACTTTCATGTTGGATGTTTTGTTTGAATCTAATTGTATCATGGTGAAAATGTTGGGCAAAGTTGGAAAAAAATAAGAAAATTTCATAACTTAGAAAAATTCTAAGTTATGAAAATTTTCAATCTTAAACCCTAATTTGCAAAATTAAGTTTCTTGATGAACAAGTTTCATTTTTTGACACATATTGATGAAAAATTACCCTTGGCACTTGATTTTGACCAAAAAGTCAAAGTTTGACTTTTCAGTGTACAATCAAATTTTGATCAGTTGACTGGAAAAATTCATCTGTCAATCCAATGCATTTGAGATCTTTTGAACCTTGTGAATAGGTCAATATGATTCCATTGAGTCATTGAATACATGCTTGAACCCAATTTTCCATTGGCTAGGTTAAAAATCAGAAATTGCCCTTATACAGTCAAAACCCTAAAAATGACCATTTTGCCCTTTTGATGATCTGATCAAATTGCTTGAGGAGTTGTGGTCCAAACTTGATTAAATGGTTTATATGAGTCTATAATGTTGATGTGGATAAAAAATTATGAGTTTTGACTGTAATTTGTTCACGATTGACTTTTTTCCCAATACAGTTGATTTCTAGGTCAACTGTCCAATTGACTGGGTAAAAATTTGATTCAAGGATTGAAACTTGGTAGAGGAAATCTTGTAAGTCCAACATGAAGTATGAAAGTAACTTTGAGCATTGAAAGTACAAAAATCTCTGTGCAAACTCAAACCTTAATTTAGGTCATCAGTGCAAGGAAATGTCTTGAGCAGAGCAAACCATAGCTTGGTCTTGAGTCCAAAGAGTCTTTTGGGAAATATTGATAAAATGAGAGGGAAAATTTTTGGGTACAACAGTAACATTATCCAAAGCTCGAGAACACCAATGAATATCCAAATGAGAGAGTGACATCAACCTTTGAGACCACCTCATACCTTATTCATTCTTCAAAACTGATTGAGGAATGTGCGAAATAAACCACCTCGACAACAATGGAGTGCAACATATAAGAATCCCTCTTCTATTTATGGTACGGGCGTGAAGATAATGCAAAATGTCTCCGAGTAAGGTAGGTATCGGGTTACGAGATAGGAAGATTTTGATCGCATTCATATCTATAAGCTGGTCTGGGTTAGGGAACAGTACCATCCCATAGATTAGAAGATCCAAAACTTCTTCAAAAGCTTGCAAATCTATAGCATCCCAAAACAATTGAGCCTTCTCAAACAAAAACTTGACTAGATAACCCTTAACACCACTTCTTGTTTCCCAATTAGCCACGATGTCAGACCGTTGCAAATGTAAGGCTAGAGCAATCTCCTCAGGTCTTGGGTCTTTCTCAATACCGGTGAAGGGTATTTGATCAAGAGTAGGTACTACCAATAGTTGAGATAACTCTTCCATGGTAGGCACCAATTGGTAATCAAGAAATGTGAAACATTGATGCTTAGGATCAAAGAATTGAAAAAGCACATGTACCATGTCTTCTTCAAAGTTTGAGGTAACCAAGTTGAGGAGTCGACCATAATTCTTGGTGAATGGAGAATTTTCAGGGACGCTTGATGCTAACTCTTTGAGTTGAGGAGGAACTTTCACAAGGTTGATTCAAATGGTATTTCTGCGAAGGGAGGCCATATCCTACAAAACAGAACAAAGATGAATCTCTAGGTCCTTGAAATGGTTAGTGCAAATGATATGGTATGATGACATGATGTTATGTACAGATAAACATATACAAGAAAAACAAACAAGTCCTTAGGTTTAGGCTTACATGGAGTTCATAGGTAAGTACCCTCTTGAAGTTTAGTTGGTTCAGCCTGTCCTAAAAAGTAATCGGGTTCTAGGGAATCTGAATATCATTGATCTTTCTCCATCAGGCATTGTTTTAGCGCAAGCCTCTTTGTTGGCGACGAAAATATCCCGAAAGTCCGATCTCAATAAGCGTAGTATCGAGTATCAACCAACTTCGGACTGTACCAAAGTCGGTTATCTCACTACTTCTGAATGGCCAAGTTGTTCAACTAAAGATTCTATGGTCAGTTAGTGCTTCATGACACCACACATCGGCCCCATATTCTCCTCGATTCGCCACAAGGGATACCGGTACCAACAAATGTGTCACACTAACATAGCCATCGCTTTAACCATATCGGTCTATGCCGTACAATCTCCAAGATATTTTCTACTTACCTAATGATGTTCCCAGATCTAGGTAGAGGATCTATACAAAACCCAAACTACCTTTTAAGAGTAAAGCAAGCAAGTCAAACAATGAAAGCATTTAAAGGTGATCTAGTCTCTAAGGTAACCCCACTTTTAGGTATTCTCCCTAGCAGGGTCACCAGTTCTGTAATACGGTGGGAGAACTGACTTGGGTGTTTTGCGTTTTATCGCAATTGTTACAGATAGCAAGAGTTGCCACCGACTTTTCTTTTATCCAATAAAGGAAAGGGTGAAAAGAACATAAAAAACCTTTTGATAATTTTCTTGATTTCGGAGGGTAGGTTGTGAAAATAGAAGGTGTTAGAACCCTTTTCATCTGTAGTTATCTACGAGCTCTTAGTTGCTAGCTCACATTGAAATGCTTTTTAAATGTGTTTGTAATTTGTTTTGATAGTATTTTTGAAAAGTGCCTTCGTATTGGCGAACTTTGTAATGATTCTCGTCTATATAAGAATGTATACAAAGTGTTGACTTTTGAAAATATTTCATGGAATATGTTGTACCCCAAAAGTTTCCCTCTCTTTTCTCAAGACATTTCTCACAAAGATCTTCAAAAGCTTAAGCTTGCACAAGGGTTGACTAGGTCAAACCATCTCCTCAACATTGATGGCTCAAATTAGGGTTTGAGTTTGCACAAGGACAATTGGACTTCAAATGACTTTCATAGATCATTATGGACCCTCAAGATTTCTCATATCAAGTTTCAAGTCTTGGATCACAAAATTGCTCGGTTGATTGATTAGATGACCTAAAATCAGCTATATTGGGTAAAAAGTCAACTGTGGTCAACCTACAGTCAAACTTTAAGCTTTTGAATTCATGTGTATCAATTGATGAAGTTTGGATCACAATTCCCCAAGAAAATTGTTCAAATCACCAAAAGGGCAAAATGGTTAAAATTAGGGTTTTGACTAAGAGTGGTTAATCTTTGACTTTTAACCTAATACATGACTTATTGGTTTGAAACATGATCTCAAGGATTCAAATGCAACATTTTGACCTAATTTCAAGACTCAAAACATTTCTCAAGATCAATTGATTGATAGTTGAAATTCAGTTGACTGATGAAAAGTCAACCAATACACCAAAAGTCAAACTTTGACTTTTTTTAATCAAAAATTGAGTTTCAAAAATCACATTTCATCAAGACATTCAAAAATATGAAACTTGATCATCAATTAATCAAGAAAGTCAAAAATCATTTTGAAAAGTCAAAGTTTTAAAGACTTAGAAAATTTTCCAAGTGTTTTTAAGTCTTATTTTTTCATGACTTCATGCCAAATTTTCACCAAAATGCATAATGATTCAAAGAAAACTTCCAACATGAAAATTGGAGATATTGATGAGATCTAAAACTTTTCTCTAATAATCAAGTTCTAGAAATTATTTTATTTTGATTTATGGATTCACAAAGTCATGCACTTTTTCTTAACAACTAGTGAAAATTTGACCTAGTTTAGGCAGATTTTTTACCTAACTTCTTGGTCAATTTTCACCAAGCTCCAAGATGATTTTGTCAAAATGTCCAACATTAAAGTTGTAGATAATGTTCCAAGATTTTCAAAATGTCTAAGAACTTATTGAGATAATGTTTGAGCTAAGAGAATCAAGGAGATGAAGTTAGGGTTTCAAGCTTGAATTATAGGTCATTTTTGTGATGTACAAGAATTCAAATCTCAAGACTATGTTGCACAATCTTGTTTTTGCAGACTTCTAACTTATAAATCACTACATAATTAATTATTTACACAGTTTATTGAGGTATGATCCAAGTGATTAAGCCATTATCCAAAGCAATTTGCCATATTTAGAAGAAAGTTACCATTCTATTCTCATAAAAGAAAGCTTTATGCAAAGTCAACTTGTATTGAGCTTCGCACTTTCTCCTTCTGTACAAGCTTCCTATACAAAGTCATATAAGCATGTTTAAAGTTGGTAACAACTCTATATAGCTTTGTACCTTACCTTGAAACCATACTTGTCAAGTTTGCTTTAAAAACAAGTCAAAATCCCATAACTTGTGATCTTGTGATTTTGACCACCTCAAGTCTCCAAACATTTTCCTATATATCAAGACACTCTTATGCAACTTAGGACACGATTTTAGAAGCCCTCAAACACCATCACTCTCCCTCAAACACAAGCACCAAACTTCCCATTTCCGACTTTAAAACTCAATCTTCAAATCCACTCGTGCGTTTTCATTTCTAATCCATCACAAAGCTTCTCACATACATATAAAAGCTATCCCAATCCCTGTTTTCCAAATGTAACACCATCTTCCTCATCTTCCATAACCAAAAATAGAACATTGCAGTTGGACTTCTCCAGATCATTTCAGCCACTCTTCATTCAAGCTAAGCATTACATTAGTTTCTTAGGGACTCAGGGAAGCTAACCTGATCATTGCAGCACCTTGAAATAAGATCAAACTCAAAACATGAATTCCATTTCAAGGTAAGTTTTCTTACTTTTGAAATATTCATATAGGAATTGTTAGCTTTCCATTTTCAAAGATAAAATGTAGATATCATAGCCCTGAAACTAACCATGTCCTTAAAATTCATTTATGTTGCTTGAGTAGTGAGAATTTTAAACCTGAACTTTCTGAAAAAATTAGGTTAGAATGTACTGGTTAAATTTCGTGCTCATCTTTGAGTCATTGTTTAAGTTATTTACATTTCTGTAATCGTGGTAAAATTTCTTACAAATTTGATGTTCATACTTTTGAGAATGGTTGAGAAATGAATGAGTTGCAGAGACTCTGGTTGGCGCGAGGAAGAAGATGAAGTTTATCATTAGACTTGCTTTTGTAATATATACTTATGGATTTGTTTATAATACCGGATGTATAGCCACCCCAGTGGAAGAGAGCGCGCGCGTAAGGCATTACCCTATAAGGTCCCGGGTTCGAACCCCAGGGACCTTTTATTTTATTTCTTGACACTTTTTTGTTTCATTTTTGTTCAACAATGTCCGTTGGGCCTCCATCATTTAGGCCCTGCCTCATTTACTCAACAATACCCTCCCTGCATGCTAACACCACGCATCCCACTTCACCCTTTTTTTTTATTTTCTTTGTTCTGACTACAAAAACAACTTTGGGCCTAAGATCAAACCAATATGTTTTTGCTACCAAACCACCTTTCTCACTTTCACACCTCCTGACTTAATTTTATTATTTTATTTTATTTTATTTTTATTTATTATTATTATTATTATTATTATTATTATTATTATTATTATTATTATTATTATTATTATTATTATTATTATTATTTTTACTAACCAAAAATTAAAAAAATATTTTTATTTATTTATTTATTTAGGTATTTAGCATGTTTTTATTCTATTTATTTTAAAACAATAGGACCAAAAATATTTTCTTTTACAAATTTCTTTTTTTTAAACTAAAATAATATTAGATTTAGAATTATTTTATTTTATTTTTAAAATTTTCTTTTTTGAAAATTAATTTAGAACTTTTTGTTATTAATCAACTTTTCATACTAGTTTAATTAAGATAAAATATTTTCATAAAAACCCTAAAAATATTTCCTTAATTAATTTAGTAATCTAGACTAATTAATTATTTTCTTTTAATTAGGTTAAACCCTTTCACAAAAATCCAAACAAAAACAATTTCATTTTTCTTTCATATTGTCTTTACATTCTTATACATTATTTATTCATTCAATATGATTGTAATAGTAAAATTAGGTTTTATTTGCTTTTATCTCCCCATTTGTAAATTTGTACCCCCATCCCCAAATGATGTAATAACGTAGAATTTTACATTTCCGTAATTTATCGCTTTCAATACAAATGATAGTAATTAGGGATTGTATGGCAAGACATAAAATCAACAAGTAGAAAACCCTAATTCAAAAGACAAAGAGCATGAAAACAAACACTTTGCACACTTGCATCTCTAGGGTTAACCTCACTTGTTGCCTAAAGATAAAAATATTCATGTTACGCAAATGTGGGATGCTTTAGCAAAAACAATCAAAAACAAGTGTTGTACCCCAAAATTTGCCCTCTCATTCCTCAAGACAATTCTCACAAAGGATTCCCAAAATCCAAGCTTACACAAATATATTTGTATTTTTCATCATTAAGATTAAGGAAGAAATTGCTAAAAAGGACAAAACAAATTAAAATGCCTTTTTGACAAAATTAAAGGAAAAGCAAGTTCCTTTCGATTTTGCATCCTTCGATTAGACACTTTGGCCTTGGTTGTATATTTCATTTGGGCGTTGGATTCCTTTGGGGTAAGTTCGTTTCATGCTTCGATTGAGGCATTGAACTCATTTAGCTAAGATCATTTCATGTTTCATTTTAGCGTTAGACTTCGCTTAAATGTTTGTGCAAGTCTTTCGTTTGGCCACACAACATCTTCCCTGCGTGTTAGGCAAGACATACAAGGAAGAATTTCCTACCATAATAACATGCACAGGGCCAAGGTCCCCTTTGAAGAATTTTGTTACAAGCTTCGACAGGGCAACACTCCCCATCAAACAACTTCAATTCACAAGGAAAAAAGCCTTCTGATGATGTTCTTAGATTCAGGATGCTAAACTTCTCTTTTGCCCTCTTTCGATCACATGTTTTGCCCCCTGCAGACCTCCTTCGTTTGGGGCAATGGCTTTCCCAGCATTACAAGCTTCGATTGAGTCTGTCATCCCTTGCATCCATCCTTTGTTTGGGGGTGTGAATCCTTCAGCACAAATATTTAGTCATGCCTTTCGTTTGAGTATATGGCTCCCCTTTTACAAGTTTTCATTTGAACATATTTGCATAAGATCACAAGGCAGGAACCTCCTGCATACCCTCTTTCATTTGGCCATATGGCCCCTCTATAGACAAGATTGAGTGAGAAATATCCCCTTGAAAATAACTTGCTTCAACACAAACTCTTCACTATGCCATTTCCTCAGGCGAAGGAAGCACCATGGTGGTGCATTCGAAGGGTTTGTCAGGCATGTATGGATGTCCCCAATCGAAGGACATATGTTACTGACCCATCCCAAGAACATTAATTTGGCCCCTTCGAAGGATATCCATGGGATTCATTTGAATGACACTTCGATTTGAAAAAAGAAATTGTTCTTGAAAACTCCGGTCGAAAGGCAAAGCTAGGGGGTCAAGACAAAAGGTTGAGATGCCAAAGGTGCTTGTTGACCATGTCCCATGCACTGCAATGATTAGGCCTGATACACTTGCCATAAAACTCCAAATCTGCTGCACAGCAGTCCTGCCTTATTCCTTGCACCAAAATGGCAATAAAACATTATCCCTCGAAAGCTACAAATACAGCATACCCTTTTTATTTGAACTTTTTGTTTTCCCTCCCAAAGCATTAACCTAAGCCATCTATAAAAAGGAGGCACCACCATGCATATTGGGGGATCCTAAAGGATTGCAAGAAAACACTTGTGAAAATTCTCAATAAAATTCTCAAACACTTCCCAACATTCTTTTTCAAACATTTCTATACACTAAGAAAAAACCTTCGATTCACCCTCCAAGTGACCATCAAACCACCCTTCAACCCACTCACCCAGCTATCATATAGTAGGATTTTGAGTTACCCCATCACTTGTGATAAAAAATATTTTGATCCACTCACACAACGTCTTTTGACCCAGTCATTGCTTTCACAAAGTAGCAACTGAACTAGCCAAAGGAGGGTCCCAACGAGCTCTCATTTTCCATCAAAGAAAGCACTTACATATCCATTCAATTTAAGGACTTCAAGAGGTATGTTTTCTTTAAAACTTAATTATATTCTATTTTAATATCATGTGCATATTCCAATAAAGAAAAATGTAGACATTTATATACTATGTTTTAGCTTTCGATCCTGACTGCCTGTAAGTTGAAAACTCAACCTTAGTTTAGTTATGCTATGGACTTTGAGACCCATTAGTTTTCATGCTAACCCATGGATTGTAGTTATGTTTGGATATTTCATTTTTAGACTTTAAGCCAGGTTTGTTGTACCCTTCGATTGGCTAGCTACACAAGCCTTTCGAATCATACTCTGAGGATCCAATATGCTTACAAAGAGTCAGTAAGGAACATGTGGCAAAGAATGAGTGTTGCTTCTCCTGGGCCTCAAACAAAGGCCAGAACCTTGGTAACTCCAAGCCTCGAGCGAAAGGCAGAACTATGCTGACTTCTAGGCCCAGGCGAAAGGCGTGACCATCTTGATTCCAACCCTCAGTCGAAGGAGACAGAAAGGCAAATCTAAGGGCATGACTCCACTGACTTCAGAATCCAAATCAAAGGAAGCCAGGAAATGTAGAATCAAGGGTGTTTCAACCCAAATCGAAGGATCCATTTTTCTTGCATTTATTTTATTTTCGCCTTTATATTTCCATGCAATTCAATATGGTTGTAATAGTGTAGGTTTTATTTATTGCATTTTTATTGCTTTTGTATAAATGCTAGTAACTAGGATGTATGTGTTAGCTCCAAAATTCGAAACCCACAACAAATTAGCCTTATGGGCCAAAAACAGATTGAACAAATCTAAGCTGGAAATACTTCAACAGATTGGAAAAATACTTAGAGAAATTTCTAAGTTAAAATTAATCTTCGACCAGAAGGCTCTTGCGGCCTTCGACTGAAAAGGCTCCAGGGCCTACGACTAAAAGGAAACCTCGTATCAGCAACAGGTGATTTTGAATCTGAAGGAAGGAGGGAAAAGTAGTTCGCTTAGCAATCGAGGAAAGTAACGTGGCATGAAGATAGAGGTTGAAGCACATGCAGAAGACACTTGTCCTCATCCTATAGCAAAGCAACTCCTCGAAGGTTACCTAGTTTTAAGTATAAATATAGGAAGTTTATGTAGATTTATGGGTGTTCAACTAATTGTACAAGTCATTCAATACTATTTGAGTACCTGCTACGTGAGAAAGAATACTGAAAATGTACGTTTGAAACACCACATTTTATAATCAAATTATTTTACATTTCTCTTTACATTCCTTGCCTTTTATATTGCTTGCAAACATCTATTTTCCCTTGCACTTTACTTGTAATTTTTATCAGATTCCTGCACTTAAACTCTTCCCAACCCTTTTTCTATTTACTTTCTACACTCAAACTCATCTAAAACCTAAACCTTTCTCAGTCGAACGTGCGTTCTTTTTTTTTACATTTGCATTTATGTTCAGACAACATTAAAAATTAGCATATGTCTTAGGAACAAACTGATCGATCCTGTGAGTAACCAAAAATTTACCCTTTTGGAAGATCAGCGGTTATTTACCGGATAACATGACAAACAAATTGGCACACCTGGTGGGACGTTGCTAATTTTTAATTTTTTTTAAAATTTTTTTCTTGTTTATATTAACATAAATGCTTTGCATAATTTCCTTTCTTTTACAAAGTCTTGTATGCTATTAAGAAGTGGTAAATTAACCACCAACGAGTGTACAACTAGAAGGATAAATAGTGAAAGTGAAATGTACAACTAGAAGGAGAAATAGTGAAAGTGAAATGGATAATCAGCCAAATAATGGAGAAACACCTCCACCAATTACTACGGGAACAACGATTATACCAACCTTTAGTGAAACTATATCGTCAACCGTTGATTCAGAACCAACATTAACAGCAACTCAAACAGGACCAATACTTTCGTATGCAGGTCCCAGAGGTCCATCAGGAACACCCCCACTAAGGGTAAATCTAAGATCTCGACCATACGTTCCCCCAGGATTTTCGACAGCCTGGATGGGTCGAGACCAGCCTTATGGCATGCCAACTACTAAAATGGCTAGTCTTATGAATGTTGCGTCTACATATTCAGAACCTTTGGTAAGTGCGTCTTCGCCATTACAGGGATCTGGAACTGGTATGGCAAATTTGGGTAGAAACCAACTCTTAAGAGGGGCATCCCATGCAATACCAAGCCTCACAACACTTCCACAACAATTTTGAGGCAACAAATGGATGAAAGCAACTATGATATGGTACAAATGTTGGCCCAAACTTTGAGTACAGTGTTGAACCCTCTAATACAAAATACCATCCAGTCGAACCAACAAATGCCAGCGCAGATGACACGCATGGATGAATTTTTTGGGGTTCCCCAACTTATTCGACCACCCCAAAGAGCACCAATAAGAGAGAATCAAGGTATAGTCTTAGAAGAAGACGTAACCATTAACCAAAACCCACATCTAGATAGGAGGAACCACAAAGTGGAAATTGAACAACCTAGGGTCAAAATACCCAGATTTCGACCGCAGATCCCTAGAGATGGTGATCAAGGTGTAATGGTGGTAAATAGAAACCAAAATGCTGACGAGCTGATACAGCAAGTTCGACACCATAATTATGGAATAGATAATAATCTGACAGCCATGATCGAAAGAATCATGATACAAAATGGAATGAACATTGGCTTTCATAGGAAAAACTTTACATCCCCATTGTCAGAGTATATCTTGCAAACAAATTTACCCCCTAGGTGGAAAGTTCCAAAGTTCACTAAGTTTCCAGGGGATACGACAGAGTCCACTGTCAAACATATAGCGAGATATTTGATAGAAGCTGGGGAAATATCAAATAACGAGAGCCTTAGGATTATATACTTCCCAAGTTCTCTAACTAAAAACTCTTTTACTTGGTTTACCACCCTCCCAGCCAATTTGACCCACAATTGGAATCAATCGGAGAGATTGTTCCATGAACAATTTTACATGGGACAAACCAAAATAAGTATGAAAGAACTGGCTAGTGTGAAAAGGAGATTCACTGAGCCAATAGATGAATATATAAATAGATTTCGACTTCTCAAAGCCCTATGCTTTACAAAAGTGCCTGAGCATGAATTGGTCGAAATGGCAATAGGGGGCCTAGATTATTCTATTAGGAAAAAATTAGATACCCAATACCTGAGGGATATGGCCCAATTGGCCGATAGAGTTCGATAGGTAGAACGTATTAAAATTGAAAAAGCTAAAGCAACTAAGACTCATCTAAGAGAAAGGGTAGCCTATGTCGAAATAGATGATGACGATCCAGAGACATCTAGGGATCCTATAGCTGTCAAAGAAAGCGAAATAGATTTAGCAGAGTTAAAACAAGGGCCACCATACTCTTGTAGATTGTTAGTGCCCTCAGATGGGAAGAATCCTACTAAGTCTGAAAAGAACAGTGATAGATTCCCAAAGAAAACATATAGTTTCGACGTCACAAAATGTGACGAGATATTTGACTTGTTAGCTAAAGATGGCCAAATGATAGTTCCCCCATGGGAAAACATATAGTTTCGATGAAAGAAGGCAGACTCAAATTTGCTGACAAACCTCCAATGAAAATTGATGCAAACCCATTGCGAGCTGATGCCCACTATGCTGAACCAGCAGGCATCAACATGGTCGAAGCTTCCGAAGACTCCGTCAATAAGCTGGGTTTTGGCAGTTTCACTGGGAACATCTCCAGAAAGACTGTTGAAGGGGTGAGAAAGGCTACTGAAGGCCTAAATGAAAGGGCTACTGAAGGCCTAAGCAAAGGAGTTACTGAGGACTCAAACAAAAGAACTACTGCAGGTTCTTACTTGCAGAGACATCTAGAGACATCTAGTGATCCTATAGCTGTCGAAGAAAGCGAAATAGATTTAGCATAGTTAAAACAAGGGCCACCATACTCTTGTAGATTGTTAGTGCCCTCAGATGGGAAGAATCCTACTGAGTCTGAAAAGAACAGTGATAGATTCCCAAAGAAAACATATAGTTTCGATGTCACAAAATGTGACGAGATATTTGACTTGTTAGTTAAAGATGGCCAAATGATAGTGCCCCTAGGGGGAAAATGCCTCCTTTAGAACAAAGAAATAAAAGAGGTTTTTGTAAGTATCATAATTTTTTGGGCCATGAAACTTCACAATGTTTTCTTTTCAAGGATCTCGTTCAAGGAGTGATCAAAGAAGGCAAACTTAAATTTGCTGACAAACCTGCAATGAAAATTGATGCAAACCCATTGCAAGCTGATGCCCACTATCCTAAACCAGCAGGCATCAACATGGTTGAAGCTTCTGAAGACTTCGTCAATAAGCCGGGTTTTGGCAGTTTCACTGGGAACATCTCCAGAAAGACTGTCGAAGGGGTGAGAAAGGCTATTGAAGGCCTAAACAAAGAGGCTAATGAACGCCTAAGCAAAGGAGTTACTGAGGACTCAAACAAAAGAACTACTGCAGGTTCTTACTTGGCTACCGTCAAGGGTTCAACATAGGACCTTGAAGCCAAAATTCAAAAGATGAATCTCGCTGCCAAGAGCAACGTAGAAGTCAAAATGGTCAAAGTATCTGAGGCAAAGGCTTCAGAAGAGGCCATCAGACAAGAGGAAGCGAATAAAACTGCATTCCCTAAAGAGAATGAGAATCTGGATGATTTTCTGCAATGATGCCAGAAAAAGAAGTCTGAAGTTATGATGTGTCCAAGGTGCAGCTCCATCTTCGACAAAAGGCTGCAAAACACATACAGGGCGTAAGGGAAGCAAAGGAGAAATAGGCCACCAGTGCCCAACCCAACATGGTTTTTGAGGTTAGGTATGATCCCAGAAGAGGATATCAGAAAGGACCAATGAACAAGGCGAAGAGGCCATCAACTTTCAGGCCTCCAAAGAATATGCCCGTGGACACTTGGCTCAAAATAGCAAACAGGAAAAAGGCCAAGTGAGGAGAAATGGAGAACATTCAATGTTCCAAATGGATCATCCTTGGCATATAGGAAGGAGTTCCAAACTACAACAACAAACAAAGTGGTTCATTTGTCGAGCAACTATAAAGGGAAAAAACCCATGTCTCGCTCCCAATGGAGGAGATATCAAAGACGGTGAAAAGCCGAGAGAGAAGCTACAAAGGAGCCTCAACCAGAATCAAGCACCAACGTACCACAAAGAATGGACAAAGGAAAACAAAGAAATCCTTTGGAAAGGAAACCAATTTTTAGATGATTGGAGTGGCCAAATCAAGGTGAATCAGATGAAGAAGATAATTTCGAATCTGATGCTACTTTAGATATTATGGTGAATGTAGTATCAATACTACCCATGGAGTATGACCTCCAAGTCGAAGTCGAAGAGACTAACTAGGAGGTCGAACAGGAAATGGCCAAACATAGGCCAATGTGTTATTATGTGATGAACAATGGTTGCGTCGAAGAGAAAAATGTGTTCTTCGAGCCACCTACTGAGGCAATGAAAAATTACATAAAACCCTTGTTTATAAGGGCAAAGATAGAATAAATAACAATCAACAAGATTCTGGTTGATTGTGGGGCCACAATAAATATAATTCCCCAATCTATGCTGAGGAAAATGCACAAGGGAGATGGAGATATCAAACCCCACAACATGGTTCTATCGAACTATGAGGGAGGTATTGGAACTGCTATGGGGGTGATAAAATTAGACCTCAAGGTGGGAACAATACTTTGACCAACTATGTTCATGGTCATTTCAGTGAAGCCCAACTATAATCTACTCTTAGGTAGAGAATGGATACATGGCATAGGTGCAGTGCCATCTTCGATGCATCAACATGTTACAATTTGGCACCCTGGTGGCATCATATAGAATATGGAAGCCGACCAAAGTTATTACTTGGGTGAAGTTAACAATGTTGGAAAAAATATCTTCGACAGAAACTTGGCTCACATAGGGCCATGCAATCCTCCTTAATTCGATTTGGCACCAGCACCAAATGCCTTTTGCTCCCTCTATCTGCATACCAACCATGGTTTTCAGTGGGATAGAGAAGATTTATCAAACATTGACTATAGAGGAGTTGATGACATACGGCCAACGGGATGGGGAAGTGAATTTGGTGATGATGACTGAATCATAAGCTTTACAAAATATTTTGGCATATGTAGCCGAAAGTAGAATGATAGCGGCCTTAGAGGATGAAGTCAAGTACATGGCTCTTGAAGCCAATGAGAAAGTTTTTCTTACAGAAGGTCCTGGGCAAGACTTCGAACCAGAACCTCCTGTCTCAAAAGAAGAAGAAATGCAAAACTAGAGGCTATATGCCATCTACGATGACGCGCCTTTGGGTTTTGAAAAGGATCCGTTGGCAAACAGTGTTGAAATGATAGCGCAATATCCTTTGGAAGAAATAGACCTGGGAGAAGGTTTGGTGAAAAGACCAACATACATTAGCGCGAAGATAAATCTAGAGCTTAGGATCGAAATAATCTAATTGTTGAAGGAGTTCAAAGACTTCTTTGCATGGGATTATGATGAAATGCCTGGTCTCGACAGAGAAGTGGTAGAGCTTCAACTATTAATAAAGCCTGGAAAAAAGCTTGTCAAGCAAACTCTAAGGCATTTTGCACCATAGATCTTGTTGAAGATCGAGATGGAATTCGAAAGACTGCTGAGATGCAAGTTCATCCGAAAAACCAGGTATGTCGAATGGATTACAAATACAGTATCTGTTATAAAGAAAAATGGTACCTTAATAGTGTGCATCGATTTTAAATATTTAAATTCTGCAACACCCAATGATGAATATCCAATTCCTGTGGCGGAAATGCTTGTGGATTCTGCCGCTGGCTTCGAATACATGAGTATTCTTGATGGTTACTTAGGGTATAATTAAATTTTCATTGCTGAAGAGGATGTGTCGAAAACATCATTTCGATTCCTTGGGGCTTTAGGTACTTACAAATGGGTAGTGTAGTGGTAGAAATGTTCAAGACTAAGCCATTGGATTGAC
Source organism: Vicia faba (assembly GCA_948472305.1). Lineage (NCBI taxonomy): Eukaryota > Viridiplantae > Streptophyta > Magnoliopsida > Fabales > Fabaceae > Vicia > Vicia faba. The sequence continues at coordinate 529,538,072 of OX451740.1, read as the reverse complement.
TAGACCTTATACAAATCAAAATAAAAATCGCCACCGCGCTTTATTATTTCCAAAGGAATGGGAAAAGAGCGAATAACCCAAAAAAGGGGGAAAGATTCAAGGTAAGGGGGTTGGTTATGCAGAGGGAAGGTATTAGCACCCTAAACATATACGGTACTCCGCAGGAACCTCTTTGAAAAATCTGTATATTTGGCTATAAAAATGTGTTATATAAAAAATGGATGATGGAGGCGAGAAGAGAAATATTTTTTTTATGATTTTTGCACCCGCCGCGGTTGTGAACCTTTAGTGCCTACGTACCACCTTTCGTGCAATAGGGGATCAGGGTACACGTAGTTCCTCTTTGAAAAAGTTTGAAACACAAGTGTGTTGGTTAATTTTATGATATAAGACATCATCATCATTGTCCGTGTGGAAAACATACTTACTACCCACAATCATGAGAAAGGAGAATTTGCATCATCTCAAAGTGGAGGATATGGCTTGGATTTTAAAATAAACAATGCCTCACTCAACATCCAAGTGGAAAATATCTCACTTCACTACATATTGTAGAAGTATAGTTATTTGCATCACTACAAGGATTGACAAGAGTCTAATCTTTTGAGAAAAGTTTAAAGATAAAAGCCAAAGTGCCAAAATGGTTTGAAATGAGATTGATTGACTTTTAGTCTTCTCACAAAAAAAATCAAGGTATTATTAAATTGATTGAAATTTATTTATGAAAATGTTTTGAAGATGCATGGACCTAAGTCCAAGTTTATTATGAAAATGTTTCAAGTTTCGAAACAAGAAGAGTTTTTTAAAAGGAGAGAGAAGATTTTTGAAATTAAAGAAGATGGGAGGAGATGAAGAGGCTATCCTAATGCATAAGGTAAAAGCTAGGGATAAGAAGCATCTAACCAACAAGAAGCCAATACTTGACATTATGAGTCAATATAGAATTCCCATTATTTGGATTGAAACCAAGCAAGCAAAGATACTAGGCCTCTTGAGAGAACCAAACTTCAAGTGTATTAAGCCTTTGTAAAAAATTGGGCATAGTAACTGCTGTATACGGGTGAATTCCAAATTACAAACAAAGATTGTAATCATAATAACCTGCACACACAAAAAACAAACAACCCAATGTCTTGAGGTAAACCTCAAGAACTCCAGACAAAATATCAAATAAAGTCACAAAGTTTCCAACATAGGCCAAGGTCTCTAATCCTAAGTCCAAGAAGTCAAATACTCCATAATGCCAAGGATAGTAACCGAATAGTCCAAGTATCATTAAAGATTTTTATGGTTCATGTTGATTATTAGGTGTCTTTAAAAAGAAAGAAAAGCTCAAGTGAGCAAAATAAAAATGACATAAAAGTAAATGCTCAAGTGAGCAAAGATGAAAATAGCATGAAATGTAAAATGCTAAAAGTAAATGGTACATAAAGCATGAAAATAAAAGCTTAAAGTAAAGTTAATTGTTAGTAATTAGTGGTTAGTTGGATGACCATCTTGAAACTTGCATTTGGAACTCATTAGAGGATTGGTTGAACCAAAGCCTCCATACAACAAGTTGCATTTTCTTTTTGTCAAGTATATCATCCATTTTGGAATTCTCACAAGGCAACATGTAATGATCAACGATGTTTAAGTGATCCGCGTTGACCAAAGGTGTTGTAGATCCATTAGAGGATTGGTAGAACCAAAGCCTCAACACAATGAATCTCAAGGTTATTGGATAAAAGAGATCAAATTAACATACTTGGGCTTGCAATCATAAGTTTGGGCCACGAATGATCATTTATTCGAATCGGGACAAAATTTAGCGCTATGTTAAGCAATCGTAAGTGGACTTATGTAGAAGTCGCACCTATTTTGAGGCCAGTCAATAGCAATCTATGTACTTCATGTTTGGATAAATGATATAGAGATCACCATCCCTTAACATGTAGCACAATTAAAAAAAAGAAAGGGATAAGATGAAGAGGGAGGGAAATGATAAGCTAATTTGGATCACCATTTCAAAATTCTTTCATCTTTAAATTCAACCACTCCTCTAGATGGATTAAAGCACTAAACATATCATTAATCCAAAGCACCAAAAATGAATTAAATAATTCACTCTTAGGTAGATTTGAATTAATGAACATTTATCCAACTTCATCTACATCACAAAGTACATTGAGTTTAAAGACAAATTGGACATTTAAAATTGCAATCCAAACCAACAATCAAAAGGAGTGAGTAGAAAAAGCATTTTGGATCAAAGCTGCCCCAAAACAAGGCAAAAAAGTGCATTATGTCCCTGTGTAAATCGATTGCACTATTGTGTAAATCGATTTACACAGTACAGTTTTCTAAAAATTGTGCAAAATTGCTTCTGTGCAATCGATTGCACTACAGTGCAAATCGATTGCACACAGTTTCAGTAGCAAAAGCAGCATTTTAAAAGGGCAATTTCTTGTTCAAACTTTCCATCAAACACCTTATGATCATGGATCCACTTGAGCACGAAAATTACATCAAATTATGAGAAAATAACACCATTGAAATCACAAAATAATGCTCAAAGAATCAATCCCAAAGATCACCAAGAGATCACATTGTGAAAGATGAATTATCCAACTTACCAAAGGTAGATCTAGAGAATTATCAAAACAACTTCAAGAATTTGCTTCAATTCAACCACAAAAATCAATTGACCAAGCTTGGATGTAGAGAATTGATGAAGAAAAAGTGTTTGGATGAAGGTTTAGCTCAAAGTTTAGTAAGCTTCAATGCAGAGCTTACTAACTTTTTGAAAATGGAGCTTTGAGTGAATTTGGTAGATGGAGAGAATTGAGAGATTTTTTAGCAAGGTAGATTTGGCTATCAAAAGCTTGAAATTTGAATGAAATGAGGGCTCTATTTATAGAGTTTAGGATTAGGATTAGTGGTAATTTGGTAATTGATTCTTGGAGCCAAAATTTGAATTAATGATAACTCTTTCAAAAATTAGAGCCAAAATTTGAATTAATGATAATTCTTTTTAAAAATGAAAGATTGGCACTAAAATTTGAATTAATGATACATCTTTCAAAAATGAAGGAAAATTGGAGCCAAAAATTTGACAAGCTTGAAATGCTGATTTTTTTTCAAATTTTCACGCTGTGCAATCGATTGCACTATAGTGCAAATCGATTTGCACAGTGTATTTTTCCAAAAAATGCGTAAAATTCACTTTGTGCAATCGATTGCACTCTAGGAGCAATCGATTGTACAGTGAAAAAAAATGAAAATTTTTAATTCTTTTTCTTTGCAAATAGAGATTTTAGGGAAATAATACCAGAAAACCTTATTTGCCATATGCTTCGACTCCGTACCTACAAAACACAAATATGCAAAGACAAAGACAAATATTTTTTGTATTTTGATTAAAAGTTAGTCAAAAACACAAGAACAAACTTAAAGATAGGATGCAAATGTGATGAATGAAGCTATTTATTAATGGTTGTGACCAAATGACAAAATATGGTATGAAGGTGCGACTGAAAAAGTTAGGGGGAAAATTTAGGTTACAACAGCTGCCCCTATTTAATTATCTTTTAGCCAGATAGGCGGAAAGTAATTAAATACAAAAATACCTGAATTTTGTCCCTGATACGATGAGATGATAGCATATGTTATGAATGAATGCAAGGACTTTTTTTTTTACACATATTTTTTGAATGATGTATGAGATGAGACAGACTCCGTGGAAATATGGAAAGACTTGAAACTGGAAACTTATGGTAGTTCAGATGAAATGACGTGGAAAGACACGTCGGAGAACAACAAGATACATCTGGATATCTATCAGGGTGGCAAAGAGTAACCAGCGATACTTGAAAAAAAAACATAAAACTCGAGAAGGCAAGCAGCGACACCCAAGAATGGCATTGAGTGAGGCGAACAACTCTCTTGAAAAGACAATCAGAAACATCTAGAAGAACAATGGATGTGGGATGAGACCAAATCTGAAGCTACATCAGAGTCGTTCAGGAAAGACGCTGGACGGAAAAGAAACACGACATCCAATACTGGCTTTGAATGAAGGGAAAAATCAACGTCTAATACTGGCTTTAGACGAGAGAAAAGATCACAACATTCAATACTGGCTTTGAATGAGTGAAATAGATCTTGACATTCAATACTGGCTTTGAATGAAGGGAAAACTCAACGTCTAATACTGACTTTAGACAAGAGAAAAGATCACAACATCCAATACTGGCTTTGAATGAGTGAAAGAGATCTTGACATTCAATACTGGCTTTGAATGAAGGGAAAACTCAACGTCTAATACTGGCTTTAGATGAGAGAAAAGATCACAACATCCAATACTGGCTTTGAATGAGTGAAAGAGATCTTGACATTCAATACTGGCTTTGAATGAAAGAAAAGCTCAACGCGTCCAATACTGGCTTTGGACGGTAGAAAAGGTAACAACATCCAATACTGGCTTTGGATGAAAAAAGAGAAACAACTCAAACTGACGTTTGCTTTGGTAGGTGCCAAGTAAGTTGGGCTTTGATCTCAAGGTGACATGTCAACTGCAACAAGACCTCGAAAAATGCAAATGAGGATGAAACACTATTGTTATGCATTATGTGTTAATTTTTTTATGCATCATATGTGAATGATTTATGCATGTAATTCCGACGTTTATGACAATGGAGTTTGACTCTTTTGTGGAGAATAGTTTGGAAGTTTGATTCCTCAACACGGAGAACTCTGCCAAATTTGATTGGAAAGAAAAAAAATATTGCGCCCAAATTTGTCACACTTGAAAACTGTGTTGAACTGATGATCTTCTGAAGAAGGATATGGAGAGCTACTTGGGGATTTGTCTTAGATTAGATGACTTTTGAAGATAAACTGATCATGGCTTCAATTCTTAAAATGTTTGTTGGAATGGAATGCCCCAGCAAGAGTCTTGAAAATGATCTTCTGGCAAACCAAATATGAGAAAACTTGCACTGAGCAGTAAATCTTGAACTGATTCGCAACTGGATCTGGAAGATACTTGCCCCTAATAGGGTCACTGACCAAGTTTCTCAACTGTTTGAAATTCCTTGACAAGGAAAGCTTGTTTGCAAGCAAAATTGTTTACCCAAACATGTTAATTTTAATGCAAAGTTCATGCAAAAGTTTTGAATCCAAAATCATTTTTGAAATGATGTTATTGGTGTACAGAAAATGCATCACTGGTTAAAACATAGTGGTTTATACTTTTAAAGTGAAAACAAAGGTATGAAACCAAAACAAATGATTCGCAAAAGATCATAGGAGTCAATTTACGCAACCTTGCTGTAGTATGATTTCAAAAGAAACCTGGCTTCAATTAGGTCTTTTAAGGGTTGTAACGTGGTCGGGTTCACTGTTTAAGAAATAAAGGATAAAGGCTCAAAGTTTATTTGTATCCAACCCAATCTTCGTGATGTTCTTCAGCCCTACGTTCAGTTAATTCAAAATATGCATTCAGGTTCCAAGAGATTTTGGAATTGCACTGATGACAGCAATGACAATGGCTCAGAAGCTAAAGGATTCTTGAGAATGACAGTCATTTCTTCTTACATCTTTTTGTTGTTTTGAGGACTTTCGTCAACTCTGGTGGAGAATTTTAAGGATTTGAAGACCTCTTATGATTGGATTTACTATTCCCAACTTTTGCATGAATTGTTTCATTTGAGATTACAATCAGCGGGATGCCCCAGTTTTTGCCTGAACTGTTTCATTTGAAATTACAGTCAGCGGGATGCCCCTGTTTTTTGCCTAAGTCTCCTTCAGAGGTTTTGACTTAGCGGGACTTTTATTTTGATTTTTCTTTTCATTTCATTTTCTTTTCTGAAAGATAATGACTACCTTGCTCAATGATTATGGGGAACCATCTTTGTCATTTTTTTTGTTTGAAAGCATCTTTGACACTTCTTTCCGTGTGCAAAGGAAAGCTTGATCGCGACTTTTGTTGAAAGGCGTCTCACACGATTTCTCTTGTAATTGAATGCACAACCAAATTAACTGAGAACTATCCATCCCTGAGTTAAGATTGCGGGTTTTTTAGTATAGAAATAAAATCCAACTTCTAGGCTCAAAGGGGTGAACAAGGGATTAACTTCCTTATTACTCCAGTGTTTGGGACTTGAAACAATTCCTGTATATCCTCAGCAAAGTTTTATTCGAAAGCATACCAGCAACAATTATGGGTATTTCGTTTTCATCATCCTCCCTCCAATCTTTGCATAAACAAAAGCTTGATAAAAGGAGTAAACAAGAGAAATATATTTGAAAGCAGTAAATGAAAATGATATGAATCAAAACATTGCAATGCTCATCTCATTAAACTTAACATGAAAGTATAAACATAATTTGAAAGCAACAATTTTAACATAAACAAGGGAAAAATGCAAACAGAAAGAAACATGGCCTAGTGACTAATCAGTAACAAGGATGAGCTGTCCTGTCTGAAACACTGGCTTTAGGAAGTGACTTGAGGGTACCCCGACTCATTCTTCAGCCACTTTGTTTTGGAAAAAGATTGTTGAGAACATTAGGACCTGCCTCCTTGAAAGTGAGAATATTTGCTTTCACCAATTCTTGCACTTTGTTTTTCAAAGCATAGCAGCTCTCTAAATCATGACCGGCAGCTCCCTGATGAAATTCACAGTGAAGGTCAGATCTGAACCCGGATAGAGGGGGATTTCGAGGAATCAGAGGCCTAGTCGTAATTAAGCCATTCTGCACCAATGCAGGATACAATTCAGTGTATGTCATAGGGATGGGATCAAACTGAGCCCTATTCCTATTCTGATTCTGCATAATATTCTGTTGTTGAGGAACTTGAACTAGTTGAGCATTGACCGCAAGAGTAACAACCACTACTTGTGGTTGATCAGTGTATTGAGGCCTACAGCGAGGTCCTTTTCTCTCAGTCGAGACAGCATTGGCTTCTACCTCTTTCTTCTTCTGAAAGTTCCCAAGGTATTTCTTTGCACCATTAGAAGATTCAGCAACTTTAGACACTTTACCATTCTTGATTCCTTCTTCTAATCTCTGGCCAATAGTCACCAGGTCTGTGAAGTTGGAAGACACACTACCAATCATCTTCTCCCAAAAGAAAGGGGATAAAGTATCCATGAACAAACCAGTTAACTCTTTCTCTGCCAGAGGTGGTTCAACTTGAGATGCCAGTTCTCTCCATCGTTGAGCATACTCCTTGAAAGATTCTTTCTCATTCTGAAACATATTTTGTAGTTGGCGAAGATCAGGTGCCATGTCAAGGTTGTATTTGTATTTCTTTATGAAGGCATCAACAAGATCTTGGAAGCATTGTATACGACCTTTCTCAAGTCCCATATACCATTTCAATGAAGCTCCACTCAGACTGTCTTGGAAACAATGGATAAGCAGCTTGTCATTCTTGGTGTAAGCAAACGTCTTTCGAAAGTACATCACCAAATGACTTCTTGGACAAGTATGCCCCTTATATTTCTCAAACTCAGGAGTCTTGAACTTTGCAGGCATGACCAGATTAGAAACTAGGCACATGTTGTTAGCATCAACACTAAAGAACTCATTTCCTTCCATAGCTCTGAGTCTCTTCTCCAAAGTCTGATATTGTTCTTTGAATTCTTCAAACTCACCAAAGTCTCCTTGACTCACACTTCGAGGACTGACAGCATGGTGCTCAAAGAGAGGATTCCTAAAAGTAGCTTGTGCAGCAGGTTGACGAAAAGCAGTATGAACGATTGGCTGAGGTTCAGTGAAAACTGGAGCTTGAAAGACTGGTCGGGAAGACTGACCAACCATTGAAGTAATGGTAACAGGCGGAGAGTAATTTTGAGGTAACCCAAACTCTGGCCATGTAGTTGATGTATGTTGGATAGGTTGAGTGTCAACAGCAGCAGTTGGGATTTCAGATATCACAGTCCTTTGAGGTGGCTCTCCTCTGGTAATCAGGATTTGCATCATCTCAGTAAGCTTGGCCATGCCTGACTTCAAATCATCGATTTCCATTCTGACATCCATGTTGTGTTATTCTTAGTTTTCCATTCTCAATCTGACAGCAGCTCTAGTCCCGTAGTTGTGTTGAGGAATCAGCTTGACGGTAGACGACTAACTGGAAGAAAGAAGAAATTGTGAATAAGATCCTGAACAACCTGGATGTATGCAGAATGATGCAGAGGATGCAAATGATATGCAATGTTATGCAAAGCACTGTACAGTAACAGGATCACATGGTTCAGAGTCACGAGCCTGGACTCAAAGGTACAACCCATAAGGTATGGGCTAATGGTTATCACCTGTCGAACAAGGTTCTAAGAGGTTCCCAGAGTCTACATCCTACCTTCGGATATTACCAACGTCCCGATTAACTTGGTAATTAGTAATATTCTCAAGAAAGACTCGTCCGAGCATAGTATCGCGTGACAACTATTTCCGGATTACTCCGTCATAGCTTCCACACTACACCTAAAAGGCCAAGATGGGTTAGGTAATCTACGGTCCTCAGCTTCAGCAGGCTCCCAAGTCGAAAGCAGTACGTCTTCTCGATTACTCGGTAAACGATACTACCGTCAAAGGGGCCTCCACTGAGTGGGGGATCTCATGTCTCCTTTTTTGGGATTACTCCCTCAAAGTTAACATGACTATACCGCCCGTTCTATCTTAAAGTTTGCCCAAGTCCGGGTATAGGACTTCTGAGTAATCACCAAGAACCCTGTAAACCAGGAAAATCCAAACAAACTTATATACAAAATATAACACATAAACAAAATATCACGTATACAGATATAAACAAAGATAGGCTCAACCCACTTAAGGATGGACCGGCAAGAGGTCAATCTTTCCCCAGTGAAGTCGCCATTTTTTCTGTAGCGGTAGAAATGTTCAAGACTAAGCCATTGGATTTACTAGACTTTATACAAATCAAAAATAAAAATCGCCACCGCGCTTTATTATTTCCAAAGGAATGGGAAAAGAGCGAATAACCCAAAAAAGGGGGAAAGATTCAAGGTAAGGGGGTTGGCTATGCAAAGGGAAGGTATTAGCACCCTAAACATCTACGGTACTCCGCAAGAACCTCTTTGAAAAATCTGTATATTTGGCTATAAAAATGTGTTATATAAAAAATGGATGATGGAGGCGAGAAGAGAAATATTTTTTTTATGATTTTTGCACCCGTTGCAGTTGTAAACCTTTAGTGCCTACGTACCACCTTTCGTGCAATAAGGGATCAGGGTACACGTAGTTCCTCTTTTAAAAAGTTTGAAACACAAGTGTGTTGGTTAATTTTATGAGATAAGACATCATCGTCATTGTCCGTGTGGAAAACATACTTACTACCCACAATCATGAGAAAGGAGAATTCACATCATCTCAAAGTGGAGGATATGGCTTGGATTTTAAAATCAATAATGCCTCACTCAACACCCAAGTGGAAAATATCTCACTTCACTACATATTGTAGAAGTATAGTTGTTTGCATCACTACAAGGATTTACAAGAGTCTAATCTTTTGAGAAAAGTTTAAAGATAAAAGCCAAAGTGGAAAAATGGCTTGAAATGAGATTGATTGACTTTTGGTCTTCTCACAAAAAAATCAAGGTATTATTAAATTTATTGAAATTTATTTATGAAAATGTTTTGAAGATGCATGGACCTAAGTCCAAGTTTATTATGAAAATGTTTCAAGTTTCGAAACAAGAAGAGTTTTTTAAAAGGAGAGATAAGATTTTTGAAATTAAAGAAGATGGGAGGATATGAAGAGGCTATCCTAATGCATAAGGTAAAAGCTAGGGATAAGAAGCATCTAACCAACAAGAAGCCAATACTTGACATTATGAGTCAATATAGAATTCCTATTCTTTGGATTGAAACCAAGCAAGCAAAGATACTAGGCCTCTTGAGAGAACCAAAGTTCAAGTGTATTAAGCCTTTGCAAAAAATTGGGCATAGTAACGGCTGTATACAGGTGAATTCCAAATAACAAACAAATATTGTAATCACAATAACCTGCACACACAAAAAACAAACAACTCAACGTCTTGAGGTAAACCTCAAGAACTCCAGACAAAATATAAAATAAAGTCACAAAGTTTCCAACATAGGCCAAGGTCTCTAATCCTAAGTCCAAGAAGTCCAATACTCCTTAATGTCAAGGATAGTAACCAAATAGTCCAAGTATCATTAAAGATTTTTATGGTTCATGTTGATTATTAGGTGTCTTTAAAAAGAAAGAAAAGCTCAAGTGAGCAAAATAAAAATGACATAAAAGTAAATGCTCAGGTGAGCAAAGATGAAAATAGCATGAAATGTAAAATGCTAAAAGTAAATGGTACATAAAGCATGAAAATAAAAGCGTAAAGTACAGTTAATTGTTAGTAATTAGTGGTTAGTTGGATGACCATCTTGAAACTTGCATTTGGAACTCATTAGAGGATTGGTTGAACTAAAGCCTCCACACAACAAGTTGCATTTGCTTTTTGTCAAGTATATCATCCATTTTGGAATTCTCACAAGGCAACATGTAATGATCAACTATGTTTAAGTGATCCGCGTTGACCAAAGGTGTTATAGATCCATTAGAGGATTGGTAGAACCAAAGCCTCCACACAATGAATCTCAAGGTTATTGGATCAAAGAGATCAAATTAACATACTTGGGCTTGAAATCATAAGTTTGGGCCATGAATGATCATTTATTCGAATCAGGACAAAATTTAGCGCTATGTTAAGCAATCGTAAGTGGACTTATGTAGAAGTCGCACCTATTTTGAGGCCGGTCAATAGGAATCTATGTACTTCATGTTTGGATAAATGATATAGAGATCACCATACCTTAACATGTAGCACAATTAAAAAAAAGAAAGGGATAAGATGAAGAGGGAGGGAAATGATAAGCTAATTTGGATCACCATTTCAAAATTCTTTCATCTTTAAATTCAACCACTCCTCTAGATGGATTAAAGCACTAAACATATCATTAATCCAAAGCAACAAAAATAAATTAAATAATTCACTCTCAGGTAGATTTGAATTGATGAACATTTATCCAACTTCATCTACATCACAAAGTCCATTGAGTTTAAAGACAAATTGGACATTTAAAATTGCAATCTATACCAACAATCAAAAGGAGTGAGTAGAAAAAGCATTTTGGATCAAAGCTGCCCCAAAACAAGGAAAAAAAGTGCATTCTGTCCATGTGTAAATCGATTGCACTATTGTGTAAATCGATTTACACAGTACAGTTTTCTAAAAATTATGCAAAATTGCTTCTGTGCAATCGATTGCACTACAGTGCAAATCGATTGCACACAGTTTCAGTAGCAAAAACAACATTTTAAAAGGGCAATTTCTTGTTCAAACTTTCCATCAAACACCTTATGATCATGGATCCACTTGAGCACGAAAATTCCATCAAATTATGAGAAAATAACACCATTGAAATCACAAAATAATGCTCAAAGAATCAATCCCAAAGATCACCAAGAGATCACATTGTGAAAGATGAATTATCCAACTTACCAAAGGTAGATCTAGAGAATTATCAAAACAACTTCAAGAATTTGCTTCAATTCAACCACAAGAATCAATTGACCAAGCTTGGATGTAGAGAATTGATGAAGATAAAGTGTTTGGATGAAGGTTAAGCTCAAAGATTAGTAAGCTTCAATGCAAAGCTTACTAACTTTTTGAAAATGGAGCTTTGAGTGAATTTGGTAGATGGAGAGAATTGAGAGATTTTTTAGCAAGGTTGATTTGGCTATCAAAAGCTTGAAATTTGAATAAAATGAGGGCTCTATTTATAGAGTTTAGGATTGGGATTAGTGGTAATTTGGTAATTGATTCTTGGAGCCAAAATTTGAATTAATGATAACTCTTTCAAAAATTAGAGCCAAAATTTGAATTAATGATAATTCTTTTTAAAAATGAAAGATTGGCACTAAAATTTGAATTAATGATACATCTTTCAAATATAAAGGAAAATTGGAGCCAAAAATTTGACAAGCTTGAAATGCTGATTTTTTTTCAAATTTTCACGCTGTGCAATCGATTGCACTATAGTGCAAATCGATTTGCACAGTGTATTTTTCCAAAAATTGCACAAAATTCACTTTGTGCAATCGATTGCACTCTAGGAGCAATCGATTGTACAGTGAAAAAAATGAAAATTTTTAATTCTTTTTCTTTGTAAATAGAGATTTTAGGGAAATAATACCAGAAAACCTTATTTGCCATATGCTTCGACTCGGTACCTACAAAACACAAATATGCAAAGACAAAGACAAATATTTTTTGTGTTTTGATTAGAAGTTAGTCAACAACACAAGAACAAACTTAAAGATAGGATGAAAATGTGATGAATGAAGCTATTTATTAATGGTTGTGACCAAATGACAAAATATGGTATGAAGGTGCGACTGAAAAAGTTAGGGGGGAAATTTAGGGTACAACAGGTAGTGATTCCTTTTGGCCTAAAAAACGCAGGGGTACCATATCAAAGAGCAATGAATTCTATCTTCCATGATTTTATTGAAACTTTTATGCAGATTTATATTGATGATATTGTTGTCAAATCTGTTTCAGGGAAGAACCATATAGACCATCTTCGACAATCCTTCGAAAGGATGAGACGCTATGGTCTGAAGATGAATCCCCTAAAATGCGCTTTCGGCGTAAGAGTAGGGGACTTCTTAGGCTTTGTGGTCCACAAGAAGGGAATTGAAGTAAACTAGAACAAGACCAAAGCCATTTTGGAAAGGAAAGCTCCAACTAGCAAGAAGGAGTTGCAATCTCTACTTGGCAAGATAAATTTCCTGAGGAGATTTATATCTAACTTAAGTGGAAAAACGCAAGCCTTCTCACCACTAGTTCGACTCAACAAAGGAGGATTCGAGTGGGGGAAAGAACAACAAGAGGCTTTCAACAAGATCAAATAATACCTTTCCAAGCCACCTATTATGGTACCTCCTTGTAGAAATAGGAGTATGAGATTGTACATAGCCATATCTGATAAAACTTTAGGAAGCATGTTAGCTCAAGAGGATGAGAATGGTGTCGAAAGACCCATTTATTACCTTATCAGAGTTTTAAACGATGCAGAAACTAGATATAGCGAAGTTGAAAAACTATGTTTATGTCTTTACTTCTCGTGTACAAAACTCAAGCAATATATAAAACCAGTTGATGTTTACGTTTTGTCTCATTTTGATGTTTTCAAATATATGTTGTCAAAACCCATCTTGCACAGTCGAATTGGAAAATGGGCACTTGCATTAACTGAGTATTCATTAACCTTTACGCCTCTTAGGGCTGTAAAAGGTCAAGTGGTAGCAGACTTTATAGTTGACCACTCAATAAACGAAGAATCAATCAACTACCTGGAGATCGAACCCTGGAAGTTATACTTCGATGGTTTTAGTCATAAAGATGGAACTGGAGTAGGATTTCTGATTATTTCTCCAAATCAAATTCCAATAACATTCAAGTACAAGATTGAAGGTTCTTGTTTGAACAATAAGGCTGAGTACGAAGCCTAATCGTAGGCCTTGAAATCTTGTTGGAATTGGGGGCAACTCGAGTTAAAATAACGGGAGACTTAGAGTTAGTTATAAAGCAAGTTAAAAAAGAATAAAAATGCATAAGAGAAAGTCTTATCATGTATTTTTTAATAGTCAATCGTTTGTTGAAAAACTTTAAAGTGATCAACATTCGACATATACCAAGATTGGAAAATCAAGTGGCTAATGACTTAGCATAGATTGCATCTGGGTATAAAATTTCGAAAGAGAAATTACAATAAGTAATCGAGGTTAGAGGAAGAGTAATAGTAATTAAGTTGTCTCCAACAGATTTGAAGACAACAAAACTGGGGTACGTTGACCATGAAAAATTCAAAATTTCGTTCATAGATAATTTAACAGAACAAGATTGGAGAAATCTTATAGTGGATTATTTGTGAAATCCAGTAGCTTTGACAGATCGGAAAAAAAGTATAGGGTGCTAAGTTATACTCTAATGGGAAACGAGTTATTTAAAAAGACGCCTGAAGGGGTGTTATTAAAACGCCTAAGTGAAACAGAGACATACATAGCCCTTTCAACTACAAATGCTAGAGCATGTGGTGCATATCAAGTAGGCCATAAAATGAAATGGTTATTATTTCGACAAGGAATATATTGTCCCACAATGTTGAAAGATTGTGTTAAGTTTGCAAAAGGATGTCAGGAATGTCAAGTACATACAGGTATCCAGCACGTACCTGCAAGTGAACTTCACTCAATTGTGAAACCTTGGCCTTTCAGGGGATGGGATTTGGATCTTATTGGAGATATTTGACCATCATCATCTAAAAGCCAGAAATACATATTGGTGGGCATTGATTATTTTACTAAATGGATTGAAGCAATTCCTTTAGTCAATGTAGACTAGGAAAATGTCTTTAAATTCGTTCAAAAGCATATTATATATAGGTTTGGAATCCCTGAGACACTAACAATTGATCAAGGGTCAGTATTTATTGGTCTAAAAATGCAAGAGTTTGCTATAAAAATGGGGTTCAAACTATTAACATATACGCCTTATTATGCACAAGCTAATGGTCAAGTTGAAGCGGAAAACAACATAATAATCATCTTAATAAAGAAACATGTAGGAAAGAAGCCAAAGAATTGGAACAAGACTTTAGATCAAATTTTATTGGCTTGTCGAACTTCTCCTAAGGAAGCTACCAGAACGACACCTTTTCGACTAACTTATGGCCATGACGCAGTATTGCCAGTAGAAATTTGTCTACAGTCAACAAGAATTCAGAAAGATCAAGACATCCCTTCTGAAGTTACTGTAATATGATGTTAGAAGAATTGGTTGATTTGGACGAAGAAAGACTAAGAGCTTTGGATCTCTTAAGGTTACAAAAGACAAGAGTGGAAAAATCTGACAATAAAAGAGTAAAACCCAAGACATTCTTGCCTGAAGACCTGGTATGGAAATTAATCCTCCCAATGGATCAAAAGGATATGAATATGGGAAAATGGTCTCCTAAATGGGAAGGACCGTTTAAGATCCTCCAAACATTATCTGGTGGCGCATATGAGGTCGAAGAATTAAATGAAGATCGAAGGCTCTTGAGAGTAAATGGTAAATACTTGAAAAAGTATAGACCTGTACTTCAAGAGGTTAAAATAACCAATGTTTAATCTCAATTAAGTTAAAGAGCCAAGATGGAAAATGTATTAAAAATCCAAAATGGATAAAAGTCATTACAAAAAGTACATAATTATACAAATAAAAAACAAAGTCAAAATCAAAATGGGAGGTTGGCTTTGATTTGGAGGTATTTTATCTTCTGGAGCTCCAAACGTCTTTCGCACAAAGCCTTCGACTGATGAAGAGTTTCGATTTTGGCATCTAATGCTTGGGCTTGTTCAGCATATTCTAACCCTTTGTTGAGTTCCTCTTGACTCTCAGAATCAGTGCTGATAGCGAGAGGTTCTTCCTTTCATTTATAATTAGAAGCAATCTTAGCCTCTAACTCTCTGATCTGAGCCTTTATACTTGATGTATTTTGGTCGAGTTCTTCTACTTCTTTCTTCCTAGCCTCTTGTGCCTTCGACATCTCCTTTAGCTTTGAAGCTGATTCAGCAGCAGCACCCCAAGAAGCAGCTACATGACCATTGGCCGCCTCAATTTCGCGATTGAGAGTCCTTCGACGATTGTAGTCAGCTAAGACCTGATCGATGATGGAAATTAAATCCAAAATAACGCTGGAAATGTCACGTGAAGCAGCAAGAAGGTCGACAACTCTTAAAGTAGTCTTCAGAAAGGAAGGAGCAGTAGGTTCTCCCTCTAAGGTCAGCATTAAATTTCTTTTAAAAAGTTGCGCCTTAACCTTTTGAAGTGCTTCCTCAAGAGGAGATGTTGAAGTAGATTTTCCAAAAGTAGTCGAAGCACTCTGATCAGAAGAACTTTATCTTCCCTCGAGAATGACAGTCAAGTAGCCAAAAGGATTATGCTATTTTAGTAATGCCCAATCTTCCTTAGTACGGGACCCAGTCGAGGTGACTCTCTCGCTTGCAATGCGAGTCACATTTGCTCCGACATATATCTGGACTGGGGTACCTTAAACATGCGCAAAGTTTACTGCTCCCCCTGTAAAGTTTTCTCTTCCATCAGTCGTCGGAGTATCCTCAGTTTTATTCTCTCCCTCCGGTGTGCCTTCCCTCTCTGTTCTTACTACATCATCAGCAACCTCCTCTTCTTCGTCCTTTAGTCCATCATCAATAGCCTGCGGAGTCCCAAGATTCGCCTGTTCCTCACTAGGAACTTCTTCATTTGGCTTCCCAATGGTTTCATCTCGATGCCCAGAGGTTTGATTCACCTCGCTAGTAGAGCTCACAAAGGGTCCCTTTGCTGAAGAAGGCCTATAAGTGGGATCACCCTCACTATTTATTAAAGTGACAGATTCTTCTACAGGCATAAGGGCCTATTTAGAATTACCAGCAATATCCTGAGGAACACTAGTCAGTTCTCCCACCGTATCACAGTTATCATAACTATTGAAAAAGGAAAAAGGAGGCTAAGTCAATAAATAATCTTAAAGGGTCTAAGTGATTACCTTAGGCGGAACTTCAGCACCAGGACTTGAATTATCGCTTTCACTGGGATTATTCATCCTGGCAGCTATCTCTTGTTCCGTTGGCTCTTTGATGATGACGGGAGGAGATCTCGAACCAATAACTTTAACCTTGACCTTGGTTTTTGGACGAGGCTCAGGAATAAGGGATGGTTTCTTTAATTTTTTCCTCTTAAGAGCTGTCTGAAACGCGTTTCAACCACACCACGATTTGCGTTTTTACTTGATTTCAATTTTCTTGATTCATACGATATAAACACATTTTAATCATACATTATTTACCACTCTTATGTTTGAGAGATTTCTGTATGGTTAGATTTGATTTTTAACGCAGGAATCGAAGGCCACCATACGCAGATGCATCATGAGGCATCAAAGGCACTTCCCACTGAATTCCAGCGCCATTTCTGATTTGGGCCAAAACATTTTGATAACAACACCGCCCCTATTTTTCAAGCCTGGCCAATTTCTTTTGTTTATTTATTTATTTCTTTTACTTTATTAATTTCAAAATGTTTTTTACTTAATAATAATATCACATAGAAATTTAGGATTTAGTTTTTTTTTAATAATTAATTTTGAGAACAATTAATTAATTAAACTTTAACTTTTTTTTTTCTAATTAAAATGAAGAAGAATTAGTATTAATTTTATTTATATCATTTCTTTTTCATTATATAAAACAAAAATACCAAAAATAATAGAACTAGTCTCATTATAATTAATTTTTGATCAACAATCTTTTTTTTCTTTCTTAATTAATTAGGATTAAAACTTAATCTTCCTCATTTTTATTTAATGGTTTTCTTAACAAAAAAAAACCAAAAAAAAGATTTTTCTTTTGTTTACTTAGCATTTTCTTAGGTTTTTAGACGTTCATCTTTATCTCGCGCGCATTTATCGTTTTCACATTTTTTTTTAATATTGTAACTAATCATGGATGTAATAGTCTTAGATTTAAAATTCCGCACTTTATTTTCTTGCATCTCTTTTTTATGTAACTGTCCCAAAGCGTTGTAATAGTTTAGGGTTTATGTTTCTGCTTTTATATTATGTACTTTACATTTCCTGTACAATATTACTGTTAGTAACTAGGATTGCATGGAAAGACTGAAAATAAATGTTTGCAAACCTTAATGCAAAAGATAAATAACTGAAAAAACACACTTCTCACACTTGCATCCTTAGGGTATTCCTCACCCGGTTGCCTCAGAAATGGTCATGTCCATCGAACATAGGGATATCTCAGCAAAGACCATCAGTATAAAAGTCATCATAAAAGATCATGGTCCCTAAAACGTCCCTCGAGTTGCCTACGAGAAAATTATATTGCCCCTCAATGTTGCCTATATGATGACAGTCCCTTCGAAATGCTAAGGTATCCTCACATATCGCCTTCAATGACCATAAGTGTCCCTTTCGATAGTCCCTCAATATCCAACGATAGGGCTACCTACTTACTAATAGTAGGATAGCACTATCTAAAGAAAAGGAGGAAAAGAACGTCCTTTTTTGAGTAGGTAGATGACTCTTAAGTACTTGCTCAAACCTAAAATTTTCAAACTTACAGACTTTCAAAAATCTTTTGAAAATGCTTTATCACACTCTTGAGGACTGATACAAGAGTTACCATAAAGAAAACAAAAACATTCAAAACACACAAACACAAACAATTTTAAAAAATAAGCAAGTACCCAAGAGCCCGTGGAAAACCACAGATGGAAAGGATGCTAACACCTTCCCTTTCCATAATATACCCCCCTTACTCAAAAAATCTCGAAAAGGTCTTTTTCTGTTCTTTTCACCCTTTCCTTTGTTGGATAAAAGAAAAGTCGGTGGCGACTCTTGCTTACTGCAAAATTTGTGAACAAAAAACACAAACCAGTATAACAGTCGGTTCTGCCACCGTATCACAGAACTGGAGACTCTGCTGGGGACCATAATAAAAGTGGCGTTTACCTTAGGGTCTAGATTATTTTCCTTCTTTGACTGTTTGTTTGCTTTATTTTTAAGGGTACTGTTTGGGGTTACTATAGATCCTACACCCGGATCTGGGGAAATCTTTTAGGTAAGTAGCAATAGATCATGGAAACTGTGCGGGCTATACCAACATGGTTGAAGCGATGGCTACATTGATGTGACACTTTGGTTGGTACCGGTAGCCTTTGAGTTAATCAAGGAGAATAGGGGGCCGCTGCGTGGTGTCATGAAGCGTCAACTGACCTTAGAACCTTTAAATGAACAACTTGGCCATTAGGACGTAGGGAGATGGCCGTCTTTGGTGTATTCCCAAAGTTGGCAGATACTTGATGCTACACTCATTGAGATTTGACTCTTGAGTTTTGTTAGGTTACGAGTCAGTCGCCTATCGAACGAAACTTGTGGGAAAGATCAGTGATATTGAGATCCCTTAGAACCCGATTACTATTTATAGGACAGGTTGAGCTAACTAAATTTCAAGAGGGTACTTACCTACAAACCCCATGCAAGCCTAAACCTAGGGCTTCTTGTGTGATTTGTTTGCTTTCAACTTGAGCTACTTGCTAAGTTTTTATCTAACAACATGATCTCCTTGCAGGATTTGTTTACAGTCATTATCTAGTAACCTGGACTTCTTAGACTCACTTGTCTTCATCACCTTACACTTTTTCTTAACACATAGCATACACATCATATCATCATGCCACAACATTTTCTTAACCATTTCAAGGATATCAAGGGTTTGTGATACAGGTTATGATAAATTAGACATCTAGCAAGGGGCAATGGGATTTATTTTCCTCTAGCCAATGCCTTCAAAATATCAAAACTCAACAACTAGAGTCAGGGGCTATGACCCACTTGATATGGTGAGCTTGACTCTTGTAGAAGGACACTCAACGATACAAAGTTCTTCAATCAAAGCTGCAAATTACAAATTCTGACATTTTCTTGTTTACCCCGCGAGATCCTTGAAAACATTGCATACATATATCATACATATCATTGCATAAGCAGGTTTCTCATCCTCTTCGCTATTTATTTCAGCAATGGCTCTAGAATAAACAATGAAGGATCTACAGACTCAAAATGCTCAGTTTCAACAAATGTTCATGGCTTTGGCCCAGGGACAGGAAGAACTGAAAGCTCTCGTCATCAAAGAGAAGAAGAAGAAAGCAAAGAAACTGGCTGGAATCTTTAATATGGGAAGAAGACTCAGAAGACCAGTTAAAGGAGCTCTAGATCTTTAAACTCCATCAAATAAGGGGGATAATCATGAAGAAGATAACAACCCAGGAACTGATGAAGACGAAGCTGATTATTCTGAGGAGAAGTATCCTCCTGTTCATGATAAATACAAACAACTTGAGGATCGTCTCAATGCTATGGAGATTCAGTAGATACCTGGCTTGAATTTTGAAGAATTAGGACTGGTTTCTGGCGTGATCATCCTAGCAATATTCAAGGTCTCCATGTTCGCTAAGTATGACAGTGTCTCTTGTCCTAAGTTGCACTTAAGGTCCTATGTTAGGAAGATCCAGCCTCACACTGTTGACCAAAAGTTATGGGTCCATTTCTTCCAAGAAAGTTTAGCTGGCACGCGTTCTACCAGTTAGAAAGAACAAACATTCATACCTGGGAAGACTTGGCTACTGCTTTATACAAGCAGTACCAATACAATGCTAACCTCGCTCCAACTCGTACACAACTTCAAAGCATGTCTATGGGTTCTAGTGAAGGCTTTAAAGAATATGCCCAGAAATGGATAGATCTAGCTGTCAGGGTACAACATCCTCTGAATGATCGGGAAATGATAGATATGTTCACGGGCACTCTGACAGGCCCGTTCTTTAATCTGCTGATTGGGAGTTCCTCATCTGGATTCACAAAGATGGTTCTGACTGGAGAAAGGATCGAAAGTGGTATCAAGAGTGGGAAGATCCCGATGGCTGCATCTTCTAATGCTGAGAAGAAGTCATTTGCTGGTAAGAAGGAAGCCAATGTTATGTATGGCCAGAAGGGTCGTAATAAGATAGACAACCACAACCAGTCTGTAGAGGCAATACTGGTCTCTAATCCTACGTCTATGCAATGACACCAACAGGGGGACCAGCATAAAGAGGTCATACCTAAGAGATAATTCACCAGAATCAACATGTCACTAGTCAAGCGTTACAACACATGTTGAAAGCAGGATTGATTACGTTAAAGGCTCCTCTACGAAATCCATATACTTTTGCTCCTAGTTACCACCCCGACGAAAGGTGTGCATACCATTATGATAGTCCTGGACATGATACAAATGGTTGCTAGGCTCTAAAGAACAAAATTCAGGATATGATTGACGCCAAAGAGATTGAATCCAACCCTCCAGAGACTCACAAAGTGATCACTGCTCCTAGGCCAAATCATTGAGAATGTCCAGTTCATTTTTTATTTTTCATTTGTAATTTCATTTGTTGTTTAAACAATTACTGTTATGTCGAACTTTGGTTTTCCCATTAATGCATCGCATATGTTTGTCTTGAATGATTTCATTATCATTTTATTTAAACTGTTTTCTTGCTTCCTTTACGTGATATTAGACTCTCGATTGAAAGCTCTAAGCCTTTAGAGGGAGGATGACGAAAACGATACCACAATCCATACAATGTGCTTTTGAACATACCTTGCTGACGATGTACATGCGTTGTTTCAAATCCCAAACAATGGAGTTATAAGGAAGATAATCCCTAGTCAACCCCTTTGAGCCAAAGAAGTAGGAGTTTTTCTTTTCACACAAATTAAAACCCTTAATCATAACCTATGGAAGGGTAGTTTCTCAGTCAATACAGACGCGCATTCAGTCACAATCTTCCGCTTCGTACATAATGAATGGCATCGAAGACGTCCTTTCAAATTAAAATATTGTGATGGTTCCACATAATCATTAAAACCGGCAGTCATTATCTCTCAAAATAAAAGCCCGCTAAGTCAAAACCTATGAAGGAGACTTAAAAAAAACCGGGGCATCCCACTGACTGTAATCATAAAAGAAACGGTTCAGAAAAAAGAAGGGATAACGAAAAAAAAGAGGTTACTACAAATCCTTGACAATAAAAAAATAAGATTACAAAATGACTGCCTCTTCCAAATAAACTTTCAATTGGGATCTGAACGCACAATTAGCTGAGCATATGATCGAAGAACATCACGAAGAACGGGTGGGTACAAAAAAAATTTGAGCCTATATTCTTTGTTTCTTAAACCGTGAACCAGGCCACGCTACAACCCTTGAAAGTCCTAACTGAAGCATAGGTTAGTTCAGAAGAATACTGTTACAAAAGGTATCTTGACTTCTGTAAGGCTTGCTATAAATCTTGAGTTGACATCACACTTTTACAAAATTTGTTTGTTTTACTAAAAACTGAATTTTCAAAATTTTGAGACAGACATAAGCTTTGCATTCGTAAAATACCATTGTTTGCATATGACTATTTGTTCAACAACAGAGAAATTCACATGACGAATATCTAGTGAATAAAACTTTCTCAATGAAAAGGTTCACCCCAAGTGGAAAAACACTTCCGACCAAGGGGCACAACATGATCATTGTGCATCATCTGGGGCAGTCAAGTCAAGATTCAAGGAATCTCTCAAAAATGCCAAATAGCCAGGGGAAGATCTCCATCTGAATCACTTAGGGGCATTAGATATGAATTCCAACAATGAATCACATACAATCAAGCAAAATCAATGTTCCCCAGTGAATTTCTTTTCAAAAACAATTAAACAGGAATTCCCAACGGAAACATTCTAAATAAACCAAATTCTTATCTAGAAACGGTTCAGGTACGATCCAGAAATGGATGTCATCCTACCACCTACTCCAGATTCTCTTCAAACACAGTTCAGATACGATCCAGAGACGGATATCATTCTGAAACTCATTCAACACATGTTTCAAATACAATTCAGATACGATCGAGAGATGGATGTCATTCTGACACTCATTCAACACATGTTTCAAATATAGTTCAGATACGATCCAGAGACGGATGTCATTCTGACACTCATCTAACACATGTTTCAAGTACAGTTCAGGTACGATCCAGAGACAGATGTCATTCTGACACTCATTCAACACATGTTTCAAGTATAGTTCAGATACGATCCAGAGGAGGATGTCATTCTGAAACTCATTCAACACATGTTTCAAACACAGTTCATATACGATCTAGAGAAGGATGTCATTCTGACACTCATTCAACACATGTTTCAAATACAGTTCAGATACGATCCAGAGATGGATGTCATTCTGACACTCATCCAACACATGTTTCAAATACAGTTCAGATATGATCCAAAGACGAATGTCATTCTGACACTCATTCAACACATGTTTCAAGTAAAGTTCAGATACGATCCAGAGACATATGTCAATAGGACACTCATTCAACACATGTTTCAAGTACAATTCATATACGATCCAGAGACGGATGTCATTTTGATACTCATCCAACACATGTTTCAAATACAGTTTAGACACGATCCAGAGACGGATGTCATTCTGACACTCATTCAATACATGTTCAAGTACAATCACGACATAGATCCATCCATAAAATCTCCACAAGTACTTTCTCCATCAGATGCAGGGGCAGAAACGTCTTGATGCGAAGTCACCACCGTATCCTCAACATACGTCCTAGTGACGTCTATGTTCCCCACAAAGTAGAAACAACCATTGTTTTGGTCTCTTCTTCCCCAAGCAAGAATTACTTTCTCCAGCAAAGTTCCTTCAGAGAGCTAAAATCTGTGTTCCCCAACCAAGATTTATAATCTTAAACAGTTTATAAAACCTCCTCCCGAGTATATTTTGTTCCTCAAACTGTGGAAGATCATTCCCCAATAGAGTTTATTTCTCTACATCGACAACATCTCTCAACAAAGCATCTCCTTCCCCATAGAGTCATTCTCAAGTAGGAGCCAAAGATCCCCGATAGAAATCCTCAAACAGGAAGAGGAAATCCCCGGAAAATTATATCCATCCATCATCCCCACGAAAACGAAGGATTCAGCCTCCTTATACTCTTCAGCATTAGTCTGAGATTTACTTTCCCAAACTAAGAAACATCACAATAGTATTCCATATTCATACATTATGGCATGCACATATACATCATATACGGTATAATCTCATCTATTTTTGAGAACATCACCACAATGCCTTTCATGCATCATGACATTGCATACGACTAAATTTTTTCCTTTTTCATGGAAAAGATCAAATCAATAAACACCTTTGGCTACTTATGTGACCTGGTAGTTTTCTTAAAAGCTACGCTTGATGGAAGGCTATTTCATCATGTTCCTCGGAATGACGTTCTCAGAAGACCTTCTCTGGTTCAGTCAGATCGACCCTAAGATCTCTCTGATTCTTATTCCAGTTGAAGATATTCCAAGACTTTTGTCTGGTTCAGTTAAATCGATCCTAAGATTTTTCTGATTCTTATCCAATCAAAGTTAATCCAAGACCTTCTCTGGTTCAGTCAGATTAACGCTAAGATCTCTCTAATTCTTATTCCAGTTTAAGATATTCCAAGACTTTTGTCTGGTTCAGTTAAATTGATCTTAAGATTTTTCTGATTCTTATCCAATCAAAGTTAATCTAAGACCTTCTCTGGTTCATTCAGATCGACACTAAGATCTCTCTGATTCTTATTCAAGTTGAATATGTTCTAAGACTTTTATCTGGTTCAGTTAAATCGATCCTAAGATTTTTCTGATTCTTAACCAATCAAAGTTAATTCAAGACCTTCTCTGGTTCAGTCAGATCGACACTAAGATCTCCTTGATTCTTATCCAGTCAAAGTTAATCCAAGACCTTCTCTGATTCAGTCAGATCGACACTAAGATCTCTTTGATTTATATTCCAGTTGAAGATGTTCCAAGACTTTTGTCTGGTTCAGTTAAATCGATCCTAAGATTTTTCTGATTCTTATCCAGTCAAAGTTAATTCAAGACCTTCTCTAGTTCAGTCAGATCGACACTAAGATCTCCCTGATTCTAAATCCAGCTGAAGATATTCCAAGACTTTCGTCTGGTTTAGTTAAATTGATCCTAAGATTTTTCTAATTCTTATCCGGTCAAAGTTAATTCAATGGTTCAGTTAGATCGACACTATGATCTCTCTGATTTCTATTCCATTTATAGATATTCCAAGATTTTTGTCTTGTCCAGTTGAATCGATCCTAAGATTCTTCTGATTTCCATTCCAGTCAAAGTTAATTAAAGACCTTCTCTGGTTCAGTCAGATCGACAGTAAGATCTCTCTGATTCCTATTCCAGTTGAAGATATTCTAAGATTTTCCTCTGGTTCAGTTAAATCGACACTAAGAGTTTTCTGAGTTCTATTCTAGTTGGAGAAACTGCAAAGCCTGGAGTATGACCAGACAAAAGTTTAATCTCATTTCCCCAAGTAATTCACTATGAAGCCTGGAATACGACCAGATAGCAGTCAACCTTATCATCCTCAGCAATTCATTGCGAAGCCTGGATCCTGACCAGATAGCAGTTCACTTCCATCTCTTCAGTCAAGAGATGACTCCCCAATAGAGTAGTGGACAACTGAAGCTCCTAGACTCTATTCCCCCAAAAAACATTCCCTAGTGGACTCCTCCTCAGACAGCAGGAACAGGGATCCCCACAAAGAGAATTCTTACGAAGTCAGCATCTACTTGGGATGGCATCTTCAAGCCTATCTCCGACAATTCTCCATTGTAGTTGTTTAGGTATTGGCTTGCATTTTTGGTAAAACCCAAGTGTATGTGTGAATGTCATGACTGATGTCATAACATTCTAGTTTAGTTTGTACTGACTCATTAGGTACTTTTGCAGAAAAATATTGTAATTCAAGTACTGATGTTTATAAGTGTGTATCTGAGCATTTTGCAAAATGATCACATTTTGCTAAATCAGTAGACAGGTTTTCTCAGATGTCATAACAGATGTTATGACATCCTGTTCTGAACTAACAGGTTTGCAGGTTGGATAAGTCTGAGTTTTTTCAGGAAAATAACTCAGTCTTTCCTGAACAGAATCCTGTGTTTTCTGAGGGGTAACCTAGCTCAACCCTAACCTGGTTAATAAAGTCCTGTGACCTGGTCTTTAGGTCAAACGGAATTAACCCTAGGTTTTTGTGGAAACCCTAACTGAAGTTGCAGCTGCTATATATTCAACAGAGCTGCTGTTTTGCAAGGCATCCCTTTTATTGGTCAGAAGATCATTTGTAATCTGTATAGGTTTGATTATTGTACTCCAAGAAATTATCATTGTGATAAGTGACTTGGAATAGGTTTCTAATTGTAAGGGTTGTGTAGCACTCAAAGCTTTGAAGCAAGAGTGTTTGAATGTTCCTTGACTAAAGCTGTAAAGCAGAGTCAAGTTAGCTGTGTGCATCACTCAAAGCTGTGAAGCAAGAGTGATTGTGTTGCTTGATTAAAAAGCTGTGAAGCTTAATCAAGTGTTTGTTTTTGAAGAGTGTCTTCATCAATTCTTAAGTCAAATTGGTTTATGTATCACTGCTGTGATTGAGGGGGAGTGAGTAGGAACTCAGGTTTAAGTTGTACTTAGATTGGAATTGCATTGGGTAGGTCTTAAGTGAAGGAGATAAACTGGTTGGTTTATTCCTGAATTAACATCTCTTATAGTGGATTTCCTCCCTGGCTTGGTAGCCCCCAGAGTAGGTGTTGTTGCACACTGAACTGGGTAAACAATTGACTGTGTTCTTTATTGCTTTTGTATTTACTGTCATATAGTAAGTCAGATACGGTGTCATAACATTGAACGTGACATTGAGTATCTGCAGCCAGAATTTCATCCATCATACTACCTAGATGGCATCTTTAAGCCCATCTCTGACACTCTTCCGTCATCTTCTCCAAATGGCATCTTTAAGCCCATTCCCGATATTATTCACCAGCAGTCTCACTTTGGGCGAGTGCAAATTTCTAGGCACTCTAGTGTTCAATCATCTTCCGCCTTCAGATCATGAAAGGCGAAAAAGCCAATCTACGTCTTCAAGTTTAAGAAGATTGAACAGGGGCAGCTGTTGTACCCCAAAATTTCCCCCTATTTTCACACAAGACATACTCTTAGAGGTTCTCAATTGACCAGACAATTCTCCTCCTAAGGCAATGAACCCCCAACTAGGGTTTCCATTTTAATCAAGATGGTTGAACTCCAATGGTCTAAAATTCTTTCCATGGTCCTAATATGTCTTCAAGATCATCCATGCAAAGTTTCATGCCTTGCTCAATAAGTTTGCTCAGTCAATTGCTCAAGTGTTGGAAAATCAACTATAATAGGTCAAAAGTCAACTGTGACCCAAATACAGTCAAACTTCAAGATTTTTGATCAACATCAATATTTTGAAGTGATATCCATCATTTGATCAAGGTTTGATCATGGTTCTTCAAGAAATGCTCCTAATTCATCAAAAGTAAAAAATGGTAAATTAGGGTTTCTATAGGAAAAGTCAACCAAATTTGACCAAGCATAACTTTCTCATACTTTATCAAAAATTTTCCAACCAAATCTCATTTTGAAGAGAATCCAATTACCTACAATTCTTCAGCCCTTAAGTTCAAGAAACAAACCATTTGAAAGATACAAGTTCATATATTACAAGTCATTTTTAGAAAGTCAATAAAAGCCACTTTTTTCCAAGACCTTTTACATTAAGACAACATTTTCAAATGCAAAGCTGATCAAAAGAGGGATTGAAGTAGACATATTGGCCTTTCCAAAAAGTACCAGATCATCATCATGAGATAAAAATTGAGAAAGTTATGGTTTGCCCAAGTTGGAAAAAGTTTGGAAATTTCAAGATTGGTGCATTGGGCAAATTTGAATTTTTGGGTCAATGGCCTAACTTTTTAAGATTCAAATATCTTCCTAAGGTCATAGAGAACCTATAATATTATTTTTGCATGGCCTTGTATTTTCTACCTATTTTTCACATATTTATTTTAATTTATTTTAAATAAATATAAAATAAATTATATAAAATATTTGGAAATGGGCTTAGGCATGTGGGCTAGTGTCTTAGCTTGCTTAGAGGCCCAATATTTCGTGTAAGATACATCCAAAAGGACCAGGTTCATGCAAGTGACCAAAGAGGCAAAGATATCACATATATGGACATTTTTCAATGTGTTTTATCCTTGTCTCCAAGGTCATGAATGCATTGATTCTTTCCCATGTTTGTTCACTCCTATATTTCCTCTATAAATACATAACACTACAAGCCAAAAGGAGCATGAAATTCCTCTCCAAAAAGCTCTCAAAAATCTCTTCAAAATGCTCTCCAAAAGCTCTTCAAAAAGCTCTACATAAAGCCTAAAGAATTACTGCACATTTCATTCAAAAATTCCAAAGTTGCTAAAACTCAATTTCAAATTGCAGGTGGTTTTGATCTAAAACAAAGGCTTAAATGTATTCTTGGAAGCCTCCTGGATCGTTCCCATCCATTCCCAAGTCCTAAAGCTGTCTGAAACGCGTTTCAACCACACCACGATTTGTGTTTTTAGTTGATTTCAATTTCCTTGATTCATACGATATAAACGCATTTGAATCATACATTATTAACCACTCTTATGTTTGCAAGCTTTCTGTATGGTTAAATTTGAGTTTTAACGCAGGAATCGAAGGCCACCATACGCAGATGCACCATAAGCCATCAAAGGCGCTCCCCACTGAATCCTAGCGCCAATTCTGATTTGGGACAAAATATTTTGATAACAACACCCCCTATTTTTCAAGCCTAGCCCATTTATTTTTGTTTATTTATTTTATTTTATTAATTTCAAAATGTTTTTTTTAATTAATAATAATATCACATAGAAATTAAGGATTTAGTTTTTTTTAATAATTAATTTTGAGTACAATTAATTAATTAAACTTTAAATTTCTTTTTTATAATTAAAATGAAATAGAATTAGGATTAATTTTATTTATATCATTTATTTTTCATTATATAAAACAAAAATACCAAAAATAATAGAAGTAGTCTCATTAGAATTAATTTTTAATCCACAATCTTTTTTTTCTTTTTTAATTAATTAGGATTAAAACTTAACCTTCCTCATTTTTATTTAATGGTTTTCTTAACAAAAACAAAAACCAAAAAAAGATTTTTATTTTGTTTACTTAGCATTTTCTTAGGTTTTTAGACATTCATCTTTATCTCGCGCGCATTTATGTTTTTTGCATTTTTTTAATATTGTAACTGATCATGGATGTAATAGTCTTAGATTTAAATTTCCGCACTTTATTTTCTTGCACCTCTTTTTTGTGTAACTGTCCCAAAGCATTGTAATAGTTTAGGGTTTATGTTTCTGCTTTTATTTTTCCGTACTTTATATTTCCTGTACAATATTACTGTTAGTAACTAGGAATGCATGGAAAGACTGAAAATAAACGTTAGCAAACCTTAGGGTATTCCTCACTCGATTGCCTCAGAAATGGTCATGCCCCTCGAACCTAGGGATATCTTAGCAAAGACCCTCGGTATAAAAGTCATCATAAAAGATCATGGTCCCTAAAACGTCCCTCAAGTTGCCTACGAGAAAATGATCTTTCCCCTCGATGTTGCCTATATGATGACAGTCCCTTCGAAATGCTAAGGTATCCTCACATGTTGCCTTCAATGACCATAAGTGTTCCTTTCGATAGTCCCTCAACATCCAACGATAGGGCTACCTACTCACTAATAGTAGGATAGCACTATCTAAAGGAAAGGAGGAAAATAAAGTCCTTTTTCGAGTAGGTAGATGACTCTTAAGTACTTGCTCAAACCTGAAAATTTCACACTTACACACTTTCAAAAATCTTTTCAAAACGCTTTATCACACTCTTAAGGACAGATACAAGAGTTACCATAAAGCAAACAAAAACTTTCAAAATACAGAAACACAAACAGTTTTCAAAAATGAGCAAGTACCTAAGAGCCCGTGGAAAACCACAGATGGAAAGGGTGTTAACACCTTCCGTTTCCATAATCTACCCCCTTACTCATAAAATCTCGAAAAAGGTATTTTTCAGTTCTTTTCACCCTTTCCTTTGTTAGATAAAAGAAAAGTCGGTGGCGACTCTTGCTTACCGCGACATTTGCGAACAAAAAACATAAACCAGTATAACAGTTAGTGTTGCCATCATATCACAATACCAAATTGTCGAGAGATAAGATTTGGTTGGTAAACAATCAAACTGAGTTGATTCTTTGAACTCTTGAATCTCAGTGGCATGATTCTTAGGCGAAGAAACGACTCCCAGATAGCCACATACTCATCCACATGGTCATCGTCATCAGATGAAGGATATGGTCGAATAAACCATCCCGGACCAACCTTTCTACTAGAAAAGGGAGCCATGGTTGAAACAAATTCCTTACGCTTTGCAAACATCATTACAAAGCTAATAAACGCTTTCTGGAATTGTTGACCTTCGTCAGTTGGAGTCAACAGGACTAATCTAGTTCCTTCAACCCTTCTGTTTAGGACTTTTGGGCCCCTCTCATTAATCTTATTCTTCTGAGGAAGAAAAGATTCAAAAGTGATGTTGAGACAAAGTTGAAGAAGCCAAAAGGGGCCGAAAAGGAGTAAACTCGCCTTGTCTCCAATAACCTTAAGCTAAGTCACACCATTGCTGTTGGACTCATACAGGTTGGCTAAAATCAATTCAGCCAGACAAAGGGGATAGCCATGATGAAGTTGCGTCGCAAGAGTCAGCATCTTCTTAGTCACTTGAAGTGACTTAGTGCATAAAACAAAGCGAGATAACCACAAAGCTAGGAAAGCTATGTGTTCCACTTCAGAGACAGTGCTACTAGATTTGTCGTAAAAATGGTTGATGAATATAGTGTATGTGGGTTTTGTGGTTGAAAACCCGATAGCATCTTCAGACAAATCCACAGGGTCGAAATAGTCACCAGTTGGTCAAAGACCAGTAATGGTGGCTATATCGAAAAGAGTTGGGGTTACCATTCCACATGGCGAATGGAAAGTGAAATGTGTATTATCCCAGAAATACATTGAAGATACCAACATGAGAGGGCAATAAGATAACCCAGTCTTCGACATCATGATCAAGTCATAAATTCCCATATCCTTCCAGATTTGGGTCTGCACTTTTTCCATATTACTAAGCCATTATGAGTATTCTGAAGTAAGACTAGGGAAAGATCGAAAGATATTATTCCCCTTGTTCATGAACTAAAGGTTGATGTCTTCATTCATTTGATAATGTTGCTGGTTAGCAGGGGTTTCATCCTCAGGATCATTCCTGGGTTTCTTCATGCAACCTATAGGCTTGAGCCTAGGGTGAGTTGGGAAGAAGGTTTTATTTTGTTTTGGATTCTCGAAGCATGTAGATAGTGGGCCATACATGGCATACATGTGCCCAGAATACTTAACAAGAATGAGTAACTGAGAGTCATAAGCTTCACGCCATTCTTTGGTCATGGGTTCATAAACGACCCTTCGCTCCCCAGTTGAAACAGGAACAGGGCTAGTGAAAAAACCTCTGGTTATCTTTGTAGGCCAGAAACATTCTTAGTTTTGGGATTGTTTGGTGCATTTGAAAGGAAAGCCATGGCTGAAGGAAGTGAAAGAACGAAGAAAGTGAAGTTCTTAAGACTTTTCTTTGCAAGGTAATAAAGAGTATTAGGAGTTGTAAAAGAATTCCAAAGAAAGGATTTGTGGCTATTTATAGTGTTCAGGGAAGAGTGTTTTCCCTCAAGACCATTTAATGCTGCAAAGTTAGTGGGTAACATGGCGAACATTGAGGAAATTATCGTACATGTAATGGAAACTTTTGCCATACTTTCCTAGGTTATAGGGATAATGGCCATCATGGCAGCGTGGTAACGACTGATTGACAGCGACGTGTTGGGAAAAAGGTAATGATGACTCTGAATACCAACAGTGGTTGGTAGAAGGCGAAAAGCGCACAAGTGATTTATGTGGTAAAAAAGAAGACAGGTGTCGAATGGGAATCTCAAAGAATGACCATTTCTTCTTGCGTCAAAATTGACATTCTTGGGGGGCAATCTGTTAGCTCCTAAATTTGACACCCACAACAAATTGGCCTTATGGGCCAAAAACAGATTGAACAAATCTAAGCTGGAAATACTTCGAAAAATTTGAAAAATACTTAGAGAAATTTATGAGTTAAAATTAATCTTCGACCAGAAGGCTCTTACAGCCTTAGACTGAAAGGGCTCCAGGGCCTTCGACTAAAAGGAAACCTCGTATCAGCAACAGGTGATTTTGAATCTGAAGAAAGGGGGGAAAACTATTTGCTTAGAAGTTGAGGAAAGTAACGTGGCATGAAGATAGAGGTCGAAGCACAATCAGAAGACACTTTTCCTCATCCTAGAGAAAAGCAACTCCTCGACGGTTACCTAGTTTTTAGTATAAATATAGGAAGTTTATGTAGATTTCCGGGTGTTCAACTAATTGTGCAAGTCATTCAATACTATTCGAGTACCCGCTGCATGAGAAAGAATATTGAAAATGTACGTTTGAAACACCACATTTTATAATCAAAGTCTTTTACATTTCTCTGTACATTCCTTGCCTTTTATCTTTCCTGCAAACATCTATTTTCCCTTGCAATTTACTTGTACTTTTTATCAGATTCCTGCACTTAAACTTTTCCCAACCCCTTTTCTATTTACTTTCTACACTCAAACTCATATCAAACCTCAACCTTGCTCAGTCGAACGTGCGTTCTTTTTTTACATTAGAATTTATGTCCAGACAACGTCAAAAATTAGCATATGTCTTAGGATCAAACTGATCGATCCTGTGAGTAACCATAAATTTACCCTTTTTGGAAGATCAGCGGTTGTTTATCGAATAACACGACAAATAGTATGGCAAGATAAAAAGAACAAGTAGACAACCCAATAATCAAATACAAAATGCATGCAAATCAAACACACTATTCACACATGCACCCTAGGGTTAACTCCACTTGTTGCCTAAAAATGGTCATGTTATACATGTGACATGTCTTGGCAAAAACAATCAAAATACAATATCATAGTCCCTCGATGACGCTTCGAATGTTGCCTTACAAATGATCTTAGTCCCTCAAGAGAAATGCTAAGACATCTCACACATTGCTATTATGGCTATACAAACGTCCCACGCCCGTCCCTCCACATCCAAGGATGGGGCTTCTTACCAAATCAATGGTAAGATAGAAACATCTAAAGGAGGAGTAAAAGAACATTTAAGACCTTTTGAGTAGGTAGGTTGCTCCTAGTTGCTCGCTTGCTCACAACAAAAACATTTTATACACCAACACTCTCATCTTGAAACATTTTCAAAAGACAAACACTTTGTACGCGTTTTTATAGAAACGAGAACCATTACAAAGACACCTTTCCAAAATCACTTCCAAAAACACATTTCACAAACACCTCTTTGAACTATTTTCCAAAAACAATTGTATGCATTCTTATATAAACTTCAAAACAAAAGCAAGTGATCTAGAAAGAAACTAAGAGCCTGTAGATAACTACGGATGAAAAGAGTGATAATACCTTCCATTTTCATAACCTACCTCCCTAACTCAAGAAACATCTCTAAAGGTCTTTCCTGTTCTTTTCAGCCTTTCCTTTTGGAAAAAATAAAATTCGGTGGCGACTCTTGCTATCCGCAACAATTGCGATCAAACGCAAAACATCCCAAGTCAGTTCTCCCACCGTATTACAACAAGATCATAGTCCCTCAATGACCCTCAAATGTTTCCTTTATAATTGATCTTAGACACAAATTTTTTTTCTAAGGTATCCTACAATGTTGCTTTCTATGACTATACAATGACCCGCGTCCGTCCCTTCACATCCAATGATAGGGATTCTTACCAATCAATGGTAAGATAGCAATATCTAAAGGATGAGGAAATGAACAAAGACATTTTTGAGTAGGTAGAACGCTCGTAGTTGCTTGCTCACAACCATTTTCAAACATCTTTCAAATACACCAACACTTTCCAAGAAATATTTTCAAAAGTTAACACTTTGTATACATTCTTATAGAGACGAGAATTATTACAAAGTTCGCCTAAACGGAGGAACTTTTCAAAAATACTTTCAAAAACTATCACAAACACATTTCAAACAAAGCATTTCAAAGTGAGCTAGCAACTAAGAGCCCGTAGATAACTACAGATGAAAAGGGTGCTAACACCTTCCCTTTTCATAACCTACCCCCCGAACTCAAGAAAATTCTCAAAAGGTCTTTCCTGTTCTTTTCACCCTTTCCTTTATTGGATAAAAGAAAAAGTCGGTGGCGACTCTTGCTATCCGCAACAATTACGATCAAACGCAAAACACCCAAGTCAGTTCTCACACCTAGCCAACAGAGGAGTGTAACACAGAAGAGTCCCTCTTCTCTTTATAGTGCGGGTATGCAGAGATTATGAAATGTCTCCAAGTAAAGTAGGCACCGGATTATGAGACAGAAAAACCTTGACCGTATTCACATCTATGAGTTGGTCCAAATTAGGAAATATTACTATCCCATAGATGAGAAGGGACAACACTTCTTCAAAAGATTGTAAATCTAGGGTATCCTAAAAATGGTGAGCCTTCTCAAATAGAAAATTAGCTAGAAGCCCTTTGACGCCTCTTCTTGTTTCCAAATTTTCCACTACATCGGACCGTTGTAAAGACAGAGCATGGGAAATGTCTTCAGGTTTCGGGTCTCTTTCCATACCATTGAAGGATAACTGATCAAGGATGGGCACCCCCAATAACTGAGAAAACTCCTCTATAGTGGGCACAAATTGGTAATCAGGAAAGGTGAAGTAGTGATGTAAAGGGTCAAATAACTAAAAGAGCACCTTCAACACTTCTTCATTATGGCTTGAGGTGACCAAATTGAGAAGTCGACCATGTCTTTCAGTGAATGGAGAGCTCTCAGGAACCTTTGATGCTAATTCCCTGAGTTGAGGAGGTACCCTTATGAGGTTGACTTTGATAGTATTCCTGCGAGTGGATCCCATGTCCTACAAAACAACACAAAGATAAGTCCTAAAAATCCTTGAAATGGTTAGTATGATATGCCATGTTATGATGTTATGATATCATGATTATGCTAAGAAAACACAAATATAGCAAGCACAAGCAAATCACACAAAGAACTTAGGTTTAAAGCTTGCATGGGTTTTAAGGTAAGTACCCTCTTTAAGTTTAGTTGGTTCAACCTGTCCTAGAAAGTAATTGAGTTCTAAGGGATCTCAATATCACTGATCTTTCCCACAAGTTTAGTTCCGATCGACAACTGACTTGCCACCAAACAAAACTCAGGAGTCAAATCTCAATGAGTGTAGTATCGAGTATCAACCGACTTCGGGCTACACCAAAGACGTCTATCTCACTACTTCCTAATGGCCAAGTTGTTCAATTAAAGGTTCTAAGGTCAGTTGATGCTTCATGACACCACACATCAGCTCCGTATTCTCCTTGACTACTCAAAGGCTACCGGTACCAACCAAAGTGTCACATCAACGTAGTTATCGCTTCAACCGTGTCATTATACCCCACACAGTTTCCGCAATCTATTGCTACTTACCTAAAAGGTGCCCCAGATCCGAGTGTAGGATCCATAGTAACAACCCAAACAAACCCTCCAAGGATAAAGCATACAAATAACGCAATTAAAATAGTTTTTAAAATAAACTAACTCTAAGGTAACCCCACTTTTTACTTATTCCTCAACAGAGTCGTCAGATCTGTGATACGGTGGCAGAACCGACTATTAGTACTGATTTTGCATTTGTATTCGCAAATATTGTGGTAAGCAAGATTCGCCATCGACTTCTCTTTTATCCAAATTCAGGAAAGGGTGAAAAGAACATAAAAAGACCTTTTCGAGAGTTTTCTGAGTAAGGGGGCTAGATTATGGAAAGGGAATGTGTTATCACCCTTTCCATCCGTAGTTTTCTATGGGCTCTTAGATACTAGCCTATGTTTTGAAAATTGCTTGTGCTTTGTGTGTTTTGAAAATTTGTTCTGAAAGTGCCTTAGTACGACGATTTTCTTTATGATAACTATTATATCAGTCCTCAAGAGTGTTAACAAAGAGAATGTTTTTGAAAGTGTTTTTGAAATGTGTAAGTGTAAAAAGTTTTTTTTATTTGAGCAAGCATCTAGCAGCTATCTACTTGTACTCGAAAAAGATCATTCTTTTCCTCCTATCCTTTAGACAATGTTATCCTACTATTAGTGAGTAGGTAGCCCTATCGTTGGATGTTTAAAGGACAATCGAAGGGACGATATGATCACGAAGGAAACTTGGCAAGAAATTTTAGTAACTGTCCTAAAGTTCTAAGATCACTTTTAACCGAGGAAACGTTGAGAGGGTCATCGAGGGACTTGTGATTTTTCGAACTAGAGGACAACCACTAAAACTTCTCACGTTTCGAGAATTGTGACCATTTTCTGAAGGAAACTGAAGTGGGATATCCTAGAGGTGCACATGTGTAATTGTGTTTAGTTCAATTATTTATCTTTTGCATTTAGGGTTTGCTAACGTTTGCTTTCAATCTTGCCATACAAACCTAATTACTAACAGTTAATATTTTGCAAAAATTTAAAGTGCAGAAATTTAAATCTACGCTATTACAGTGCTTCAGGGAGGGGGTATTTACATGTACAAAGCTTGGGCGAAGAAAAATAAAGAAAGCCGTAAAAAGTCTTATTAACTATTACATACCAATATACGGGTACAATAATGTAAAAATGCGAGAATAAATAACGTGCGAAAGGTAAGACGTCTAAAACCTAAAGCCAATCTAAATGAAATAAGAAAATCTTTTTTTTGTTCATTTTTAAATTATTTTAAGAAAATAATTAAGTGAAATTTATACCTAAAATTTAATTATAAAATAAGATTAACTAAAAATTAAAATCTAAGTTTTTGTTGTTTTTATTAAGAAAATCTTTGTATTAAATAAACCTAAGTCTAATTGATTTTAAATTAATAAAATAGTGTCCAAATAATTAATTAAATTTAATTTACAAAATAAAAATTAATTTAAGAAAATCTAAGTCTATTATTATTTTTTGATTTTATGATTTGTTAAAAAAATGATTAAAAGAAATAAATAATAAATAAATAAAAATAAAGAAAAAGCAAATTGGGCCTGGAGATAATTAGTAAACAAGGGGGTGCGTTTGGAATTTTTATTAGGCCCAAAAGTCTGAGTCCAACATCCCAATAATGATCCAGTAGGCACCACCCTTGAAGCTGCAGGGTGGAAATGCACCTCGGGATGGTCAGATTTCTTTGCATCACATTAGAAGGCTCAAACATAAACGTATACGATGAACGCTTAGGGGTGAAACGCACTGAATCCTGCAAAGAAATGTTAGAAAATGTAAAATGCTGGACCTGAGATTCGAACCCAGGTCATTTCCCTTTTGCACGCACGCCTTTACTAACTGAGCTGTCATTTCATTCGTGCATTATAACAAGTGCATAGTATAATATACAAAATCAAGTCAGATATATTGAAAAAATAAAAACGCGCACGGTGGTTTGAATGACCCAATGGGATATTGACAACGCACACAACCGAAGGGACGCCGTAGTCAAACTCCGGTCGTCTTCTCCGGTTACTCAAAACCTGCAAAATCAATAAAACGTCAGTTGAAACAAAAACCAAAGTCCCTATCCCACACAGAATTTCCTCCTGATCACGAATTTGGAGTCTATTTAACCTGAAGATCCCTGGATTTTGAGATATGACGAAGAACTTAGATCGTGCCCTAGAAATGGCACGATCCTATTCTGGCTCCTATTCTCACATGTTTCACGTGACTTGCTCTATGGATCATCCTAAACACGAAGCAAACATGGAGAACTGTTAAATCATCATGAAATCATCAATACAAAATTAAAAATTACCAAAGATGAGTGTGCTTCGGTGTACCGGTTCAAGGCGCAAAACTGCTTGCTCGAGGGCTGGGTTGAGTTATTGGAAGTCTCGGGAGGGTGTTTGAACCATTTGTTTGGACAAATGATGGCTGGAATTGTAGATGCGAATTTTTACTACTTTTGATAATTTTTGAAAAATTTGTAGAACTTTTTCTAGGCTGTGTAATCGTATGCAATGCTTGCTCCTGTGCTCCTTATATAGAGAGGATGGAGGGGACAAGGTAGGAGGGAAAGAAGCATGCTCAATAATGTTCTTTAAGAGCCATAAACACATATTTGAAAATTTGACAAAGGTGTGGAATTCTTGTTTTTTTTTAATTTGAATGAATGTGGACACAAATGCAAGAATTCATGGGCCTTATGACTGTCCAAAACATCGGCCCACATGCCGAGGCCTACTTCTAATTATTTTATACATTTTATTTTATATTTATTTGAAATAAATTAAAATAAATATGAATAAAATAGTTAGCAAATGCAAGGCATGGAAAGAATAATTTTAGAGGTCCTCTATAAGCTTAGAAATATGCTTGAAGTCTAAGAAATTAAGTCATTGCCCTAAAAGTTCAAGTTTGCTCAATGCATCATTCTTGAAATTTCCCAAATTTCCCCAACTTGGGCAAGCCATAACTTGCTCAATTTTTATCTCATGATGATGATCTTGGACTTTTTGGAAAGCCCAAGATGTCTACTTCAATCCCTTTTTTAATCAATTTTGTATTTGAAGATTTTATCAAATGACCTGTAATGTATGAGTTTGTATATTTCGAATGGTGCATTTCTTGAACTTCAGGACTGGAGAGAAGTTGTAAGGAATTAGATCCTGTTTAAAATGAGCTTTGGTTAGAGAAAAATGGATGAATTATGTGGTGATTCTTTGGCTTATGAACCGTATCATTGTCGCTGTCACCATGAATGAGAGCGTTCAATATGGCATAGCACTGGTGTTAATGCACCAACAACCGTTATAAACATTAATAGGTTGTACTGCTGTTCAGATAGGAGAAGATGATCTCCAGTTACATATAATATTCGGGTTGGTATCGCATATGGGTTTCTGCCCATATACAATGTTTGTCGGCCTTGACCCTTAGTCGAGTTAGAACTCGTCCCTAGTACTCTTTCATCTCTATAGGTTATATATAATGGCTTTGTTCCCTTTCCAGACGACTTTATGACCCAATTAAAACTAATATTTTCAGGATGTACATAAGCTTCCCAAGTACTAATTATGTTACAAGAATGAAGTGTTCGGTCAAGGAGAGTACGAGATGTATTAAGGTTTGAACCGGGTTATAACCCTACTTCACCTTTATTCACGTGTCACGAAGTGAAGAGCCACACTTTTTAGGCAATTTCTCTCTCATAGTGTAATGATGATTTCTTTTGGGAATTTGTTTATTTGGCGATGTTTCTTTTCTAAATGCACTGTTCATTAGGCCCATATTTAAACCATATTTATTTCTTTCCTTTTTCATCTCAGCACTAGTAATGTTTCGCTACAGAGAAGCTTGTATTTCACCAAGACGCTCATCACTTTCAGGTACCTTCTTCTCTTTTTCTCTTTCTTATTTTTAATTTTATAAAATGGTAACCATAAGAGAGTGTGATAATGATTTAAATATTGTGAAACCCACAAACTCTGAAGATAGAAAAGAGTTGTGGAACCAATGCATGAGTGAGGTTAAGGGTGCTCTAGGTTAGGATGAGTTTGATCGAATCACAAGATAAGTTTATGGTGTACTCTTCGCCTCTTTAAATGATTCTGACTCTGATTCTTCCTCCTCGGGTTCCATAGAAATATTGATGGAGACTCTTGCCCCTTTCGAACTTGAAGTTATAGGCTATAAAAATAGTTCATTTGATGATGAAGAGATCACCAAACTCCAGTCTATGATAAATGTTTCTTCGACCGGGGATTAAGACGATGTAATCCCGGAGTCTTGTGCTTCTAGAGAATGGGTATGCATACTACGCCCAAAGGTTTCTAATGAAGAGTGCTTTTATTGCTATGCTGAGGTACTGGAACATTTTAAGATTCAGATGCCCTTTTCTGATTTTGAGGAAGACATACTGAAGACCATGAACGTCGTGCCCTCTCAGCTTCTCCGTGACAGTTGGGGTTTCATTAAATCCTTTGAGATAGTTTGTGAGGAAATGAGTATTTTCCATACCATAGGTCTGTTCTTTTCTTTCTTTGAGGTGAAAGGGGTCGAGAGTTGTTCTTAGATTCAGATTAGTGGCCTTCCCCACAAAATCTTCCTCCCAGTATATACTACGAATTATAAGGGCTTTAAAGAACAGTCTTTGCGGGTCTAGTGCGGACCGAGGTGCCCCTAGATATTATATGCCCTAGACGGCCACCCGCTTTTTCCTCATTATTTGACTCAGGACCCTCTGTTGATTTATAGTTTTAATTATGACAAGCTAAGTGACTTGGTGATCCAATCTCTGAACGTACTTGACTCTTTGAGTGATTAGGGTCAGAGATTTGTTTCCCTTAACTATCAAACAAATCCAAGATTTCCTTGGTAATGGCTTTTCCTTTTATTTAAGAGTAGTGTTTAATTTTTTAGGGTACTCATACTATCTCGTTTTGTGTCTCAATTTTGTAGCCAAAATGACTGACCTATCTGTTATCGAGCAAAAGAAGCTGGTGTTTGAGGCTAGAGAT
This sequence comes from Vicia faba, assembly GCA_948472305.1. NCBI lineage: Eukaryota > Viridiplantae > Streptophyta > Magnoliopsida > Fabales > Fabaceae > Vicia > Vicia faba. The sequence continues at coordinate 529,497,785 of OX451740.1, read as the reverse complement.
GCCCATAAGGGAACTGGTGGACCTTCCGCGGTCAAATCTGACTTTGCTGGGCTAGAAACTCGTTCACTAAAGAGATGCAATGTGGCTGGTTCTAAGGTCACTTTGAGTATGGCTAAGCCTAAGACTTCTACTCTATCTCTTCAGGAAAAGGTTCAACAAGGTTCTATGAAGAAGCTTAAGACTCTTATGAGTGATGATGTTTGTCTGGCAGATTTAGAGATTACTTCACTGATGCAAGAGGCCAGGGAAGGTCATAAGTCCAAGGAGTTCAAATTCTGGTCCAATAGCTTTGATTGGCTCTGTTTCCTCTATGATCATCTCAACACAACGGAGGATGTCAACAAGGTTAAGATTGTAGGTCGACAGAAAATGACTCAAAACCTCAGTTCTTACATTATGAGGTATGCAGTTTTGGCTCGTGTCCGGTTTGAATCTGGTGATGACTATGAGAAGACTGAGCTAAAGCTCATAGATGAGATTACTCAGTAAAAAATGCTCAGAAGACGCAACCTAAGAATTTATCCGGTTTGTGAAAGAGTTTATTCGAGGAGAAGAGGCAAAGGGAAACTTTGGAATCAGAGATCAAGGCTTCCCTTTCTCAGCTTGATGAGAGGTTGAATTTGGAAAAAGATACTAATGAAGAACACAAGGAGGTCCTCAAGAAGTCATAGGTTGAACTTATCTCTACCGAGGATGAGGCTTTTGACAGGGCCAAGGATCAGGTGTTGTTCCTTCATCCAGGCTTAGATTTATCAAAGATGGATTTCTTTAAGGTGGTGCAGGGTGGCCACCTTGAAGATCTTGAGGAGGTGGAAAAGGACCCCTCACCCCAGCCAAATCTTGAAGAACCTACTAGTGATAACGATAATGATGTCAAGAATTACAACCCGATCGGTTGATTTACTTTCTCTTGTTTCATTTTGGTTAGTCATCTGCTAGGATGCACTTACATAATTTTTTTAAGGGAGTATGGTTTTGTCCCCCCCCCCCCCTTTTTCTGTTATACCATTGACTTTCTTCCCTTCGGGGTTTTGTAATGAACAACTTTTCGCCTTTTATGGCTTTATGCTAGTTTTCTTTGTCTGGTCTTTTTTTCCTTTTAACATCTTAAAAATAACGCAATGTCGCTTAAAATAATCCTGCATATGTTCTCAATCCCCTCAGGCACGCATTTCACAGAGCTTATAGTGACCGATCATGGAATGGCAGGTATTATTTTGGGCTCTTTAAATGGGAGCCCCATGTGGCTTTTAAAATTGTCTTGTTTGTGAGTTATCCACGTGCGGAATTTTCCCGATCACAAAATCATTAGTAGTGTATGCTCATACACATCTATTTCTTTTGGTTTAAGAGCCCCAAGCCTGCTTGAGGTCGAATTCTTTTAATAAGTTCGAGTTGATGAGTTAGAAGAGAACCACTCCAACTATTTATTATTTATTTGGATTTGTATCGTAATGATTTTGAATTTAAAATCCCCAAGCCTTTTAGGGTTGGGTTAAGTAGTTGTACGTTTATCCATAGCTTCGGGTGAGGAGCCACAAGTGAGATGGCCAGTGTATTTATTATGTTTTGGGAATTTTATCACTGGGGTTAGCTGTTTGGTTCTTAGTCCTTTTCGTTGTGAAGGCAATTTTGGCTGAATATTTTATTCCAAAGGCTTCCAGGATTTTAGTTTGACCATAGACTGTTGGGTAGAGTAATAACTCGACTTAGTAGTAAAGTTTACTCGGTCTAGGGGAGGAGGAGTATGGACTCAGATCTAATGTAGTACTCAACTCTTGTATGAGGAGTATTTATACTATGACCCTTTAAGAAGGGAAGTGTTAATGTAGTGCTACGACTCATATATGAGGAGCATCAGACTACGACCCCTTTAAGAAGGGGAATGTTAATATAGTGCTACGACTCATATATGAGGAGCGTCATACTGTGATTATTTAAGAAGGGGAGTGTTAATACAGTGCTATGAATCATTTATATGAGGATCGTCAGACTACGACCCTTTAAGAAGGGGAGTGTTAATATAATGCTAAGACTCATGTATATGAGGAGCGTTAGACTATGACCCTTTAAGAAGGGGAGTATGAATATAGTGCTACGATCTTGTATATGAGGAGCGTCAAACTATGATCCTTCAATAAGGGGAGTGTTAATATAGTGGTATGACTCATGTATATGAGGAGCGTCAGACTACGAGCCTTTAAGAAGTGGAGTGTTAATATAGTTCTACGACTCATGTCTATAAGGAGCATCATACTACGACCCTTTAAGAAAGGGAGTGTTAATATAGTGCTATGACTCTTGTACATGAGGAGAATCAGACTATGACCCTTTAAAAAGGGGAGTGTTAATATGGTTCTTGTTGAATCCGGTTGTGCCCGAGGCTTTAGATTCGCATGGGCTTCACTTGGGCTGAGTTATGGTTATCCAGCCGATCATCAAACTACTGTTGAGAGACGTTACAAAGAGTTTTTTGATCTTGGGTGCCTTGTTAAAAACTCTTGCACTTGCAAGGGAAAAGAGTGAATCTCATACATTTTATTCATGGTCATGTTACATAATATTAATAGAAATAAAACCTAAGATTAGATACATTCCATGTCCTAGGTACCTCTATGCCATCCAACGTCTCCAGTTTAGAAGCACCATTGTTCAGCTTCTACAGAACCCAGAATGGGCCTTCCCAGTTAGGAGCCAGTTTCCCCTAGTTCTTCAGATCAGTGAATCTTTTTAGAGCTACATATCCTCTATGGAACCCTCTTTGTCCAACCTTTAGGTTTAACCTCTTAGCTATCATATGTTTGGCCGTAAATTCTCTAATCTGGATCATTTCTCTGAATTCATCTATCAGGTCGGTGGAGCTGTTCAAGTCATCCATGTTGACATCTTCACTAAAGTTTGATCGCTTCCAAGTGGGAGTGTTAATCTTTACTAGTATCATAGCATTAGCCCCATACACCATTCAGAAAGGAGTTTCTCAGGTGGTAGAGTATGGTGTTGTATGATATAACCCGAGGATTTCATGTAATTACTCGGACTATAATCCTCTGGCTTCGTCCAGTTTCTTCTTCATCCCTATTAGGATGATCTTGTTGGCGGCTTCAACTTGCCCGTTCGCCTGAGGATGTTCAAATATGTAAACCAATTTTGGATACCCAGGTCCTTGCAAAATTCCACCACGGAAGCGCTTACAAATTGGGCCACGTTGTCAGATACTATTACTACGAGCTACAGTTTCAGCTTCCACCCATTTTGTTAAGTAACCCACTACTAAGATTAGGAATTTGAGTTGTCATGGTGCAGTGGGAAATGAACCTAAGATGTTCGCCCCCCATTAACAGAACGAGCAAGAGGAGAAGACAGAGTGTGGCAGCTTGGCGGGCGAGTGTATGAATGAAGCGAATATCTGGAACTTTTCATATTGATTTACAAACTCATTGCAATCTCGTAACATGCAGGGCCAGTAGTACCCAATTCTAAGAATTTTTCCAGATAAATCTCTTCCTACAATGTGACTCCCACACACTCCTTCATAGACCTCCTTCATTACTAACACGATTTTACCCTCTGACACACATCTCAACATAGGCATTGATCTTCCCATCTTATATAGCTTATCGACCAATATGAGGTAACAGGCGGATATCTTTTTAACACGTCGAGCTTCATTAACATCCTCAGGCAAAGTTCCCTGCATGAGATACTAGATTATTTATGTCATATAGCCTGTTATGTCTTCAATCACCATGACCTCTTCGTTCTCCATGCTATGTTTTTCCAGTACCTCTTGTATTACGAATTTGTTCAGCCTTAAGCCCTTTGTACTAGCCAATCGGGCTAATAGATCGGCCCGAGCATTCTCTTCCCTGGAGTTGTACCCCAAAATTTGCCCTCCCATATTTCTCAAAACATTTCAAGAAAAATTCACAAGTCCAACCCGGCGCGTCATATTCAGGTGTTCTTTCACCAAGATATCTTTGATAATGTATTCTCAAATTCAGGTTCGGCTCAAGAGTCAATTCTTTAAAGAAGGTATCCGAATGTGTGAGTTTTCTCGAAGAAATATAATGAAAAAGCGTGCTGAAAGTGCAGTTTTTACGCACTAAAAAATTCATAACTTGAAGATCGTGGCTCGTTTTGAACCCGTTATGGTGGCCAAAATTCCGTCTTGACATTATCTACGTTTTCATCTCTCACGGCTGGAAGCCAATTTCAATCAGAAGGTCTTCAAAAATGTGGAATTATCAAGTATTTTCATACATAAAATTTGTGACAAGTTTATTTGCGTCATGTTCAGAAAATCATAACTTGGTCGATTTTCATCGTATCGAGCTGGTTCCGGTGCCAAAATTTCACAAATTGAGTTGGATACATTTTCACATAAGGTATTAAGTTCAAACGGTATTCAAAAGGCCATAGTTTTTTTCTCAGAGTGCATGACGCGCCGAAAATCCTGAATGTTGAATATTATTTCATCTGGGCCGAAACTTCGAAAATTCATAACTCGGTCAATTTTTATCGGATTGGACTCATATTTTTACACAAGGTCACTAACTCATAGATCTACAACTTTGCTTCAAAAGTCGAGACCGGATTATGCTCTGATCAATACCAGTTTTTTATTGAAGAACGTGTCAGAGTCAATACTGGAGCCCAAAATAAGTTTGTCTGAGCTGAAACTTCAAAAATTCATAACTAATTCACCGTTTATCCGATTGAGCCGATTTTCGGACAGGAGTTAGTTATCGATATCGACTACATTTTGTTTTTACATTTCAACTTCAAAAATTGCACTTAAGTCCCTGCGACTTAGCCTGGAAAGTGACGAACTCAAGTGAACATTGGAAGCCCAATTGCACATTCAAAGCCCATTTTCTTTACCCTAATTTTTCATTATATAATCACATTCTTTTCACACAAACCAGGGAGGAGAAAAAGAGAGAAAAAAAAACCTTGCCACAACACTTTCAGAATATCAAATTCTTTCAAGAACCCTAAAACCTTGAAATCCTTATTACAAATCCCTCTCTCACTACAAACAAGCCATCTCAGTTACAAACCAACATCTCACTACTTCTTCAGTAAGAGTAAGGCTGGCTTGATCTCCATGATCAAAAGGGCATAAAAGCATTCATGTCACTAATTTTTCAGTAAGGGTAAGATTGGTTTGATCTCCATGATCAAAAGGGTATAATCATTCATACATGCCATATTGTGCCTAAACATTAAATTTCTTCATATATTGGCTTTATTTTCATTTTATGATTTTATTTAATGTGTTAATGAGATTCAACACTGCAGATTTTAGACAGGATCTCATGCAGGTTCATTAAGGAACGTTGAGGCCAGAACACAAATGGTCAAAAGCCAAATGGCCAAAACAGAACAGCTTACACATGACACCAATACATGGCGAGGCAGACATCTTGAGAAGGTTAAGGAACGTTGAGGCCAGAACACAAATGGCCAAAAGCCAAAACACATATGGCCAAAACAAAACAGTTTACACATGACGCCAATAACTGTTTCACCCCTCCAATCAGGCTCGTATACTCCTAAACTCTCTCTCTATTTGTATTATGTTCCTTTAATTAATTAATCGTTATTATTTTTATTAATCACTAACCAATTAACATTTTTTCCTAATAAAATCAAAAACACAAAAAAATATTTTATTTATTAAAATTAACTTCCTCACTTTTATTTTTGTAAATAAATTAATTTAATCAATTTAGCTTTAATTAGATTTAACTTTTAATATTTTTTGCAATATTTAAAATCAATTTAGAATATTAGGTTTTTTTTAGCATTAATTCAATTTATTTTATTTCTTTAAAAAACTCAAAAATCCAAAAATATTTTCATTATTTAATTTAATTTAATTGTTCATTTAATTTAATTCCGTTTAATTCAAAAATAACCAAAAAAATCACTTTCTCTCAAAAAAGGGGTCAAAACCCCAAAAAACTCGCATCCGATTTAATTTCCCGCACGCTATCCATTTTTCCATATTATAGTACTTGCTTCCGGAATGTAATAACTTTAATTAGGACTTTATTTATTTATTGCTTTATTTTACTTTCCGCAATTTAAATTAAAGGGTTTGTTTTTGGCGATGTAAATACCTGACGCCTTGTAATAGCGTAGATTCAATTTTCCGCAATTTACTTTCCGCAATCATTAACTGTTAATATGCATGAAAGACTGAATGACAAATAAAATCAATCCGTAGCTCACAAATGACATGTTCAAAGATAAATATAAACTGAAAAACAACACACATGCACATGCCACTCCTAGGGTACGTCTCACTGGTTGCCTCGAACGTGGTCGTCAAGTATAGGGTGTCTTAAAAGTCGCCCTCCTGTCTAAAGATCCAGTCGCCTCAAAACGGTTGCCTCGGATTAAAAAGGATCTAGGACATTAGGGTTGCTTCTAAAGTGTCCTACTATTGCTTCGGTGACCACACATTGTCCCTTAATCGAATTGACCCGAATAACTCCAGCGACGGTGCTTCCTACCTCTCAATGGTGGGATAGCACTGTCTAAAGGACTCTTACACAACCTAATTCCTTAGAGTAGGTAGATTTCTCATGGGTACTTGCTCTTTCAAAAAAAAAATAAAAACAATCTTTTCGCACCAACACTTTCAAGAAGTTTTCAAACAAATTTTTCATACACTCTTGAGGACAGATACAAGAGTTACTTAGAAATTTTTCAAACGAAACTTTTTCAAAACCCACACACACTTGAAAAGAAAACATCTTTTTGAAAATATAAGAGCAAGTACCTAAGAGCCCGTGGATAACCACGGATAGAAAGGGTGCTAACACCTTCCCTTTCTATAAATCTACCTCCCGAACCGAGAAACATTCTCAAGGAAGGAATTTTGATGTGCTTTTGTCCTTTCCATGTTGGAGAACATAAAAGACGGTGGCGACTCTTGCTTACCGCGACATTTCGCGAAACCAGCTAAAAAACAGTCAGTTCTATTTCCACCGATCACAGAACTGGCGACTCTGCTGGGGATACTTATAAAAGTGGGGTGTACCTTAGGATTAGACCACTCTTATGTTTTCAATTGCCTGTTTTGATTGCTTTAATATTGTAGGCCTGTTTTGGGAGTTTCATAGATCCTAACCCGGATCTGGGGGATACCTTTTAGGTAGCAACAAACTGTGAGGGAACTGTGCGGGGTATACCGACACGGTTGAAGCAGTTGCTACGTTGATGTGGCACTTTGGTGAGTACCGGTAACCCTTGAGTCAAGTCAAGGAGAGTACGGGGCCTCCGCGTGGTGTCGTGAAGCATCAACTGACCTTAGGAACCTTACTTGACCATCCTGGGCTCTTTAGGGGTAGTGATATGACCGACTTTGGTGCAGTCCGAAGTTGGTAGATACTCGATACTACACTCATTGAGGGTTGTTTTCTTGGAATATTTTGATCGCCAATTCAGTGGCTAAATCAAAACAATGAACATAGAAAACAACCCAATGATATTGAGCTCCTTAGAACCCGGTTACTTTTGATAGGACAGGTTTTGAGCCAACCAACTTCAAGAGGGTAGTACCTAAACTTCATTCCGGCCTGAAATCTAAGGGCTCTTTTGTGTGACTTGTGTGCCTTCAAACTTGAAATACTTGCCCATACTTGTTATCTGACAACATTGAGCTACTTGCATGTTTTGTTTATGGTCCTTAAACTGGACTTATTACAGGGCTAACTTACACCTCACACCTTTGCATCCACGTAGCATAACATCATACCATCATACCATTGCATACATCCTGCATAAGGACTAACCCATTTCAAGGATCTCAAGGGTCTGTGATGCAGGTCATGATGAACCAACTGTCTAGCAAGGGGCAAAGGGGATTTATTTTCCTCTAGCCAAGGTTGATAACTTGAGTCAGGGGCTATGACCCACTCGATATGGTGAGCCTTGACCCTTGAAGAAGGACTCTCAACAACATGAAGTTCCTTCCATCAAGCTACGAAATTCAAATTCTAACAATTTTCTTGTTTACCTCGCGAGATCCTTGAAAACATTACATACATATCATTGCATAACATGTACCCTTGTTACAGGTCACTTACCATCTTCGCTGTTTATTTCAGCAATGGCTTCCCAACAAGACAACCAAGATCTTCATGCTCAAGAGACTCGGTGCAGGGAGATCCTCCTAAATCTATCCAAGGGGCAGGAAGAGCTGAGAACACTCCTCACGGGGACTTTGGTCAAGAACAGTCCAGAAGACAGTAAGGATGAACGACTGAAACATCTGCAAGCTGAGGTAGATGCAATGAGGACTCAGATGCTGGGGCAGATGGCCCTTATCCAAGGCTTAGCTCGGGAGCAAGAAGAGTTGAGAACTATGATCAACCAGCTTCAGCAAGACAGTATGAAGCAAGTAGTCAAGGCTGGGGACCAAATCGGTAATCAGCCTCCAAGAAGTCAAAGGTTGGGTTCGATGAATAGACCTCTCCAAGCTGCTACTACTTCACAGGTCCAACAACGACCTCGTCAAGAACAACTGGTTGATCAGAGCGAGCCAAACAAGCCAAGGAAGCAATTCACCCCGCTCAACATATCGTTGTCCCAAGCTTTGCAACACTTGTTGAGGTTGGATCTGGTGACGTTGATAGGACCTCACCCTAATCCTAAGACTTCTTCACCCAACTATAATTCTGGGGCCAGGTGCGCATACCATTCTAACAGCCCGGGGCATGATACTGACAACTGTTGGAAGTTGAGGTACAAAATCCAAAACCTGATCGATGAAGGAGCAATGGAATTCACCCAAGATGGTCAGGTCGAGTTCTTCTACTATCCCTGCGAGATTCACCATTTGAAGTGACAAGTCCTGAGACTAGAAGACTTTTATTCATTCGAATATTCAAGTTGTATTTTCTTTGCTTATACAAACAATTATTGTCATAGCAAACTTTATTACTTTATCAATGCATCGCATATGTCTGTTTTGAATCAATATATTCGCATTCGCTATATTCAAACTGCTTTCATTTCTGTGATGATCAACTCTCGATTTAATAATTCTAAGCCTCTTGAGGGAGGATGACGAAAACGATACCATGATCTACAGTATGCTTTTGAACAGACCCCGCTGATGAGGTACATGCATTGTTTCAATTCCTAAACACTGGAGTTATAAGGAAGATAATCCCTCGTCAATCCCTTCGAGCCAAAGAAGTAGGAGTTTTTCTTTTTCACAAAAAAATTAAAACCCTTAATCATAACCTGGGGCAGGGTAGTCTTCTCAGTTGATCCAGGTGCACAACGAATGGCATCAAAAGAAGTCCTTCTGAAGCAAAAGACAGTGATGGTTCCGAATAATCAAAAAAAAAAATAGGCAGTCATTATCTCTCAGAAATAAAAACCCAATAAGTCAAAACCTATGAAGGAGACTTACAAAACTGGGGCATCCCGCTGACTGTAATCACAAAAGAAACAGTTCAGGCAAAAAAAATATGGATAACAAAATCAAAAAGAAAGAGGTCCTACAAACCCTCAACAAAAAAAGAAATGACTGCCTATTCAAAATAAACTGTCAATATCCGAACCATCATTGGAATATCAGGACAAAGACTCAAACAAGGTCTAACGCACGGTCAGCTGAGTTTAGGTTTGAAGAGCATCACGAAGAGCGGGTGGGTACAAATAAAATTTGAGTCTTTATCCTTTGTTTCTTAAACCGTGAACCAGGCCACGTTATAACCCTTAAAAGTCCTAGCTGAAGCACGGGTTAATTCGAAAGCATATTGTTACGAAAGGTATCCTGACTCCTTAAGGCTTGCAGTAAAATAACGAGTTGACATCGCATTTTACAAAATTCACTGGTTTTATTAAAAAAAAACTGCATTTTTCAAAAACTTCAAGACAAACATAAGCTTTGCATTCTTAAAATAACATTGTTTGCATATGACTTTTTGTTTGAACAACATAGAAGTTCGCACGACGAATGTCTAATGAACAAAAGCACCTCCAATCAAGGGGCACGACGTGATCATTGTCCATCATCTGGGGCAGTTAAGCCAAGATTCAAAGAATCTCTCAAATGCCAAATATCCAGGGGCAAATCTCCGCCTGAGTCACTTGGGGCATTGGACACGAATTCCAGCAATGAATCCTGCATGATCGAACGAAGATCTTCTGGTAGCATGGCAACACGACACTGAAGACAGTGACAACTCCCTACATCCTGAGAGTATGGACATAGTCGAAAAATACTGCACATAATCAAAGACCCGCTAGGTTGACACACCTAGGAAAAAATAAGGGCTTCCCGGCGAACCAAAAGGGTTCAGGCAAAAATAAGGGATGAAAATAAAAAAAATTTGTACACCCGGCAAGTCGAAAACCTGAAAAGGTGGCTTGGGCAAAAATGGGTATCCCGGTGGACTGAAAACCCGAAAGGGCGGTCCAGACAAAAGTTAGGGATCACAGCGTACGACTATGTCCCGACATTTTCCTACCAGAAGAAGATTTGTCAATCAGCAGTATCAAGCACCTCCACAGGTACCTTCTCCCACAGAAGCTGGGGCAATAAGAATTGTCTAAAACTGTACAAGCTGCTCTGTCCTCCAGGTACAAGGTAGGCTCGGCTGAAGAATACGACCAAGATACCTTCTCTCTGCAGAGTAAGACAAGATTCAGCAATACTCTCCCCCGAGCAAAGGTGGTCTCCAATCAGCCCAAAAAGGCACAGTATCTCCAGCAAGTCAGCAACACTCTCCCCAAGCAGAGTTAGTCTACTGTCAGCCTTAAGGAAGTTGGGTATCCCCAGAAAATCTTAACATTCCCCAGTGGAGTATACAGATATCCCTCAGCAAGCATCCCCATCAGTCTTAATATTCCTCGATAGAAATATAAGATTGTTCCCCGGCGGAATACAGACATCCAGTGGAGCCACTTCCCCAGTACAGTTCAAAAGTCCCCCCAGGAGAGTTGAATCATCCTCCCTAGTAGATTCTGGAAGCTTATCCCCGGTAGATTCTGGAAGCTTATCCCCAGTAGATTCTGGAAGCTTATCACCTGCAGAGTACATGCATCTCTCCCCGACCATATTCAGAGGTTGTTCCCCACCAGAGCCTATAACTGAGTTATCCTCAGCTAATTACAACGGAAAGATCGTCCTCGGCGAAAGTTCTTCCTATCCCCCAGCGGAGTCCATCAAATTCTTCCAACAGAGCTTATCAACGGAATCCCCAGCGGAGTTATCATCAAAACCTCAGCGAAGTATCTCTTTCTACAGAGTATTTCCCCGCAGAGTAATCTCTCCAACAAGTTTATTCCCCAACGGATTCATCTTCTCCTACCGGTTTATGCTTGCAACCATCATCCCCAGCGGAAGCGAGAGACTCTACTCTCGACATCAGCCCGGAGTTAACTTCCCGGCATCCCTCAAGGATTTCTTTTCCTAGACGAAAATACATTCATAAACATCACATCTTCATACATTATAGCATGCATACGCATCATATCACAAATCTCATTTATTTTTGAGGACATCTTAATATCATGCAGTTCATGCATCATGACACTGCATACATCTAACGTTTTGCCTTTTCAGGAAAAAAGGTCAATCCAAAGATGATTACTATCAACTGTCGCAATTCCAAATTCGATACCTGTATCTAGCCATGGCATATCTGTGAGCGATTGATTGTGGATTCGATACCTGTATCTCGCCAGAGTTATTTATTCAGAGATAGCTGGGAAATGCTCCAGATATGGATGCTATTCTTTTGCTTATTCAAAGGTTCTCCTCAGAGATAGTTCAGATATGCTCCAGAACCGGATGCTATTCTGTTGCTTATTTAGAGATAGCTTAGAGATGCTCCGGACTTGGATGCTATTCTATCGCTTATTCAGAGTTTCTTCCCAGAAATGGCTTAGAGATGCTCCAGATATGGATGCTGTTGTTTTGCTTATTCAGATTTTCTCTTCAGAGATAGCTTAGAGATGCTCCAGGCATGGATGCTATTCTTCTGCTTATTCAAGAGTTTCTTTTCGGAGATAGCTTGGAAATGCTCCAGATATGGATGTTGTTCTTTTTCTTATTCAGATTTTCTCTTCAGAGATAGCTTAGAGATGCTCCGGATCGGGATGCTATTCTATCGCTTATTCAAAGTTTCTTCTCAGAGATAGTTCAGAGATGCTCCGGACACGGATGTTATTCTATTGCTTATTCAGAGTTCCTTTTAGAGATAACTTAGAGATGCTCCGGACACGGATGTTATTCTATTGCTTATTCAGATTTCCTTTCAGATATAGCTGGGAAATGCTCCAGATATGGATGCTGTTCTTTTGCTTATTCAAATTTTCTCTTCAGAGATAGCTTAGAGATGCTCCAAATATGGACGCTGTTCTTTTGCTTATTCAGAGATGGCTTAGAGATGCTCCAGATATGGATGTTGTTCTTTTGCTTATTCAAAGATAGCTGGGAAATGCTCCAGATATGGATGCTGTTCTTTTGCTTATTCAGATTTTCTTTTCAGAGATAGCTGGGAAATGCTCCAGATATGGATGCTGTTCTTTTGCTTATTCAGATTTTCTTTTCAGAGATAGCTGGGAAATGCTCCAGATATGGATGTTGTTCTTTTGCTTATTCAGATTTTCTTTTCAGAGATAGCTGGGAAATGCTCCAGATATGGATGCTATTCTTTTGCTTATTCAGAGTTGCTCTCCAGAGATAACTTAGAGATGCTCCAACCACGGATGCTATTCTATTGTTTATTCAGAGATGTCCTTCTAGAGATGGTTCAGATGCGATCCAGACATGGCTACATTCTGATACTTATTCCAGATTCCCTTCTAGAGATGGTTCAGATGCGACCCATATATGGCTACATTCTGATACTTATTCCAGATTCCCTTTCGGAGATAGCTTGGAAATGCTCCAGATATGGATGCTATTCTTTCGCTTATTCAAGAGTTTCCTTTCAGATATAGCTGGGAAATGCTCCAGATATGGATGTTATTCTTTTGCTTATTCAAGAGTTTCCTTTTAGATATAGCTAGGAAATGCTCCAGATATGGACGCTATTCTTTTGCTTATTCAGAGTTCTTTTCAGAGATGGCTTAGAGATGCTCCAGATCCGGATGCTATTCTATTGCTTATTCAGATTTCCTTCTAGATATAGTTCAGATGCAACCCAGGCATGGCGACATTCTGATACTTATTCCAGATTCCGTCCAGAGATAGTTCAGATGCAACCCAGACATGGCGACATTCTGATACTTATTCAGATTTCCTTTCAGAGATAGCTCAGAGATGCTCCTGACCCGGACGCTATTCTATTGCTTATTCAGATTCAAACTTCTAAAGACAACTTAGAGATGCTCCAGACCCGGATGACATTCTATTGTTTAGTCCAGATTCATTCAAAAGACAGTCCAGATACGATCCATATTCGGATGACATTCTGTCACTCATTCAAACACAGTATGGATATACCCCAGACGCGGCGGTCAGTCTACTATTTATTCAGACGTCAGCAATTAGATATAGACTAGATATGCTCCAGACACGGAAGCTATTCTATTTCTTATTCAGATTCAACTATCCATTACATTTCCAAATGGCATCTATAAGCCCATTCCCGACAAGGTTCTGTCACATCTCCAGATGGCATCTATAAGCCCATCCTCCTATCCATCATATCTCCAAATGACATCTGTAAGCCCATTCCCGACATCACCATGCTGATACTACACCATGCGAGTGCAAATTTCTGGGCACTTTAGTGTTCAATCATCTTCCACCTTCGGATCACGAACGGCCCGAAAGCCAATCTATATCCTCAGGTTTAAGAAGATTGAACAGGGGCAACTGTTGTACCCCAAAATTTGCCCTCCCATATTTCCCAAAACATTTCAAGAAAAATTCACAAGTCCAACCCGGCGCGTCATATTCAGGTGTTCTTTCACCAAGATGTCTCTGATAACATATTCTCAAATTCACGTTCGACTCAAAAGTCAATTCTTTAAAGAAGGTATCTGAATGTGTGAGTTTTCTCGAAGAAATATAATGAAAAAGCGTGCTGAAAGTGTAGTTTTTACGCGCTAAAAAATTCATAACTTTTATAGTGTGGCTCGTTTTGAACCCGTTCCGGTGGCCAAAATTCCGTCATGACATTATCTACGTTTTCATCTCTCACGGCTGGAAGCCAATTTCGATCAGAAGGTCTTCAAAAATATGGATTTATCAAGTATTTTCATACAGAAAATTTGTGACAGAAGTTTATTTGCGTCATGTTCAGAAAATCATAACTTGGTCGATTTTCATCGTATCGAGCTGGTTCCGGCGCCAAAATTTCACAAATTGAGTTGGCTACATTTTCACAGAAGGTATTAAGTTCAAACGGTATTCAAAAGGCCTTAGTTGTTTGCTCAGAGTGCATGACGCGCCGAAAATCCTGAATGCTGAATATTATTTCATCTGGGCCGAAACTTCGAAAATTCATAACTCGGTCAATTTTTATCGGATTGGGCTCATATTTTTACACAAGGTCACTGACTCATAAATCTACAACTTTGCTTCAAAAGTCGAGACCGGATTATGCTCCGATCAATACCATTTTTTTATTGAAGAACGTGTCAGAGTCGACACTGGAGCCCAAAAGAAGTTTGTTTGAGCTAAAACTTCAAAAATTCATAACTAATTCACCGTTTATCCGATTGAGCCGATTTTCGGACAGGAGTTAGTTCTCGATATCGGCTACATTTTATTTTTATATTTCAACTTCAAAAATTGCACTTAAGTCCCTGCGATTTAGCCTGGAAAGTGACGAACTCAAGTGAACATTGGAAGCCCAATTGCAAATTCAAAGCCCATTTTCTTTACCCTAATTTTCATTATATAATCACATTCTTTTCACACAAACCAGGGAGGAGAAAAAGAGAGAAAAAAAACCTTGCCACAACACTGTCAGAATATCAAATTCTTTCAAGAACCCTAAAACCTTGAAATCCTTATTACAAATCCCTCTCACTACAAACAAGTCATCTCAGTTACAAACCAACATCTCACTACTTCTTCAGTAAGAGTAAGGCTGGCTTGATCTCCATGATCAAAAGGGCATAAAAGCATTCATGTCACTAATTTTCCAATAAGGGTAAGATTGATTTGATCTCCATGATCAAAAGGGTATAATCATTCATACATGTCATATTGTGCCTAAACATTAAATTTCTTCATATATTGGCTTTATTTGCATTTTATGATTTTATTTAATGTGTTCATGAGATTCAATACTGCAGATTTTAGACAGGATCTCATGCAGGTTTATTAAGGAACGTTGAGGCCAGAACACAAATGGCCAAAAGCCAAATGGCCAAAACAGAACAGCTTACACATGACACCAATACATGGCGAGGCAGACATCTTGAGAAGGTTAAGGAACATTGAGGCCAGAACACAAATGGCCAAAAGCCAAAACACAAATGGCCAAAACAAAACAGTTTACACATGACGCCAATAACTGTTTCACCTCTCCAATCAGGCTCGTATACTCCTAAACTCTCTCTCTATATGTATTATGTTCCTTTAATTAATTAATCGTTATTATTTTTATTAATCACTAACTAGTTAACATTTTTTCCTAATAAAATCAAAAACACAAAAAAATATTTTATTTATTAAAATTAACTTCCTCACTTTTATTTTTGTAAATAAATTAATTTAATCAATTTAGCTTTAATTAGATTTAACTTTTAATATTTTTTGCAATATTTAAAATCAATTTAGAATATTAGGTTTTTTTTAGCATTAATTCAATTTATTTTATTTCTTTAAAAAACTCAAAAATCCAAAAATATTTTCATTATTTAATTTAATTTAATTGTTCATTTAATTTAATTCCATTTAATTCAAAAATAACCAAAAAAATCACTTTCTCTCAAAAAAGGGGTCAAAACCCCAAAAAACTCGCATCCGATTTAATTTCCCGCACGCGATCCATTTTTTCATATTATTGTACTTGCTTCCGGAATGTAATAACTTTAATTAGGACTTTATTTATTTATTGCTTTATTTTACTTTCCGCAATTTAAATTAAAGGGTTTGTTTTTCGTGATGTAAATACCCGACGCCTTGTAATAGCGTAGATTCAATTTTCCGTAATTTACTTTCCGCAATCATTAACTGTTAATATGCATGAAAGACTGAATGACAAATAAAATCAATCCGTAGCTCACAAATGACATGTTCAAAGATAAATATAAACTGAAAAACAACACACATGCACATGCCACTCCTAGGGAACGCCTCACTGGTTGCCTCGAACGTGATCGTCAAGTATAGGGTGTCTTAGAAGTCGCCATCCTGTCTAAAAATCCAGTCGCCTCGAAACGGTTGCCTCGGATTAAAAAGGATCTAGGACATTAGGGTTGCTTCTAAAGTGTCCTACTATTGCTTCGATGACCACACATTGTCCCTTAATCGAATTGACCCGAATAACTCCAGCGACGGTGCTTCCTACCTCTCAATGGTGGGATAACACTGTCTAAAGGACTCTTACACAGCCTAATTCCTTAGAGTAGGTAGATTTCTCATGGGTACTTGCTCTTTCAAAAAAAAACAAAAACAATCTTTTCGCACCAACACTTTCAAGAAGTTTTCAAACAAATTTTTCATACACTCTTGAGGGCAGATACAAGAGTTACTTAGAAATTTTTCAAACGAAACTTTTTCAAAACCCACACACACTTGAAAAGCAAACATCTTTTTGAAAACATAAGAGCAAGTACCTAAGAGCCCGTGGATAACCACGGATAGAAAGGGTGCTAACACCTTCCCTTTCTATAAATCTACCTCCCGAACCGAGAAACATTCTCAAAGAAGGAATTTTGCTGTGCTTTTGTCCTTTCCATGTTGGAGAACATAAAAGACGGTGACGACTCTTGCTTACCGTGACATTTCGTGAAACCAGCTAAAAAACAGTCAGTTCTATTTCCACCGATCACACCTGGGTATGTGGTTGACTTCAAATTTTGTGAAAGTCTCAGATATCTTGAGGGTTATATACATATATATGATTAGAGACGAGTCATTCATTTGATATTCTCCTCTCACCTTCCCGACCACTAACTGTGAGTCGGTCTTAATAGTCAAGTGTGTCACTCTTACCTCTTGCGTCAGTTTCATCCTTGCTATCAGGTCTTCGTGCTCGGCCTGATTATTAATGGCCTGGATATTAAAGCATAAGTGTAGTTGTTTAGGTATTGGCATGCATTTTTGGTAAAACCAGGTGTGTGAATGTCATGACTAATGTCATAACATTCTGATTTATTAGGTACTGGTTTATTAGGTACCTTTGTAGAAAAATAGTGGTATACAGGTACTGATGTTTATGAGTGTGTATCTGAGCATTTTGCAAAATGATCACATTTACCAAAATCAGTAAACAGGAATTCAGATGTCATAACAAATGTTAAGACATCCTGTTCTGAACTAACAGTTATGCAGTTTGGTTAATTCTGAGTTTTTTCAGGAAAATGACTCAGTCTTTCCAGAACAGAATCTCTCGTGGACTTGGGGTTAACCTAGCTCAACCCTAACCTGGTTGATAAAGTCCTGTGACCAAGTATTAAGGTCAAACGGAATTAACCCTAGCTTTTTATGGAAACCCTAACTGAAGAAGCAGCTGCTATATATTCAACAGGGCTGCTGTTTGGAATTTATCCCTTTTTGACAGAAGATCATTTAGAAGCTGTATAGTTTTAACTATTATAATCCAAGCAAGTATCATTGTGATAAGTGACTTGGAATAGGTTTTAATTGTAAGGGTTTTGTATCACTCAAAGCTTTGAAGCAAAAGTGTTTTGTGTCTCTTGACTAAAGCTTTGAAGCAAAGTCAAGTTAGGTTTATGTATCACTCAAAGCTGTGAAGCAAGAGTGTTTGTGTTGCTTGATTAAAAAGCTGTGAAGCATAATCAAGTGTATGTTTTGAAGAGTGTCTTCATTAAATCATTAGTCAATTGTTTTAAGTATCACTGCTGTGATTGAGGGGGAGTGAGTAGGAACTCAGGTTTAAGTTGTACTTAGATTGAAGTTGCATTGGGTAGGTCTTAAGTGAAGGAGATAAACTGGTTGGTTTATTCCTGAATTAATATCTCTTATAGTGGATTTCCTCCCTGGCTTGGTAGCCCCCAGAGTAGGTGTTGTTGCACACTGAACTGGGTAAACAATTGACTGTGTTCTTTACTTTTTTGTATTTACTGTCTTATAGAAAGTCAGATACGGTGTCATAACATTGAACGTGACATTGAGTATCTGCAGCCAGAATTTCAATTGGCATCAGAGCAGGCACCCTGCCTGTATTACTGGGTGAGATCTAGGGATATCACTTTCTGGCACTATGGACAAAGAAGGAGTTTTTGGAAATAGACCACCCATTCTGGATGGAACAAATTATGACTACTGGAAACCTCGTATGATTGCCTTCTTAAAATCTTTGGACAAAAAGGCTTGGAGAGCTGCTGACAAAGGATGGAACCATCCCACCATAACTGAGAAAGATGGGACAATCAGTCTGAAGCCTGAGGAAGAATGGAGTAAAGAAGAAGATGAGTTAGCCCTGGGTAATTCCAAAGCTTTAAATGCCTTGTTCAATGGAATTGATAGAAACATATTCAGACTAGTACATCAATATGAACTGGCCAAGGAAGTTTGGGACACTCTCAAAACTACCCATGAGGGCACTTCCAAAGTAAAAATGTCAAGGCTTCAGATGCTGACTACCAAGTTTGAGAATCTAAAAATGATGGAAGATGAAACCATTCATTAGTTTCACATGAACATCTTGGAGATTGCCAACACCTCAGGAGCATTGGGAGAAAAGATGTCAGAAGAAAAACTGGTGAGAAAGATTCTCAGATCCTTGCCTAAAAGATTTGCAATGAAGGTAACTGCTATAGAGGAAGCCCAGGATATCAACAAGTTTAAAGTGGATGAACTCATTGGGTCTCTTCAGACTTTTGAGATGGGGATCACTGAAAATGTTGACAAGAAGAACAAGAGCATAGCACTTGTATCCAACTCTGATGTTGAAAACAAGGAGGATGAAGTAGAAAATATCTCAGAAGCTATAGCCATGCTTGGAAGACAATTCAATAATCTTATCAAAAGAATAGATCCAAAGTCAAGGTCTAATGTTCATAACATTCCCTCTGACATTGACAGTTCCAGCAGAAGACCAAGGTCAGAAGAGAAGGGAAATCAAGGCAGAGGAATTCAATGCCATGGTTGTGAAGGATATGGGCATATTCGAGCTGAATGTCCTACCTTTCTTAAGAAACAAAAGAAAGGAATGACTGTTACTTGGTCTGACTGTGATTCAGAAAGTAATTCTGAAGAAGAATCTGCCAAACTAGTTACTGCTCTAACTGGTGTTTGTACCTCTGAAAGTGACACTAGTAATGAGGAAGTGACATTTGATGAACTGGCTGATACTTACAAGAAATTGTGTATCAGAAGTGCTGAAGTCTGTGTGCAGAATGAGAAACAAACAAAACTCATCATAAAGCTGGAGGCTGAAACAAGGGCAGACCTTGAAACTATAAGTCATCTAGAAGGGGAAGTTCAATTGATGAACTCACAACTGAACCAGATGACCAAATCTGTCAAGATGCTGACAAATGGAACTGACAAATTGGAAGAAATCCTTCAGGTTGGACAAAATGTGGGAAACAAGTCTGGACTAGGATTTGTGGAAGCAAACAAATCTGGTGCAGACAAGAAGATCAGGCCTGATAAGCAAATGTCAAAGCAGATGTCTCAACACAACTCTCAACATCAGGAACAAAGACGTATGAAGAAAAGGTACCAAAGATGGAGATATCATCATTGTGGGAGGTATGGCCACATAAAGCCTTTCTGCTTCAGATTGCATGGATACCCTAATCAGAACTCAGGAGTCAAACCTAAGTCTAAAAAGGTACCACATACTCCTAAATGGAAGAAAAAAGCTACTGCCCTGATAGCCCACACTTCTCTGAGGGTCTCTATAAAGGAAGACTGGTACTTTGACAGTGGGTGTTCTAGGCACATGACTGGAATCAAGAACCTCCTCAATAATGTTAAACCTCACACCACTAGTTTTGTGACCTTTGGAGATGGTGCTAAAGGTGAAATCAAAGGAGTTGGTAATTTGGACTGCCCTGGAGTTCCAAACCTGAATGAAGTACTACTGGTAAAAGGCCTGACTGCTAATCTCATTAGTATCAGTCAATTGTGTGATCTAGGATTCAAGGTCAATTTCTCAAAATCTGAATGTCTTGTAATTAATGAAAAACAAGAATTTGTAATGAAAGGAGTCAGATCTAAAGACAACTGTTACTTGTGGGAGCCTGAGAACACTAATTTCTCCACTGTGTGTTCCATTGCAAAAGAAGAAAAAGAGGTGAAACTGTGGCACCAGAAACTTGGCCATCTTCATCTAAGAGGAATGAAAAGGATTATCTCCATGGAGGAAGTCAGAGGGATTCCAAGACTGCAAATTGATGAAGGAAGAGTTTGTGGTGAATGTCAGGTTGGTAAGCAGACTAGGATGTCACATCCAAAGTCAAGACATCTGACCACCTCTAAGGTTCTAGAACTTCTTCATATGGATCTGATGGGACCAATGCAGGTGGAGAGTCTTGGTGGAAAAAGATATGCCTATGTGGTTGTGGATGATTTTTCCAGATTCACCTGGATTAACTTCATTAGGGAAAAATCTGATGTATTTGAAGTTTTTAAAGAATTGTGCAAAAGAATTCAAAGAGAAAAGGAAGGGTGTATTGTCAGAATCAAAAGTGATCATGGCAAGGAATTTGAAAACAGCAAGTTTGATGAATTCTGTTCCTCAGAAGGAATTAGTCATGAATTTTCTTCTCCTATAACTCCTCAGCAAAATGGAGTTGTGGAAAGAAAAAACAGGACCATACAGGAATCTGCCAGAGCAATGATACATGCCAAAAGACTTCCTATGTATTTTTAGGCTGAAGCTATGAATACAGCCTGCTATGTCCATAACAAGGTCACCTTGAGAAAGGGAACCTCATCCACCATATATGAACTCTGGAAAGGAAGAAAATCAACTGTGAAGTACTTCCATATGTTTGGCAGCAAATGCTATATTCTGGCAGATCGTGAACAAAGAAGAAAACTGGACCCTAAAAGTGATGAAGGCATATTTCTAGGATACTCCTCAAACAGCAGAGCTTATAGGGTATTCAATTCCAGGACCAAAGCCATGATGGAATCAATAAATGTCATAATTGATGATTATCATGAGGAAATAGATGTCCCTTGTAATGTTGAGACATTCTTTGAGACTTCAACTCAACAGAATGATCTACCCAACACCACCACAGCAGAATCTGAATCAAAGGAAGCTAGCAAGATCCCTTCCATCAGAATTCAGAAGGATCATCCAAAAGAGCTCATCATAGGAGATCCCAACAGTGGAGTCATTACAAGATCTAGAGAAATCATCTCAAACTCTTGTTTTGTGTCTAAAATTGAACCAAGAAATGTCAAGGAAGCTTTAACTGATGAATACTGGATTGGAGCAATGCAAGATGAACTGAACCAATTCAAGCAACATGAAGTTTGGGAACTAGTTCCTAGACCTGAAGGAACTAACATCATTGGCACAAAATGGATTTTCAAGAACAAATCAGATGCTGAAGGAGTTGTCACCAGGAATAAGGCAAGACTTGTTGCTCAAGGATACACTCAGGTTGAAGGGGTTGATTTTGATGAAACCTTTGCACTTGTAGCCAGGCTGGAATCAATCAGACTCCTATTGACAATTGCTTGTCTTCTGAAGTTCAAGTTATTTCAGATGGATGTGAAAAGTGCCTTTCTAAATGGGTACTTGAATGAGGAAGCTTATGTGGAACAGCCTAAAGGCTTTGTGGATCCAAACCACCCTGATCATGTCTACAAATTGAGAAAAGCTCTATATGGCCTGAAACAAGCTCCTAGAGCATGGTATGACAGGTTAACAAAATTTCTCTCAGACAAAGGATACAGAAAAGGAGGCTTGGACAAAACCCTCTTTGTCAAAACTGAAGGAGGGGAGTTGATGGTAGCCCAAATATATGTTGATGACATAGTGTTTGGAGGAATGTCAGAACCTATGGTTAAACATTTTGCTGACCAGATGCAGGCTGAATTCGAAATGAGTCTCATGGGAGAACTGGCTTATTTTCTTGGACTGCAAGTCTCACAGATGGATGACTCAATCTTCTTATCTCAAAGCAAGTATGCAAAGAACATTGTAAAGAAGTTTGGTATGGAGAATGCCAGTCACAAAAGGACTCCTGCTCCTACTCATTTAAAGCTTTCCAAAGATTCAGGTGGGGTTAAGGTGGATCAAAGTCTATACAGAAGCATGATAGGAAGCTTGTTGTACTTAACAGCCAGCAGACCTGACATTGCTTTTGCAGTTGGAGTTTGTGCAAGATACCAAGCTGATCCTAAAGTCAGTCATATCAACCAAGTGAAGAGAATTTTGAAGTATGTGAGTGGAACTTACAACTATGGTTTGCTATATTCTCATGGCTGTGAACCAACTCTGACTGGTTACTGTGATGCTGATTGGGCTGGTAGTGCTGATGATAGAAAAAGCACCTATGGAGGATGTTTCTTCTTGGGAAATAATCTGGTTTCCTGGTTCAGAAAGAAACAGAATTGTGTGTCTCTCTCTACTGCTGAAGCTGAATACATTGCAGCTGGTAGTAGCTGTTCTCAAATGATCTGGATGAAACAGATGCTTACTGATTATAATGTCACACAAGATGTTATGACATTGTACTGTGACAATCTGAGTACAATCAACATTTCCATGAATCCCATTCAGCATAGTAGGACCAAACATATTGACATAAGACATCACTTTATCAGAGACCTTGTAGAAGAGAAGACAATTAAACTGGAACATGTTGCCACTGAGCTACAGCTGGCTGACATTTTTACCAAGGCACTTGATGCAAATCAATTTGAAAACTTGAGGGGTAAGTTGGGTATTTGCCAACATGAGGAATTGTAGCAATTAATTTTGCTTAAAACAAGGGTTGAAGGAGTTATGCTTGTTAAGTCTGTTCTGATTGGGTTAAACTTATATTTTCCCATTTTCTTCAATTCTTTTAAGAAGTTGAATAGACACTCCTTTTCTTCCTTCCCCTCTCGTCTCCGCATCAAAACCCAGTATTTCAATCAGAATTTTCTCTCCAGTTGCTATTGGTCTTCTAAGACTATCAAAATGTCTCAAACACCATCATCATCCAATACGACTATTTCATCCTCTTCCTCTAATCAAGATTCTAGGGCAATCTCATCTTTCCTGGATTCTGAAGTCCTGGAGATCGCTCCTCTTAGAGAAGTGGAAACTAACCCCACCAAGGTCAAAGAGTTGAGAACAAGGCATGCAGGAAGGTCCCAAGCTACTGCCTCTGGTAATCCCTCTCATCCTTCTTCTTCTGTTCCCTCTGAAATTGCAAATAGGGAAGGGTCAGCCTATGTTCGTCTAGCAATAGCTAAAATTGTTACAAGAATTCTGAACGAGAACCACTTAGTTCCTGGCATTTCTGTTCCTTTAAATCAAGAAAGTTCAAATGCTGAAACAAATACAAATGTCTCTAAGGATGTTGAGACATCAGACAAAGAGAAGAATGCTGATATTGCTCACAAGAAAAGGAAGAAGCCCGAACCTTCTGAGTCTGATAACAATGCTTAAAGGTTGGTGGAGTTGCTGCTGTTTCCTGGTGGAGTTTGCAAGTGTGTTCAGATTTTAGTTATTGTTTTTTTTCTACTTTTGGGATGACTGTATAACTTTTAAGAACATGTATCTTTGGCCCATTTGTGGCTAAAGAGGGGGAGATATATTTTGGTAGACATTATTAGACTCTATTTTTCTGCAGTCATATTTATTCTGCTGCTATCTATTCTCTGATTGCTTAGGGGCTTTAGCCAAAAATCTGCCAAAGGGGGAGTTTGTAGTTGTTTAGGTATTGGCATGCATTTTTGGTAAAACCAGGTGTGTGAATATCATGACTAATGTCAAAACATTCTGATTTATTAGGTACTGGTTTATTAGGTACCTTTGCAGAAAAATAGTGGTATACAGGTACTGATGTTTATGAGTGTGTATCTGAGCATTTTGCAAAATGATCACATTTACCAAAATCAGTAAACAGGAATTCAGATGTCATAACAAACGTTAAGACATCCTGTTCTGAACTAACAGTTATGTAGTTTGGTTAATTCTGAGTTTTTTCAGGAAAATGACTCAGTCTTTCCAGAACAGAATCTCTCGTGGACTTGGGGTTAACCTAGCTCAACCCTAACCTGGTTGATAAAGTCCTGTGACCAAGTCTTAAGGTCAAATGGAATTAACCCTAGCTTTTTTTGGAAACCCTAACTGAAGAAGCAACTGCTATATATTCAACAGGGCTGCTGTTTGGAATTTATCCCTTTTTGACAGAAGATCATTTAGAAGCTGTATAGTTTTAACTATTGTAATCCAAGCAAGTATCGTTGTGATAAGTGACTTGGAATAGGTTTTAATTGTAAGGGTTTTGTATCACTCAAAGCTTTGAAGCAAGAGTGTTTTGTGTCTCTTGACTAAAGCTTTGAAGCAAAGTCAAGTTAGGTTTATGTATCACTCAAAGCTGTGAAGCAAGAGTGTTTGTGTTGCTTGATTAAAAAGCTGTGAAGCATAATCAAGTGTATGTTTTGAAGAGTGTCTTCATTAAATCATTAGTCAATTGTTTTAAGTATCACCTCTATGATTGAGGGGGAGTGAGTAGGAACTCATGTTTAAGTTGTACTTAGATAGAAGTTGCATTGGGTAGGTCTTAAGTGAAGGAGATAAACTGGTTGGTTTATTCCTGAATTAATATCTCTTATAGTGGATTTCCTCCCTGGCTTGGTAGCCCCCAGAGTAGGTGTTGTTGCACACTGAACTGGGTAAACAATTGATTGTGTTCTTTACTGTTTTGTATTTACTGTCTTATAGAAAGTCAGATACGGTGTCATAACATTGAACGTTACATTGAGTATCTGCAGCCAGAATTTCAATAAGGAATATTCCAATGTGAAATTTCCCGGTTCCTCGAGTATGATTCCTACTCCGTTTCCTTTAAGATCGGACGATCCGTCCACATAAAAGACCCACTTGCAAACTTTTTCTTCTCATGTGGGGGCGCTTAATTTTACCAAGAAGTCGGCTAGTACTTCTGACTTTATGCTGGTTCTCGGAGTGAATTCTATGTCGTATTCTGATAACTCTACAACACAAGTAACCATTCTTCCGGCCAGGTCTGGCTTCTTCAATATCTGTTTTATTGGATAATTCTTCTTCACCGTTATCAAGTGACCCTAAAAATAGTGCCTCAATTTTTAAGTTGTTACTACCAGTGCTAATGTCTACCTCTCAATCTTATGATATCGTAGCTCAGCCCCTTTTAAGACTTTGCTAACAAAATACACTGGTCTTTCTCCACCATTTCCTTCTCGTACGAGAATATAACTCATACCTTTATTTGATACTGCTAAATAGAGGACCAGGGTTTCATTTTCTTTGGGTCTTACCTATCCCACCGTGAAAAAACACAGAGTCGCCACCGATATTTATTTATCCCGAAGGAAGGGAAAATATCGAGAAAACCCCAAAAGGAAGGATAAAATGGTCTTGTGACCAAGAGAAAGGGTACGAAAGTTGATTATGCAAGGGGAAGGTATTAGCACCTCTCACATTCGTGGTACTCCACGGGATCCACTCTTGTTGTTCTAATCAAAGGGTGTGTCACATCTAATGCTTACTTGTTAAGGGAATGCATGCATGAATTTCTTAAAGAAAAATACAGGGAAAACAAAGGTTTTAAATAGTTTTACTCGCTTAGGCCCTGCAACCTAATGCCTATGTATCCCTTTTAAGGAATGAGAGCATCGTAGTTCGGCTCAAAAGTTTTTGTTTGTTTGTGTTTTTTAATGAATGATGCTAATTTCACATTCTACTGTCGCTCGACCTTTGGAGACTCATGCAATTTTCGTAGAAAAGAATTAACATGTTCTTACCTGAAAAGGTTTTCAAAAGGAAAGCCCGGTGGCAAAAAGAAGTTTGAATTTGTTGAGTATTTTGTTATTTCGAAAGTATTTAAGTACAATTAAGTGTTTTTTAATTTTAATAAGAAAAGGTTAGTTTGTGAATTGATGGAGGCAAAAGGGGAATGAAAAATCTAAGGGAAACTAGTCCTAATGTTGTCATGCATTATGTTCCTAAGGTTTGGATAAAGAGAAATCTACCTAATTGTTATCATGCTTGACTTTAAAGACTAATGTCTATTTAAATTCAATTTAATCAAGAGATTAAAATTGAATTAAAAATCCTAAGGGAGAAAAGCATTGCATAAGCAATCAAACAATTATCCAAACTAAAAGAAATATATTCTATTATTTTTCATTTTATCATGATGAAGAAAAAATAAGACCGAAAGCAAAATCAACTAGAAACAATTATCAAATAATGATCAAAAGCAAAATGCGATGAAAGAAGCCATGGGGTGCAAGCAGCAAGTAGGAGGCGTGAACCAGTAATATCTAAGCCTAATCAGAAAATAAGTTCACAACCAGTTTTTTGTTATACAAGTTTTAAATCAAAACGTGCAAATTGGACTTCAGGGGGAGGGGATACAAATCTCTATATAGGCCTTTTTTGTTTTGCAACTGAAACAACCGACTGAACATATCATCGATATGAAATCAATGAAGTCGCCATATAACATTTTTTATCCCACAGGAAGGGAAAGGTAAACATCGAGTAAACTTGAGAAGGGTGAAATCACGATCAAACGTCCGAGAGATCGAGTAAGGGAGTCTGTTATGTGAGGGGAAGGTATTAGCACCCCACACGCCCGTAGTACTCTACAATATCCACTCTTGTTGTTCTAATCAAAGGGTGTATTCAAATCTAAATCTTAAGAGCTAAAAAGAAAATGCAAAGAGGGAATACATGCAAAAGAAAACACGGGGAAAAGAAGGAAATATTTACAAAGTTTCACTCGGAGGAGCCTCGTGACCAAAGATGCCTACATATCCTTTTTAAGGAATCAGAGTGTCATAGTTCGACTCACATGTTTCAGTTTGTTGTATGTTTTTTATGAACAATATTAATTTCGCCTTCTATCGCAGCTCGACCTTTGGAGACTCACACGTCAACACAAAAGTGAATTTACACATTCTTTTAAAAAGTTTGAAAGAAAAGGCCCGAAGGCAAAAAAGAGTTTTCATTGGTTGGTATTTTTTACCTTGAAAAATGATTTGAAAGTTGTTAGATGTTTTATGCATTTTCCAAGAAAAAGGTTTTAGTTTTAAGGATGAAAAAAGAAAAGAAAACATCTAAGGGAGACTATCTAGCTCTATCCCTAATGTTATCATACAATGATGGTCCTAAGGTTGAGTTTGAAAGGGGAATTTCTAACTATGTTAACATGCATGGATAACGATCCTAATATCTAACTTGCATCAGAAATGAAACAAGTGAATCTTAAGGGAGCATACAAAGGTTAAAAACCTAAGGGAACATGGAATGTACAAGGATGAAAAGCAAACAAGAAATCAACAAGCTCGAGAGAGCACACAAGATAAATCCCCACCTAAGTTAGCATACCAAACACCTAAGGGAGAAGATAACTATCCTATAGGGAACATGCAAAGATCAAAGTCGTTATCTCAATTATAAATGAGTGACATCATCGATCATTAACAAAGGAAAACGATAAAGTCCTAAGGGAGCATACAAAGATCGAAGTCGTTATCTCAATTCTAATTGAGTGACATCATCGATCGTCAAAGGAAATAAGCCATGAAATCCTATGGGATGCAAATATCGCAGTCGTTTTCTCAATTGAGTGACATCATCGATCATCAACAAAGGAGGCAAACATAAACACCAACACAAATAACAAATAAGTGTAGAATGTCTACTACAGGTCTTTAAACAGCGACTTCGAGCGCACACTCTTTATTTCCTACTTCTCATGATATCTAGAAACCGGTAAAGTACAAAAAATAAATAAAGCAGTAAAATAATACTAAATGGATAAAATGTTTGTTATACAGCAAGCAGGCAAAGCGAAAATACTCCAGAAAACTTCGAGCAAGCTAGAATCAACAAAATGCAATGATCAGAAATGACTTGATCGACATAAGCAACAAAGCAATATCGCACAATATGTATGTGTATAGAAAGCAACCTCAAACTAATTAGAACACCTGCATATAGCACATATATAGACAAAACAATAAAATATGTGTTTCTCGCATCATGAGAAACCATAAGGAAGATGCGTCAACTGCGTAAGCAAACCACAGGTGAAGTGGTGTGTCGATTTACCAAGATTAAGTAACCGACTAAACTATCCTCAATGCACCTTGCACAAGTGAACAAACATGTCAAAAATAACAAGGAAGCAGAAACAAAGTTGCATATTTGCATTACAAGTCAAAACATGGCTATAACATGAAGAAATGCAATGAAAACATGTGTTGCAACCTAAGAAAGTGAAATCGGGCAGCACTACAGTAATAATGTGAAATAAGCCAGAAAATGTGACGGAAACAAGCGGATGTGTATGCAATGGTGCACAAGTGGTCAATACAATACAAGCATACATCATACAAATGTCCAAGTTCAATGTACATGCCAAACGGAAGCAAAAAGCATAAATTCTGAAAATTAGGCGCACGAAAAGTCAGAATAGAATCGGCTTAAAATCACATGGTTGCGTCGAAACGTGCCAACAGATTCAAAAGGGTAGGTTCCATGAATTAATTCCAAGCAGAAGTGGCACTTTTGATGCGTTTTTGTGCACAAGGCAACAACACCGTAACTCCTAAACTGGGTGGAATTTTAGTCTGAAAACAATAAAAGTTGGCCTAAATGCCCCCTAAATGTCACACCTAAAAACATTGATCAAGATTCAAAAAAGAAATGGTACTTCATGTGCGAATTGGCAAAACCGGGCTGCACCTTATTTATGTTAATATCCACTAAAAGTGACTTGAAAATCATGGCTTTAATTTTCTCAAGGTAGATATTAACACAAACAATTAAGTTGGAATTGATAAAGGAAAATGTATCCACGAGATTGACATAAAAGTACGACTTCCGAACTTGGAAAAAACCAAGAGCTCATATGTTAATTTCATACTTTTGATGCATAACAAGACTTGACATCAACACATGAACTTATCTTTAATTATCAAAAGTCTTGGCATTGGAATTGGTTGAGTTTGAAGAATATAGAAACATCAAAACTTCAACAAAAACTTCATTAAAGAAATAAGCATTTTCAAACAACTAGACTCAAACATCTTTTTTTGGCTTATTCTTCAATTCAATTTATAGTGAAAATTCAACTCATGAGATTATGTGAACAACACTTCTAAAGCAAAATGAATTTCCAAAATTCAACTTAACCTCATGAATTCAACCAACTCCAACTCTTTTCATAATTGACAAGTAAAAAATGTTCAATCAACATATGAAAGTTGCAAGCCTAGCACAACATCATTCAATATTTCCCTCTCTTTGGAATTTTTACAAACACATAACGTTCACAAATTTTGACACATGATTTCAACAATTAAAGAATAGAGATTACATCAAGTGTATGTGATATCAAGAATCAACAACTAAGCCACAAACAACATTAACACCTTAAAACTTGAATAATCACTTTTTATGAAAATCACTTAACCAAATAAGTGTTTATTCCAACTATCCAATTTTAGATTTCAACAACATTTTCACAATTCAATTAATAACAAAAATTGAATTCAATTCCTAAATCAATTTCTTAATTTAAAATTTAATTCAAGAACCCATACAAAAGCACTTACTCACAAAAAGTGATTATGTAAAAAGCAATTAAGCAAGAGAACTTACCAAAAATTGAAGAAGAGTTTGGATAAGATGATGATCATAAGAAAAACGCAATCAGAGAGAGGGATAGGAGAAACCACGATCTCGTGGTGGTCTGATGACGGAGGGAGGCCGATAATGGCGGCCTTTAGCGGCAGAGGGAGCCGTGGCCGCGCCGGTGCAGTGGAGGAGAGGAGAGAGAGGGAGGGTGTTGTGGTGAGGAGAGAGAGAGAGAGAGGAGGGGAATTTAGTTTGAATTATTGATGAAGTTGTTGTTGTCTTCTTGAGAATTTGAGAGAAAACCTCACTTTGATCCTTTAGCAATTTGAGAGAAATTTTTTTGGTGTTTGTGTGTATGTGAATTATGAGGAAAAAATTTGATTTTGAAAATATATAGTGTAGGTGAATTGAGCATTGTATGTGTAATTGGGTTGGGCCTTAATTTTACAATGTAAGCATAACAAGATCATAAAATGCCACATCATCATAGGTGTGAAATCTCGACTCGAGCTCAACATGAAAAATGTCGGGGCCAAAATTTGTTATGCGTGGACGAAAGAAAGGACTCAATTGGATAAATAACAAAGAAGTTTTGAATTTTTGAATGCAAACTGACAATGAGCAAAGTCAACAACATGCAAAGTTTCCGTTAATTCACCGATCAGTTTTGAAAGAATGCCACAAACGAAAATTCTCTGATCAAAATCTGAACTCGGGGACTGAAGAGAAATTGTAGCTAACATCATTTTTGAAATTTTACCAAAAGAAAGGTCTCGATATGATAAAAATCCAAGAAGGTACGATTTTTATAATATCGGGAAACGGTGAATTGAAACTCCTGTTCAACACAGTAAATTTCTCTAAAAATACATAATTTCGGGGACTTTCCTCAAAGAATTAGCTCTCGGCCCAAACATACGAAATGAAGATAAAATCAAGATGGATTTTTCTCCAAAAGAACGACTCAAAAACATTGATCCATGCCAGAGTTATGGATTTTTGAACATCCATAAAATAACGGTTCAACAGAGTATTTTCACTATTTTTCACTGTTTAGCTTCAAAGTACTCGCGTGTTCAGAGATCTTCCTCAAAGAATTGGATTTCGAGCCGAACATGAAAGCTAGGGGAAATAACAAGACGATTCAAATGATTTAAGAGGAATTCAAAGATGATACTCCAGTCAGAAGTTATGAATTTTTAAGCGTCCGAAAACCATAGAAATGGTAAATCCAATGTATACCGCATTTCAAGTATTTTTCACTTTAGAAACTTTTCCTTACAAAATTAGCCTTTGACGTGAACAAATGAAATGAAGAAGCTCACAAGATGGTTCTAACGACTGTAGAATCAATACTGTTGTACCTCAAAATTTTCCCTCTCAATTCCTCAAGATATTTCTCACAAAGATTTTCAAAAGCTCAAGTTTGCGTAAGTACAAAGC
Organism: Vicia faba; assembly: GCA_948472305.1. NCBI lineage: Eukaryota > Viridiplantae > Streptophyta > Magnoliopsida > Fabales > Fabaceae > Vicia > Vicia faba. Next base: position 529,466,403 of record OX451740.1, on the reverse strand, counting down.
AGATCGAAAGGAGTAACTGTAGACAACAATTCGAATTCTAAACTTGGAAAATGGCTTCCTTTTATGAAAGCTTGATTCACCAGCTTTCAATTGGGCATTTGGCCTCCTTCAAACTTACTTCAAATTTATAAGCTTCGATTGAACAAATGGTTATCTTCATGCTAGCTTCGACTGGGCTTGGTTTCCCTTTGAAACAATTTATTTAGATTCAGAAGGAAATGACCTTTTACTAGCTTCCTTCGATTTAGAAGGTAGTGGCATCATACTGACTTCCTTCAATTCAGAAGGAAATGACCTTCTGAAAGCTTCCTTCGATTCAGAAGACGATGGCCTTCTGAAGGTTTCCTTCAATTCACCAAGTAGGGACCTCCTGCATGCAAGCCTCATTTGGGTATTTAGGTTCCCTGTATACGTCCTTCGATTGCACCATTTGACCTCCTGCATTCATCCTTCGTTTGTGCATGTGGCCTTCTTTGAATGCAAGTTTGGTTTATATCCTTCGTTTGGGCATATGGTCCCCTTTGATGCAAGCTTCGTTTACATCTTTCGTTTTGGCTTGTTGCCTCCTTCAAATTCAAGTTTAGGTTACATCCTCCATTTGGGCATGAAGTATCCTTCGATGCAAGTTTAATCCATAAGCTTCATCTGGGCATGTTGCTCCCTTCGAAGCAACCCGCTTTGATCCATTTAAAAAAAACAATTCGACACACAAGTGGAAAACATAAGTTTCGAAGGAACACTGATCAAATCCATAGGCCATGCTACATGATTTTACTTTGCAGGCCTCAATGCTTATGTTTCACTCCATAATTAATTGTTTATACCATGAATTAAGCTATTATCCAGGTAATTAAGTTTTTGTCCAAAAGATTTTTCCATGAAGTAAACTTGCTAGTACAAAATTTGTCTTAAGCCCATACCTTGCTTAAATCCTGATTATACTTCACCATAAGTCATGGAAATGATCCCCTTTTAACCAAAAACTTTGGTACTTCTCCTTGGGATCATGGAAAATATGACATAACTTAATATTCACGTTTCAACCTGTTGTACCCCAAATTTTCCCCCTAAGATCCCTTCATCATACCATGTTGGTTTATTCACAACAAGATTACACTAGGATTCTTGGTTCCCCTCCCTACTTTGAGTTTTTCTCCTTTTGAGGTATTACCAATCACCTTGACTTATGTTCCTTTTGTGATCATGAATATTGTTTTGATTTCTTCATTTAACTAATAAAATGCAATGTTGGCTTGTCTTGCTTGTTATCAATGTAGGTAAGGGAAATGAGATTTAACAAGTTACTCCATGGGTTCATGAGTTTATTTCCATGCCCTAGTCAATAAAGCTTGAGAAGTTCAAACCTCACCATTGGATTGGTTTTGGAAGTATTGGCATGGCAAGGTTGCTTTGGTTCATCACATTTCAAGGTTATTAGATTTGACTCAAAAGTACAAGGGGTTTTGATTGGAGAAGTTGTCATGTTTGGACAAGTTTTTGTTCCCATTGGTCACAAGAGCATATTTCTATCAAATTTCAAGATATGGAAGTGGTTTTGGTAGATATGAATCCTCATTATCATCCTAAAAAAGTTCTATTCACAAAGCAAGAATATTGGTACAAGAAGTTTGTTCAAGCTTGTCAAAGTTCTTCAAAGCATTTTCTTGACCTAGGAGCTAGGGTTTTGAACTTCAAAGGAGCATATCTTGCTCACCTTTTGGTATTTTTGAATGATTCCAAAGACATCCTTCTCTTCAAAGGGTTATCGACAAATCACTTCAAAAATTCCAAAGATTTTTCATGTGGAAGAAACTTGGTGAAGAAGAAAGATTATAAGTCCTCCAGATGAATCCCCAATTTTCCATGTGTGACTTCAAATGATCATAACTTGGTCAATTTTAATCACCTTAAGCCCATTATTTTTCCAAAATGATCTTTAGGATGTGAAATCTATGCCTTTTTTTATGTTCAAAGTGGGAAAATGAATGGAAGTTACCTTAAAGATGCAAAATATTATAGGTCATTTTATGAAATTTTGCCAACTTCAACAAGTCATAACTTGCTCAAATTTTGGAGATTTTGAATGAATCAAGTTTCAAAATGTCATTCAAGAGATCTACTTCATGCCATCTTTTTTGATCAAGAGAAAATTCCAAGTGGAAGGCCATGTTTAGATGCAAGACATTATAGGACATTTTTGATGAAGAATTTGAAATATTTCTAAGTATGGAAAGTAAACCCTTTTTCTTCAACTTTGACTCAATATAACTTTCAGCTCAAGAATCCATTTAACTCCATTATTTTTCCATTGCAAATCTTGTAACCTCATCTTTCTAAAGCATAAAGAATCATGACTTAAGACCCCTTGAGCTGAGAATGCCATAGTTTCAAAAATGGTAACTTGAAATTGAAGTTTCCTTGCAAGTCAGAATTTGAATTTCATGTTACAACCTCTAAACCTCAAATAAACACGCGTTTTGGGTCTAAACATGATTAGCCAACTTTCCCAAGTGGATTAGTGCATCAAAACGCAAGAATTGGATGAGTTTTGGTGAAGTTTGGATCACACTTCACTCGTGCATCAGGTTTGCACGAATTCCCTCCAAAACACATCATTCACTCTTCCTTTTGATCCCATTTGCTTCTCCTATAAATACATGAACTATCCCATTCATTTTCCCAAGCTTGGATAGCCAGAATCACCCTGCCAAACTTGCTCTATAACTCAATTTTCTGTAACTTCAAAATCCATTCTCGAGCCTTTTTCAATCCAATATTTCAATCAATTCACCTTCCTTGATCTTCCCTGAAGCTAACTACATAATTACATTCAAGAATCGTGCCCTATACTGCTCCATAGAAGTCCAGTTTCAGAGCTCTACAACTCAACTTCAATAGGTAGATTCCTTCATCAATTCTTCAAAACTCTGATATCACTGTGTTGCTCTCATTGTCTTGGTTCTAGTTGCAACATTTACCTTTTACTGGAAACAAATTTTGACCATGAAATTTCAAATCCCTTTTCAAAACTTTCCTTCCAAATTGCTTGAGCTACAGTTTATATAAATTTGGCGCGAGGGTGTGGTTGTCTTCGTCTTGAAGAGACGAAGAGAATGGTATAAGTCTGAGATTATGATTTTATAGTTTGAGAGACCTGCAATTCATGATGGCTGGAGGTTGAAGATGACCAACGTGTCATCTTCCAACCAATGAAGGCGCGCCATCTGTATTTTTAAAATCCTGGTTTAATTAATGATTTTGTATAATATTCACTAATGACCATGATATGCACAACGCACCAGATTCCTTGGATTTGATTACTAACGTGTTTTGACTTTCATCCAATGGTCGACATTTTTACTTTTATTTTCTTATCCTGATTTTTATATTTTAATTGTTTTAAATTTCAAAAAATCATAGAAAATTTATTTTTAGTCCAAAAAATCTGAAACAATTATGAAAAATATTTTCGATTATTCTCTTTTTGATTTTTATTTTTTCACAATTTAATTTTGTGTTTTGGTATTTTTTTATAAATTTTACACTTATTTGATTTGTTTTAAATGTTTAAAAATACTTTTATACATTTTAAAATTCTGAAAAAAATTATGGAATGATCCAATTATATTGTAACAAATATTGGTGACCTTATTTTATTTTTGTTTCTGACTTTACTATTTTTACCATTTTTTGTTTATTTTACCTATTTATTTTAATTTTAAAAATAGTTTCCGACTTTAAAAAATTACCAAAAAAATTGTAAAATTATTTGAGCCTTTTTCTGATTTTTCTACAATCTTGGTTTTTATTTTTGATTAATTTGAACATAGTTGATATTTTTATCTTTATTTTCTATTTTTAAACATTATTTTTAAACCCTTGTATGTATATTAAAATGTGATATTATTTTGTGACTATTTTCTGGCTGATCTTGGGTTAGATTTTGGATCATGAACTTTATTAACATCATTGGATCCATGGTGTTAAGTTTAACCCCACAAAAATGGATGAATGATTTTAATAATAGTTTGATTAAAATTTAATTCAAATGTGGTTGTATATTTTTCCCCATCCCTCTTCATCTCATCCCCTTCTTATTGCATTAGATGTTGTTGGAGCATGATCTTTATATCATGTCTCAAAACAAATGGTGCATAGATTGCTATTGACCGACCTCAAAATAGGTGCGACTTCTATATAAGTCCACTTATGATTGCTTAACATAACGCTAAATTTTATCTTGATTTGAATAAATGATCATTCGTGGCTCAAACTTATGATTGCAAGCCCATGTATGTCAATTTGATCTTTTTGATCCTATAACCTTGAGATTCATTGTGTGGAGGCTTTGGTTCTTCAAATCCTCTACTGGATCTACAATACCTTTGGTCAGCGCAGATCACTTAAACATCGTTGATCATTAAATGGTACTTATGAGAATTCCAAATGGATGATATACTTGACAAAAAGAAAATGTAACTTGTTGTGTGGAGGTTTTGGTTCTACCAATCCTCTAATGAGTTCCAAATGTAAGCTTTAAGATGGTCATCCAACTAACCACTAATTATTGACTTGTTTTACCTTATGCTTTCATTCTTTTTTATGCTTTATGTACCATTTACTTTTAGCATTTAAATTTCATACCATTTTCATCTTTGCTCATTTGAGCATTTACTTTCTTGGCATTTTTACTTTGCTCACTTGAGCTTTTCTTTTCCTTTCTTAAGATACTTAATAATCAACATAAACCCTAAAAAATCTTTAATGGTACTTGGACTATTTGGTTACTATCCTTAGCATTATGGAGCATGGGACTTTTCTAGGATTTGGAATTAGAAACCTTGGCCTATCTTGGAGACTTTGTGACCTTATCTGGTTATTTTGTCTGGAGTTCTGAGGTTCACCTCAAGACATTGGGTTGCTTGTTTGTTTTTGTATGCATGTTTTTGTGATTACACCCTCTGCTTATAATCTGGAATTCACCCGTATACAGCCGTTACTCTGCCCAATTTTTGTGAAGACTTAATACACTTGAAGTTTGGTTCTCTCAAGAGGTCTAGTATTTTTTCTTGCTTGGTTTTAATCCAAGGAATGGGAATTCTATCTTGGCTCATAATTTCAAGTATTGGCTTCTTGTTGGTTAGATGGTTCTTATACCTATCTTTTATTTTATGCTTTAGGATAGTCCCTTCTTCTCCTCCCTTCTTCTTCAATTTCAAAAATCTTCTTCCTCCCTTTTTTTTTTTGAAAAAAATCTCTTCTTGTTTTTGAACTTGAACCACTTTTATAATAAACTTGGACTTATGTCCATGTATTTTTAAAACATTTTCATAAATAAACCCTAATCAACTTAATGATACCTTGACATTTTTTGCGAGAAGACTAAAAGTCAATCAATCTCATTTCAAACCATCTTGCCATTTTGGCTTTTTATCTTTAAAATTTTCTCAAAAGATTAGACTCTTGTCAATCCTTGTAGTGATGTAAACAACTATACTTCTACAATATGTAGTGAAGAGAGATATTTTCCACTTTGGTGTTGAGTGAGGCATTGTTGATTTTAAAATCCAAGCCATATCTTCCACTTTGAGATGATGCAAATTCTCCTTTCTCATGGTTGTGGGTAGTAGGTATGTTTTTCACACGGACAATGACGATGATATTTTATCTCATAAAATTAACCGACGCATTTGTGTTTCAAATTTTTAAAAGAGGAACTGCGTGTACCTGAATCCCCTATTGCACGAAAGGTGGTACGTAGGCACTAAATGTTCGCAACCGCGGCGGGTGCAAAAATTATAAAATAAATACGATTCTTTCCTCACCTCCACCATCCACTTTTTATATACAACAATTTTTATAGCCAAAATATACAAATTTTACAAAGAGACTCCTATGGAGTACCATAGATGTTTAGGGTGCTAATACCTTCCCTTTGCATAACCAACCCCCTTACCTTGAATCTTTCCTCCTCTTTTTGGGTTATTCACTCTTTTCCCATTCCTTTGGAAATAATAAAGCGCAGTGGCGATTTTTATTTTGATTTGTATAAAGTCTAGTCAATCCAATGGCTTAGTCTTAAACATTTCTACCGCTACATAAAAATGGCGACTTCACTGGGGAAAGATTAACCTCTTCCTGGTCCATCCCTAAGTGGGTTAAGCATATATTTGTTTATATCTGTATATGTGTTATTACTGGTTTTGTGTTATATGTTGTATATATGTTTTATCTGGATTGTCTTGGTTTTTTGGGTGCTTGGTGATTACTCATAAGTCCTATACCCATACTTGGGCAAACTTTAAGATAGGACGGGCGGTATAGTCATGTTAACATTGAGGGAGTAATCCCAAAAAAGGAGGCATGAGATCCCCCACTCAGTGGAGGCCCCTTTGACTGTAGTGTCGTTTACCGAGTAATCGGGAAGATGTACTACTTTCGACTTGGGAGCCTACTGAAACTGAGGACCGTAGAATACCAAACCCATCTTGGACTTTTAGGTGTAGTGAAGAAGCTATGACGGAGTAATCTGGAAATGGTTGTCATGCGATACTATGCTCGGACGAGTCTTTCTTGAGAATATTACTAATTACTGAGTTAATCGAGAAGTTGGTAATATCCGAAGGAAGGATGTAGACTCTGGGAACCTATAGAACCTTGTTCGGCAGGTGATAACTTTTAGACTAATACCTTATGGGTAGTACCTTCAACCTCATGCTCGTGACGTTGAACCTATGAACCCTATATGTGTGATCTTGTGTGTGATTGCTGTATCATGAATCCATGCACTCATAAGCATCTTTTAGAGAAATCTTATTTCAAGGGATTTTAAAGGTTGACTGTTTGTGAATATCTTAGGTACTTTTAAAAATGGATTCTGGAAAGAGAAAGACCGGGAAATACAGTTTCAAGGATCCCAAGATAGATGAGTTGATCAGTCTAATCCCCGAGATCGAGTGTTCTGCATACTTTCAGAAGAAGTATGGGTCCATTATTCCTCTCATGAAGCTGAAGATGAAGGAGGGTATTCTCTCGATCGTGGTCCAGTTCTATGATCCGATGTATCATTGCTTTACTATTCCCGACTATCAATTGATGCCTACACTGGAGGAGTATTCTTATCTGTTGGATTTACCTGTTATTGGTCGTGTTCCTTTTACTAGTTTGGAGGGTGAGCCAAAACCACATGAGATTGCTGCCTTGATTCACCTGGGGAAGTATGAGGTGGAGGCCCATATGACTACTAAAGGGGGGATTAGAGGATTACCGGCTCAGTTCTTATTGGAGAAAGCTCGTTACTTTTCCAAAATGAAGAGTACAGTTGCTTTTGAGGCCATTTTTGCTCTACTTGCTTACGGGTTATTCTTATTTCCTAATGTGGACAGGTTTGTTGACATTAACGCTATCAGGATATTCATGATTGGAAACCCAGTTCCTACACTGTTGGGTGATACTTATTACTCTATCCATCTTCAGAATTCTTATCATGGGGGGATGATTATCTGTTGCACGCCTCTGTTGTACCGGTGGTTTATCTCTCATATGCCTCAGTCTGATGCTTTTTGGAATGTCAAGAAGGAACTCGTTGGGCTCCTAAGATCATGGCACCTACTCACTCGGATATTGATTGGTATCACCGAGTTTACTAGGATATAGAGATTATTGATAGTTGTGGTAGTTTCCCCAATGTACCTCTTCTTGGTACAAAGGGAGGAATTAACTATAACCCTGTTCTTGCACGACAGCAACTTGGTTATCCGATGAGGGGTAAACTGAATAATATTCATTTGAGTATTTCTTTCTGAAGGAAGGAGATTGCCATCAAATATACGAAAGAAAACCAGAGGTTGAAGGCTCAGATTTCTAGGCTCATGGGGAAGCGCCAGCGTAAAGATTGATCTCCATCAGTTCTTTTTCCCAGGATTTTAGATTTTATTTTCATCTTGTACTTGGAATCATTGAAACTTTTAATCCATTTTGGAGTTAGTATAATAAATTTTTTTCAGTATTTTTAAAGCGCTATTACTTTGATGATTGCAATATGTCTATAAACTTTAAATCCCTTGAAATATTAAATAACAGAGTAAAAATAATCATATGCATTGCATATCATGCATCATATTGCACATATTTCTTGCATTTGTTATGCATATCCAGGTGTCTTACCAAGTTTCTTTACTTCATTCAGCAAGCTGACTCATCACTACAACACTCGGGCTAATTTCAAAAAGAAGATGCACAACTTAGAACAAGAGAATCGCGAGCTGCGCGAGGAAGTTTCTGCTTTGAAGGCCGACATGGCCAATCTGACTACTCTGATGGAAGCTCTGGTGGCTGCTTAGAATCAACCACATAGTGTTCAACCCCAACCAACAAGGGAAAATACTGAAGCTCCGACTGTTTCCGTATCTGCTACTCCGGTTGTTGTTCAAAACCGTATGCCTCAAGGTTATCCATGGGGAATGCCAAAGAATTTTGCACCTGAAGGTTTCAATATTAGGCCTCAAGATACTCCAGTGGTTCAGACTATTGTTACTCCAGCACCTCCTGTGGTGCATGATGTTCTTGCTGCGCCTCCTTCAGTGAATATGGTTCCGTTAGTTAATGATGATGTGTGTCGTCCTATCCCTCCACCAAGTGAAGAATTGGGTCTTTATGACAAAATGGATGATTTTCAAGAGCAGTTTGACAAGATGCAGAGAGAGATGAAGACCCTCAGGGGGAAAGAGCTATTTGGGCAGAATGCGAATGAGCTATGCTTGGTCCCAAATGGTAAGATACCTGCTAAGTTTAAGGTCTAGGATTTTGAGAACTATAAGAGCAACACTTGCCCTCGTGGTCATCTGGTGATGTACGTGAGGAGAATGTCTACCCATACTGATGATCAGCGTCTGCTGATTCACTTTTTTCAGGATAGTTTGTCTGGTGCTGCGTTGAAGTGGTATATGAGTTTGGATAGCGCCAATATCCATAATTTTAATGATTTGGGAGAAGCATTCATCAAACAATACAAGTACAACATGGAAATGGCGCCTGACTGTGATCAACTTAGGGCCATGGTTTTGAAAGACAGGGAATCATTCAAAGAGTATGCGCAGAGATGGCGTGAGGTAGCCGCCCAAGTGATTCCTCCCATGGAAGAGAAGGAGATGACTAAGATTTTCTTAAAGACACTGGGTGATTTCTACTACGGAAGGATGGTAGCAAGCGCACCAAGTGACTTTACTGAGATGGTAGGAATGGGTATCCGCTTAGAAGAGGCTGTAAGAGAAGGTCATTTGACGAAGAGTGAAGGATCTGGAGGTGCGAAAAAGCCATCTTATGGGTTTACCAAGAATAAAGAAGGGGATACAAATGTTGTTATACAAGAGAGGAGGGTAAACGCTCCTAGAAGGAATTATCAGCGTCATCAGTAAGTCGCCTCAGTTACTCCTATTATGAATGTCGCTCCGACTATCATTGCTTATCAGAGACCGTCCCAGCAGGGGAATCAAGGGTATAATCAGATAAGGGAGAGTTATGAACCTATTCCCATGAGCTATACAAAGTTACTACCGGCATTTATTCAAAAAAATTAGGTCCAGACACGACCACCTTCTGCCATACCGTCACGATTGCCTTGGTATTACAAGGCAGACCAAACATGTGCTTTTCATCAGGGAGCACTAAGGCATAATGTCAAGAATTGTTATCCTTTGAAGACTGAGGTATAGAAATTGGTGAAGTCTGGTGTTCTATCTTTCAAAGACGTGGGACTTAATGTGAAAGATAATCCTCTACCCAAGCATGAGGGAGTAAATGCTGTGAATATGGTGGCCGGGTGTCCAGGCGACTTTTGGATTTTTGATATTAATCTGGTTAGAGGAATTTGGTGAAAATTCATGCATACCTCTGTGAATTTAGCTACTACACGCATGACCATGCCGGTTGTGCTATTTGCAGTATAAACATACAGGGTTGCGAGAAGATAAAGGCTGATTTACAGGAGATGATGGATGAGGGCCTCATCCACATAATTAGGCCTAGGGCAGAGTATGAAGAGGAAGTGAACATGGTTTCTGGATGTCCTAGTGAGTTCATAATTTTTGATGTGGAGTATATGAATGAGGACCTCGTGCAGTTGCATGCTACCTTCTGCCACACGGCTAGTCAGGTGGAACACCAATATGGATCTTGCATAGTTTGTTGTCGAGACCCCCAAGGATGTTCAATCGTGAAGAAGGGTGTTCAGTTGTTGTTAGATATTGGAACTATCAAGATCACAGGTCAGAGGGATGATTACCATGAAGTTGATATGATTGAGGTTTGTTTAACGGAAGAAGAGTCAGAGGAGGAGTATGCCTCCGCAAATTAGTCTTTCTCTTCAGACGAATATTTGTTTTCCAGAAATGACTCATTAATGACCGATTGCATTGAAGAAGGGGTAAACGTCATTGTGACTTGTTTTGGTGCACTCGCCCATTTTGAAGTGGAGTATCATAGCAAGCCAGCTGTTACCCCATTGGTAATAAGTTTTCCAGGTCCTATCCCCTATAAATCAGATAAGGCTGTGCCTTACAAATAGAACGCTACAATCTTGGAGGATGGTGTGGAGGTTCCCATCCAGACAATTCTTGATGTTGGAAATATAGCTGAAAATAACAGGTTGACCCGTAGCGATCGTGTGTTTGCACCGGTTGTTTGAAGAGATGTTGATGCTGGAAAGAAAGTTCCTGAGAATGATGAACCTAAGAAGTCTATGGGAGAGACTATCGGAGATATGTTAGAGAAAGAAGTAGATGATATTTTGAAGATAATTAAGATGAGTGACTACAGAATTGTAGATCAGCTACTGCAGACTCCTTCAAAAATATCCATCTTGGCTTTATTGATGAACTCCTCTACTCATAGAGAATCCTTGATGAGGGTACTAGACCAAGCTTTTGTGGAGAGTGATATGCCAATAGATCAATTCAGCAGTATAATAGGAAACATTACATCGTGTAATAACTTGAGTTTCTGCGATGATGAATTACCAGATGAAGGGAGGAATCACAACTTGGCCCTCCACATCTCTATGAACTGCAAGAATGATTCGCTATCCAATATTCTGATTGATAATAGATCCGCATTGAATGTTATACCAAGAAGTACCCTTATGAAGCCGAAATATCAAGGAACGCCTATGCGCCCTAGTGGTATCATTGTGAAAGCGTTTGATGGGTCAAGGAAATCTGTCATTGGTGAAGTGGACTTACCTATCCATATAGGACCACATTTGTTTCAGATAACCTTCCAGGTCATGGACATTGTTCCCGCTTACAACTGTTTTCTAGGACGGCCGTGGATACATGAAGCAGGGGCTGTCACTTCAACTTTACACCAGAAGCTAAAGTTCATGCGTGAATTGAAGGTGGTGATCATAAATGGGGAGAAGGCATTGTTGATATCTCATTTGTCCTCTTTCAGTATTGTAGAAGCTGATGAAGCTGCTGTTGGAACCCAGTTCCAAGCCTTATCCATTGATAACAAGAGGAAATGAGAATTCCATGATTTCGCTGAAGGATGCACAACAGGTTGTGCGTAATGGTCATAGTGATGTTTGGGGACGAATTGTGGATCCACCTGTAAACAAGAACAAAATTGGCTTAGGGTTCTCTTCGAAGAATGAAAAAGGTAAGGGCATGAAGCTGAAGTCTGCTGCAGGCAGGTATCAAGACATTTTCCGTAGTGGAGGCTATCTTCATCCGACTGTTTCCAGGATTAACGCCATTGTAGAGGATGAAGCAGAGCAGGAAATTCCGAATTATGTGACGCACGGAGTCAGGGTTCAGAACTGGATCACCATTGATGTTCCCTCTTGCATACATGTTTAAAAGTAATTTTATTTGTTAATCTTTCTTTTGAAAAGCTTTCACTCTGCCCAAGGTGGAAGTATTAATGATGTAGGGCTTATCTGTTTGCTGTGACTGTTAAGATAAAAACAAAGTTGTCTTTTCTTCCCAAATTATGTCTTTATTTTTATGCTTTTTTTCAGAAAGTGGTAATAAAAAAAACCTTTCAAAATAAATAATAACTGAAATTTAATCTGCATGATCACTTGTTATATGTGTCAGTTTCTAAATGAAATCACAAATCATATGTGCAGATTAATTAAAAAACATGTTGAATACAATGACCATGCACCCTTTCCCAACTTTGAATATCCTATGTATGGGGCTGAAGAAGAAGATTATGATGATATTCCAGAAGAGGTCTCACGGTTGCTTGAGCACGAGGAAAATACCATTCATCCATATAAAGAGCCTTTGGAAGTAATCAATTTGGGTTCAGAAGAAGATCCAATGGAAGTCAAGATTGGAGCATCACTGCATCCTGATGTGAAGAGCATGTTGATTGAGCTATTGAAAGAGTATGTGGATATTTTATCTTGGTCTTACCAAGATATACCCGGTCTAGATACATATATTGTCGAGCACCATTTGCCATTGAAGCCAGAGTGTCCGCCAATTAAACAAAAGTTGAGAAGAACTCACCCAGATATGGCAGTAAAGATTAAAGAGGAGGTTCTAAAGCAGATTAATGCTGGTTTTCTTGCAACGTCAGTGTAACCTCAATGGATTGCCAATATTGTTCCAGTACCGAAAAAATACGGAAAAGTCCGCATGTGCGTAGATTACAGAGATCTAAACAAAGCTAGTCCAAAAGATGATTTTCCAATGCCTCACATCGACATGTTAGTGGATAGCACAGAAAAATTCAAAGTATTCTCGTTCATGGACGGATTTTCCGGGTATAATCAAATAAGAATGGCTCCAAAGGACATGGAAAAAACAACGTTTATCACACCCTGGGGAACATTCTGTTACAGAGTGATGCCTTTCGGGTTGAAGAATGCTGGTGCGACATACCAGATGGCTATGAAAATCCTATTCCATGATCTGATGCACAAGGAAATTGAAGTAAATGTTGATGATATGATTTCCAAATCCCAGACTAAAGAAGGGCATATAGAAGATTTGTTGAAGTTGTTTAAGCGTTTGAGGAAGTATCGTCTCTGCTTGAATCCAAATAAATTCAGCTTCGGTGTTCGATCAGGGAAATTGTTTGGTTTCATTGTTAGCCAGAAATGAATTGAAGTTGACCCTGATAAAGTCAAGGAAATTCAAGAAATTCCAACACCGAGAACTGAAAAGCAAGTCAGAGGCTTCCTCGGGCGTTTGAATTATATTTCCAGATTCATTTCCCACATGATTGCAACATGTGAACCGATCTTTAAGTTTTTAAAGAAAGATCAAGGTTGTGTGTGGATGAATGACTGCCAAAGGGAATTTGAGAGTATTAAGGAATATCTGCTTGAACCTCTTATCTTGCTCCCTCCCGTAGAAGGAAGACCATTGATTACGTATCTGACAGTGTTAGATAAATCCATGTGTTGTACTCTGAGACAACAGGATGAAACCGGGAAGAAGGAGTTCGCCATCTATTATCTCAGTGAATAATTCACTGATTATGAGTCACGGTATTCCATGCTGTAAAAAAATGTTGTGCTTTGGCTTGGGAGGAAAAGCGTTTGCGGTAGTATATGTTGAATCACACCACTTGGTTGATCTCCAAAATGGACCCAATCAAGTACATTTTTGAAAAACCTGCTCTTACTGGAAGAATTAACTGCTGGAAGATTTTGTTATCTGAATACGATATCGAATACCACACTCAAGAGGCTATTAAAAGTAGTGTGTTGGAAGATTATCTTGCTCACCAACCAGTGGAGGATCACCAGTCTGTAGAATATGAATTCCCCGATGAGGATGTGATGTTCCTGAAAGTGAAGGATTGTGATGAGTCGTTGCCTGAGCAAGGGCCTGACCTTGAATCTCCTTGTATTATGATATTTGATAGATCTGTGAATTCTTATGGTAAAGGAATTGGTGCTGTGATTGTCACTCCTCATGGACCGCACATTCCTTTTACTGCAAGGTTAACATTCGATTGTACTAATAATATGGCAGAATATGAGGCTTGCATCATGGGTCTCGAAGAAGCTATTGATCTCAGAATTAAAATTCTCGATGTGTATGGTGATTCAACTTTGGTAATAAATCAGATTAAAGGAGAATGGAATACTCGTCACCCCGGCTTGATCCCTTATAAAGATTATGCTAGAAGATTATTACCATTCTTCAATAAAGTTGAATTCCATCACATCCCTAGAGAAGAAAATCAAATGACAGATGCTCTGGAAACCCTGGCTTCTATGTACCAAGTGAATACTTGGAATGATATACCCCGAATTGCGGTTCAACAACTGGATAGGCCCGCTCATGTGTTTACATCAAAGGAGGTAGCATATGAAAAACCTTGGTATCATGATATCAAGCATTTTCTTCAGACTCAAGAATACTCGATCGGTGCATCAAAGAAAGATAGAAAGACACTGAGAAGATTGGCTGGCAGTTTCTTCCTCAATGAAAAGGTGTTATACAAGAGAAATTATGACATAATCTTGCTCAGATGCGTGGATAGACACAAAGCAGAGATGTTAATGCATGAGATTCATGAAGGTTCATTTGGCACTCATGCCAATTGACATTCAATTGCTAAAAAGATGCTAAGGGAAGGTTACTATTGGTTGAGAATGGAATCTGATTATTATAAGTTTGCAAAGAAGTGTCATAAATGCCATATTTATGCAGACAAGGTCCACGTGCCTCCGACACTTCTCAATTTGATTTCCTCCCCGTGGTCTTTCTCTATGTGGGGTATTGACATGATTGGGATGATAGAACCCAAAGATTCGAATGGACAACGTTTATCTTAGTAGCATTTGATTACTTCATCAAGTGGGTAGAAGCTGCTTCATATGCCAATGTTACTAAGAAGGTTGTTGTGCGCTTTAGTAAGAATAACCTTATATGTCGGTATGGTATTCCAAGAAGGATTATCACTGACAATGGCTCGAATTTGAACAACAAGATGATGACAGAACTGTGTGAAGAATTCAAGATTGTCCATCACAATTCATCTCCATACAAGCCTAAGATGAATGAAGTTGTTGAAGCTGCTAATAAGAATATCAAGAGAATTATCCAGAAAATGGTTGTTACTTATAAGGATTGGCATGAAATGCTTCCTTTTGCTCTGCATGGATATCGAACATCTGTCTGCACTTCAACAGGAGCAACCCTGTTCTCCTTGGTGTATGGAATGGAAGTTGTACTCCCTGTCGAGGTAGAGATTCCCTCGCTATGTGTGATAATGGAAACCAAGTTGACAGAGGCTGAATGGGTCCAGAATAGGTTTGACCAATTGAATTTGATTGAGGAGAAGAGAATGGCAGCTTTGTGTCATGGCCAGTTATATCAGAGAAGAATGAAGAAAGATTTTGATAAAAAGGTCAAACCTCGTGAATTCGGAGAAGGTGACCTCGTGCTCAGGAAGATAATGTCTTTCAACATTGATTCTAGGGGCAAGTGGACTCCCAATTTTGAAGGCCCATACGTTGTCAAGAAATTCTTCTCTGGTGGTACATTAATTCTTGAAACTATGGATGGCGAGGAGTTCCCACGTCCCATGAATGCTGACGCAGTCAAGAAATACTTTGCCTAAAGAAACAAAAGAACATCTCGCTAAGTTGAAAACCCAAAAAGGAGTATTAGGCAAAAAGGAGCGTCTCAGTAGGCCGAAAACCCGAAAGGGTGGTCTAGGCAAAAATTAGAGACATAAACAGAATAAAATTCCCGCTAAGTTGAAAACCCGCAAGGGTAGCTTATGCAAAGTTATATATCTATTGTGTCAGCATACGCACGATAACTGTTGTACCCCAAAATTTGCCCTCCCATATTCCTCAAGATTTGTCAAGAATGATCTTCAAAATTGCTCAAAATGGCTCAAGGGTTGTACAGTCAAAACCATCTCCTAAGACAGCTGAAATTAGGGTTTTGGTTCTTTCAAGGAATTTGGGGTTTCCAATGGTTCAATCAAGTCTCATAGGCCTATATGCATTCTCTAGCACCTACATGCCAAGTTTCAAGACTCACAGTGCTAATTTGCACAGTCAAAAGCTCCATTTGACCTACAGTCAACTGCAAGGGCAAAATGGTCATTTTGTAGTCAAAAGTCAGAATTCTTGGTCAACATCTTATTTTGAGTTCACAATCATCATTTGATCAAGTCTTGATCATGATTCCACAAGAATAGCTCAAAAATTATCAAGATGCAAAAAGTTACTATTTTTGGACAGCAAAAAAGTCAACTGTACTTTGACAAGGGCATAACTTTTTCATGGTTTATCATAAAAATCCCATCCAAAGCTCATTTTGAAGAGAATGTAATTTCCTACAATCCATCTTCACACTCCAAGATCAAGAGATGCTCTCACAAAAAGTTATCAATTTTTACATTATAGGTCCTTTTCAAAAGTCAACAAAAGTACATTTTGAGTCAAAGGCCATAACTTGAGATTGGTAAATCCAAATGACATGGGACCAAAGGCATTGGTTACAGGACTTCAAGGGCTTTCCAAAATATCCAAGAACATGGTCATGTGATCAAAATTGAGAAAGTTGTGCATTGGAGAAGTTGGGAAATTTTCATGAATTTGCAAAAGTCAACTTTGCTCAAAACACCTTCTTTTTGCTAATGGGCCTCAAATCTCTTCTTGAAACTTCACCCCTGACTTATGCACGACCCACCAAGCTTAATTGGATTTATTTTCTTATTTTTATTGATTAATTTTATTTTTAATACATATTAATTCATTTAATTAATTTAAATTATAAGAAAATAGAAGATTTGATTTTTAAATAAATTTGTGAACCAAATATGACCTAAACATGCTGGCAAATTTGTGCACAAGTCAAAGATACAAAAAAAATCCAAATTTGGCAACATTGTTCAATAATGGAAAATCAAGAATATTTGATTTTCAATCAAGGATTTAATCTTCAATGCACATGGGTTGGATCCAAAATTTTGACCTAATTTGATTCTCTTATACATAAGCAAGCAAACCATACCCTAGCACACGTAAAAAAAAGCTGCAGAAACGACCCTGTCAAATTCAAGAAATTTCAAGAAAAGTCAAAACCTGTTCTTGCATTCTAGGCCAATTCAAGGAGTTTTGACCATCCAAATACATTGTAGGAGATACCAGGAACAATTTGCAATCGAATTCAAGCACCAAAGCTCAAAGAATCGTCACATACAGTCCCACAGTTTGCACTTTTGATTCAAAACTATATATCTTAATTCATGCGCATTTAACATGTTTTTGTGATGGTTTTGCATTGCTAGAGATCATACAAAGCTAATGGAATGATTTAATTGAACCATGGTTTCCTGAATAGAGATATGCCATGACTGAATCTCTAGGGTTTTCAATCTTTAAATTAGGGCTTTCTAAACTAGGAAAAATTGGGACTAATAAGATACATGGTTGAAATCGTGAGGCCAAGACGATTCCAACCCACACCTCACGAAACATTTATGATTGCCGTGTGCCTAATCGCTATTTTTCCTTGCAGGAAGTAGTGGGGGTTAAAAACCCCTGTTATCTGATTCTAATTATACAAGAAAAAGGTTGAAGACGATGATGTGTTATCATCCGATTGGTCCATTTGAAAAGCGCGCGTTATTTTTTTATTTTACAGCATATTGATTAGTTTCCCCATATAATAATTGTCTCTTATTCCAATAACAAATAAAGAAGCTTAGTGGAGTGGTTGGTGCGTTGGCCTGGAAGCATTGGGACCTGGGTTCGAATCCCAGGTCCCCCAAACGTTTATTTAATTTTTCTCTTCAGGTATTCCCATGCTATGCCCAGGAGGGGGTCTACCATGTGTCTCAAATTTCCAAGCGCCAGATGGCCAGCAAATTAGATCCAATGGCCAAAGCTGGGTCCTCACCAAACTCCCTGGTCAACATATGCGTGGATAACTGGAAAAGCCAAATAGGCTGGAAGCATAACGGGCTTCAGAATTGCTGATATACCTCAAAATTAGGCCCAACACCCCCTTCAAGTTTATTTCTTTTCTTTTCTTTTTTATTTCTTTCATTTAATTATTTTTTATAATTATTATTTTCACTAACAAATTAATATTTATATTTTCATAATAAAAATAAAAAAACATAAAAAATATAATATTTTTATTTATTAGATTTAATTAGTTATTTTGTAAATAAATAAGTAATTAATTAATTTAGTGTTAATTAGGTTAATTTTAACTTTTTTTGCAATAATTTAAAATTAATGTAGAATTAGGGTTTTTAATAACTTTTGACCATCTTTTATTTTTTCCTTAAACATTCAAAAAACCAAAAAAATATTTCTTTTTATTAATTAATTAGTTTAGGTTTAATTTAATTCATAAATAACAAAAATCTCCTTCTTTCTAAAAAAAAAAGGGTCAAAACCCTAAAGACTCCCGGATTCAATTTTTCCCTCGCGCATATTATTTTTTATTAATTTTTTATCATATAATTGTATTTGCTTCGAGGATGTAATAGCTTTTAATTAGGACTTTTTATCGCTTTCATTTAATTTCCCGCAATTTACTTTTTCAAGGGTTTGTTTTTGGCGATGTAAATACCCGACGCCTTGTAATAGCTTAGTTTTATTTTCCGCAACAATTAATTGCTAGATATATGTTAACTAGGCTATGCATGACAAGATCTCTCTTAAATTAAAATCAATTGTAGCTCACCATACCATGTACAAAGATAACATAACTGAAACCTGACACACTCGCACATGCCACTCTTAGGGTACGCCTCACTTGGTTGCCTCGACGTGGTCATTGAGTATAGGGTGTTTTAGAGGTCTCCCTCCTGTCTAAAGATCAAAAGTTGCCTCAAAACGGTTGCCTCAATAAAAAATGATCTAGGGCATTAGGGTTACCGCTAAGGCGTCCTACCATTGCTTTAGTGACCACATGTCCCATTAATCGAATTGACCCGAAAAACTCCAACGACGGTGCTACCTACTTCTCAATAGTGGGATGGCACTGTCTAAAGGACATTTACACAGCTTAATTCCTTTTGAGTAGGTAGAGGTTATTAGATACTTGCTCTTTCAAAATAAACCAACTTTTCGCACTTACACTTTTTCAAACAATGTTTTCAAACAATGTTTTCAAACAACACTTCATACACTCTTGAGGACAAATACAAGAGTTAAATCGAAGTTTTCAAACAAAACTTTTTCAAAACCCACAAACACAAGAAAAGCAAAACTTTTTGAAAACAGTGAGCAAGTACCTAAGAGCCCGTGGATAACCACAGATAGAAAGGGTGCTAACACCTTCCCTTTCTATAATCTACCTCCCGAACCCGAGAAACATCTCGAAAAGGAATTTTGCTGTGCTTTTGTCCTTTCCTTGTTGGAGAAAATAAAAGACGGTGGCGACTCTTGCTTACCGCGACATTTTGCAAAAACAAACGCAAACGCGAACCAGCATTCCAAAACAGTCAGTTCTATTTCCACCGATCACAGAACTGGCGACTCTGCTGGGGAAACATTATAAGTGAGGTTTACCTTAGGATTAGATCATTGTGTTTTCAATTGTATGCTTTGTATGATTTATCTTTGTGGGCTTGTATCGGAGTTCTATAGATCCTAACCCGGATCTGGGGGTACCCTTTAGGTAAGTAGCAATAAACTGTGAGGGATCTGTCCGGCATAGACCGACACGGATGAAGCAGTAGCTACGTTGGTGTGACACCTTGGTCTGTACCGATATCCCTTGTGTTGGAACAAGGAGAATATGGGTCTTCTGAGGAGTCATTAAGCACCAACTGACCTTAGAACCATAAATTGACCAACTTGGCCATAGAACAGTAGCAGTATGCTACACTCATTGAGGCTAAACTCTCGCGATGGTTCCGGCTGCAAGAAATGGTTGCCAAACTGGAATTATGACCGATTGAGGGTAGTCAGTGATTTTGAGATCCTCTAGAACCCGGTTACTATTTTTAGGACAAGTCTTAACCAACTGAAACTGAAAGAGGGTAGTACCTAAACTTCATGCCAGCCTAAAATCTAAGGGTTCTTTTGTGTGACTTATGTGCCTTTACCGTGTTTGCCTTTTGTGAATACTTGTGGTGCGCCTTTACCATGACATCATAACATCATAACATTGCATGCATCCTGCATAAGGACTAACCCATTTCAAAGACAAGAGGGTTTCATCTTTGCTTTGTTTTGTAGGACATCATGATGCCCATGCGTAGGAATACTATCCGGCTTAACTTTGTTCAACCACCTGCTTTGCTCAAAGAATTGGTTGACAGGATTCCAGACACTACTTCCTTCATCAAGAGGCATGGTTCTCTTCTCGGTTTAGTCACCTCAAAGTGGGACCTACAAATGATGAGTGTCTTGATCCAGTTTTATGATCCCCTATACCATTGCTTCACCTTTTAAGACTTCCAGCTAGTCCCTACCCTGGAAGAATTCTCTGAGTTACTTGGTATCCCTGTTTTGGAGCAGACTCCATTCACTGGTTGGGAAAAGTCTCTCAGGCCTGAAGAGATTGCTGCAGCCCTTCCCTTGACTAAAGAGGAGGTAACGGCTAACTGGGAGACTAGAAGTGGAGTTAAGGGCTTCTTGGCCAAGTTTCTGGTTGGCAAAGCTAATTGTTTCTGGAATAACTTAGACTTCAGAGCGTACGAGGACATTCTGGCTCTCTTAATCTATGGTCTGGTATTGTTTCCAAATCCTGACACCTTTGTTAATGTCAACGCCATAAGGATCTTCATATCTCGGAACCCTGTACCCACTCTCTTGGGTGATATCCTTCAACAAATCTATACTCGTACCGCCCGCAAGCGGGGAACTTTGATGTGTTGTGCTCCTTTATTAGCGAGGTGGTTTATTTCGCACCTCCCTAAGTTCGTACTGAAGAACAAAGAAGGAAGGGGTTGGGCTCATAGGATAATGTCTCTTACTGATAATGACGTCATTTGGACTCTCAAAGGTTTAGATGAGGTGGCCGTTATTGATCGTTGCGGAGAGTATCCTAATGTTCCTTTGATCGGAACCCATGGAGGAATCTCTTATAACCCATGTTTAGCTCTCCGTCTGTTTGGAAGATCCAGAAGAGAAGGGCCTCATGAGATGTTGATACCTCATATCGTCTTTGAGTTTCAGGTAGATAGCGACAAGCTGCGTCGTAGATTCATCAGGGCTTGGGATAGAATTCACAAAGCTGACCCACATGAGTTGGGACCAAAGACCTCTCTGCCAATGGAGTCCTATTTCAGATGGGTCCGCATCCGTGCCCAAAAGTTAGGTATGCCATACGAAGCTGTCAGGCCTATTACTCTTGAAGTTGCTGATAAAGACGGGGTTCCTCCAACTACTCTCCATCCTCATACACCCACTGATATTGGTACACTAAAGAGGTCTTGGGTGCAACTGCAGGAAGAACAGGATTCTTATCGGGAGAGGCTCAACGAATAAGAACAGAAGATCCAGAAGCTGACTAAGCAATTGGAGAACGAGCGGATCCTAAATGATTATATCTGCATTGAGAAAAAGAGGCCATGGGAACATTGATGAACCTATTGATGATTTCTTTTACGGTTTTATTTACTTTTCAGTATTTCCATTCTTGTAACGCCTAAGGGCAATTTGTTGAACAATTTAAATTCCGAAGTTGAAACTAATAAAGTGTGTTTCCTTTCTTGTCTACAAATTTGAATCTCGATTGTCTTTGAAAACATAAATCATACGCATTTCATTTCATCATATGCATAACAGGTACCCCTTTTACATGTCACTTATCTTCTTCGCTGTTTATTTCAGAAATCATCATGTCTACTGAACCTTCCACTGAACAAGCTATCAAGGCCCTCCAAGCCCAGAATGCCCAGTTCCAAGAGTTGGTTATGAGCCTAGCCCAGGGTCAACAGGATTTGAAGACTCTGATCCTGAAAGAAAGGAAGAAGAAGAGGACCGTCTTATTCAACACTGGACGCAGATTTGGGAATGGACTGTAGAATAAGGTTGATCTGACTACCTCATCTGTAGGGAAAGACATCCCACAAGAGAGAAGGGTTCCTAGTCCCGTGGTCTCCGACAACGAGACGGATTATGATGAAGAATAGTATCCTCCTGCTGAGGATAGGTACAAACAATTGGAGGACCGCTTGAGCGCTATGGAGATAGAGAATGTGCCCGGACTGGACTTCGGAGACCTAGGCTTATCCTCGGGGGTGGTGATTCCCCATAAGTTTAAGGCGCATGCCTTTGCCAAATATGACGGAGCCTCCTGCCCAAAGCTGCACCTCCGGTCATACGTAAGGAAGATCCAGCCTTACACAGCGGATAAGAACTTGTGGATCCACTTCTTTTAGGACAGTCTTTCAGGGACTCAACTCGAATGGTTCTATCAGCTGGATGGAGCCAGTATCTGTAACTGGGAGGATTTGGCTACTGCGTTCTATAAGCAGTATCAATATAATTCCGACCTCGCTCCTATGCGTACCCAACTCCAGGGTATGTCAATAGGGACAAGTGAAGGATTTAAAGAGTATGCTCAAAAGTGGAGAGACCTTGCCGGAAGGGTGCAGCTGCCTTTAACTGATCGTGAGCTTGTTGATATGTTCTTGGGGACCCTGTCTGGTCCATTCTTTAACCATTTGATTGGGAACTCTTCAGCTGGGTTTACAGACCTTATCTTGACTGGTGAGAGGGTTGAAGCTGGTATCAAGTCTGGGAAGATACAGAAAGGTGCCTCGTCGAGCACCGAGAAAAAACCATTCAAGAAAGAATCCAGTGCTGTCTATGGTTCAAGGAGACCAAATAGATCTGAAAACCGCCAAGCTGTCAACGTGGTGGTTATTTCAAAACCTGCCAGTGCTCCTCAGCGTCACAACCAACAAAGAGAAGAGAGACCTAGAAGGCAATTCACTCGTCTCAGCATGACCTTGTCCCAGATATTGCCGCAGTTGTTGAAGACCAATTTGGTAACTCTAAGGGAAGCCCTGGAGAATCCGAACACTACATCTTCAAAGTATAACCCCAACGCCCGCTGCGCTTATCATTCTGAGAGCCGGGGGCATAATACGGATGATTGCTGGACTTTGAAGAATAAGGTCCAAGACTTGATTGATGCAAAAGAGATTGAGTTTGAGGCGCCCGAGAGGCCCAATGTTGTGACTGCTCCCATGCCCAAACATGGAGTAAATGATGTAGTGGAAGACTTGTTTGTAGCCTCTGTGGATGACATTGTTGCCCCGTTGTTGACTGTCAAAAGGAACCTGTTGCTAGCCAGTTTATTTTCGGGATGTAGTGAAGGTTGCCATCTATGTTCTGTTTCGCCTACTGGTTATCCATCTTTGAAGTCAGGCATCCAAAACCTGATGGATAATAAAGAGATCCTGTTCGAGAAGATTGTTGTTCCTGCCACCCCTACTGAAGAAGTTTCAATTGTTACCATTTTCAACAATTCTCCCAAGGCTCCCTCGAGGAAGCCTGTCAGAATTACGCCTGTTCAAAAGATTGCACCCATAATCATCACTGTTCCAGGGCCTATTCCCTACACCTCTGACAAAGTTGTCCCGTGGCACTATGGGGCAGATGTTTATGTTCTTAGAGTTAAGCAAGAGTTTGATACTAATACCGACGTCAGTAATATCACCGGGCCTGCCAAAGTCACCCGCAGCGGTAGGCTTTTCTCACCTGATATTGCTCCACCAGTTGCCCGAAGACCTGTTGTCATTTCACATGCAAGTGTACCTACTTCCCTGCCTGATCAAGTTCCTATTTCTACCCCTGTGGCCGAGTCATCTGACGCCCGGGGCAAAGGGATCGCTACTGATATGCCTGCCCAGACGGAGGCACCAAAGACCACCACTGTTGAAGCTTCCAAACAAGAGATGGAAGAGATTCTGAAGATTATTAAGAAGAGTGACTTTAATATAGTTGAGCAGCTAGGGCAAACCCCATCAAAGATTTCTATGTTATCACTGTTTTTGTGTTCAGAGGCCCATGCCAAGGCTCTGATTACCTTTCTGAAGACGGCCCACATTCCACAAGAGACGTCAGCTGATCAATTTACCGATTGTGTGGCCAACTTAACTACTGATAATGGTTTGGGTTTCTCTGACGCTGATCTCACTGCTAAAGGGAAGAACCATAACGATGCCCTGCATGTCTCCATTGAATGCAGGGGCACTACTCTTGCACATGTGTTGGTTGACACTGGGTCCTCATTGAACGTCTTGCCCAAGAAAGCTCTAGACAGGTTGGATTGCGAAGGGTTGGAGCTAAAGCCAAGTAACATTGTTGTCCGGGCCTTTGATGGGTCTAAAAGGATGGTGCATGGTGAAGTCGATATTCCAATTAGAGTTGGTTCTCAGGTCTTCAATTCTACATTCTACGTGATGGACATCCGACCGTCCTATTCTTGTCTGCTGGGTCGACCATGGATCCATAAAGTTGGGGCTGTGACCTCCACACTCCATCAGAAGCTGAAGTACCCGGTCAAAGGGAAGATTGTGACAGTGCAGGGGGAGGAAGAATACATGGTCAGCCACCTCAACTCGTTCCGGTACATAGAGATGGATGGGGAGTTCATTGAGACCCCCTTTCAACACTTTGAAGAAGTTCCTCAGACACTGGCATCAACTGAGACTGTAGATGAAGATTCTCCTTTGAAGATGGCTTCCTTAAAGGATGCCCGGGTTGTTATTGAGAAGGGTAAGTATGCAAACTGGGGCCGACTTCCTGATTTCACTCAGAAGACTGACAAGTTTGGTTTGGGTTTCACTGTAGAAGCTCAAAGGGCCGTTCGTAGTGCAAGGATTGGAAGACCTCATGTGTTCATCAGCAACTCGGGAGTAAATGCCATCGAAGAGGACGTGGAGGAATCAAAATTCGACAGCTGGATATACCCTACGACCAACAGTGAACCAAACAACTGGACGGCGAAAGACTTCGTCCCTATTACTTTTATTCCTCAGTAATGAATTCTTTTGTTTTGAATTTGTAACAGACAATATTGTGGAACTTTATGGCCCGGTGTCTTACCCGGGGCATCGTGGCTTCATTTGTGAGGGCTTTTGTGTGTCATTTTCATATATCATTGATAAAAGCATTGGACGTTTTTTTCATTTTAAATCTTGCGCTCCTTGTCTTTCCTTATTATATATTGCAAAAACAGCTATTTACACACACTCACATATACAGGTCCCAATCCACTCTGGATCTCACTGGTAACGACTCTGCTACTGCCAGATATGACTTCGAAAATCCGATCAACTTAGCCGAAGACGAAGGTGAAGATGATTGCGAAGTTCCCGGTGAGCTTGCAAGACTGCTAATCCAGGAAGAGAGGGCCATTCAGCCACATGAAGAGCCAGTGGAAACAGTGAATCTGGGTACTGAGACAGACAGGAAGGAAGTCAAGATCGGTGCAAATCTGGAGCTTAGTGTGAAACAACGGTTGGATCAGATGCTGCATGACTACGTGGAAATCTTTGCCTGGTCTTACGAAGATATGCCTGGGTTGGATACTGACATTGTGGTTCATCACCTGCCTACTAAGGAAGAATGCCCTCCGGTAAAACAGAAGGTTCGCCGTATGCGTCCAGAGATGTCCGAGAAAATCAAAGCTGAGGTTATGAAACAATTTGACGCCGGTTTCCTAGCAGTGACTTCTTACCCTCAGTGGGTTGCCAATGTGGTTCCGGTACCGAACAAAGATGGTAAGGTCAGAATGTGTGTGGATTACAGGGATTTGAACAGGGCGAGCCCTAAGGATGACTTTCCTCTGCCTCACATCGATGTTCTGGTTGACAACACTGCTTAGCATAAGGTATTCTCCTTCATGGACGGTTTCTCCGATTATAATCAAATCAAGATGGCTCCCGAAGACATGGAGAAGACCACTGTTGTTACTCA
Organism: Vicia faba; assembly: GCA_948472305.1. Lineage (NCBI taxonomy): Eukaryota > Viridiplantae > Streptophyta > Magnoliopsida > Fabales > Fabaceae > Vicia > Vicia faba. The sequence continues at coordinate 529,440,518 of OX451740.1, read as the reverse complement.
GTGGGGCACCTTTTGCTACAAGGTCATGCCTTTTGGGTTGAAAAATGTTGGGGCAACGTATCAGCGTGCCATGGTTGCTTTGTTTCATGATATGATCCATCATGAGATTGAAGTATACGTCGATGATATGATTGCAAGGTCCCAAACTGAGGAGGAACACCTTGACCATCTACAGAAGCTGTTTGACCGGTTGAAGTTGTACAAGCTGAGATTAAACCCGAACAAGTGCACCTTCGGAGTGAGATCTGGAAAATTTCTAGGCTTCGTCGTGAGCGATAAAGGTATTCAAGTGGAACCTTCCAAAGTGAAAGCCATACAAGAGATGCCAGTTCCCAAGACAGAGAAAGAAGTCAGAGGCTTTCTAGGACGGCTGAACTACATTGCCCGATTCATCTCACACCTAACTTCTACTTGTGAACCAATCTTTAAGCTACTGAAGAAAGATCAAGTAGTACGTTGGAACGATGAATGTCAGGCCGCTTTCAAAAGAATCAAAGAGTATCTCCAAGATCCACCTATTCTTATGCCACCAGTTGAAGGGAGACCTCTAATCTTATACTTGACAGTACTCGACAACTCAATGGGATGTGTGCTGGGTCAGCATGACGAGTCTGGCCGAAAAGAGCACGCTATTTATTACCTTAGCAAAAATTTTACCGACTGTGAGACCCGATACTCACTGCTCGAGAAAACTTTATGCACTTTGGTATGGGTTGCTCGCCGGCTAAGATAGTATATGCTGACTCACACTACTCTGTTGATTTCAAAAATGGATCCAATCAAGTATATCTTCGAAAAGCCTGCCTTGTCCGGAAGAATAGCAAGATGGCAGATGATCTTGACTGAGTACGACATCCAGTACACGACTCAAAAAGCAATCAAGGGAAGTGTATTGGCAGACCATTTGGCACAGCAGGCAGTGGACGACTACCAGTCTATGAACTTTGAATTTCCAGACGAGAATATCATGGTAGTAACTGACTGCGAGATACCTGGACTGGATGAAGGACCTGAGGAAGGATCCTGATGGTCTATGCACTTTGATAGAGCTTCAAACGCTTTGGGTAACGGTATTGGCGCTGTGATCATATCTCCTAAGGGCTCTCATACTCCGCTCACCGCCCGACTGTGTTTTAACTGCACCAACAATATGGCAGAGTATGAAGCATGCATTATGGGTCTTCGAGCTACAATTGGTAGACCATCGGTAGTGAACATCGATGTTTGTTATCTTTTTGCTACCCTCAGTGAACATTGGTAGTTCATCGTCCATGAACGGTGGTGCTATGATATTTTCTCTTTCTACCTTCAGTGAAAGTTGGTAGACCATCGACAGTGAACATCGATGTTTATTATCTTTTTGCTACCCTCAGTGAACGTTGGTAGTTCATCGTCAGTGAACGGTGGTGATATGTTATATTCTCTTTCTACCTTCAGTGAAAGTTGGTAGACCATCGGCAGTGAACATAGATGTTTGTTATCTTTTTGCTACCCTCAGTGAACATTGGTAGTTCATCGTCAGTGAACGGAGGTGCTATGATATTTTCTCTTTCTACCTTCAGTGAAAGTTGGTAGACCATCGGCAGTGAACATCGATGTTTATTATCTTTTTTCTACCCTCAGTGACGTTGGTAGTTCATCGTCAGTGAATGGCGGTGATATGATATATTCTCTTTCTACCTTTAGTAAAAGTTGGTAGACCATCGGCAGTGAACGTTGATGTTTATTATCTTTTTTCTACCCTCAGTGAACGTTGGTAGTTCATCGTCAATGAACGGCGGTGCTATGATATTTTCTCTTTCTACCTTCAGTGAAAGTTGGTAGACCATCGGTAGTGAACGTAGATGTTTATTATCTTTTTTCTACCCTCAGTGAACATTGGTAGTTCATCATCAGTGAACGACGGTGATATGATATTCTTTTTCTACCTTCAGTGAAAGTTGGTAGACCATCGACAGTGAACGTCGATGTTTATTATCTTTTTGCTACCCTCAGTGAACATTGGTAGTTCATCGTCAGTGAACGGAGGTGCTATGATATTTTCTCTTTCTACCTTCAGTGAAAGTTGGTAGGACATTGGGAGTGAACGTCGATGTTTGTTATCTTTCTCTCTGCCTTCAGTAAACGTCGGTAGCTTCGCCTTCGGTAGAAGTTGGTGTATCCTTTGACCATTCTACCATCCTCTTTGATTCAGGTCTTTTGGTCTACCCGTGATTTATTTTCCTAATGGGGTTGCTCCTTTTTTTATTTATTATTTTTGCATCCCCAGTGATACTTTGTGTCTCTTCGGTCCTGTTCATATGCATAAGCATTTGCATGGCATCTTAGGGCCAAAAATAGGGTTTGTTTTATATTTAAGTATCTTCGATCGCGTCGACACAAAGATTTTTAACCTTCGTATCTCCGGATAGAAGAAACTTAAATAAGGGCAGGTGTTGTACCCCAATTTTTGCCCCTAAGATCCCTTCATCATACCATGTTGGTTTATTCACAACAAGATTTCACTAGGATTCTTGGTTCCCCTCCCTACTTTGAGTTTTTCTCCTTTTGAGGGATTACCAAGCACCTTGACTTATGTTCCTTTTGTGAACATGAATATTGTTTTTATTTCATCATTTAACTAATAAAATTCAATGTTGGCTTGTCTTGCTTGTTATCCATGTAGGTAAGGGCAATGAGATTTAACAAGTTACTCCATAAGTTCATCAGTTTATTTCCATGCCCTAATCAATAAAGCTTGAGAAGTTCAAACCTCACCATTGGATTTGTTTTGGAAGGATTGGCATGTCATGGTTGCTTTGGTTCATCACATTTCAAGGTTATTAGATTTGACTCAAAAGTACAAGGGGTTTTGATTGGAGAAGTTGTCATGTTTGGACAAGGTTTTGTTCCCATTGGTCACAAGATCATATTTCTATCAAATTTAAAGATATGGAAGTGGTTTTGGTAGCTATGAATCCTCATTATCATCCTCAGTAACTTCTATTCACAAAGCAAGAATATTGGTACAAGAAGTTTGTTCAAGCTTGTCAAAGTTCGTCAAAGCATTTTCTTGATCTAGGAGCTAGGGTTTTGAACTTCAAAGGAGCATATCTTGCTCACCTTTTGTTATTTTTGAATGATTCCAAATACATCCTTCTCTTAAAATGGTTATAAACAAATCAATTCAAAAATTCCAAAGAGTTTTCATGTGGAAGAAACTTGGTGAAGAAGAAAGATTACAAGTCCTCCAGATGAATCCCCAATTTTCCATATGTGATTTCCAATGATCATAACTTGGTCAATTTTTATCACCTTGAGCCCATTCTTTTTCAAAAATTATCTTTAGGATGTGAACTTTATGCCTTTTTTTATGTGCAAAGTGTGAAAATGAATGGAAGTTTCATTAAAGATGCAAAAGATTATAGGTCATTTCATGAAATTTTGCCAACTTCAACAAGTCATAACTTTCTCAAATTTTGGAGATTTTGAATTATTCAAGTTTCAAAATGTAATTCAAGAGATCTACTTCATGCCATCTTTTTTGATCAAGAGAAAATTCCAAGTGGAAGGCCATGTTTGGATGCAAGACATTATAGGACATTTTTTATGAAGAATTTGAAATATTTCTAAGTATGGAAAGTCAACCCTTTTTCTTCAACTTTGACTCAATATAAATTTCAGATCAAGCATCCATTTAACTCCATTCTTTTTCCATTTCAAAGCTTGTAACCTCATCTTTCTAAAGCATCAAGAATCATGCCTTAAGACCCCTTGAGCTAAGAATGTCATAGTTTCAAAAATAGTAACTTGGAATTGAAGTTTCCTTGCAAGTCAGAACTTGAATTTCATGTTACAACCTCTAAACCTCAAATTAACATGTGTTTTAGGTCTAAACATGATTAGCCAACTTTCCCAAGTGGATTAGTGCATCAAAACGCAAGAATTGGATGAGTTTTGGTGAAGTTTGGATCACACTTCACTCGTGCATCAGGTTTGCACGAAGTCCCTCCAAAATTCATCATTGACTCTTCCTTTTGATCCCATTCGCTTCTCCTATAAATACATGAACTATCCCATTCATTTTCCCAAGCTTGGATAGCCAGAATCACCCTGCCAAACTTGCTCCATAACTCAATTTTCTGTAACTTCAAAATCCATTCTCAAGCCTTTGTTAGTCCAATTTTTCCATCAATTCACCTTCCTTGATCTTCTCTGAAGCTAACAACATAATTACATTCAAGAATCGTGCCATATACTGCTCCATAGAAGTCCAGTTTCAAAGCTCTGCAACTCAACTTCAATAGGTAGATTCCTTCATCAATTCTTCAAAATTCTGATATCATTGTGTTTCTCTCGTTGCGTTGGTTCTAGTCGCAACACTTACCTTTTACTGGAAACAAGTTTTGACCATGAAATTTCAAATCCATTTTCAAAACTTTTCTTCCAAATTGCTTGAGCTACAGTTTATATAAATTTGGCGCGAGGGTGTGGTTGTCTTCGTCTTGAAGAGATGAAGCGAATGGCATAGGTCTGAGCTTCTGATTTTATAGTTTGAGAGACCTGCAATTTCTAACGCCCGTAATTTAATTAATCATTTAATTAAATTATTTTTGGAATATTTGTGAAGAAGTGTTATATTATAATTGGATTTATTTTATTAAGTGGAGAAATAATAATATTAGAGGTATAATATTACTATTTGGTGAAATAATGTTATAAGCTAATATAATTTCATGTGGGCCTATATGGTGTGAGTGGAAGTAATAAGGGGGTGTAGGTTTGGAGCCCAATAAGAATAATATAATAATATTAGGTTATTTTATTATTTGTGAGAAAGAATAGAAGGAGGAAGCAGTAAGAAGAGAAATAAGGATTTGAGGAGAACGTGAAGCTGCTGGAAATAGAAGGAGACGCCAAGAACAAGGATTCAACCCGGAAATTTGTAGAGCGACCTTAAATCCAAGGTAAGGGTGGGGTTCTGGCTTTATAATTGGGTTCATGATGTTTGATATGTGGGGTTAGAGGATTGTTGTTTTTGTTCTTGAATTGGATTATGTATGATGAAGATTTAATGAATTTGAATGAATAATGACGTTATAATGTTGTTTAATCGATGTAGTATTATAGGTTAATGATTAGGTGATGAATTACCATGATTATAATGAGGTTTGTAGGTCTGTAACATGATTCCCGTAGTGAAATTACAGTAGAAAATGCAGAAATTTATGCAGACTGTAACAGGATGCATCGATTCATGGAGGCATGCGTCGATACATGTCGGCTGCAAGACTTAGGATGAGTTGATCCATGAAGAGCTTGCATCGATGCATGATAAGTATGAGACTCAGTATGATTCGACACGAAGAGAGGATGTGTCGATACATGAGTGTGTGAGACTCAGGATGAGTCGACCGCTGTGATGTATGTGTCGATACATGCTACATTTTGAAGTCAGGATGAGTCGATCCATAAGGTTTTGCGTCGACCCATGATGTAAAGGAGAAGCAGGATGAGTCGATCCATAAGGAGGATGTGTCGACTCATAGTGAATAGATGAAGCCGGATGAGTCGATCCATAAGGTTTCGTGTCGACCCATGAGGTCTGATTTTTCACAGAATTAGTTTTAAGTTACTGTAACTTGAGTTTTAGGATGCTGTTTGAGATGCCGTTCGAAGCGTTGATGAGTTAACACGATGAACTTTATTCTAGATGATTAAAACGATGGATAATAAGTGTAATCTTAGTAAAAAATTTATAATTTAGGATTAATTCCCGTGATTGGTCGTTCTGCTGATGTTTTGGACAGAATGATGAACATGAGATGTTTAGAGGTTGCTGTTAGGATTATGACAGTAGGATTAGTGTCAGTAAAAAAATGTAGAATTGCAGAATAATAGTGTGGATTACTGTATTATTGATATACAACCGAAGTATTAACGAGATGTGGTTATTAAAGTTGTGATTGATAATTATGATGAACAAATGATGTTTGATAAATAAAGGATGTTCAAATAAATTATTTTGAGATGTTTATGAGATGATTGAGATGTTGTTATTTTAGATGTTTTATGAGATGTTGTGATTGAGATGTTTTGAGATGTATTTTGAGATGTTGTTAACTGAGTGTGTTATTACATTCATGATGAGTCGCATACATTTCATTTTTGAGATGGAGCTTATGCTCGTTGAGATGGCCTGGATTGGAAAATTTTGAAATGAAGGCTATGCCTTGCTGATGCCTCTATTAATTGGCAGATTTTTGAGATGGGAGTTCTGCTCCAATGGTACCACATGCATTTTCATAGTATTGAGTCGCATTATACGAGTAAATGATGAAGTATATTTTGATGTTGATGAATATGTATATATGCGGTAATTGCATTTTGATTTTGGAGATGAGAAGTGGTGATATTGTTGATCTAACTTAATATATTGATTATCATGCACTTTATTATATTGTTAGATATCTCACCCCTTTTGTTTGAATGTTGCCCTATGTTGGTAACGTGCAGGTAATCGAGAGTGAAGGTCGTATACCTTCAATAGATCGAGTCGGTGTCATTGCTCTGATATGTAACACTCGAGGAGATGAACGCTTGCTGATTTTTGATTGCTGATTTTTAGTTGTTGGACTTTAAATTGTTTATTTACTAAATATGAGATGTTTCGAAGTTGCTGTTTATTTAAAGATGTTATTGAAGAATTCTGCTGCGTAGTTGTTGAATTATTTAATGAAAGATGTTCTGTTGATGGTTCATCCGATGTTTTGAAAACGTGTTATATATCCATGATGAATGCAATGAATTTGTTAGAAGAATTTATGACGTCCCGATTCATTTGTATGATTGAAATTTTGTAACTCTGATTTAATTGGATAATTGCTTTGGGTAGAATTGGGGTGTTACAAAGTTGGTATTAGAGCAAAAGGTTGGTCCGACCTTGTCGTCGAGTCTTAGTTGTCTAACAATCGAGTATTGTTATTTTGAGTTCTAACAGTTGTTTGTGTTGTAGTGATAAGTTGAGATGGCTGGAATGAATGATGTTGCTCTTGATGTTGCTCTAGAAGCAATGGCTCGTAGCTTGACGACTTTCCAGAGAGAGAATCCACCTATGTTCAAGGGAAAATATGATCCTGACGGAGCATTGGAATGGTTGAAAGAGATTGAGAAAATCTTTCGCGTGATGGACTGCACTCCAGCGTAGAATTTTCGTTATGAGACTCATATGCTAGCAGTCAAGGCTGATGATTGGTGGCTAGAGACTTGCCAGAAGTTAGAAGCTGCAGGTGAGAATGTCACTTGGGCTGTGTTCCGTAGGGAGTTTTTGAGAAAGTATTTTCCTGAAGATTTCTATGGTAAGAAGGAAATTGAGTTCCTTGAGTTGAAGCAAGGAAATCTGTCTGTTGTTGAGTATGCTGCCAAGTTTGCTGAGTTAGCTAAGTTTTATCCGCACTACGCTGAGGAAAATTCTGAGGTTTCGAAGTGTATTAAGTTTGAGAATGGGTTGCGCCCGGAAATTAAGAAAGCAGTTAGATATTAGAAAATCCATGCCTTTGCTGATTTTGTTTATAGCTGCAGGATTTATGAGGAAGAAAATAATGCTCATTACAATATTATTAGTGAGAAGAGGGGTAAGCACCCACAGAATCGTGGTAAACCTTATGATGCCCCAACTGGGAAGGGTAAGCAGAGAGTTGCTCATGGTCAAAGGACTAGTGGGGGAGAGGCCCCTGCTGGTGTGATTTGCTTTAAGTGTGGGAAACCTGAACACAAGAGTAAGGTGTGCACTACTGAAGTGAAGAGGTTTTTCCGTTGTGGCAAGAATGGACATGTTATATCTGAGTGTGAGCACAAGAATGTTGTTTGTTTCAACTGTAAAGAAGAAGGGCACATTGGTAGCCAGTGTCTGAAGTCGAAGAGGGCTCAATCAAGTGGTAAAGTGTTTGCTTTGGTTAAGGATCAGACAGCTGCTGAGGACGAACTTATTAGAGGTATATGTTTCATTAATAGTACTCCTTTAATCACTATTATTGATACTGGTGCTACGCATTGTTTTATTGCTGCTGATTGTGTTGAGAGATTGGGTATTATGTTGGGATCTTTGAATGGAGAAATGGTCGTTGATACTCCAGCCAAGGGGTCGGTGACTACTTCTTTTGTGTGTGCTAAGTGTCCCTTGTCGATCTTCGACAGAGTCTTTGTTGTTGATTTGATTTGTTTGCCGTTAAGAGGTTTGGATGTGATTCTCGGTATGAACTGGTTAGAGTATAACTGCGTTCATATTAATTGTTATGACAAGTCGGTGAAGTTTTCTACTCCTGAGGAAGAGGAAGACGGTTTGTTGTCTGCTAGACAATTGAGAAAGTTGATGCAAGAGGAATTACATATGTTTTCGTTTATGACGTTGTTATCTGTAGAGACTCAAGCTATAATTGAGGAATTCAATGTGGTGTGTGAATTTCCTGAAGTTTTCCATGATGTGATTCCTGATGTACCGCCAGAGAGGGAAGTCGAATTTGCAATTGATCTTGTACCTGGTACCAGACCCGTGTCTATGGCACCATACAGGATGTCTGCATCTGAATTTTCAGAGTTAAAGAAGCAATTGGAAGAGTTACTTGAGAAGAGGTTTGTAAGACCAAGTGTATCGTCGTGGGGAGCTCCAGTGTTGTTAGTGAAGAAGAAAGATGGAAGTATGAGGCTCTGTGTTGATTATAGACAGTTGAACAAGGTGACGATTAAGAACAAGTATTCGCTTCCAAGAATAGATGACTTGATGGACCAATTGGTGGATGCTCGTGTGTTTAGTAAGATTGATTTGAGGTCAGGTTACCAGCAGATTAAAGTGAAGAATGAAGATGTTCAGAAGATGGCTTTCAGAACGCGTTATTGACATTACGAGTATTCAGTGATGCCTTTTGGTGTTACTAATGCACCAGGAGTATTCATGGAATATATAAGTCGTATCTTTCACACTTATTTGGATTGGTTTGTAGTGGTGTTCATTGATGATATTTTGATTTACTCTAAGTAAGAAGAAGAGCATGCTGAACATTTAAGAGTAGTATTGCAGATTCCGAAAGAGAAGAAGTTGTATGCAAAGCTTTCCAAGTGTGAATTTTGGTTAAAAGAGGTTAGTTTTCTTGGTCATGTGATTTCAGGTAGTGGCATTGCTGTAGATCCATCGAAGGTTGATGCTGTGTTGCAATGGGAAACTCCAAAGTCAGCTACTAAGATTAGAAGCTTCTTGGGATTAGCTGGTTATTATTGAAGGTTTATCGAAGGGTTTTCTAAGTTGTCACTTCCGTTGACTAAGTTGACTTGTAAAGGTAGAGCATTTGTTTGGGATGTTCAATGCGAAGAAATTTTTACAGAATTAAAGAAGAGGTTGACGTCGGCTCTGATTTTGACGTTTGCTAATCCAGGAGAGCCTTTTATGGTGTATTGTGATGCTTCTAAGATGGGTTTGGGAGTTGTGCTTATGCAGAATGGTAAGGTAGTTGCTTATGCGTCGAGGCAGTTAAGGACTCATGATAAGAACTATCCTACGCATGATTTAGAACTTGCTGCTGTTGTTTTTGTGTTGAAGATTTGGAGGCGTTATCTTTATGGTTCTAGATTTGAAGTGTATAGTGACCATAAGAGTTTAAAGTATTTGTTCAATCAGAAGGAGTTGAATATGAGGCATCTAAGATGGTTAGAATTGTTAAAGGATTATGATTTCGGTTTGAATTATCATCCAGGAAAGGCGAATGTGGTAGCTTATGCATTGAGTCGAAATACTTTACATATGTCAGTAATGATGATTAAAGAGTTGGATTTGATTGAGAAGTCCAAAGATATGATCTTAGTTTGAGAGGTTACTCCGCAGAGTGTTATGTTGGGTATGTTGAAGATTAATAATGAATTTTTAGACAGTATCAGAGAAGCTTAAAAGTTGGATGTGAAACTGGTAGATTTGATGGATGGGACTGATCAATCTGAGAATAGTGATTTTAAGCTAGATAAGCAAGGTGTGTTGAGATTTCGTAACCGGATTTGTATTCCTGGTGATGTTGAGATGAAGAAAGTGATACTTGAATAGAGTTATAGAAGTAAGTTGAGTATTCATCCAGGAGCTAGAAAGATGTATCAAGATTTGAAATGTTTGTTTTGGTGGCCTGGAATGAAGAGTGATGTGGCTCGATTTGTGTATGCATGTTTGACTTGTCAGAAGTCGAAAGTTGAACATCAGAAGCCTGCAGGATTGATGCAACCGTTGGAAGTTCCAGAATGGAAATGGGATAGCATTTCAATGGACTTTGTGACAGGGTTAACTAGTACTATAAGAGGAAATGATTCGATTTGGGTGATTATTGATAGGCTTACGAAGTCAGCTCATTTTATTCCTATTAACATCAGTTTTCCAGTGTCGAAGTTGGATGAGATTTATGTTAGTGTGATTGTGAAACTGCATGGTATTCCTTTGTGCATTGTGTTAGATAGAGATCCAAGATTTACTTCTGATTTTTGGAAAAGTTTGCAAGAAGCGTTGGGTTCTAAGTTGAGGTTGAGTTCAGCGTATCATCCTCAGACAGATGGTCAGACTGAACGGACGATTCAATCGTTGGAAGATTTGTTGAGGGCATATGTTCTTGAGCAGGGAGGTTCGTGGGATACTTATCTTTCATTGATAAAGTTCACATATAACAACAGTTACCATTCTGTTATTGGGATGGCACCTTTTGAAGCATTGTATGGTCAAAGATGTAGAACTCCGTTATGTTGGCATGAATCTGGTGAAAGTGTAGTACTTGGACCTGAACTTGTTCGTGAGACTACTGAGAAGGTGAAGTTGATTCGAGAAAAGATGAAAGCTTCACATAGTAGACAGAAGAGTTATCATGACAAGCGAAGGAAAGATTTAGAATTCCAAGCTGGTGATCATGTGTTTTTGAGAGTTACACCTGTGACTGGTGTTGGGCGAGCATTAAAGTCTAAGAAGCTCACTTCTCGTTTTATTGGACCGTATCAGATTTTAGAGAGAGTGGGGAATGTTGCTTATAGAGTGGCTTTACCGCATAATCTTTCAAATTTGCATGATGTGTTTCATGTGTCGCAACTTCGGAAGTATATTTCAGATCCATCTCATGTGATTCATATGGATGATGTGCAAGTACGGGATAATCTTACGTTGGAAATGATGCTTGTACGAATCGTGGATCGTGAAATGAAGACTCTGGGGGGAAAAGAGATTGCCTTGGTTAAAGTGGTTTGGCTAGGAGCTGCTGGTGAAAGCATGACTTGGGAATTGGAGAGCAAGATGCGAGACTCCTATCCTGAATTGTTTGATTGAGGTAAATTTTCGAGGACGAAAATATTCTAAGTGGGAGAGAGTTGTAACGCCCGTAATTTAATTAATCATTTAATTAAATTATTTTTGGAATATTTGTGAAGAAGTGTAATATTATAATTGGATTTATTTTATTAAGTGGAGAAATAATAATATTAGAGGTATAATATTACTATTTGGTGAAATAATGTTAGAAGCTAATATCATTTCATGTGGGCCTATATGGTGTGAGTGGAAGTAATAAGGGGGTTTAGGTTTGGAGCTCAATAAGAATAATATAATAATATTAGGTTATTTTATTATTTTTGAGAAAGAATAGAAGGAGGAAGCAGTAAGAAGAGAAATAAGGATTTGAGGAGAACGTGAAGTTGCTGGAAATAGAAGGAGACGCCAAGAACATGGATTCAACCCGGAAAATTGTAGAGCGACCTTCAATCCAAGGTAAGGATGGGGTTCTGGCTTTATAATTGAGTTCATGATGTTTGATATGTGGGGTTAGAGGATTGTTGTTTTTGTTCTTATATTGGATGATGTATGATGAAGATTTAATGAATTTGAATGAATAATGACGTTAGGATGTTGTTTAATCGATGTAGTATTATAGGTTAATGATTAGGTGATGAATTACCATGATTATAATGAGGTTTGTAGGACTGTAACATAATTCCCGTAGTGAAATTACAGAAGAAAATACAGAAAATTATGCAGATTGTAACAGGATGCATCGATTCTTGGAGGCATGCATCGATACATGTGGGCTGCAATACTCAGGATGAGTCAATCCATGGAGGGCTTGTGTCGATGCATGATAAGTACAAGACTCAGGATGATTCGACACGAAGAGAGGATGTGTCAATAAATTAGGGTGTGAGACTCAAGATGAGTCGACCAGTGTGATGCATGTGTCGATACATGTTGCGTTTTGAAGTCAGGATGAGTCAGTCCATAGGGTTTTGCGTCGACCTATAATGTAAATGAGAAGTAGGATGAGTCGATCCATAAGGAGGATGTGTCGACTCATAGTGAATAGAGGAATCAGGATGAGTCGATCCATAAGGTTTCATGTCGACCCATAAGGTCTGATTTTTGACATAATCGGTTTTAAGTTGCTGTAACTTGAGTTTTAGGATACTGTTTGAGATACCGTTCGAACCGTTGATGAGTTAACATGGTGAACTTTATTCTAGATGATTAAAATGATGGATAAGAAGTGTAATCTTAGTAACAAATTTAGAATTTAGGATTAGTTCCCGTGATTGGTCGTTGAGCTGATGTTTTGGACAGAATGATGAACATGAGATGTTTAGAGGTTGCTGTTAGGATTATGACAGTAAGATTAGTGATAGTAAAAAAATGTAGAATTGCAGAATAACAGTGTGGATTACTGTATTATTAATATACAACCGAAGTATTAACGAGATATGGTTATTAAAGTTGTGATTGATAATTATGATGAATAAATGATGTTTGATAAATAAAGGATGTTCAAATAAATTATTTTGAGATGTTTATGAGATGTTGTTTTGAGATGATTGAGATGTTGTTATTTTAGATGATTGAGATGTTGTTGTTTTTATATGTTTTATGAGATGTTGTGATTGAGATGTTTTGAGATGTATTTTGAGATGTTGTTAACTGAGTGTGTTATTACATTCATGATGAGTCGCATACATTGCATTTTTGAGATGGAGCTTAAGCTCGTTGAGATGGCCTGGATTGGAAAATTTTGAGATGAAGGCTATGCCTTGCTGATGCCTCTATTAATTGGCAGATTTTTGAGATGGGAGTTCTGCTCCAATGGTACCACATGCATTTGCATAGTATTGAGTCGCATTATACGAGTAAATGATGAAGTATATTTTGATGTTGATGAATATGTATATATGCGGTAATTGCATTTTGATTTTGGAGATGAGAAGTGGTGATATTGTTGATCTAACTTAATATATTGATTATCATGCACTTTATTATATTGTTAGATATCTCACCCCTTTTGTTTGAATGTTGCCCTATGTTGGTAACGTGCAGGTAATCGAGAGTGAAGGTCGTATACCTTCAATAGATCGAGTCGGTGTCATTGCTCTGATATGTAACACTCAGGGAGATGAACGCTTGCAGATTTTTGATTGCTGATTTTTAGTTGTTGGACTTTAAATTGTTTATTTACTAAATATGAGATGTTTCGAAGTTGCTGTTTATTTAAAGATGTTATTGAAGAATTTTGCTGCGTAGTTGTTGAATTATTTAATGAAAGATGTTATGCTGATGGTTCATCCGATGTTTTGAAAACGTGTTATATATCCATGATGAATGAAATGAATTTGTTAGAAGAATTTATGACGTCCCAATTCATTTGTATGATTGAAATTTTGTAACTCTGATTTAATTGCATAATTGCTTGGGGTAGAATTGGGGTGTTACAAAGTTGGTATCAGAGCAAAAGGTTGGTCCGACCTTGTCGTCGAGTCTTAGTTGTCTAACAATTGAGTATTGTTATTTTGAGTTCTAACAGTTGTTTGTGTTATAGTGATAAGTTGAGATGGCTGGAAGGAATGATGTTGCTCTTGCTGCTGCTCTAGAAGTAATGGCTCGTAGCTTGGCGACTTTCCAGAGAGAGAATCCACCTATGTTCAAGGGAAAATAAGATCCTGACGGAGCATTGGAATGGTTGAAAGAGATTGACAGAATCTTTCGCGTGATGGACTGCACTCCAGCGCAGAAGGTTTGTTATGGGAATCATATGCTAGCAGTCGAGGTTGATGACTGGTGGCTAGAGACTTGCCAGAAGTTAGAAGCTGCAGGTGAAAATGTCACTTGGGCTGTGTTCCATAGGGAGTTTTTGAGAAAGTATTTTCCTGAAGATTTCTGTGGTAAGAAGGAAATTAAGTTCCTTGAGTTGAAACAAGGAAATCTGTCTGTTGTTGAGTATGCTGCCAAGTTTGCTGAGTTAGCTAAGTTTTATCCACACTACGCTGAGGAAAATGCTGAGTTTTCGAAGTGTATTAAGTTTGAGAATGGGTTGCGCCTGGAAATTAAGAAATCAGTTGGATATTATAAAATCCGTGCCTTTGCTGATTTGGTTGATAGCTGCAAGATTTATGAGGAAGAAAATAATGCTCATTACAAGATTATTAGTGAGAAGAGGGGTAAGCACCCACAGAATCATGGTAAACCTTATGCTGCCCCAGCTGGTAAGGGTAAGCAGAGAGTTGCTCATGGTCAAAGGACTAGTGGGGGAGATGCTCCTGCTGGTGTGATTTGCTTTAAGTGTGGGAAAACTGGACACAAGAGTAAGGTGTGCACTACTGAAGTGAAGAGGTGTTTCTGTTGTGGCAAGAACGAACATGTTTTATCTGAGTGTGAGCACAAGAATGTGGTTTGTTTCAACTGTAAAGAAGAAGGGGACATTGGTAGCCAGTGTCCGAAGTCGAAGAGGGCTCAATCAAGTGGTAAAGTGTTTGCTTTGGTTAAGGATCAGACAGCTGCTGAGGACGGACTTATTAGAGGTACATGTTTCATTATTAGTACTCCTTTAATCACTATTATTGATATTGGTGCTACACATTGTTTTATTGCTGCTGATTGTGTTGAGAGATTGGGTCTTATGTTGTGATCTTTGAATGGAGAAATGGTCGTCGATACTCCAGCCAAGGGGTCGATGACTACTTCTTTTGTGTGTGCTAAGTGTCCCTTGTCGATCTTCTACAGAGACTTTGTTGTTGATTTGATTTGTTTTCCGTTAAGAGGTTTGGATGTGATTTTGGGTATGAACTGGTTAGAGCATAACTGTGTTCATATTAATTGTTATGACAAGTCGGTGAAGTTTTCTACTCCCGAGGAAGAGGAAGACGGTTTGTTGTCTGCTAGACAGTTGAGAAAGTTGATGCAAGAGGAAGTGCGGATGTTTTCGTTTATGGTGTTGTTATCTGTAGAGACTCAAGCTATAATTGAGGAGTTGCAGGTGGTGTGTGAATTTCCTGAAGTTTTCCATGATGAGATTCCTGATGTACCGCCAGAGAGGGAAGTCGAATTTGCAATTGATCTTGTACCTGGTACCAGACCCGTGTCTATGGCACCATACAGGATGTCTGCATCTGAATTGTCAGAGTTAAAGAAGCAATTGGAAGAGTTACTTGAGAAGAGGTTTGTAAGACCAAGTGTATCATCGTGGGGAGCTCCAGTGTTGTTAGTGAAGAAGAAAGATGGAAGTATGAGGCTATGTGTTGATTATAGACAGTTGAACAAGGTGACGATTAAGAACAACTATTCGCTTCCAAGAATAGATGACTTGATGGACCAATTGGTGGATGCTCGTGTGTTTAGTAAGATTGATTTGAGGTCAGGTTACCATCAGATTAAAGTGAAGAATGAAGATGTTCAAAAGGTGGCTTTCAGAATGCGTTATGGACATTACGAGTATTCAGTGATGCCTTTCGGTGTTACTAATGCACCGGGAGTATTCATGGAATATATGAATCATATCTTTCACACTTATTTGGATCAATTTGTAGTGGTGTTCATTGATGATATTTTGATTTACTCTAAGTCAGAAGAAGAGCATGCTGAACATTTAAGAGTAGTATTGCAGATTCTGAAAGAGAAGAAGTTGTATGCAAAGCTTTCCAAGTGTGAATTTTGGTTAAAAGAGGTTAGTTTTCTTGGTCATGTGATTTCAGGTAGTGGCATTGCTGTAGATCCATCGAAGGTTGATGTTGTGTTGCAATGGGAAACTCCAAAGTCAGCTACTAAGATTAGAAGCTTCTTGGGATTAGCTGGTTATTATTGAAGGTTTATCGAAGGGTTTTCTAAGTTGTCACTTCCGTTGACTAAGTTGACTTGTAAAGGTAGAGCATTTGTTTAGGATGTTCAATGCGAAGAAATTTTTACAGAATTAAAGAAGAGGTTGACGTTGGCTCCGATTTTGACGTTGCCTAATCCAGGAGAGCCTTTTATGGTGTATTGTGATGCTTCTAAGATGGGTTTGGGAGGTGTGCTTATGCAGAATGGTAAGGTAGTTGCTTATGCGTCGAGGAAGTTAAGGACTCATGAGAAGAACTATCCTACGGATGATTTAGAACTTGCTGTTGTTGTTTTTGTGTTGAAGATTTGGAGGCGTTATCTTTATGGTTCTAGATTTGAAGTGTTTAGTGACCATAAGAGTTTAAAGTATTTGTTCGATCAGAAGGAGTTGAATATGAGGCATCTAAGATGGTAATTGTTAAAGGATTATGATTTAAGTTTGAATTATCATCCAGGAAAGGCGAATGTGGTAGCTTATGCATTGAGTCGAAAGACTTTGCATATGTCAGCAATGATGATTAAATAGTTGGAATTGATTGGGCAGTTCAGAGATATGATCTTAGTTTGAGAGGTTACTCCGCAGAGTATTATGTTGGGTATGTTGAAGATTAATAATGAATTTTTAGACAGTATCATAGAAGCTTAGAAGTTGGATGTGAAACTGGTAGATTTGATGGTTGGGACTGATCAATCTGAGAATAGTGATTTTAAGCTAGATGAGCAAGGTGTGTTGAGATTTCGTAACCAGATTTGTATTCCTGATGATGCTTAGATGAAGAAAGTGATACTTGAATAGAGTTATAGAAGTAAGTTGAGTATTCATCTAGGAGCTACAAAGATGTATCAAGATTTGAAAGGTTTGTTTTGGTGGCCTGGAATGAAGAGTGATGTGGCTCGATTTGTGTATGCATGTTTGACTTGTCAGAAGTCGAAAGTTGAACATCATAAGCCTGCAGGATTGATGCAACCGTTGGAAGTTCCAGAATGGAAATGGGATAGCATTTCAATGGACTTTGTGACAGGGTTAACTAGTACTATAAGAGGAAATGATTCGATTTGGGTGATTATTGATAGGCTTACGAAGTCAGCTCATTTTATTCCTATTAACATCAGTTTTCCAGTGTCGAAGTTGGATGAGATTTATGTTAGTGTGATTGTGAAACTGCATGGTATTCCTTTGTGCATTGTGTTAGATAGAGATCCAAGATTTACTTCTGATTTTTGGAAAAGTTTGCAAGAAGCGTTGGGTTCTAAGTTGAGGTTGAGTTCAGCGTATCATCCTCAGACAGATGGTCAGAGTGAACGAAAGATTCAATCGTTGGAAGACTTGTTGAGGGCACGTGTTCTTGAGCAGGGAGGTTCGTGGGATACTTATCTTCCATTGATAAAGTTCACATATAACAACAGTTACCATTCTATTATTGGGATGGCACCTTTTGAAGCATTGTATGGTCGAAGATGTAGAACTCCGTTATGTTGGCATGAATCTGGTGAAAGTGTAGTACTTGGACCTGAACTTGTTCATGAGACTACTTAGAAGGTGAAGTTGATTCGAGAAAAGATGAAAGCTTCACAAAGTAGACAAAAGAGTTACCATGACAAGCGAAGGAAAGATTTAGAATTCCAAGCTGGTGATCATGTGTTTTTGAGAGTTACATCTGTGACTGGTGTTGGGCGAGCATTGAAGTCTAAGAAGCTCATTTCTCGTTTTATTGGACTGTATCAGATTTTAGAGAGAGTGGGGAATGTTGCTTATAGAGTGGCTTTACCACCTAATCTTTCAAATTTTCATGATGTGTTTCATGTGTCGCAACTTCGGAAGTATATTTCAAATCCATCTCATGTGATTCATATGGACGATGTGCAAGTACGGGATAATCTTACGGTGGAAACGATGCCTGTACGAATCGTGGATCGTGAAATGAAGACTCTGAGGGGAAAAGAGATTGCCTTGGTTAAAGTGGTTTGGCTAGGAGATGCTGGTGAAAGCATGACTTGGGAATTGGAGAGCAAGATGCGAGACTCCTATCCTGAATTGTTTGATTGAGGTAAATTTTCGAGGACGAAAATATTCTAAGTGGGAGAGAGTTGTAACGCCCGTAATTTAATTAATCATTTAATTAAATTATTTTGGAATAGTTGTGAAGAAGTGTTATATTATAATTGGATTTATTTTATTAAGTGGAGAAATAATAATATTAGAGGTATAATATTACTATTTGGTGAAATAATGTTAGAAGCTAATATTATTTCATATGGGCCTATATGGTGTGAGTGGAAGTAATAAGGGGGTGTAGGTTTGGAGCCCAATAAGAATAATATAATAATATTAGGTTATTTTAATATTTGTGAGAAAGAATAGAAGGAGGAAGCAGTAAGAAGAGAAATAAGGATTTGAGGAGAACGTGAAGCTGCTGGAAATACAAGGAGACACCAAGAACAGGGATTCAACCCGGAAAATTGTAGAGCGACCTTCAATCCAAGGTAAGGGTGGGGTTATGGCTTTATAATTGGGTTCATGATGTTTGATATGTGGGGTTAGAGGATTGTTGTTTTTGTTCTTATATTAGATGATATATGATGAAGATTTAATGAATTTGAATGAATAATGACGTTATGATGTTGTTTAATCGATGTAGTATTATAGGTTAATGATTAGGTGATGAATTACCATGATTATTATGAGGTTTGTAGGACTGTAACATAATTACCGTAGTGAAATTACAGTAGAAAATGCAGAAAATTATGCAGACTGTAATATGATGCATCGATTCATGGAGGCATGCGTCGATACATGTGGGCTGCAAGACTCAGGATGAGTCGATCCATGGAGGTCTTGAGTCGATGCATGATAAGTACAAGACTCAGGATGAGTCGACACGAAGAGAGGATGTGTCGATAAATGAGGGTGTGAGACTCAAGATGAGTCGACCGGTGTGATGCATGTGTCGATACATGCTGCGTTTTGAAGTCAGGATGAGTCGGTCCATAGGGTTTTGTGTCGACCCATGATGTAAAGGAGAAGTAGGACGAGTCGATCCATAAGGAGGATGAGTCGTTTTAAGTTGTTGTAACTTGAGTTTTAGGATGCTGTTTGAGATGCTGTTCTAAGCGTTGATGAGTTAACACGGTGAACTTTATTCTAGATGATTAAAATGATGGATAAGAAGTGTAATCTTAGTAACAAATTTAGAATTTAGGATTAATTCCTGTGATTGGTCATTGTGCTGATGTTTTGGACAGAATGATGAACATGAGATGTTTAGAGGTTGCTGTTAGGATTATGACAGTAGGATTAGTGACAGTAAAAAAAATGTAGAATTGCAGAATAATAGTGTGGATTACTGTATTATTGATATACAACCGAAGTATTAACGAGATGTGGTTATTAAAGTTGTGATTGATAATTATGATAAACAAATGATGTTTGAGAAATAAAGGATGTTCAAATAAATTATTTTGAGATGTTTATGAGATGTTGTTTTGAGATGATTGAGACGTTGTTGTTTCTAGATGTTTTAAGAGATGCTGTGATTGAGATGTATTTTGAGATGTTGTTAACTGAGTGTGTTATTACATTCATGATGAGTCGCATACATTGCATTTTTGAGATGGATCTTATGCTCGTTGAGATGACCTGGATTGGCAAATTTTGAGATGAAGGCTATGCCTTGCTGATGCCTCTATTAATTGGCAGATTTTTGAGATGGGAGTTCTGCTCCAATGGTACCACATGCATTTGCATAGTATTGAGTCACATTATATGAGTAAATGATGAAGTATATTTTAATGTTGATGAATATGTATATATGCGGTAATTGCATTTTGATTTTGGAGATGAGAAGTGGTGATATTGTTGATCTAACTTAATATATTGATTATCATGCGCTTTATTATATTGTTAGATATATCACCCCTTCTGTTTGAATGTTGCCCTATGTTGGTAACGTGTAGGTAATCGAGAGTGAAGGTCGTATACCTTCAATAGATCGAGTCGGTGTCATTGCGCTGATATGTAACACTCGGAGGGATGAACGCTTGCTGATTTTTGATTGCTGATTTTTAGTTGTTGGACTTTAAATTGTTTATTTACTAAATATGAGATGTTTCGAAGTTGCTGTTTATTTAAAGATGTTATTGAAGAATTCCGCTGCATAGTTGTTGAACTATTTAATGAAACATGTTATGTTGATGGTTCATCCAATGTTTTGAAAACGTGTTATATATCCATGATGAATGCAATGAATTTGTTAGAAGGATTTGTGATGTCCTGATTCATTTGTATGATTGAAATTTTGTAACTCTGATTTAATTGCGTAATTGCTTGGGGTAGAATTGGGGTGTTACACAATTCGTGATGGCTGGAGGTTGAATATGACCAACGTGTCATCTTCCAACCAATGAAGGCGCGCCATCTGTATTTTTCAAATTGTGATTTAATTAATGATTTTGTACAATATTCACTAATGACCATGATATGCACAGCGTGCCAGATCCCTTGGATTTGATTACTAACATGTTTGGCTTTCATCCAATGGTCCACATATTTTACTTTTATTTTCTTTTTCTGTTTTTTATATTTTAATTGTTTTAAATTTCAGAAAGTCATAGAAAATTCATTTTTAGTCAAAAAATCTGAAAAAATTATGAAAAATATTTTTGATTATTCTCTTTATGATTTTTACTTTTTCACAATTTAATTTTGTGTTTTGGTATTTTTTATAAATTTTACACTTATTTGATTTGTTTTAAATGTTTAAAAATGCATTTATACATTTAAAAATTCTGAAAAAAATTATGGAATGATCCAATGATATTGTGACAAATATTAGAGACCTTATTTTATTTTTGTTTCTGACTTTACTGTTTTTTACCATTTTTTATTTATTTTACCCATTTATTTTAATTTTAAAAATAGTTTCTGACTTTAAAAAATTACCAAAAAATTTGTAAATTTATTTGTGCCTTTTTCTGATTTTTCTATGGTCTTACTTTTTATTTCTTGATTAATTTGAACATAGTTGATATTTTTCTCTTTATTTTCTATTTTTAAACATTATTTTTAAACCCTTTTATGTATATTATTTTGTGATATTATTTTGTGACTATTTTCTGGCTGATCTTGGGTTAGATTTTGGATCATGAACTTTATTAACATCATTGGATCCATGGTGTTGAGTTTAACTCCACAAAAATGGATGAATGATTTTAATAATAGGTTGATTAAAATTTAATTCAAATGTGGTTTGTATATTTTTTCCCCATCCCTCTTCATCTTATCCCCTTCTTATTGCACTAGATGTTGTTGGAGCATGATCTCTATATCATGTCTCAAAACAAATGGTGCATAGATTGCTATTGACTGACCTCAAAATAGGTGCGACTTCTATATAAGTCCACTTTCAATTGCTTAACATAGTGATAAATTTTGTCCCGATTCAAATAAATGATCATTCGTGGCCCAAACTTATGATTGCAAGCCCAAGTATGTTAATTTGATCTCTTTGATCCAATAACCTTGAGATTCATTGTGTGGAGGCTTTGGTTCTACCAATCCTCTAATGGATCTACAACACCTTTGGTCAGCGCATATCACTTAAACATCGTTGATCATTAAATGGTACTTATGAGAATTCCAAATGGATGATATACTTGACAAAAAGCAAATGCAACTTGTTGTGTGGAGGATTTGGTTCTACCAATCCTCTAATGAGTTCCAAATGCAAGCTTCAAGATGGTCATCCAACTAACCACTAATTATTGACTTGTTTTACCTTATGCTTTCATTCTTTTTTATGCTTTATGTACCATTTACTTTTAGCATTTACATTTCATGCCATTTTCATCTTTGTTCATTTGAGCATTTACTTTCTTGCCATTTTTACTTTGCTCACTTGAGCTTTTCTTTTCCTTTCTTAAGATACTTAATAATCAACATAAACCCTAAAAAAATATTTAATGGTACTTGGAATATTTGGTTACTATCCTTGACATTATGGAGCATGGGACTTTTCTTGGATTTGGAATTAGAAACCTTGGCCTATCTTGGAGACTTTGTGACCTTATCTGATTATTTTGTTTGGAGTTCTTGAGGTTCACCTCAAGACATTGGGTTGCTTGTTTGTCTTTGTATGCAGGTTTTTGTGGTTACACCCTCTGTTTGTAATATGGAATTCATCCGTATACAGCCGTTACTCTGCCTAATTTTTGTGAAGACTTAATACACTTGAAGTTTGGTTCTCTCAAAAGGTCTAGTATTTTTGCTTGCTTGGTTTCAATCCAAGCAATGAGAATTCTATCTTGGCTCATAATGTCAAGTATTGGCTTCTTGTTGGTTAGATGGTTCTTATCCCTAGCTTTTATTTTATGCTTTAGGATAGTCCCTTCTCTCATCACATCTTCTTCAATTTCAAAAATCTTCTTCCTCCTTTTTTTTTGAAAAAAAACTCTTCTTGTTTTTGAACTTGAACCACTTTTATAATAAACTTGGACTTATGTCCATGTATTTTCAAAACATTTTCATAAATAAACCCCAATCAACTTAATGATACCTTGACATTTTTTATGAGAAGACTAAAAGTCAATCAATCTCATTTCAAACCATCTTGCCATTTTGGCTTTTTATCTTTAAAATTTTCTCAAAAGATTAGACTCTTGTCAATCCTTGTAGTGATGCAAATAATTATACTTCTACAATATGTAGTGGAGAAAGATATTTTCCACTTGGGTGTTGAGTGAGGCATTGTTGATTTTAAAATCCAAGCCATATCCTCCACTTTGAGATGATGAAAATTCTTCTTTCTCATGGTTGTGGGTAGTAGGTTTATTTTCCACACGGACAATGATGATGATGTTTTATCTCATAAAATTAACCAACACATTTGTGTTTCAAATTTTTAAAAGAGGAACTACGTGTACCCTGACCCCCTATTGCACGAAAGGTGGTACGTAGGCACTAAAGGTTCGCAACCGCGATGGGTGAAAAAATTATAAAATAAATACGCTTCTTTCCTCACCTCCACCATCCACTTTTTATATACAACAGTTTTTATATCCAAAATATACAGATTTTACAAAGAGGCTCATGCGGAGTACCGTAGATGTTTAGGGTGCTAATACCTTCCCTTTGCATAACCAACCCCCTTACCTTGAATCTTTCCTCCTCTTTTTGGGTTATTCTCTCTTTTCCCATTCCTTTGGAAACAATAAAGCACGGTGGCGATTTTTATTTTGATTTGTATAAAGTCTAGTCAATTCAATGGCTTAGTCTTAAACATTTCTACCGCTACACAACCAAGCCATATTTTGTTCAAACTCCCAAACCTTTTCTCTATAAATAGATAAACCATTAACAAAGAGAGGGGCCAGATTTTGATTGTGTGGGAAAATCATCAAACTCTTAAACTTTTAAACTCTTAAACACTCTCAAACATTCAAACTTTAAAACTCTCACAAAAAATCTCAGATCCCTTCATGAATTAGTGAACCCTTCGATTCACTTCCTAACTGCCAGATAACCAACCTTCGAATCATTCCCTAACAGCAACATAACAGTCTTTCAATTCACTCCCTAGAATGTTATATAATAACCTTCGATTCACTCACCACTATCACACACCAACCTTCAGTTTCCTCATAACTACAACTTACCAACCTTTCGATTCAAGCAGAGAAGTGGTCCTATTAGCTTAAGGAAGGTTCCAGCGAAGCTCAATCCATCATCAAGTCTGAGTCATATAGAGGTCCTTCGATTGGCATTTCAAGAGGAAAGTTTCCTATAAACTTGGAACTTTACATTTAAATATCATTTGTAAATTCAAATAAAAGAAAACTGTAGATATCATATCTAGGAAGTTGACCCTACTTTTAGCTTCGATTATCACTGCTTGTATGTTGAGAATCTCAATTGTGACTAGTTAGCCTTTGATATTGGTGCCAAATAAGCTTGTACTAACCCCTGGCCTATAGATTTCAAAAGTTACATTGTTAGATCATTTTCAAACTTTAGGCAGGTTGGATGTACCTTTCGATTGGCTGAGGATTGAAGCCTTTCGAATCTCAACTTGGGAGTCTTGCACTACTGCAATTGAAGGAAAAAACTGGGCATGTCAAACATTCATAAACAAGTTCATCTTGTACCCAATCGAAGCTTCCTTATGAATGGATGAAACATACCACCCCAGTGGTACAAACATCACACGCGAAAGGCATTTCTGGAGAAGGTCCTGGGTTCAAGCCCCAACGAGACCTTTTTGTCAATTTGTCCATATTTTCTCACTTTGTTTTGTTTGCAGGAAATACAGTTGGGCTTCAACCCCTTTTATGTTTCTGACCCCCCCTGTTTACTAACAAACAGACCTGGGCCCAAACACAAAAAACAGTCTTCTACACAAAACTGTTTTCAAACACAAAATAGTTTTTACACAAAAACAGTCTTCTACAGTTGGGCATAAAAATCTGTTTTTTACACGAAAACACCAAAAAATATGTTTAAGTTATTTAGTTTATTTTATTTAACTTGTTACAATGAAAAAGACCAGATTTTTTTTTCTATTTCTTTTCTTTTCTTTAACTTAATTTTCCTTATCAAAAAACAAAACAAATCTTTTCCTTTTTCCATTTTGTCTTGTACATTATTTAAATTCAATATGGTTGTAATAGATAATTAGGATTTAATTTCTTGAAAATCCCCATTTGTAAATTTATACACCCCATCCCCAAAGTGATGTAATAGCATAGTAAATTTAATTTCCGCAATTTACTGTTTTTATATAAAATGCTAGTAATTAGGGTGTGTATGGCAAGATAAAACCAACAAGTAGACAACCCTAAATTCAAAGACAAAAATGCATGCAATCAAACACACTTGCACACATGCACCTCTAGGGTAATATCCACTTGTTGCCTCTCAGAAAATAGTCATGTCCCTGGAATATGGGTGTTTTAGCAAAGACCCTCGATAAAAAGATCGCAGTCCCTCGATGACCCTCGATGTTACCTTCGGTAAAATAATCTAGTCCCTAACGAAAATTTCTAAAACGTCTCATAGGTTGCCTTCTATGACTATAAAATTGACCCATGTCGATCCCTTCACATCCAACGATGGGGCTTCTTACCAAATCAATCGTAAGATAGCAACACCTAAAGGAGGAGGAAAAGAACAAAGACCTTTTGAGTAGGTAGGACGCTCGTAGTTGCTTGCTTGAAACATAAAACCACTTCCACACACACACTTTAAAAACAACTTCAAACACACACATCTCTTTGAATTATTTTCAAAATCAACACTTTGTATGCATTCTTATAGAGACGTTACAAAGTTTGCCGCAACAAAGGTATTTTCAAAATATTTTCAAACTAACACCATAAAGCACATTTCAAACAATTTCAAGAGTGATCTAGCAAGCAACCAAGAGCCTGTAGATAACTACGGATGAAAAGGGTGCTAACACCTTCCCTTTTCATAACCTACCCCTCGAATTCAAGAAAACATCTCTAAAGGTCTTTCATGTTCTTTTCAACCTTTCCTTTGTTGGATAAAGAAAAGTCGGTGGCGACTCTTTCTATCCATAAAAATTGCGATCAAACGCAAACCAACCAAGTCAGTTCTCCCACCGTATTACAGAACTGGCGACTCTGCTAGGGAGGTCCTTAAAAGTGGGGTTACCTTAGAGCTAGATCACATTTACTTGCTTTCATCGTCTAATTTGTCTGCTTTACATTTTTCGTTCCTTGTTTGGGTTTGCTTCGATCCTCTACCCGAATCTGGAGCACCTTTTAGGTAAGTAGCAATAGATTGTGGAAACTGTGTGGGGTATGCCGACATGGTTGAAGCGATGGCTATGTTAGAATGACACATTTGTTGGTACCGGTAGCCCTTGAGTTTAGTCAAGGAGAATACGGGGCCGTTGTGTGGTGTCATGAAGCACTAACTGACCTTAGAACCTTTAATTGAACAACTTGGCCATTAGGAAGTAGTGATATATACGACTTTGGTGCATTCCTAAGTTGGTTGATACTCGATACTACACTCATTGAGATATGACTTTTGGGATATTTCGGTCGTTAATAAAGAGGCTTGCGCTGAAACAATTCCCGATAAAGAAAGATCAATGATATTGAGATCCCCTAGAACCCGGTTACTTTCTAAGACAGGTTAAGCCAACTAAACTTCAAGAGGGTACTTACCTACAGACCCCATGCAAGCCTAAACCTAAGGACCTGTCTGCTTTGTGTGTATATGATTATTTGTACATAACAACTTGTTTGCATTGCATACCTGTACATAACATCATGACATCACACCATAGCATTTTCAATCACCATTTAAAGGTTCTCAAGAGTCTATGATGCAGGGTTATGTTGGACCATACGTCCTTCAAGGGGAAAGAGGATTTATTCTCCTCTAACCAAATGTTATCAAAAGAACAAAATACAACAACTTGAGTTAGGGGCTATGACCCACTTGACATGGTGAGTTCGATTCTCTTGGAAGGACATTCAACGATACGAAGTTCTTCAACTCAAAGTTGTGATTAAAGTTCAACTTCTAACATCTTCTCGTGGTTACCCTGTGAGATCCTTGAAAACATGCATCCACATACCATGCATCATATCATGACAGGTTTTCCCCACACGAGTTTCTCATCTGCTCACTGTTTATTTCAGTAGAGATGGCTCTAGAACATACTATCAAGGATCTTCAGGCCCAAATTTCTCAACTTCAAGAGTTGTTCCTGAACCTATCCAAGGGGCAAGAAGAAATGAAAACTCTCCTCACTAGGGGCATGACCATGAAGAATCCTGAAGACAACAAGGATGATCAGTTGGAACGGCTACAAACTGAGATAGCTACAATGAAGATCCAGATGATGGGACAAATGGCTCTTATCCAAAACTTGGCTCAGGGACAAGAAGAGCCGAGGGCCGTCGTCAACAAGCTTCATCAAGACAGATGCAACCATATGTGGAAAACAACTAGAATTAGGGACCGAGTCATTAATCATCCTCCGATGAGACAAGAAGTTGGTTTGGTGGAGAGTAGACCTTTCCAAATTGCTGCCACATCATGAGCCCAATGACGACCTCGCCAATGTCAACAGGGAAATCAATAAAGGCAAAACGAGCCCGAGAGACAGTTTACCAAAATCAACATGTCACCATCTCAAGCATTACAACACATGTTAGGGATGAATCTGATTATGTTGATAGGACCTCATCTAAACCCCAAAACTTCTTCTCCTAACTACAATCCTGATGCAAAGTGTGCCTATCATTCTGGCAGTCCTGGGCATGATACAAACGATTGTTGGGTGCTGAAGTACAAGATTCAAAACCCGATCGACAAAGGAGCGTTAGAATCCGCACAAGATGGTCAACTGGAGTTCTTCTGTCACCCATCAAAGGCACACCATCTGAAGTGACAAATTTAGGCGGAGACATTTTTGTTTCATTTGAATTTCAATTGTAATTTCTTTTGTTTGTTCAAACACTTATCTTTATGTCAGACATAGATTCCTTTCATTAATGAATTGCATATTATTTGTTTTGATTTAATCTATCCATTTTCACTATATTGAAACTGTGTTTTCTCGTGATATTTAACTCTCGTTAAGATTTGCAAACCTTTAAAGGGAGGATGACGAAAACAATGCCATAATCTCATACAGTATGCTTTTGGACAGACCTTGCTGACGATGTACAAGAATTTTTTCAATTCCCAAATAGTGGAGTTATAAGGAAGATAATCCCTAGTCAACCCCTTTGATCCAAATAAGTAGGAGTTTTATTTTTCACACAAATTGAAACCTTTAATCAAAACCTGGGGCAGGGTAGCTTCTCAGTTAATTCAAAAGCGCGTTTAAATGCAAGCTCTCACTCGTACACAACGAATGACATCAAAAACACCCTTTTGAATCAAAAGACGGTGATGGTTCCCCGTAAAAATAGGTAGTCATTACCTCTCAAAAGAGAAAAGCCCACTAAGACAAAACCTACGAAGGAGACTTAAGAAAAAAACGGGGGCATCGCGCTGGCTGTAATTCCAAAACAAGAGCAGTCAGGTAAAAATTAGGGATAATAAATAATAAAAGAGGTCATTACAAACCCTAAACAACATGAAAAATGTTGCAAAAATGACCGCCTCCACAAATAAACTTAACTTGTCTGAACCATCACCAAAACATCATTCAAGATTCAATGGGAGTTCAAATGCACAATTAACTGAGCTTAGGACTGGAGAACATCATTGAAGAATGGGCGAGTACAAATACACTTTGAGCCTTATCCTTTGTTTCTCCAAACCGTGAACCAGGCCATGTTACAACCTTTCAAAAGTCCTAATTGAAGCATGGGTTAGTTCGAAAGTATACTATTACAAAAGGTATCATAACTCCTGTAAGGCTTATTGATAAATCCTGAGTTGAATTCATATTCGTACAAAAACTCTTTTATCTGCTAAAAAATGCATTTTCAAAACTTCAAGACCAACATAAACTTTGCATTACTTTGAATATCGCTGTTTTCAGATAGCTAATTGTTTGACAACAGAGAAATTCATACGACGAATATCCAGTGAATAGAAACTCTCTCAATAAACAGAATCACTTCAAATGAAAAAAACACTTCCAATGACAAACCCTCCATTATCAAGGGGCATAACATGATTATTGTCCAGCATATCTGAGATAGTCAAGTCAAGATTCCAGGAAATCTATCAAGAAGTGCTGAATAACCAGGGCATGTCTGCATTTGAATCACTTGGGGCATTGAACATGAATTCCAGTAAAGGGTCACATACGACCAAGAAAACATTTTCTGGCAGTGCTACAACATTTACTACTAGGGGCAATGACAAATATCCCACAAAATCCTTTTCATAGGGTGATCCTCAGTCAAGTACCCAAAGAGTCATCTCTATAAGGATACCCATAAAAGTATCTCTACAAAGTTGGATTCATCTAATCCCTAGCCAGAGTTTCAGTCTCCAAGAAAACCTCTCCCCAACCGAGTTGATCTCAAGAATCCTCGAGGAGTTCTGCCAAAAGAAAACACCTCTCTAGCATATTGACAATAGGGTTTATTTCCCTAATAAACGGCAAGATTCCCCAACTTGAGTTTTCCTCTCTGACTACTACAAATCAAGGGACCACAACCCCTCTTCCCCAGTATACTTCTCTATAATCCCCAGTGAATTGCTGCAAAGTCTGAGAGACAACCAGATAACAGTTAACTTCTTTATCCCCAACAAGTTATTAACTTCCTTTCTCTCCAATCAAGATATAATTCCCCAGTAGAGCAACGGACAATTAAAACTCCTGAACTCTCTTCCCCAAGCAAGATATTAACACTCTCCTCAGAGTTTTTATTAAGACAAAGCCAATATTCCTCAGCGGAGTTCTCCTCAAACAACAAAATAGGGAAACCCCTGCAGAAACATTCAAAAAAACAAGGTCTGAAGATGTGCATACTCTTCATTCCCCAGCAACAGTCCGGGGTTTCATTTCCCAAAGCTCACCAACATTTGTCAAGGATTTATTTTCCCAGACAAAGATACGCTTCAATAATATTTCACATTCATATTAAATACTTGATAAATGCATACATTAGGATCTAATTTATTTTGAGAACATCATCAAGCCATGCATACATCAGCATGCAACTAACCCTCTTCCTTGTAGGAAAAGTCAACCGAATAAAAGACCTCTTCTTGTTAGATTTAGTTCTTCTAGTTAAAGACAGGCGAGACAAAGACCTCTTCTGGTTAGATTTAGTTCTTTCAGTTAAACACAGGCGAGACAAAGACCTCTTCTAGTTAGATTTAGTTCTTCCAATTAAAGACAAGCGAGACAAAGACCTCTTCTGGTTAGGTTTAGTTCTTCCAGTTAAAGACAGGCGAGACAAAGACCTCTTCTGGTTAGATTTATTTCTTCCAGTTAAAGACAGACGACTCAAAGACCTCTTATGTTTATATTTAGTTCTTCCAGTTAAAGACAAGCGAAACAAATACCTCTTCTGGTTAGATTTAGTTCTTCCAGTTAAAGACAGGCGAAGCAAAGATCTCTTCTGGTTAGATTTAGTTCTTCCAGTTAAAGACAAGAGATAAAAAGACCTCTTCTGGTTAGATTTAGTTCTTCCCGTTAAAGACAGGCAAATCAAAGACCTCTTCTGATTAGATTTAGTTCTTCCAGTTAAAGGCAGGCGAGACAAATACCTCTTTTGGTTAGATTTAGTTCTTCCAGTTAAAGACAGGCGAAGCAAAGACCTCTTCTGGTTAGATTTAGTTCTTCCAGTTAAAGACAGGCAAAGAAAAGACCTCTTCCAGTTAGATTTAGTTATTCTAGTTAAAGAAAGGCGAAACAAAGACCTCTTCTGGTTAGATTTAGTTCTTCCAGTTAAAGATAGGCGAAGCAAAGACCTCTTCTGGTTAGATTTAGTTCTTCCAGCTAAAGACAGGCGAACAAATACCTCTTCTGGTTAGATTTAGTTCTTCCAGTTAAATACAGGCGAGACAAAGACCTCTTCTAATTAGATTTAGTTTTTCCAGTTAAAGACAGGCGAGACAAAGACCTCTTCTGGTTAGATTTAGTTCTTCCATATGAAGACAGGAAAGACAAAGACCTCTTATGGTTAGATTTATTTCTTCCAGTTAAAGACAGGCGAAGCAAATACCTCTTCTGGTTATATTTAGTTCTTCCAGTTAAAGACAGGAGAAACAAATACCTCTTCTGGTTAGATTTAGTTCTTCCAGTTAAAGACAAGTGAAGCAAAGACCTCTTCTGGTTAGATTTAGTTCTTCTAGTTAAAGACAGGAGAGACAAAGACCTCTTCTTGTTAGATTTAGTTCTTCCAGTTAAAGATAGGCGAATCAAAGACCTCTTCTAGTTAGATTTAGTTCTTCTAGTTAAAGACATGCGAGACAAAGACCTCTTCTGGTTAGATTTATTTCTTCCAGTTAAAGACAGGCGAATGAAATACCTCTTCTGGTTATATTTAGTTCTTCCAGTTAAAACAGGTGAAACAAAAACCTCTTCTGGTTCGATTTAGTTCTTTCAGTTAAAGACAGGCGAAGCAAAGACCTTTTCTGGTTAGATTTAGTTCTTCCACTTAAAGACAGGCGAGACAAAGACATCTTTTGGTTAGATTTAGTTCTTCCACTTAAAGACAGGCGAATCAAAGACTTCTGTTAGAACAATGTTTGAATCTACTACCCTATATTTGAGTTTTGATGATAACAAAGTGAAAAGATATAGTATTTATATGTTTCATGTTTGAACTATATGCTGCCTAAAATTACTATGCTCTGACTTGCAGATACGCTGATTGAATTAAGCAAGATCACTTCTTCAGCATCAGAATTTGATTTCATACACCAGCATCAGAAGTTGCTGAATCAGAACATCAAGATCAGATGATCAACTCACGTACATGCTGAAGCTTGATGAACAGAACTGCGCGTAAACACTCTGATACAGAATCAAATAGTTCATCAGCAGCGAAGCAGAATCAGAATGAGCCAAGCCAGAACGTGCATTGAAGAAGCAACGGTACTGTGCATTGAACGCTAGTTAATTCCAACGGCATCATTCTAGACAAGATCTGCTCAAAAAGGAAAGCTTGTTATTAGCATTGAATCAAGAATATTGCATTCAACGTTCATCTTCTCAAGTGCTATATAAACAAGGCTTCGAAGATTATAATGGCTAATGCTCTCCAATTCTCTACACGCACAAAGCTGAACAATAATCTTCATCTACCAGTTTTGCTAAACCACAAACTCTGATACTCCATTAGTGTTTAGCAATCTAAGTTTCTAAGCTTCATTTGTGTATACATCACAGTTGTGATAAAGTTTTGTAGAA
The DNA here is from genome assembly GCA_948472305.1 of Vicia faba. Classification (NCBI taxonomy): domain Eukaryota; kingdom Viridiplantae; phylum Streptophyta; class Magnoliopsida; order Fabales; family Fabaceae; genus Vicia; species Vicia faba. Next base: position 529,408,544 of record OX451740.1, on the reverse strand, counting down.
AACATTCACACACATTTGTTTTATACCTTTGTAAGAAAGTGTTGCCTTGACAAACCGGATTGTGGTTTGAATCAAGAAGGCTTTAGCAGTTGTTAAAGCAGTCTGTAATATTCAGTTGAATATAGTGAATTAAGACCTCGTTGGAGAGAGGCGAAATCACCTTGACGGGTGGACTGGAGTAGTTTGAGATCAAACGAACCAGGATAAAAATATCTTGTCAATTGCTTTAAGATTTCAGTTTTACAATTCAACCCCCCTTCTTGTGTTTTTCACCCCTTCAATTGGCATCAGAGCGCCTGGTTCTGAGCTAAAACACTTAACCGTGTCAGTACAAGATCCAGCGTCAGAAAAACACAATGGCAGGAAACAACTCTCATTTCAGCAATGACAACAATGAGGACAGAGACAGATTCAGCGGCAAACCTCCAGTCTTTGATGGAGAAAACTTTGATTACTGGAAAGACAGAATTGAAAGCTTCTTTCTAGCACATGATGCTGATCTGTGGGATATGGTGACAGATGGATACACGCACCCTGTGAATGCAACTGGTCAGAAGATTGATAGAAAATCAATGACTGATCAACAAAAGCGTGATTTCAAGAATCACCATAAGGCCAGAACCATCCTCCTCAGTGCCATCTCCTATACTGAGTATGAAAAGATCTCCAACAGAGACACAGCTAAGAACATCTTTGATTCTCTCAGAATGACGCATGAGGGCAACGTTCAAGTCAAAGAAACAAAAGCTCTGGCGCTCATTCAGAAGTATGAGGCGTTCAAAATGGAAGAATCTGAATCCATTGAAACTATGTTCTCTAGATTCCAGATTCTGGTAGCTGGTCTCAAAGTTCTGGACAAAGGATACTCTACTGCTGACCATGTCAAGAAGATAATCAGAAGTTTACCCAAGCAGTGGAGGCCTATGGTTACTGCTCTGAAGCTAGCGAAGGATCTCAACAAAATCACTCTGGAGGAACTTATAAGCTCCCTCAGAAGTCATGAGATAGAGCTAGAAGCTGATGAGCCTCAGAAGCAAGGTAAGCCTTTAGCTTTAAAATCTAACAGAAAATCTGAATCTAAAGTTTTGCAGGCAGTTGAAGAAACATCTGATGGATCCTCATCAGAAGAAGACGAACTTTCCCTTCTCTCCAGAAGAGTAAATCAACTGTGGAAGCAAAGACAAAGGAAGTTCAGGAATCCCAGAAGATCTGATCAGAACGAGTCTTCTTCCAGATACAGAAGGACAGATTCTTCCTCTGGATTCAGAAGATCTGAAGGCTCCTCCGGTAGCAAGAAGCCAAACACAAAAGACATCATCTGCTACGAGTGCAATGAGCAAGGACACTACAAGAGTGACTGCCCAAAGCTTCAGAGGGAAAAGCCCAAAAAGAAGTTTGGAAGAGAGAAGAAGAAAAGTCTCATGGCCACATGGGATGACTCTGACTCATCTGAAGCTGACTCAGAATCAGATGATGAAAGGGCAAACATAGCGCTCATGGCTAACATTCCAGATGACAGTGAAGCTTCTGAATCAGACTCAGAATCAGACACAGAAGAGGTATTCCCTAACTTCGCTGTTAATTTTACAAAGGCTGAACTTGCTGAAAGCCTCAATGAAATTCTGGAACGTTATCAGCAGATTAGAGCTAAATTCAGAGACCTGAAAAGGAATCTTGAATCTGACTCTAATAAGTCTGAGAGTCTCAAATTGGAAAACTCTGAGCTGAGAGATAAAATTTTAAAATTAGAAAACTCTTTACAAAACTCTCAGAAGGAACCAATTTCTGAAACTCCCAGCAACGCTGATGAGATCATCAAGGAGTATGATCATAGTTTCCAGAAGTTCCTTGCTAAAAGCATAGATAGAAGCAGAATGGCTTCAATGATCTATGGAGTTAGCAGAAACGGCAGGAAAGGAATAGGATACCAAGGTAAGGTTCCTACACCTAAGAATGTCATGGATTTAACCATTAAACACACTCCTCTAAGTTCACACTTTGTGTATGGTCACACACATGACATCAAATATACTAGTAGTAAGCACTCTGTGAAACCAAAATTCAACCAGAGTTTTGGTAAAACTAACAAATCAGGACCCAAGAAGATCTGGGTACCTAAGGATAAAATAATACATGTTGCAGATATCTTTAGCAGCAAGTCAGAAACACCAGTCATGGTACCTGGACTCTGGCTGCTCACGACACATGACGGGAAGAAGGCATATGTTCCAAAGCCTGGAACTTAAGCCTGGAGGCCACGTTGGCTTTGGAGGCAATCAGAGGGGAAAGATAATTGGCTCTGGAACGGTAGGTAATGGAAATCTTCCCTCTATTAATAATGTTCTGCTAGTAGATGGATTGATGCATAATCTGTTATCCATAAGTCAATTAAGTGATAACGGTTATGATATAATCTTTAATCAAAAATCATGTAAAGCTGTTAGTCAGAAAGATGGGACTATCCTGTTTAATGGAAAGAGGAAAAACAACATTTACAAAATCAAACTTTCTGAACTAAAGAGTCAGAACGTAAAATGTCTTCTGTCTGTTAACAACGAGCAGTGGATCTGGCACAGAAGATTGGGGCATGTTAGTATGAGAAGAATATCTCAGATTAACAAACTCAATCTGGTCAGAGGACTTCCAAATTTTAAGTTCAATTCAGATGCTCTGTGTGAAGCATGTCAGAAAGGCAAATTTGCAAAACCTTCTTTTAAATCCAAAAATGTTGTTTCTACCTCTAAGCCATTAGAACTTCTGCACATTGACTTATTTGGACCAGTTAAAACTGCTTCAGTCAGTGGTAAGAAGTATGGGTTAGTAATCGTAGATGACTATAGCAGATGGACATGGGTAAAGTTCTTAAGACACAAGGACGAGTCACACTCTGTGTTTGTTACCTTCTGTAACCAAGTTCAGAATGAAAAAGATCTTAGAATCGTTAAAGTCAGAAGTGATCATGGTGGAGAATTTGAAAATAAAGATTTTGAGTCATTCTTTAATGACAAAGGCATTCTGCATGATTTCTCTTGTCCTAGAACTCCCCAACAAAATGGAGTTGTAGAACGAAAAAACAGAACATTGCAAGAAATGGCCAGAACCATGATCAATGAGACAAACGTTTCTAAGACTTTCTGGGCAGAGGCAATAAACACATCGTGCTACATTCAGAATAGAATCTCAATAAGACCTATTCTGGAAAAGACTCCATATGAATTGTGGAAGAACAGAAAGCCCAACATTTCGTATTTCATCCATTTGGATGTACTTGCTTTATGTTAAATACAAAGAATTATTTGAACAAGTTTGATTCTAAGGCACAGAAGTGTATTATGTTAGGATACTCTGAACGCTCAAGAGGGTACAGAGTATACAATACAGAAACACAGATTGTGGAAGAATCAATCAGTGTTCGTTTTGATGACAAGCTTGACTCTGAAAAGTCAAAGCAGAATGAAAATCTTGCAGGTATAGAAATTGAATTTGCAGGTTCTGAAGACAAGTCATCAGAAGCTCTCAACACAGACATTCCTTCAACGTCTGAAAGGAGCAATGCTAGAAATCCTACAACTACTGTTGATCAACCTCAGAAGAGATTACCCAGAAGCAGTTTGGATCACCCAGAAGAGACTATCCTAGGAAGAAAGGAAGATCCAATCAGAACAAGAGCAAGCTTCAGAAACTCTGAAGAAACTCTTATGGGACTTGTGTCTCTGATTGAACCTTCTTCTATTGATGAAGCACTTCTGGACAATGACTGGATTCTGGCAATGCAAGAAGAGCTGAATCAATTCACCAAAAACGACGTATGGGATCTCGTTCCCAGACCAAAAGGATTCAACGTCATTGGAACAAGATGGGTGTTCAGAAACAAGCTAAATGAACAAGGTGAAGTCATCAGAAACAAGGCACGACTGGTTGCACAAGGTTATAGTCAGCAAGAGGGGATAGACTATACAGAAACCTTTGCCCCAGTCGCCAGGTTAGAATCTATCAGACTTTTAATTTCATTTGCTGTTAATAAAGGCATCACTCTGTATCAGATGGATGTCAAAAGTGCATTCTTAAATGGTTATATAGAAGAAGAAGTTTATGTTCACCAACCCCCAGGTTTTGAAAATACAAAACATCCAGAACATGTTTTCAAACTGAAAAAGTCACTGTATGGTCTGAAACAAGCTCCCAGAGCTTGGTATGAAAGGCTAAGTAACTTTCTGCTTGAAAATGAATTCACCAGAGGGAAAGTGGACACTACTCTATTCTGTAAAACAGTTAAGAGTGACATTTTAGTCTGTCAAATTTATGTTGATGATATTATTTTTGGTTCTACTAATCCTTCTCTTGGAAGAAAATTTGCTAAGTGTATGCAGGCAGAATTTGAGATGAGCCACATGGGGGAACTGAAATTCTTTCTAGGAATTCAGATCAATCAAACTCCAGAGGGAACTTACATTCATCAGAGCAAATACATCAGAGATCTTCTGAAGAAATTTGACCTCTCAGAATGTAAGCCATCAAAGATTCCAATGCATCCCACGTGCATTCTGGAAAGAGAAGAGGTAAGCAAAAGTGTAGAACAGAAGGTCTACAGAGGTATGATTGGTTCTCTCCTTTATCTGACAGCTTCAAGACCTGATATCTTATTCAGCGTTTGTATTTGTGCTAGATTCCAATCAGATCCTAGAGAATCTCACTTAACAGCTGTTAAGCGAATTTTCAAGTATCTGAAAGGTACTACTAATCTGGGTTTGTTTTATAGAAAATCTAGTGATTACAGCTTAGTAGGCTACTGTGATGCTGATTTTGCTGGAGACAGAGTGGAACGTAAAAGTACTTCTGGAAGCTGCCAGTTTCTGGGAGAAAATCTGATCTCGTGGTCCAGCAAAAGGCAATCAACAATTGCTCTGTCAACAGCAGAAGCTGAGTACATAGCAGCAGCAGGATGTAGCACACAAATGCCCTGGATGAAAAGTCAGCTTGAAGACTTCCAGATTTTTGAGAGTAACATTCCTATTCTTTGTGATAATACTTCTGCTATTTGCTTAAGTAAGAATCCTATTTTACATTCTAGAGCTAAGCATATAGAAATAAAACATCATTTCATTAGGGACTATATTCAGAAAGGTATTTTAAACTTGAAATTCATAGATACAGACCATCAATGGGCTGATATCTTTACTAAACCCCTTTCAGAAGATAGGTTTAATTTCATTCTGAAACATCTCAGCATTAAAGTATGCCCAGAATGAAAATGTTTTAATTCCATGTATTTATCTTCAGAATGTAATTATTTTACTGTGAACTTCTGATCAATCTTCTTTCAGAAAGATAGAACATGCAGATTGTATCAGATGCAAGTCTAAAGATCTGAGAGTCTAATCTCAAATACAGACGTGCTGATCACTACATCAAACAAGTGTCATCCAATCATCAGCAAATCCCTGAAGCAGAACGCGTGCACGCTTCTGAGAAGGCAAAGCGCTGATTGGGTGCATTGAGACACATGTCTGGTAACCGTTTTTAAGTATCTTTCTCAAATCCCCCAAAATCAGCAAGCATTTAATGAAAAGTAATCACGCCTATTAAATGGCAATCATTATTTTTTTCTCTCTCTCTTAAAAACGTTTAATTTTTCAAAATAATTTTTGAAAACTCTATTTAAACACATTAATCCTTCATTCTTATTCTTTACGCTTTCTCATAATCATTCAAGTATTTTCTGCATATTTCTGAGTTTATCTCCCAAACCTTTTTTCTCAAATCATTCTCAAAGCTTTGTTGTGTGAGAACAATGGCATCCTCCAGCATTTCTGCAGGCAATCAGAAGAAAGAAACCTCTGAACAATATCAGGTGCCCCTCAGAACTCTTCTCACACCGGTAAAGAATCTTGAGGTTCTCTCTGAGTTAATCATCGACTTTGAAAGTTTGAAGGAAAATGGATTTGACCTAACTGAAGAAATTAGGGCTCAAAAGTGGGAGAGGTATTTCGATAGGTTGGTTGGACCAACATTCCCAGAGCTTGTCAAGGAATTTTGGATTCACGCCAAGATTCATAAACATCTAGTCATCTCTTCTGTCATGGGAAAGAAGATAGTAATTTCTGAAGACCTCATTGCTAGGCTAATCGGTCAAAGTGGTGGTGGAGTCCGTTGTGTGGACATGGCTGATAGATGCCCTGATATAGGTGTGGTAGCCAACAGCATTTTCACTCTTGGATTTCCCAGCAGCAAAATTAAGGATCTGAAGGATCACTGCAGAGTATGGGCCAAGATTGTTCTTGGATGCTTCAATCACAGGAAACCAACAAGTTCTCCTGATTATATAAACGTGGATCAGCAATTTCTGATCTACTTTATTGATCAGAGGGTAAAGATCAATCTGGCACATTTCTTGTTCAACCATCTCAAGACCAGTGTCAAAGAAACAAGAGAAGAAGAAAGGACCAAAAGGGACTGGATACCGTTTGGAAGGCTCATATCAGATATTCTGACAGAGAATAAGCTGATAGAGTATCTGAGCGAAGCTCAAGTGCTGAGCACTATGGAACCAACTGTTGGAAAACCGCTGAACGCTAAGAACCTGAAAAAGATGAAGCTGATAGAAAATATTAGGAAGGAACCCAGAGCTACTTCAACTGCTGACATCTCCAGCAGAAGAGTGCCTCTGAGTGATTTCCCAAAATTTTCTGAAACGGAATCCAAACCTGATATGTTTCTCAAGTATCCAGATTCATACAAGGAAGAAGATACAGTTTCAAAGCTGAAGATCAAAGATCTGAGTCAACCCCAACCTGAAGTGACTCAGAAGAAGACAAAGAAGAGGAAAGCGCCAAAAGCAGGATCATCTCATCAGACTCCAAAGAAAAGAGGTATTTCATCTGCTGCCCCTATTTCAATTTCATCTACTATTCCAACATCTGCTGCCCCTCCTCAAACCTCTCACAGAATATCAATCCCAATCCCTACCATTGATGAAACCATACCAGAAGACCCTTCTGAGGCCTTACTACTCAGAAGACCCAGAACTAAGATTCCCAAACAACCAACTGTTTCAACAACACCAGCACTTGATAGAGTGCTAGCTGATATTGAGCGTGAACATGCTTCTGCTCAACCAAATTCTGAACCACCAAATATTCCTCCTCCACAACCAGAACCACAACCTGAACCAGAAATACAACAACAACCAGAACCAGAACCACAATCACAACAACCACTCACAGAAGAACCTCTGATCCCTGAGCAATCAGAGATTCCACCTCCTCAACCAGAAAATAATCCACCTTCACCACAAACAGAGTTTCACCGCTATGAAACCCCCTCTCCTCATCATTCTGACCCTCACTCACCTCAACCTTCACCGCTGGCAATCCAGTTGCCATGTGGAACCACTATTGTCAGGCCCCAGTTGCCATCTTCAGAGGAATCAACACCTCCAAAAACTCCAACCACTCCAATAGAAATATCTGACTCTGATTCTGATAACCCTCCTCCAAAACAAACAACCTCTCAGAAAACCGCTGAAAACCCCAGCAGAACTTTCATTGACTTAACAAGTCTTGAACGTCTTGCTGATCTAAGACACAAAATTGCCATACCCAAACCAAAGCAACCAGATGTTGGCTCTGGTATTTTGAATTTTGAAACAGGTATGCTGCAATGGATTGCTTCTTTGAAGCAAGTCTGTCCGGGGATGATCGACCCAGCTGCTTCTGATCAGCTCTGGTCACAGTTCAGACTATGGGTACGTGCTGAAGCCCTCAAGCTGCAGGACGTCAACTATGAGCAGGCTCAACAGAACTTTAGCAAGCTGCTGAAGGAAGTTGAGAGTCAGCTGCCTCAAGAAGTTGTGCTCCCTCTGGACAGTGAATCTTGGTCTGAGAAAGAGCAAGCTGCACAGGTGCAACCATCAGAAGAAGACAAGACCATTCAGGCTGAAGAAAATCCAGCAGAAGATGTCGCTGAAAGTTCTGAGAAGCTTCCTCCTTCTGACCCTTCTCAAGCTGCCTTGGACAGGCAGGCTCTGGAAGAATTAAGGCTGAATGACTTGCGTCTCCAGCAGCGGATGGAAGAGAATGATCAGAAGATGAAAGCAAGAATGGATGTACAGGACAGCAAGATTGACACTGTTGTCAACATGGTTCAGAAGCAGAATGAAACTTCTGAAAAGATTCAAGCAATGCTGGAAAGCCTGTTCTCACGCATGCCCCCACAACCTTAAAATTTTTTTTCATGCATGACATTCTCTATGTTTTCTTCATTTTCTGATGTACTGTTTTAACTATGTTTTATAATGTTCTTTTGCTCTGATTATGAACTATTTTAATATAATTTGTTTTTCTGATCTAAATTGTTTTAGCACATCACCAACACTTTTTGATTGCTGACAAAAAGGGGGAGAACAAGAATGATATTTAAAATCAATAACGGCTAACTAGACAGAATTTCTCAAACATTCTAACTCTATTACTTGAAATGTTTTTCTGTTTTTGTTTAAAGTCTACAGGCACAAGGAAACTCCTGAACACTATGAAGACTAGAAGCTCTGATCAAAATGTAGAAGCTCTGATCAATGTTGCTCTGATCTAATATGAAGATTCTGATCGACCAAATACTCTGATCCAAAGCAAAGCTCTGACAGGAAAAGCTCTGAAGCTCTGCTCTCTGATAAGTCAAAGACTCTTAATCTGATGTTCAAAGAAAGACAAAGATCTGATCCTGAAGAACACGTATCATCAAAGGGAAGTAATCAACTCAAGGGGAGTATCTCTTAACTCTGATTTTTCCGTACTTCTTATTCTGATACATTTCCCAGACACCTTTTCACGTTATTTTTCATTTAAAATATCTAGTTTTTGTCATCATCAAAAAGGGGGAGATTGTTAGAACAATGTTTGAATCTACTACCCTATATTTGAGTTTTGATGATAACAAAGTGAAAAGATATAGTATTTATATGTTTCATGTTTGAACTATATGCTGCCTAAAATTACTATGCTCTGACTTGCAGATACGCTGATTGAATTAAGCAAGATCACTTCTTCAGCATCAGAATTTGATTTCATACACCAGCATCAGAAGTTGCTGAATCAGAACATCAAGATCAGATGATCAACTCACGTACATGCTGAAGCTTGATGAACAGAACTGCGCGTAAACACTCTGATACAGAATCAAATAGTTCATCAGCAGCGAAGCAGAATCAGAATGAGCCAAGCCAGAACGTGCATTGAAGAAGCAACGGTACTGTGCATTGAACGCTAATTAATTCCAACGGCATCATTCTAGACAAGATCTGCTCAAAAAGGAAAGCTTGTTATTAGCATTGAATCAAGAATATTGCATTCAACGTTCATCTTCTCAAGTGCTATATAAACAAGGCTTCGAAGATTATAATGGCTAATGCTCTCCAATTCTCTACACGCACAAAGCTGAACAATAATCTTCATCTACCAGTTTTGCTAAACCACAAACTCTGATACTCCATTAGTGTTTAGCAATCTAAGTTTCTAAGCTTCATTTGTGTATACATCACAGTTGTGATAAAGTTTTGTAGAAAACATTCACACACATTTGTTTTATACCTTTGTAAGAAAGTGTTGCCTTGACAAACCGGATTGTGGTTTGAATCAAGAAGGCTTTAGCAGTTGTTAAAGCAGTCTGTAATATTCAGTTGAATATAGTGAATTAAGACCTCGTTGGAGAGAGGCGAAATCACCTTGACGGGTGGACTGGAGTAGTTTGAGATCAAACGAACCAGGATAAAAATATCTTGTCAATTGCTTTAAGATTTCAGTTTTACAATTCAACCCCCCCTTCTTGTGTTTTTCACCCCTTCAACTTCTTCGGGTTAGATTTAGTTCTTCTAGTTAAAGACAGGCGAGACAAATACCTCTTCTGGTTAGATTTAGTTCTTTAAGTTAAACACAGGAGAGACAAAGACATCTTCTAGTTAGATTTTGTTCTTCCAGTTAAAGACAGGCGAGACAAAGACCTCTTCTGGTTAGGTTTAGTTCTTCTAGTTGAAGACAGGCGAGACAAAGACCTCTTCTGGTTAGATTTATTTCTTCCAGTTAAAGACAGGTGAAGCAAAGACCTCTTCTGGTTAGATTTAGTTCTTCTAGTTAAAGACAGGCGAGACAAATACCTCTTCTGGTTAGATTTAGTTCTTCCAGTTAAATACATGCGAAACAAAGACATCTTCTGGTTAGTTTAGTTCTTCCATTTAAAGACAGGCGAAGCAAATATCTCTTCTGGTTAGATTTAGTTCTTCCAGCTAAAGACAAGGGAGACAAAGATCTCTTCTGGTTAGATTTAGTTCTTCCAGTTAAATACAGGCAAATCAAAGACCTCTTCTGATTAGATTTAGTTCTTCCAGTTAAAGACAGGCTAGACAAATACCTCTTTTGGTTAGATTTAGTTCTTCCACTTAAATACAGGTGAAGCAAAGACCTCTTCTGATTAGATTTAGTTCTTCCAATTAAAGACGGGGGAAGAAAAGACCTCTTCCAGTTAGATTTAGTTCTTCCAGTTAAAGAAAGGAGAAACAAAGACCTCTTCTGGTTAGATTTATTTCTATCAATTAAAGACAGGCGCAACAAAGACCTCTTCTGGTTAGATTTAGTTCTTCTAGTTAAAGACAGACGAGACAAAGACCTATTCTGGTTAGATTTATTTCTTCCAGTTAAAGACATGTGAATCAAAGACCTCTTCTAGTTAGATTTAGTTCTTCCAGTTAAAGACATGCGGGACAAAGACCTCTTCTTGTTAGATTTATTTCTTCCAGTTAAAGACAGGCGAATGAAATACCTCTTCTGGTTATATTTAGTTCTTCCAGTTAAAGACAGGTGAAACAAAAACCTCTTCTGGTTAAATTTAGTTCTTTCAGTTAAAGACAGGCGAAGCAAAGATCTCTTCTGGTTAGATTTAGTTCTTCCACTTAAAGACAGGCGAGACAAAGACCACTTCTGGTTAGATTTAGTTCTTCCACTTAAAGACAGGCGAATCAAAGACTTCTTCTGGTTAGATTTAGTTCTTCTAGTTAAAGACATGCGAGACAAAGACCTCTTCTGGTTATATTTAGTTCTTTTAATTAAACACAGGTGAGACAAAGACCTCTTCTTGTTAGATTTAGTTCTTCCAGTTAAAGACAGGCGAGACAAAGACCTCTTCTGGTTAGGTTTAGTTCTTCCAATTGAAGACAGGCGAGACAAAGACCTCTTCTGGTTATATTTAGTTCTTCCAGTTAAAGACAGGAGAAACAAAGACCTCTTCTGGTTAGATTTAGTTCTTCCAGTTAAAGACAGGGGAAGCAAAGACCTCTTCTGGTTAGATTTAGTTCTTCTAGTTAAAGACAGGCGAGACAAAGACCTCTTCTGGTTAGATTTAGTTCTTCCAGTTAAAGACAGGCGAATCAAAGACCTCTTCTAGTTAGATTTAGTTCTTCCAGTTAAAGACATGTGAGACAAAGACCTCTTCTGGTTAGATTTATTTCTTCCAGTTAAAGACAGGCGAATAAAATACCTCTTCTGGTTATATTTAGTTCTTCCAGTTAAAGACAGGTGAAACAAAAACCTCTTCTGGTTAGATTTAGTTCTTTCAGTTAAAGATAGGCGAAGCAAAGACCTCTTCTGGTTAGATTTAGTTCTTCCACTTAAAGACAGGCGAGACAAAGACCACTTCTGGTTAGATTTAGTTCTTCCAATTAAAGATAGGCGAATGAAAGACTTCTTCGGGTTAGATTTAGTTCTTCTAGTTAAAGACAGGCGAGACAAAGACCTCTTCTAGTTAGATTTAGTTCTTTAAGTTAAACACAGGAGAGACAAACACCTCTTCTAGTTAGATTTTGTTCTTCCAGTTAAAGACAGGCGAGACAAAGACCTCTTCTGGTTAGGTTTAGTTCTTCTAGTTGAAGACAGGCGTGAAAAAGACCTCTTATGGTTAGATTTATTTGTTCCAGTTAAAGACAGGTGAAGCAAAGACCTCTTCTGGTTATATTTAGTTCTTCTAGTTAAAGACAGGCGACACAAAGACCTCTTCTGGTTAGATTTAGTTCTTCCAGTTAAAGACAGGCGAAACAAAGACCTCTTCTGGTTAGTTTAGTTCTTCCATTTAAAGACAGGCGAATCAAAGACTTCTTCTAGTTGGATTTAGTTCTTCCAGTTAAAGACATGTGAGACAAAGACCTCTTCTGGTTAGATTTATTTCTTCCAATTAAAGACAGGCAAATGAAATACCTCTTCTGATTATATTTAGTTCTTCCAGTTAAAGACAGGCGAGACAAATACCTCTTTTGGTTAGATTTAGTTCTTCCACTTAAAGACAGGTGAAGCAAAGACCTCTTCCAGTTAGATTTAGTTCTTCCAGTTAAAGAAAGGAGAAACAAAGACCTCTTCTGGTTAGATTTATTTCTTTCAGTTAAAGACAGGCGCAGCAAAGACCTCTTCTGGTTAGATTTAGTTCTTCTAGTTAAAGACAGACGAGACAAAGACCTCTTCTGGTTAGATTTATTTCTTCCAGTTAAAGACATGTGAATCAAAGACCTCTTCTAGTTAGATTTAGTTCTTCCAGTTAAAGACATGCGGGACAAAGACCTCTTCTTGTTAGATTTATTTCTTCCAGTTAAAGACAGGCGAACGAAATACCTCTTCTGGTTATATTTAGTTCTTCCAGTTAAAGACAGGTGAAACAAAAACCTCTTCTGGTTAGATTTAGTTCTTTCAGTTAAAGACAGGCGAAGCAAAGATCTCTTCTGGTTAGATTTAGTTCTTCCACTTAAAGACAGGCGAGACAAAGACCACTTTTGGTTATATTTAGTTCTTCCACTTAAAGACAGGCGAATCAAAGACTTCTTCTGGTTAGATTTAGTTCTTCTAGTTAAAGACAGGCGAGACAAAGACCTCTTCTGGTTAGGTTTAGTTCTTCCAATTGAAGACAGGCGAGACAAAGTCCTCTTCTGGTTAGATTTATTTCTTCCAGTTAAAGACAGACGACTCAAAGACCTCTTCTATTTATTTTTAGTTCTTCCAGTTAAAGACAACCGAAATAAAGACCTCTTCTGGTTAGTTTAGTTCTTCCATTTAAAGACAGGCGAAGCAAAGATCTCTTCTAGTTAGATTTAGTTCTTCCAGTTAAAGATAGGAGAGACAAAGACCTCTTCTGGTTAGATTTAGTTCTTCCAGTTAAAGACAGGCAAATCAAAGACCTCTTGTGATTAAATTTAGTTCTTCCAGTTAAAGACAAGCGAGACAAATACCTCTTTTGGTTAGATTTAGTTCTTCCAGTTAAAGACAGGCGAAGTAAAGACCTCTTCTGGTTAGATTTAGTTCTTCCAGTTAAAGACATGCGAAACAAAGACCTCTTCTGGTTAGATTTAGTTCTTCTAGTTAAAGATCGACGTAGCAAAGACCTCTTCTGGTTAGATTTAGTTCTTTTAGTTAAACACAGGCGAGAGAAAGACATCTTCTAGTTAGATTTAGTTCTTCCAGTTAAAGACAGGCGAGTCAAAGACCTCTTCTATTTATATTTAGTTCTTCCAGTTAAAGACAGGCGAAACAAAGACCTCTTCTGGTTAGTTTAGTTCTTCCAGTTAAAGACAGGCGAATCAAAGACCTCTTCAAGTTTGATTTATTTCTTCCAATTAAAGACATGCGAGACAAAGAGCTCTTGTGTTTAGATTTATTTCTTCCAGTTAAAGACAGGCGAATGAAATACCTCTTCTGGTTATATTTAGTTCTTCCAGTTAAAGACAGGTGAAACAAAAACCTCTTCTGGTTAGATTTAGTTCTTTCAGTTAAAGACAGGCGAAGCAAAACCTCTTCTGGTTAGATTTAGTTCTTCCACTTAAAGACAGGCGAGACAAAGACAACTTCTGGTTAGATTTAGTTCTTCCACTTAAAGACAGGCGAGACAAAGACCTCTTCTTGTTAGATTTAGTTCTTCCACTTAAAGACAGGCGAATCAAAGACTTCTTCTGGTTAGATTTAGTTCTTCTAGTTAAAGACAGGTTAGACAAAGACCTCTTCTGGTTAGATTTAGTTCTTCCAGTTGAAGACAGGCAAGACAAAGACCTCTTTTGGTTAGATTTATTTCTTCCAGTTAAAGACAGGCGAATCAAAGACCTGTTCTGGTTATATTTAGTTCTTCCAGTTAAAGACAGGAGAATCAAAGACCTCTTCTGGTTAGATTTAGTTATTCCAGTTAAAGACAGGGGAAGCAAATACCTTTTCTGGTTAGATTTTGTTCTTCTAGTTAAAGACAGGCGAGACAAAGACCTCTTCTGGTTAGATTTAGTTCTTCCAGTTAAAGACAGGCGAATCAAAGACCTCTTCTAGTTAAATTTATTTCTTCCAGTTAAAGACCGGTGAAACAAAGACCTCTTCTGGTTAGATTTATTTCTTCCAGTTAAAGACAGGCGAATGAAATACCTCTTTTGGTTATATTTAGTTCTTCCACTTAAAGACAGGCGAGACAAAGACCACTTCTTGTTAGATTTTGTTCTTCCACTTAAAGACATGCGAATCAAAGACTTCTTCTGGTTAGATTTAGTTCTTCTAGTTAAAGACAGGCGAGACAAAGACCTGTTCTGGTTAGATTTAGTTCTTTCAGTTAAACACAAGTGAGACAAAGACCTATTCTAGTTAGATTTAGTTCTTCCAGTTAAAGACAGGCGAGACAAAGACCTCTTCTGGTTAGGTTTAGTTCTTCCAGTTGAAGACAGGCGAGACAAAGTCCTCTTCTGGTTAGATTTATTTCTTCCAGTTAAAGACAGACGACTCAAAGACCTCTTCTATTTATTTTTAGTTCTTCCAGTTAAAGACAGCCGAAATAAAGACCTCTTCTGGTTAGTTTAGTTCTTCCATTTAAAGACAGGCGAAGCAAAGATCTCTTCTAGTTAGATTTAGTTCTTCCAGTTAAAGATAGGAGAGACAAAGACCTCTTCTGGTTAGATTTAGTTCTTCCAGTTAAAGACAGGCAAATCAAAGACCTCTTGTGATTAAATTTAGTTCTTCCAGTTAAAGACAAGCGAGACAAATACCTCTTTTGGTTAGATTTAGTTCTTCCAGTTAAAGACAGGCGAAGTAAAGACCTCTTCTGGTTAGATTTAGTTCTTCCAGTTAAAGACATGCGAAACAAAGACCTCTTCTGGTTAGATTTAGTTCTTCTAGTTAAAGATCGACGTAGCAAAGACCTCTTCTGGTTAGATTTAGTTCTTTTAGTTAAACACAGGCGAGAGAAAGACATCTTCTAGTTAGATTTAGTTCTTCCAGTTAAAGACAGGCGAGTCAAAGACCTCTTCTATTTATATTTAGTTCTTCCAGTTAAAGACAGGCGAAACAAAGACCTCTTCTGGTTAGTTTAGTTCTTCCAGTTAAAGACAGGCGAATCAAAGACCTCTTCAAGTTTGATTTATTTCTTCCAATTAAAGACATGCGAGACAAAGAGCTCTTGTGTTTAGATTTATTTCTTCCAGTTAAAGACAGGCGAATGAAATACCTCTTCTGGTTATATTTAGTTCTTCCAGTTAAAGACAGGTGAAACAAAAACCTCTTCTGGTTAGATTTAGTTCTTTCAGTTAAAGACAGGCGAAGCAAAACCTCTTCTGGTTAGATTTAGTTCTTCCACTTAAAGACAGGCGAGACAAAGACAACTTCTGGTTAGATTTAGTTCTTCCACTTAAAGACAGGCGAGACAAAGACCTCTTCTTGTTAGATTTAGTTCTTCCACTTAAAGACAGGCGAATCAAAGACTTCTTCTGGTTAGATTTAGTTCTTCTAGTTAAAGACAGGTTAGACAAAGACCTCTTCTGGTTAGATTTAGTTCTTCCAGTTGAAGACAGGCAAGACAAAGACCTCTTTTGGTTAGATTTATTTCTTCCAGTTAAAGACAGGCGAATCAAAGACCTGTTCTGGTTATATTTAGTTCTTCCAGTTAAAGACAGGAGAATCAAAGACCTCTTCTGGTTAGATTTAGTTATTCCAGTTAAAGACAGGGGAAGCAAATACCTTTTCTGGTTAGATTTTGTTCTTCTAGTTAAAGACAGGCGAGACAAAGACCTCTTCTGGTTAGATTTAGTTCTTCCAGTTAAAGACAGGCGAATCAAAGACCTCTTCTAGTTAAATTTATTTCTTCCAGTTAAAGACCGGTGAAACAAAGACCTCTTCTGGTTAGATTTATTTCTTCCAGTTAAAGACAGGCGAATGAAATACCTCTTTTGGTTATATTTAGTTCTTCCACTTAAAGACAGGCGAGACAAAGACCACTTCTTGTTAGATTTTGTTCTTCCACTTAAAGACATGCGAATCAAAGACTTCTTCTGGTTAGATTTAGTTCTTCTAGTTAAAGACAGGCGAGACAAAGACCTGTTCTGGTTAGATTTAGTTCTTTCAGTTAAACACAAGTGAGACAAAGACCTATTCTAGTTAGATTTAGTTCTTCCAGTTAAAGACAGGCGAGACAAAGACCTCTTCTGGTTAGGTTTAGTTCTTCCAGTTGAAGACAGGCGAGACAAAGTCCTCTTCTGGTTAGATTTATTTCTTCCAGTTAAAGACAGACGACTCAAAGACCTCTTCTATTTATTTTTAGTTCTTCCAGTTAAAGACAGCCGAAATAAAGACCTCTTCTGGTTAGTTTAGTTCTTCCATTTAAAGACAGGCGAAGCAAAGATCTCTTCTAGTTAGATTTAGTTCTTCCAGTTAAAGATAGGAGAGACAAAGACCTCTTCTGGTTAGATTTAGTTCTTCCAGTTAAAGACAGGCAAATCAAAGACCTCTTGTGATTAAATTTAGTTCTTCCAGTTAAAGACAAGCGAGACAAATACTTCTTTTGGTTAGATTTAGTTCTTCCAGTTAAAGACAGGCGAAGTAAAGACCTCTTCTGGTTAGATTTAGTTCTTCCAGTTAAAGACATGCGAAACAAAGACCTCTTCTGGTTAGATTTAGTTCTTCTAGTTAAAGATCGACGTAGCAAAGACCTCTTCTGGTTAGATTTAGTTCTTTTAGTTAAACACAGGCGAGAGAAAGACATCTTCTAGTTAGATTTAGTTCTTCCAGTTAAAGACAGGCGAGTCAAAGACCTCTTCTATTTATATTTAGTTCTTCCAGTTAAAGACAGGCGAAACAAAGACCTCTTCTGGTTAGTTTAGTTCTTCCAGTTAAAGAAAGGCGAATCAAAGACCTCTTCAAGTTTGATTTATTTCTTCCAATTAAAGACATGCGAGACAAAGAGCTCTTGTGTTTAGATTTATTTCTTCCAGTTAAAGACAGGCGAATGAAATACCTCTTCTGGTTATATTTAGTTCTTCCAGTTAAAGACAGGTGAAACAAAAACCTCTTCTGGTTAGATTTAGTTCTTTCAGTTAAAGACAGGCGAAGCAAAGACCTCTTCTGGTTAGATTTAGTTCTTCCACTTAAAGACAGGCGAGACAAAGACAACTTCTGGTTAGATTTAGTTCTTCCACTTAAAGACAGGCGAGACAAAGACCTCTTCTTGTTAGATTTAGTTCTTCCACTTAAAGACAGGCGAATCAAAGACTTCTTCTGGTTAGATTTAGTTCTTCTAGTTAAAGACAGGTTAGACAAAGACCTCTTCTGGTTAGATTTAGTTCTTCCAGTTGAAGACAGGCAAGACAAAGACCTCTTTTGGTTAGATTTATTTCTTCCAGTTAAAGACAGGCGAATCAAAGACCTATTCTGGTTATATTTAGTTCTTCCAGTTAAAGACAGGAGAAATCAAAGACCTCTTCTGGTTAGATTTAGTTATTCCAGGTAAAGACAGGGGAAGCAAATACCTTTTCTGGTTAGATTTTGTTCTTCTAGTTAAAGACAGGCGAGACAAAGACCTCTTCTGGTTAGATTTAGTTCTTCCAGTTAAAGACAGGCGAATCAAAGACCTCTTCTAGTTAAATTTATTTCTTCCAGTTAAAGACCGGTGAAACAAAGACCTCTTCTGGTTAGATTTATTTCTTCCAGTTAAAGACAGGCGAATGAAATACCTCTTTTGGTTATATTTAGTTCTTCCACTTAAAGACAGGTGAGACAAAGACCACTTCTTGTTAGATTTTGTTCTTCCACTTAAAGACATGCGAATCAAAGACTTCTTCTGGTTAGATTTAGTTCTTCTAGTTAAAGACAGGCGAGACAAAGACCTGTTCTGGTTAGATTTAGTTCTTTCAGTTAAACACAAGTGAGACAAAGACCTATTCTAGTTAGATTTAGTTCTTCCAGTTAAAGACAGGCGAGACAAAGACCTCTTCTGGTTAGGTTTAGTTCTTCCAGTTGAAGATAGGCGAGACAAAGACCTCTTCTGGTTAGATTTATTTCTTCCAGTTAAAGACAGACGACTCAAAGACCTCTTCTATTTATATTTAGTTCTTCTAGTTAAAGACATGCGAAACAAAGACCTCTTATGGTTAGTTTAGTTCTTCCATTTAAAGACAAGCGAAGCAAAGATCTCTTCTAGTTATATTTAGTTCTTCCTGTTAAAGACAGGAGAGACAAAGAAATCTTCTGGTTAGATTTAGTTCTTCCAGTTAAAGACATGCAAATCAAAGACCTCTTCTGATTAGATTTAGTTCTTCCAGTTAAAGAAAGGCGAGACAAATACCTCTTTTGGTTAGATTTAGTTCTTCCAGTTAAAAACAGGGGAAGTAAAGACCTCTTCTGGTTAGATTTAATTCTTCCAGTTAAAGACAGGCGAAGCAAAGACCTCTTCCAGTTAGAATTAGTTTTTCCAGTTCAAAAAAGGCGAAACAAAGACCTCTTCTGGATAGATTTAGTTCTTCCAGTTAAATACCGGCGAAGCAAAGACCTCTTCTGGTTAGATTTAGTTCTTCTAGTTAAAGACAGGCGAACAAATACCTCTTCTGGTTAGATTTAGTTCTTCCAGTTAAAGACAAGCGAGACAAAGAGCTCTGCTAATTAGATTTAGTATTTCCAATTAAAGACAGGCGAGACAAAGACCTCTTCTGGTTAGATTTAGTTCTTCCAGTTGTAGACAGGCAAGACAAAGACCTCTTCTGGTTAGATTTATTTCTTCTAGTTAAAAGACAGGCGAATCAAAGACCTCTTCTGGTTATATTTATTTCTTCCAGTTAAAGACAGGAGAAACAAAGACCTCTTCTGGTTAGATTTAGTTCTTTCAGTTAAAGACAGGCAAAGAAAATACCTCTTCTAGTTAGATTTAGTTCTTCTAGTTAAAGACAGACGAGATAAAGACCTCTTCTGGTTAGATTTAGTTCTTCCAGTTAAAGACATGTGAACCAAAGACCTCTTCTAAGTTGATTTAGTTCTTCCAGTTAAAGACATGCGAGACAAAGACCTCTTCTGGTTAGATTTATTTCTTCCATTTAAAGACAGGAGAATGAAATACCTCTTCTGGTTATATTTAGTTCTTCCAATTAAAGACAAGTGTAACAGAAACCTCTTCTGGTTAGATTTAGTTCTTTCAGTTAAAGACAGGCGAAGCAAAGACCTCTTCTGGTTAGATTTAGTTCTTCCACTTAAACACAGGCGAGACAAAGACATCTTCTGGTTATATTTAGTTCTTCCACTTAAAGACAGGCGAATCAAAGACTTCTTCTGGTTAGATTTAGTTCTTCTAGTTAAAGACAGGCGAGACAAAGACCTCTCCTGGTTAGATTTAGTTCTTTAAGTTAAACACAGGAGAGACAAAGACCTCTTCTACTTAGATTTTGTTCTTCCAGTTAAAGACAGGCGAGACAAAGACCTCTTCTGGTTAGGTTTATTTCTTCTAGTTGAAGACAGGCGAGAAAAAGACCTCTTCTGGTTAGATTTATATCTTCCAGTTAAAGACAGGCGAAGCAAAGACCTATTCTGGTTAGATTTAGTTCTTCCAGTTATAGACATGCGAGACAAAGACCTCTTATGGTTAGATTTATTTCTTCCAGTTAAAGACATGCGAATGAAATACCTCTTCTGTCTATATTTAGTTCTTCCAGTTAAAGACAGGTGAAACAAAAACCTCTTCTGGTTAGATTTAGTTCATCCAGCTAAAGACAGGAGAGACAAAGACCTCTTCTAGTTAGATTTAGTTCTTCCAGTTAAAGACAGGCGAGACAAAGACCTCTTCTGGTTAGGTTTTGTTCTGCCACTTAAGGATAGGCGAATCTAAGACTCCTTCTGGTTAGATTTAGTTCTTCTTGTTAAAGACAGGCGAGACAAAGACCTCTTCTGGTTAGATTTAGTTCTTTCAGTTAAACACAGGTGAGACAAAGACCTCTTCTAGTTAGATTTAGTTCTTCCAGTTAAAGACAGGCGAGACAAAGACCTCTTCTGGTTAGGTTTAGTTCTTCCAGTTGAAAACAGGTGAGACAAAGATCTCTTCTAGTTAGATTTATTTCTTCCAATTAAAGACAGGCGACTCAAAGACCTCTTCTGTTTATATTTAGTTCTTCCAGTTAAAGACAGGTGAAACAAAGACCTCTTCTGGTTAGTTTAGTTCTTCCATTTAAAGATAGGCGAAGCCAAGATCTCTTCTGGTTAGATTTAGTTCTTCCAGTTAAAGACAGGAGAGACAAATACCTCTTCTGGTTAGATTTAGTTCTTCCAGTTAAAGACAGGAAAATCAAAGACCTCTTCTGATTAGATTTAGTTCTTCCAGTTAAAGACAGGCGAGTCAAATACCTCTTTTGGTTAGATTTAGTTCTTCCAGTTAAAGACAGGCGAAGTAAAGACCTCTTCTGGTTAGATTTAGTTCTTCCAGTTAAAGACAGGCAGAGCAAATACCTCTTCCAGTTAGATTTAGTTCTTCCAATTAAAGAAAGGCGAAACAAAGATCTCTTCTGGTTAGATTTAAATCTTCAAGTTAAAGACAGGTGAAGCAAAGTCCTCTTCCGGTTAGATTTAGTTCTTCCAGTTAAAGAAAGGCGAACAAATAACTCTTCTGGTTAGATTTAGTTCTTCCAGTTAAAGACATGCGAGACAAAGACCCCTTCTAATTAGATTTAGTTTTTCCAATTAAAGACACGCGAGACAAATACCTCTTTTGGTTACATTTAGTTCTTCCAGTTGAAGACAGGCAAGACAAAGACCTCTTCTGGTTAGATTTATTTCTTCCAGTTAAAGACAAGCGAATCAAAGACCTCTTCTGGTTATATTTAGTTCTTCCAGTTAAAGACAGGAGAAACAAAGACCTCTTCTGGTTAGGTTTAATTCTTCCAGTTAAAGACAGGGGAAGCAAAGACCTCTTCTGGTTAGATTTAGTTCTTCTAGTTAAAGATAGGCGAGACAAAGACCTGTTCTGGTTAGATTTAGTTCTTCCAGTTAAAGACAGGCGAATCAAAGACCTCTTCTAGTTAGATTTAGTTCTTCTAGTTAAAGACATGCGAGAAAAAGACCTCTTCTGGTTAGATTTATTTCTTCCAGTTAAAGACAGGCGAATGAAATACCTATTCTAGTTATATTTATTTCTTCTAATTAAAGGCAGGTGAAACGAAAACCTCTTCTGGTTAGATTTAGTTCTTTTAGTTAAAGACAAGCGAAGCAAAGACCTCTTATGGTTAGATTTAGTTCTTCAACTTTAAGACAGGCCAGACAAAGACCTCTTCTGGTTAGATTTAGTTCTTCCACTTAAAGACAGGCGAATCAAAGACTTCTTCTGGTTAGATTTAGTTCTTCTAGTTAAAGACAGGTGAGACAAAGACCTCTTCGGGTTAGATTTAGTTCTTTAAGTTAAACACAGGAGAGACAAACACCTCTTATAGTTAGATTTTGTTCTTCCAGTTAAAGACAGGCGAGACAAAGACCTCTTCTGGTTAGGTTTAGTTCTTCTAGTTGAAGACAGGCTAGACAAAAGACCTCTTCTGGTTATATTTATTTCTTCCAGTTAAAGACAGGCGAAGCAAAGACCTCTTCTGGTTAGATTTAGTTCTTCTAGTTAAAGACGGGCGAGACAAAGACCTCTTCTAGTTAGATTTAGTTCTTCCAATTAAAGACAGAAGAATCAATGACCTATTCTAGTTAGATTTAGTTCTTCCAGTTAAAGACATGCGAGAGAAAGACCTCTTATGGTTAGATTTATTTCTTCCAGTTAAAGACAGGCGAATGAAATACCTCTTATGGTTATATTTAGTTCTTCCAGTTAAAGACAGGTTAAACAAAAACCTCTTCTGGTTAGATTTATTTCTTTCAGTTAAAGACAGGCGAAGCAAAGACCTCTTCTGGTTAGATTTAGTTCTTCCACTTAAAGACAGGCGAGACAAAGACCTCTTCTGGTTAGATTTTGTTCTTCCACTTAAAGAGAGGCGAATCAAAGACTTCTTCTGGTTAGATTTAGTTCTTCTAGTTAAAGACAGGCGAGACAAAGACCTCTTCTGGTTAAATTTAGTTCTTTCAGTTAAACACAGGCGAGACAAAGACCTCTTCTAGTTAGATTTAGTTCTTCCAGTTAAAGACAGGCGAGACAAAGACCTCTTCTGGTTAGGTTTAGTTCTTCCAGTTGAAGACAAGTGAGACAAAGACCTCTCCTAGTTATATTTATTTCTTCCAGTTAAAGACAGGCGACTCAAAGACCTCTTTTGTTTATATTTAGTTCTTCTAGTTAAAGACAGGAGAAACAAAGACCTCTTTTGGTTAGTTTAGTTCTTCCATTTAAAGACAGGCGAAGCAAAGATCTCTTCTGGTTAGATTTAGTTCTTCCAGTTAAAGACAGGAGAGACAAATACCTCTTCTGGTTAGATTTAGTTCTTCCAGTTAAAGACAGGAAAATCAAAGACCTCTTCTGATTAGATTTAGTTCTTCCAGTTAAAGACAGGCGAGTCAAATACCTCTTCTGGTTAGATTTATTTCTTTTAGTTAAAGACAGGCAAAGCAAAGACCTCTTCCAGTTAGATTTAGTTCTTCAAGTTAAAGAAAGGCGAAACAAAGACCTCTTCTGGTTAGATTTAGTTCTTCAAGTTAAAGACAGGCGAAGCAAAGACCTCTTCTGGTTAGATTTAGTTCTTCCAGTTAAAGACAGGCGAACAAATAACTCTTCTGGTTAGATTTAGTTGTTCCAGTTAAAGACAGGAGAGACAAAGACCTCTTATAATTAGATTTAGTTTTTCCAATTAAAGACACTCGAGACAAAGACCTATTTTGGTTAGATTTTGTTCTTCCAGTTGAAGACAGGCAAGATAAAGACCTCTTCTGCTTAGATTTATTTCTTCCAGTAAAAGACAGGCGAATAAAAGACCACTTCTGGTTATATTTAGTTCTTCCAGTTAAAGACAGGAGAAACAAAGACCTCTTCTGGTTAGATTTAGTTCTTCCAGTTAAAGACAGGGGAAGCAAAGACCTCTTCTGGTTAGATTTAGTTCTTCTAGTTAAAGATAGGCGAGACAAAGACCTCTTCTGGTTAGATTTAGTTCTTCCAGTTAAAGACAGGCGAATCAAAGACCTCTTCTAGTTAGATTTAGTTCTTCTAGTTAAAGACATGCGAGACAAAGACCTCTTCTGGTTAGATTTATTTCTTCCAGTTAAAGACAGGTGAATGAAATACCTCTTCTAGTTATATTTAGTTCTTCCAATTAAAGACAGGTGAAACAAAAACCTCTTCTGGTTAGATTTAGTTCTTTCAGTTAAAGACAAGAGAAGCAAAGACCTCTTCTGGTTAGATTTAGTTCTTCCACTTAAAAACAGGCGAGACAAAGACATCTTCTGGTTAGATTTAGTTCTTCCACTTAAAGACAGGTGAATCAAAGACTTCTTCTGGTTAGATTTCGTTCTTCTAGTTAAAGACAGGAGAGACAAAGACCTCTTCTTGTTAGATTTAGTTCTTTAAGTTAAACACAGGAGAGACAAACACCTCTTCTAGTTAGATTTTGTTCTTCCAGTTAAAGACAGGCAAGACAAAGACCTCTTCTGGTTAGGTTTAGTTCTTCTAGTTAAATACGGGCGAGACAAAGACCTCTTCTAGTTAGATTTAGTTCTTCCAATTAAAGACAGGCGAATCAAAGACCTATTCTACTTAGATTTATTTCTTCCAGTTAAAGACAGGCGAATGAAATACCACTTCGTGTTATATTTAGTTCTTCCAGTTAAAGACAGGTGAAACAAAAACCTCTTCTAGTTAGATTTAGTTCTTTCAGTTAAAGACAGGCGAATGAAAGACCTCTTCTGGTTAGATTTAGTTCTTCCACTTAAAGACAGGCGAGACAAAACCTCTTCTGGTTAGATTTAGTTCTTCCACTTAAAGACAAGAGAATCAAAGACTTCTTCTGGTTAGATTTAGTTCTTCTAGTTAAAGACAGGAGAGACAAAGACCTCTTCTGTTTAGATTTAGTTCTTTCAGTTAAACACAGGCGAGACAAACACCTCTTCTAGTTAGATTTAATTCGCCCAGTTAAAGACAGGCGAGACAAAGACCACTTATGGTTAGGTTTAGTTCTTCCAGTTGAAGACATGCGAGACAAAGACCTCTTCTGGTTAGATTTATTTCTTCCAGTTAAAGACAGGCGACTCAAAGACCTCTTCTGTTTATATTTACTTCTTCCAATTAAAGACAGGCGAAACAAAGACCTCTTCTGGTTAGTTTAGTTCTTCCATTTAAAGACAGACGAAGCAAAGATCTCTTCTTGTTAGATTTAGTTCTTCCAGCTAAAGACAGGAGAGACAAAGACCTCTTCTGGTTAGATTTAGTTCTTCCAGTTAAAGACAAGCGAGACAAATACCTCTTTTGGTTAGATTTAGTTCTTCCAGTTAAAGACAGGCGAAGAAAAGACCTCTTCTGGTTAGATTTAGTTCTTCCAGTTAAAGAAAGGCGAAGCAAAGACCTCTTCCAGTTAGATTTAGTTCTTCCAG
Organism: Vicia faba; assembly: GCA_948472305.1. NCBI lineage: Eukaryota > Viridiplantae > Streptophyta > Magnoliopsida > Fabales > Fabaceae > Vicia > Vicia faba. Next base: position 529,383,747 of record OX451740.1, on the reverse strand, counting down.
TTAAAGAAAGGCGAAACAAAGACCTCTTCTGGTTAGATTTAGTTCTTCCAATTAAAGACAGGCGAAGCAAAGACCTCTTCTGGTTAGATTTAGTTCTTCCAATTAAAGACAGGCGAAGCAAAGACCTCTTCTGGTTAGATTTAGTTATTCCATTTAAAGACAGGAGAGAAAAAGACCTATTCTAATTAGATTTAGTTTTACCAGATAAAGACACGCGAGACAAAGACCTCTTTTGGTTAGATTTAGTTCTTCCAATTGAAGCCAGGCAAGACAAAGACCTCTTATGGTTAGATTTATTTCTTCCAGTTAAAGACAGGCGAATCAAAGACCTCTTCTGGTTATATTTAGTTCTTCCAGTTAAAGACAGGAGAAACAAAGACCTCTTCTGGTTAGATTTAGTTCTTCCAGTTAAAGACAGGGGAAACAAAGACCTCTTTTGGTTAGATTTATTTCTTCTAGTTAAAGACAGGCGAGACAAAGACCTCTTCTGCTTATATTTAGTTCTTCCAGTTAAAGACAAGAGACTCAAAGACCTCTTCTAGTTAGATTTAGTTCTTCCAGTTAAAGACATGCGAGACAAAGACCTCTTCTGGTTAGATTTATTTCTTCCAGTTAAAGACAGACAAATGAAATACCTCTTCTGGTTATATTTAGTTCATCCAGTTAAAGACAGCTGAAACAAAAACCTCTTCTGGTTAGATTTAGTTTTTTCAGTTAAAGACAAGCGAAGCAAAGACCTCTTCTGGTTAGATTTAGTTCTTCCACTTAAAGACAGGTGAGACAAAGACCTCTTCTGGTTAGATTTAGTTCTTCCACTTAAAGACAGGCGAATCAAAGACTTCTTCTGGTTAGATTTAGTTCTTCTAGTTAAAGACAGGGGAGACAAAGACCTCTTCTGTTTAGATTTAGTTCTTTAAGTTAAACACAGGAGAGACAAACACCTCTTCTAGTTAGATTTTGTTCTTCCAGTTAAAGACAGGTGAGACAAAGACCTCTTCTGGTTAGGTTTAGTTCTTCTAGTTAAAGACGGGCGAGACAAAGTCCCCTTCTAGTTAGATTTAGTTCTTCCAATTAAAGACAGGCGAATCAAAGACCTATTCTACTTAGATTTAGTTCTTCCAGTTAAAGACATGCGAGACAAAGACCTCTTATGGTTAGATTTATTTCTTCCAGTTAAAGACAGGCGAATGAAATACCAATTCTGGTTATATTTAGTTCTTCCAATTAAAGACAGGTGAAACAAAAACTTCTTCTGGTTAGATTTAGTTCTTTCTGTTAAAGACAGGCGAAGGAAAGACCTCTTCTGGTTAGATTTAGTTCTTACACTTAAAGACAGGCGAGACAAAACCTCTTCTGGTTAGATTTAGTTCTTCCACTTAAAGACAGGAAAATCAAAGACTTCATCTGGTTAGATTTAGTTCTTCTAGTTAAAGACAGGCGAGACAAAGACCTCTTCTGGTTAGATTTAGTTCTTTCAGTTAAACACAGGCGAGACAAAGACCTCTTCTAGTTAGATTTAGTTCTTCCAGTTAAAGACAGGCGAGACAAAGACCACTTATGGTTAGATTTAGTTCTTCCAGTTGAAGACATGCGAGACAAAGACCTCTTCTGGTTAGATTTATTTCTTCCAGTTAAAGACAAGCGACTCCAAGACCTCTTATGTTTATATTCAGTTCTTCCAATTAAAGACATGTGAAACGAAGACCTCTTCTGGTTAGTTTAGTTCTTCCATTTAAAGACAGACGAAGCAAAGATCTCTTCTGGTTAGATTTATTTCTTCCAGCTAAAGATAGGAGAGACAAAGACCTCTTCTGGTTAGATTTAGTTCTTCCAGTTAAAGACAGGAAAATGAAATACCTCTTCTGATTAGATTTAGTTCTTCCAGTTAAAGACAGGCGAGACAAATACCTCTTTTGGTTAGATTTAGTTCTTCCAGTTAAAGACAGGGGAAACAAAGACCTCTTCTGGTTAGATTTAGTTCTTCTAGTTAAAGACAGGCGAGACAAAGACCTCTTCTGGTTAGATTTAGTTCTTCCAGTTAAAGACAAGAGACTCAAAGACCTCTTCTAGTTAGATTTAGTTCTTCCAGTTAAAGACATGCGAGACAAAGACCTCTTCTGGTTAGATTTATTTCTTCCAGTTAAAGACAGGCGAATGAAATACCTCTTCTGGTTATATTTAGTTCATCCAGTTAAAGACAGCTGAAACAAAAACCTCTTCTGGTTAGATTTAGTTTTTTCAGTTAAAGACAAGCGAAGCAAAGACCTTTTCTGGTTAGATTTAGTTCTTCCACTTAAAGACAGGTGAGACAAAGACCTCTTCTGGTTAGATTTAGTTCTTCCACTTAAAGGCAGGCGAATCAAAGGCTTCTTCTGTTTAGTTTAGTTCTTCCATTTAAAGATAGACGAAGAAAATATCTCTTCTGGTTAGATTTAGTTCTTCCAGCTAAAGACAGGAGAAACAAAGTCCTCTTCTGGTTAGATTTAGTTCTTCCAGTTAAAGACAGGCAAATCAAAGACCTCTTCTGATTAGATTTAGTTCTTCCAGTTGAAAAAAGGCGAGACAAAGACCTCTTTTGGTTAGATTTATTTCTTCCAGTTAAAGACAGGCGAAGCAAAGACCTCTTCTGGTTAGATTTAGTTCTTCCAGTTAAAGACAGGCGAAGCAAAGACCTCTTCCAGTTAGATTTAGTTCTTCCAGTTAAAGAAAGGCGAAATAAAGACCTATTCTGGTTAGATTTAGTTCTTCCAATTAACGACAGGCGAAGCAAAGACCTCTTCTGGTTATATTTAGTTCTTCCAATTGAAGACAGGAAAGACAAAGACCTCTTATGGTTAGGTTTATTTCTTCCAGTTAAAGACAGGCGAATCAAAGACCTCTTCTGGTTATATTTAGTTCTTCCAGTTAAAGACAGGAGAAACAAAGACCTCTTCTGGTTAGATTTAGTTCTTCCAGTTAAAGACAGGGGAAACAAAGACCTCTTCTGGTTAGATTTAGTTCTTCCACTTAAAAACAGGCGAGACAAAGACATCTTCTGGTTAGATTTAGTTCTTCCACTTAAAGACAGGTGAATCAAAGACTTCTTCTGGTTAGATTTCGTTCTTCTAGTTAAAGACAGGAGAGACAAAGACCTCTTCTTGTTAGATTTAGTTCTTTAAGTTAAACACAGGAGAGACAAACACCTCTTCTAGTTAGATTTTGTTCTTCCAGTTAAAGACAGGCAAGACAAAGACCTCTTCTGGTTAGGTTTAGTTCTTCTAGTTAAATACGGGCGAGACAAAGACCTCTTCTAGTTAGATTTAGTTCTTCCAATTAAAGACAGGCGAATCAAAGACCTATTCTACTTAGATTTATTTCTTCCAGTTAAAGACAGGCGAATGAAATACCACTTCGTGTTATATTTAGTTCTTCCAGTTAAAGACAGGTGAAACAAAAACCTCTTCTAGTTAGATTTAGTTCTTTCAGTTAAAGACAGGCGAATGAAAGACCTCTTCTGGTTAGATTTAGTTCTTCCACTTAAAGACAGGCGAGACAAAACCTCTTCTGGTTAGATTTAGTTCTTCCACTTAAAGACAAGAGAATCAAAGACTTCTTCTGGTTAGATTTAGTTCTTCTAGTTAAAGACAGGAGAGACAAAGACCTCTTCTGTTTAGATTTAGTTCTTTCAGTTAAACACAGGCGAGACAAACACCTCTTCTAGTTAGATTTAATTCGCCCAGTTAAAGACAGGTGAGACAAAGAACACTTATGGTTAGGTTTAGTTCTTCCAGTTGAAGACATGCGAGACAAAGACCTCTTCTGGTTAGATTTATTTCTTCCAGTTAAAGAAAGGCGACTCAAAGACCTCTTCTGTTTATATTTACTTCTTCCAATTAAAGACAGGAGAAACAAAGACCTCTTCTGGTTAGTTTAGTTCTTCCATTTAAAGACAGACGAAGCAAAGATCTCTTCTTGTTAGATTTAGTTCTTCCAGCTAAAGACAGGAGAGACAAAGACCTCTTCTGGTTAGATTTAGTTCTTCCAGTTAAAGACAAGCGAGACAAATACCTCTTTTGGTTAGATTTAGTTCTTCCAGTTAAAGACATGCGAAGAAAAGACCTCTTCTGGTTAGATTTAGTTCTTCCAGTTAAAGAAAGGCGAAGCAAAGACCTCTTCCAGTTAGATTTAGTTCTTCCAGTTAAAGAAAGGCGAAACAAAGACCTCTTCTGGTTAGATTTAGTTCTTCCAATTAAAGACAGGCGAAGCAAAGACCTCTTCTGGTTAGATTTAGTTCTTCCAATTAAAGACAGGCGAAGCAAAGACCTCTTCTGGTTAGATTTAGTTATTCCATTTAAAGACAGGAGAGAAAAAGACCTATTCTAATTAGATTTAGTTTTACCAGATAAAGACACGCGAGACAAAGACCTCTTTTGGTTAGATTTAGTTCTTCCAATTGAAGCCAGGCAAGACAAAGACCTCTTATGGTTAGATTTATTTCTTCCAGTTAAAGACAGGCGAATCAAAGACCTCTTCTGGTTATATTTAGTTCTTCCAGTTAAAGACAGGAGAAACAAAGACCTCTTCTGGTTAGATTTAGTTCTTCCAGTTAAAGACAGGGGAAACAAAGACCTCTTTTGGTTAGATTTATTTCTTCTAGTTAAAGACAGGCGAGACAAAGACCTCTTCTGCTTATATTTAGTTCTTCCAGTTAAAGACAAGAGACTCAAAGACCTCTTCTAGTTAGATTTAGTTCTTCCAGTTAAAGACATGCGAGACAAAGACCTCTTCTGGTTAGATTTATTTCTTCCAGTTAAAGACAGACAAATGAAATACCTCTTCTGGTTATATTTAGTTCATCCAGTTAAAGACAGCTGAAACAAAAACCTCTTCTGGTTAGATTTAGTTTTTTCAGTTAAAGACAAGCGAAGCAAAGACCTCTTCTGGTTAGATTTAGTTCTTCCACTTAAAGACAGGTGAGACAAAGACCTCTTCTGGTTAGATTTAGTTCTTCCACTTAAAGACAGGCGAATCAAAGACTTCTTCTGGTTAGATTTAGTTCTTCTAGTTAAAGACAGGGGAGACAAAGACCTCTTCTGTTTAGATTTAGTTCTTTAAGTTAAACACAGGAGAGACAAACACCTCTTCTAGTTAGATTTTGTTCTTCCAGTTAAAGACAGGTGAGACAAAGACCTCTTCTGGTTAGGTTTAGTTCTTCTAGTTAAAGACGGGCGAGACAAAGTCCCCTTCTAGTTAGATTTAGTTCTTCCAATTAAAGACAGGCGAATCAAAGACCTATTCTACTTAGATTTAGTTCTTCCAGTTAAAGACATGCGAGACAAAGACCTCTTATGGTTAGATTTATTTCTTCCAGTTAAAGACAGGCGAATGAAATACCAATTCTGGTTATATTTAGTTCTTCCAATTAAAGACAGGTGAAACAAAAACTTCTTCTGGTTAGATTTAGTTCTTTCAGTTAAAGACAGGCGAAGGAAAGACCTCTTCTGGTTAGATTTAGTTCTTACACTTAAAGACAGGCGAGACAAAACCTCTTCTGGTTAGATTTAGTTCTTCCACTTAAAGACAAGAGAATCAAAGACTTCATCTGGTTAGATTTAGTTCTTCTAGTTAAAGACAGGCGAGACAAAGACCTCTTCTGGTTAGATTTAGTTCTTTCAGTTAAACACAGGCGAGACAAAGACCTCTTCTAGTTAGATTTAGTTCTTCCAGTTAAAGACAGGCGAGACAAAGACCACTTATGGTTAGATTTAGTTCTTCCAGTTGAAGACATGCGAGACAAAGACCTCTTCTGGTTAGATTTATTTCTTCCAGTTAAAGACAAGCGACTCCAAGACCTCTTATGTTTATATTCAGTTCTTCCAATTAAAGACATGTGAAACGAAGACCTCTTCTGGTTAGTTTAGTTCTTCCATTTAAAGACAGACGAAGCAAAGATATCTTCTGGTTAGATTTATTTCTTCCAGCTAAAGATAGGAGAGACAAAGACCTCTTCTGGTTAGATTTAGTTCTTCCAGTTAAAGACAGGAAAATGAAATACCTCTTCTGATTAGATTTAGTTCTTCCAGTTAAAGACAGGCGAGACAAATACCTCTTTTGGTTAGATTTAGTTCTTCCAGTTAAAGACAGGGGAAACAAAGACCTCTTCTGGTTAGATTTAGTTCTTCTAGTTAAAGACAGGCGAGACAAAGACCTCTTCTGGTTAGACTTAGTTCTTCCAGTTAAAGACAAGAGACTCAAAGACCTCTTCTAGTTTAGTTCTTCCAGTTAAAGACATGCGAGACAAAGACCTCTTCTGGTTAGATTTATTTCTTCCAGTTAAAGACAGGCGAATGAAATACCTCTTCTGGTTATATTTAGTTCATCCAGTTAAAGACAGCTGAAACAAAAACCTCTTCTGGTTAGATTTAGTTTTTTCAGTTAAAGACAAGCGAAGCAAAGACCTTTTCTGGTTAGATTTAGTTCTTCCACTTAAAGACAGGTGAGACAAAGACCTCTTCTGGTTAGATTTAGTTCTTCCACTTAAAGACAGGCGAATCAAAGGCTTCTTCTGTTTAGTTTAGTTCTTCCATTTAAAGATAGACGAAGCAAATATCTCTTCTGGTTAGATTTAGTTCTTCCAGCTAAAGACAGGAGAAACAAAGTCCTCTTCTGGTTAGATTTAGTTCTTCCAGTTAAAGACAGGCAAATCAAAGACCTCTTCTGATTATATTTAGTTCTTCCAGTTGAAAAAAGGCGAGACAAAGACCTCTTTTGGTTAGATTTATTTCTTCCAGTTAAAGACAGGCGAAGCAAAGACCTCTTCTGGTTAGATTTAGTTCTTCCAGTTAAAGACAGGCGAAGCAAAGACCTCTTCCAGTTAGATTTAGTTCTTCCAGTTAAAGAAAGGCGAAATAAAGACCTATTCTGGTTAGATTTAGTTCTTCCAATTAACGACAGGCGAAGCAAAGACCTCTTCTGGTTATATTTAGTTCTTCCAATTGAAGACAGGAAAGACAAAGACCTCTTATGGTTAGGTTTATTTCTTCCAGTTAAAGACAGGCGAATCAAAGACCTCTTCTGGTTATATTTAGTTCTTCCAGTTAAAGACAGGAGAAACAAAGACCTCTTCTGGTTAGATTTAGTTCTTCCAGTTAAAGACAGGGGAAACAAAGACCTCTTCTGGTTAGATTTAGTTCTTCTAGTTAAAGACAAGCGAGACAAAGACCTCTTCTGCTTATATTTAGTTCTTCCAGTTAAAGACAAGAGACTCAAAGACCTCTTCTAGTTAGATTTAGTTCTTCCAGTTAAAGACATGCGAGACAAAGACCTCTTCTGGTTAGATTTATTTCTTCCAGTTAAAGACAGGCGAATGAAATACCTCTTATGGTTATATTTAGTTCATCCAGTTAAAGACAGCTGAAACAAAAACCTCTTCTGGTTAGATTTAGTTTTTTCAGTTATAGACAAGCAAAGCAAAGACCTCTTCTGGTTAGATTTAGTTCTTCCACTTAAATACAGGTGAGACAAAGACCTCTTCTGGTTAGATTTAGTTCTTCCACTTAAAGACAGGCGAATCAAATACTTCTTCTGGTTAGTTTAGTTCTTCCATTTAAAGATAGACGAAGCAAATATCTCTTCTGGTTAGATTTAGTTCTTCCAGCTAAAGACAGGAGAAACAAAGACCTCTTATGGTTAGATTTAGTTCTTCCAGTTAAAGACAGGCAAATCAAAGACCTCTTCTGATTAGATTTAGTTCTTCCAGTTGAAAAAAGGCGAGACAAAGACCTCTTTTGGTTAGATTTATTTTTTCCAGTTAAAGACAGGCGAAGCAAAGACCTCTTCTGGTTAGATTTAGTTCTTCCAGTTAAAGACAGGCGAACAAATACCTCTTCTGGTTAGATTTAGTTCTTCCATTTAAAGACAGGAGAGACAAAGACCTATTCTAATTAGATTTAGGTTTACCAGTTAAAGACACGCAAGACAAAGACCTCTTTTGGTTAGATTTAATTCTTCCAATTGAAGACAGGCAAGACAAAGACCTCTTATGGTTAGGTTTATTTCTTCCAGTTAAAGACAGGCGAATCAAAGACCTCTTCTGGTTATATTTAGTTCTTCCAGTTAAAGACAGGAGAAATAAAGACCTCTTCTGGTTAGATTTAGTTCTTCCAGTTAAAGACAGGGGAAACAAAGACCTCTTCTGGTTAGGTTTAGTTCTTCTAGTTAAAGACAGGCGAGACAAAGACCTCTTATGCTTATATTTAGTTCTTCCAGTTAAAGACAAGAGACTCAAAGACCTCTTCTAGTTAGATTTAGTTCTTCCAGTTAAAGACATGCGAGACAAAGACCTCTTCTGGTTAGATTTATTTCTTCCAGTTAAAGACAGACAAATGAAATACCTCTTCTGGTTATATTTAGTTCATCCAGTTAAAGACAGCTGAAACAAAAACCTCTTCTGGTTAGATTTAGTTTTTTCAGTTAAAGACAAGCGAAGCAAAGACCTCTTCTGGTTAGATTTAGTTCTTCCACTTAAAGACGAGTGAGACAAAGACCTCTTTTGGTTAGATTTAGTTCTTCCACTTAAAGACAGGCGAATCAAAGACTCCTTCTGGTTAGATTTAGTTCTTCTAGTTAAAGACAGGGGAGACAAAGACCTCTTCTGTTTAGATTTAGTTCTTTAAGTTAAACACAGGAGAGACAAACACCTCTTCTAGTTAGATTTTGTTCTTCCAGTTAAAGACATGTGAGACAAAGACCTCTTCTAGTTAGGTTTAGTTCTTCTAGTTAAAGACGGGCGAGACAAAGTCCTCTTCTAGTTAGATTTAGTTCTTCCAATTAAAGACAGGCGAATCAAAGACCTATTCTACTTAGATTTAGTTCTTCTAGTTAAAGACATGCGAGACAAAGACCTCTTATGGTTAGATTTATTTCTTCCAGTTAAAGACAGGCGAATGAAATACCACTTCTGGTTATATTTAGTTCTTCCAATTAAAAACAGGTGAAACAAAAACCTCTTCTGGTTAGATTTAGTTCTTTCAGTTAAAGACAGACGAAGGAAAGACCTCTTCTGGTTAGATTTAGTTCTTCCACTTAAAGACAGGCGAGACAAAACCTCTTCTGGTTAGATTTAGTTCTTCCACTTAAAGACATGAGAATCAAAGACTTCATCTGGTTAGATTTAGTTCTTCTAGTTAAAGACAGGCGAGACAGAGACCTCTTCTGGTTAGATTTAGTTCTTTCAGTTAAACACAAGCGAGACAAAGACCTCTTCTAGTTAGATTTAGTTCTTCCAGTTAAAGACAGGCGAGACAAAGACCACTTATGGTTAGATTTAGTTCTTCCAGTTGAAGACATGCGAGACAAAGACCTCTTCTGGTTAGATTTATTTCTTCCAGTTAAAGACAGGCGACTCAAAGACCTCTTCTGTTTATATTTAGTTCTTCCAATTAAAGACAGGCGAAACGAAGACCTCTTCTGGTTAGTTTAGTTCTTCCATTTAAAGACAGGCGAAGCAAAGATCTCTTCTGGTTAGATTTATTTCTTCCAGCTAAAGATAGGAGAGACAAAGACCTCTTCTGGTTAGATTTAGTTCTTCCAGGTAAAGACAGGCAAATGAAATACCTCTTCTGATTAGATTTAGTTCTTCCAGTTAAAGACAGGCGAGACAAATACCTCTTTTGGTTAGATTTAGTTCTTCCAGTTAAAGACAGGGGAAACAAAGACCTCTTCTGGTTAGATTTAGTTCTTCTAGTTAAAGACAGGCGAGACAAAGACCTCTTCTGGTTAGATTTAGTTTTTCCAATTAAAGACAAGAGTCTCAAAGACCTCTTCTAGTTAGATTTAGTTCTTCCAGTTAAAGACATGCGAGACAAATACCTCTTCTGGTTAGATTTATTTCTTCCAGTTAAAGACAAGCAGATGAAATACCTCTTCTGGTTATATTTAGTTCATCCAGTTAAAGACAGCTGAAACAAAAACCTCTTCTGGTTAGATTTAGTTTTTTCAGTTAAAGACAAGCAAAGCAAAGACCTCTTCTGGTTAGATTTAGTTCTTCCACTTAAAGACAGGTGAGACAAAGACCTCTTCTGGTTAGATTTAGTTCTTCCACTTAAAGACAGGCGAATCAAAGACTTCTTCTGGTTAGATTTAGTTCTTCTGGTTAGATTTAGTTCTTCTAGTTAAAGACAGGAGAGACAAAGACCTCTTCTGTTTAGATTTAGTTCTTTAAGTTAAACATAGGAGAGACAAACACCTCTTCTAGTTAGATTTTGTTCTTCCAGTTAAAGACAGGCGAGACACACACCTCTTCTGGTTAGGTTTAGTTCTTCTAGTTAAAGACGGGAGAGGTAAAGACCTCTTCTAGTTAGATTTAGTTCTTCCAATTAAAGACAGGTGAATCAAAGACCTATTCTACTTAGATTTAGTTCTTCCAGTTAAAGACATGCGAGACAAAGACCTCTTATGGTTAGATTTATTTCTTCCAGTTAAAGACAGGCAAATGAAATACCACTTCTGTTTATATTTAGTTCTTCCAGTTAAAGACAGGTGAAACAAAAACCTCTTCTGGTTAGATTTAGTTCTTTCAGTTAAAGACAGGCGAAGGAAAGACCTCTTCTGGTTAGATTTAGTTATTCCAGTTAAAGACAGCTGAAACAAAAACCTCTTCTGGTTAGATTTAGTTTTTTCAGTTAAAGACAAGCGAAGAAAAGACCTCTTCTGGTTAGATTTAGTTCTTCCACTTAAAGACAGGTGAGACAAAGACCTCTTCTGGTTAGATTTAGTTCTACCACTTAAAGACAGGCAAATCAAAGACTTCTTCTGGTTAGATTTAGTTCTTCTAGTTAAAGACAGGAGAGACAAAGACCTCTTCTGTTTAGATTTAGTTCTTTAAGTTAAACATAGGAGAGACAAACACCTCTTCTAGTTAGATTTTGTTCTTCCAGTTAAAGACATGCGAGACAAACACCTCTTCTGGTTAGGTTTAGTTCTTCTATTTAAAGACGGGAGAGACAAAGACCTCTTCTAGTTAGATTTAGTTCTTCCAATTAAAGAAAGGTGAATCAAAGACCTATTCTACTTAGATTTATTTCTTCCAGTTAAAGACATGCGAGACAAAGACCTCTTATGGTTATATTTATTTCTTCCAGTTAAAGACAGGCGAATGAAATACCACTTCTGGTTATATTTAGTTCTTCCAGTTAAAGACAGGTGAAACAAAAACCTCTTCTGGTTAGATTTAGTTCTTCAACTTAAAGACAGGCGAGACAAAACCTCTTCTGGTTAGATTTAGTTCTTCCACTTAAAGACAGGAGAATCAAAAACTTCATCTGGTTGGATTTAGTTCTTCTAGTTAAAGACAGGCGAGACAAAGACCTCTTCTGGTTAGATTTAGTTCTTTCAGTTAAACACAGGCGAGACAAAGACCTCTTCTAGTTAGATTTAGTTCTTTCAGTTAAAGACAGGCGACTCAAAGACCTCTTATGTTTATATTCAGTTCTTCCAATTAAAGACATGCGAAACGAAGACCTCTTCTGGTTAGTTTAGTTCTTCCATTTAAAGACAGACGAAGCAAAGATCTCTTCTGGTTAGATTTATTTCTTCCAGCTAAAGATAGGAGAGACAAAGAACTCTTCTGGTTAGATTTAGTTCTTCCAGTTAAAGACAGGCAAATGAAATACCTCTTCTGATTAGATTTAGTTCTTCCAGTTAAAGACAGGCGAGACAAATACCTCTTTTGGTTAGATTTAGTTCTTCCAGTTAAAGACAGGGGAAACAAAGACCTCTTCTGGTTAGATTTAGTTCTTCTAGTTAAAGACATGCGAGACAAAGACCTCTTCTGGTTAGATTTAGTTCTTCCAGTTAAAGACAAGAGACTCAAAGACCTCTTCTAGTTAGATTTAGTTCTTCCAGTTAAAGACATGCGAGACAAAGACCTCTTCTGGTTAGATTTATTTCTTCCAGTTAAAGACAGGCGAATGAAATACCTCTTCTGGTTATATTTAGTTGATCCAGTTAAAGACAGCTGAAACAAAAACCTCTTCTGGTTAGATTTAGTTTTTTCAGTTAAAGACAAGCGAAGCAAAGACCTCTTCTGGTTAGATTTAGTTCTTCCACTTAAAGACAGGTGAGACAAAGACCTCTTCTGGTTAGATTTAGTTCTTCCACTTAAAGACAGGCGAATCAAAGACTTCTTCTGGTTAGTTTAGTTCTTCCATTTAAAGATAGACGAAGCAAATATCTCTTCTGGTTAGATTTAGTTCTTCCAGCTAAAGACAGGAGAAACAAAGACCTCTTCTGGTTAGATTTAGTTCTTCCAGTTAAAGACAGGCAAATCAAAGACCTCTTCTGATTAGATTTAGTTCTTCCAGTTGAAAAAAGGCGAGACAAAGACCTCTTTTGGTTAGATTTATTTCTTCCAGTTAAAGACAGGCGAAGCAAAGACCTCTTCTGGTTAGATTTAGTTCTTCCAGTTAAAGACAGGCGAAGCAAAGACCTCTTCCAGTTAGATTTAGTTCTTCCAGTTAAAGAAAGGCGAAATAAAGACCTATTCTGGTTAGATTTAGTTCTTCCAATTAACGACAGGCGAAGCAAAGACCTCTTCTGGTTAGATTTAGTTCTTCCAGTTAAAGACAGGCGAACAAATACCTCTTCTGGTTAGATTTAGTTCTTCCAGGTAAATACAGGCGAGACAAAGACCTCTTCTAATTAGATTTAGTTTTTCCAGTTAAAGACACGCGAGACAAAGACCTGTTTTGGTTAGATTTAGTTCTTCCAATTGAAGACAGGCAAGACAAAGACCTCTTCTGGTTATATTTATTTCTTCCAGTTAAAGACAGGTGAATCAAAGACCTCTTCTAGTTATATTTAGTTCTTCCAGTTAAAGACAGGAGAAACAAAGACCTCTTCTGGTGAGATTTAGTTCTTCCAGTTAAAGACAGGGGAAGCAATGACCTCTTCTGGTTAGATATAGGTCTTCTAGTTAAAGACAGGCGAGAGAAAGACCTCTTCTGGTTAGATTTAGTTCTTCCAGTTAAAGACAAGCGAATCAAAGACCTCTTCTAGTTAGATTTAGTTCTTCCATTTAAAGACATGCGAGACAAAGACCTCTTCTGGTTAGATTTATTTCTTCCAGTTAAAGACAGGTGAATGAAATACCTCTTCTAGTTATATTTAGTTGTTCCAGTTAAAGACAGGTGAAACAAAAACCTCTTCTGGTTAGATTTAATTCTTTCAGTTAAAGACAAGCGAAGCAAAGACCTATTCTGGTTAGATTTAGTTCTTCCACTTAAAGACAGGCGAGACAAAGACCTCTTCTGGTTAGATTTAGTTCTTCCACTTAAAGACAGGCGAATCAAAGACTTCTTCTGGTTAGTTTAGTTCTTCCATTATAAGATAGACGAAGCAAATATCTCTTCTGGTTAGATTTAGTTCTTCCAGCTAAAGACAGGATAAAACAAAGACCTCTTCTGGTTAGATTTAGTTCTTCCAGTTAAAGACAGGCAAATCAAAGACCTCTTCTGATTAGATTTAGTTCTTCCAGTTGAAAAAAGGCGAGACAAAGACCTCTTTTGGTTAGATTTATTTCTTCCAGTTAAAGACAGGCGAAGCAAAGACCTCTTCTGGTTAGATTTAGTTCTTCCAGTTAAAGACAGGCGAAGCAAAGACCTCTTCCAGTTAGATTTAGTTCTTCCAGTTAAAGAAAGGCGAAATAAAGACCTATTCTGGTTAGATTTAGTTCTTCCAATTAACGACAGGCGAAGCAAAGACCTCTTCTGGTTAGATTTAGTTCTTCCAGTTAAAGACAGGCGAACAAATACCTCTTCTGGTTAGATTTAGTTCTTCCAGGTAAATACAGGCGAGACAAAGACCTCTTCTAATTAGATTTAGTTTTTCCAGTTAAAGACACGCGAGACAAAGACCTGTTTTGGTTAGATTTAGTTCTTCCAATTGAAGACAGGCAAGACAAAGACCTCTTCTGGTTATATTAATTTCTTCCAGTTAAAGACAGGTGAATCAAAGACCTCTTCTAGTTATATTTAGTTCTTCCAGTTAAAGACAGGAGAAACAAAGACCTCTTCTGGTGAGATTTAGTTCTTCCAGTTAAAGACAGGGGAAGCAATGACCTCTTCTGGTTAGATATAGGTCTTCTAGTTAAAGACAGGCGAGAGAAAGACCTCTTCTGGTTAGATTTAGTTCTTCCAGTTAAAGACAAGCGAATAAAAGACCTCTTCTAGTTAGATTTAGTTCTTCCATTTAAAGACATGCGAGACAAAGACCTCTTCTGGTTAGATTTATTTCTTCCAGTTAAAGACAGGTGAATGAAATACCTCTTCTAGTTATATTTAGTTGTTCCAGTTAAAGACAGGTGAAACAAAAACCTCTTCTGGTTAGATTTAATTCTTTCAGTTAAAGACAAGCGAAGCAAAGACCTATTCTGGTTAGATTTAGTTCTTCCACTTAAAGACAGGCGAGACAAAGACCTCTTCTGGTTAGATTTAGTTCTTCCACTTAAAGACAGGCGAATCAAAGACTTCTTCTGGTTAGTTTAGTTCTTCCATTATAAGATAGACGAAGCAAATATCTCTTCTGGTTAGATTTAGTTCTTCCAGCTAAAGACAGGATAAAACAAAGACCTCTTCTGGTTAGATTTAGTTCTTCCAGTTAAAGACAGGCAAATCAAAGACCTCTTCTGATTAGATTTAGTTCTTCCAGTTGAAAAAAGGCGAGACAAAGACCTCTTTTGGTTAGATTTATTTCTTCCAGTTAAAGACAGGCGAAGCAAAGACCTCTTCTGGTTAGATTTAGTTCTTCCAGTTAAAGACAGGCGAAGCAAAGACCTCTTCCAGTTAGATTTAGTTCTTCCAGTTAAAGAAAGGCGAAATAAAGACCTATTCTGGTTAGATTTAGTTCTTCCAATTAACGACAGGCGAAGCAAAGACCTCTTCTGGTTAGATTTAGTTCTTCCAGTTAAAGACAGGCGAACAAATACCTCTTCTGGTTAGATTTAGTTCTTCCAGGTAAATACAGGCGAGACAAAGACCTCTTCTAATTAGATTTAGTTTTTCCAGTTAAAGACACGCGAGACAAAGACCTGTTTTGGTTAGATTTAGTTCTTCCAATTGAAGACAGGCAAGACAAAGACCTCTTCTGGTTATATTTATTTCTTCCAGTTAAAGACAGGTGAATCAAAGACCTCTTCTAGTTATATTTAGTTCTTCCAGTTAAAGACAGGAGAAACAAAGACCTCTTCTGGTGAGATTTAGTTCTTCCAATTAAAGACAGGGGAAGCAATGACCTCTTCTGGTTAGATATAGTTCTTCTAGTTAAAGACAGGCGAGAGAAAGACCTCTTCTGGTTAGATTTAGTTCTTCCAGTTAAAGACAGGCGAATCAAAGACCTCTTGTAGTTAGATTTAGTTCTTCCATTTAAAGACATGCGAGACAAAGACCTCTTCTGGTTAGATTTATTTCTTCCAGTTAAAGACAGGTGAATGAAATATCTCTTCTAGTTATATTTAGTTGTTCCAGTTAAAGACAGGTGAAACAAAAACCTCTTCTGGTTAGATTTAGTTCTTTCAGTTAAAGACAAGCGAAGCAAAGACCTATTCTGGTTAGATTTAATTCTTCCAGTTAAAGACAGGCGAGACAAAGACCTCTTCTGGTTAGATTTAGTTCTTCCACTTAAAGACAGGAGAATCAAAGAATTCTTCTGGTTAGATTTAGTTCTTCTAGTTAAAGACAGGCGAGACAAAGACCTCTTCTGGTTAGATTTAGTTCTTTCAGTTAAACACAGGCGAGACAAAGACCTCTTCCAGTTAGATTTATTTCTTCCAGTTAAAGAGAGGCGAGACAAAGACCTCTTATGGGTAGGTTTAGTTCTTCTAGTTGAAGACATGCGAGACAAAGACCTCTTCTGGTTAGATTTATTTCTTCCATTTAAAGACAAGCGACTCAAAGAACTCTTCTGTTTATATTTGGTTCTTCCAGTTAAAGACATGCGAAACGAAGACCTCTTCTTGTTAGCTTAGTTCTTCCATTTAAAGACAGACGAAGCAAAGATCTCTTCTGGTTAGATTTAGTTCTTCCAGCTAAAGACAGGAGAGACAAAGACCTCTTCTGGTTAGATTTAGTTCTTCCAGTTAAAGTTAGGCAAATCAAAGACCTCTTCTGATTAGATTTAGTTCTTCTAGTTAAAGACAGGCGAGACAAATACCTCTTTTGGTTAGATTTAGTTCTTCTAGTTAAAGACAAGCGAAGCAAAGACCTCTTCTGGTTAGATTTAGTTCTTCCAGTTAAAGACAGGCGAAGCAAATACCTCTTCCAGTTAGATTTAGTTCTTCCAGTTAAAGAAAGGCGAAACAAAGACCTCTTCTGGTTAGATTTATTTCTTCCAGTTAAAGACAGGAGAAGCAAAGACCTCTTCTGGTTAGATTTAGTTCTTCCAGTTAAAGACAGGCAAACAAATACCTCTTCTGGTTAGATTTAGTTCTTCTAGTTAAAGACAGGTGAGACAAAAACCTCTTCGAATTAGATTTAGTTTTTCCAGTTAAATACAAGCGAGACAAAGACCTCTTCTGGTTAGATTTAGTTCTTCCAGTTGAAGACAGGCAAAACAAATACCTCTTTTGGTTATATTTATTTCTTCCAGTTAAAGACAGGCGAATCAAAGACCTCTTCTGGTTATATTTAGTTCTTCCAAGTAAAGACAGGAGAAACAAAGACCTCTTTTGGTTAGATTTAGTTCTTCCAGTTAAAGATAGGGGAAGCAAAGACCTCTTATGGTTAGATTTAGTTCTTCTAGTTAAAGACAGCCGAGACAAAGACCTATTCTGGTTAGATTTAGTTCTTTCAGTTAAACACAGGCGAGACAAAGACTTCTTCTAGTTAGATTTAGTTCTTCCAATTAAAGACAGGCGAGACAAAGTCCTCTTCTGGTTAGGTTTAGTTCTTCCAGTTGAAGACAAGCGAGACAAAGACCTCTTCTGGTTAGATTTATTTCTTCCAGTTAAATACAGGCGACTCAAAGACCTCTTCTATTTATATTTAGTTCTTCCAGTTAAAGACAGGCGAAACAAATACCTCTTCTGGTTAGTTTAGTTCTTACATTTAAAGACAGGAGAAGCAAATATCTCTTCTTGTTAGATTTAGTTCTTTAAATTAAAGACAGGAGAGACAAATACCTCTTCTTGTTAGATTTAGTTCTTCCAGTTAAAGACAGGAAAATTGTTGTACCCCAAAATTTGCCCTCCCTTTTTCACCAGAAAATCACAACCCTAGGGTTTTCTCTGATTTTAAGGATTGGCTCAAGAATCGATCAAACAGAGTTTTCTTGAGCAGTTAATCCAGGATTAGGGTTTTCTCTCACATATCTCAAAAGAAATTGAATCCTCAGAAATTGCTTGTTCAAATTTACTGATTATTCTCAAAGCTTGATCATCTGGGATAAGAGCTAAGAATTTTGTTTGGAACATTAAGGCACATGCTTGTTAGTGGAGTGAAAGGTTTATCGTTTAATGGAATGCTTGTTTGTTTAACTGTACAATGCGTATGTTAATTGGAATACCATGCGTATTGTGATTGAAGCAAGGTTACGAGACTGCAAAGTTTGTTGATTATTTATTTTATCTAGATTAGAATTATTGGGAGACAGTCTCAATTATTTTGATTTGAGAGTCTTAAATAATTAAATAAACATGCAAGGAAGAATTGAAAGATATTTGACAGTAGAGATTTTCTTTTAGATAAAGACTTTTATTTACTTCAAATATTGTTACAAAATTTATTTGAATATTGTAAGATTACAACTTATAATATTTAAGATAATATTTGTTTACAATAAATGAAAAAATAAATCTAAGCCTAATCTCCTAAGATCTTTGACTTCTACTGCTTCCTCTATCATCCAATTGGTACTCACCTGCAAAAGACAGAAGAAAAGAGATTAGTATAAGAATTTTCAAATGAAAATAAAGAAAAGAAATCATCATTAAAGTTTGCCGGCCGGAATCAGAATGCTATTTGTTCATCATGTTTTTATTATTCTCTTTGCAAATCACAAGAAGATTACTCTTCTTGGTTCACAAAGAGAAAAGTAAAAACAAATAATAAAATGCAAGCATGTCAAACTAGATGCAAAAACATGGTTCAAATACAAAGGTACAAGGCTGCATACAAAGCAAACTGTACTGCAAACTGAATTTCAAACTGCAGTAACCAAGCATGGCAAGCTAACTAAACATAGCATGTCAAACTGAGTTACAAAACAAGTCAAGAAGCATTGTAACTAGCAAAAGTACAATGCAGAAAGTATGCAAACTGTCAAGGCATACAAGTACAGAAGGTACACAATGCAGTAGGTAATATAATGCAGAGAGATAAACTAAATTACAAGCCAAAGAGACTTGTCAAAGCCATCATCATTTTCCTAGGCAAACTTTTCAGAAATTACAATATAATAAGCAAAAAAGTGCTTATGAGAGAAAGAGAAAGAGAGGAGCTTTAGTGAGAAGTTTTGCAGTTTGGCAGGCTATTTTGAAGTTATTAAAGAAACAAAAAGATATAAAATAGAAGAGACTGCATAACAGTCAAGAGAGGAGAACATTAGAACCTGCAGTCCCCAACCTGCATAACAACAACAAACTACAAACCTGCTTGCAAAAACCACAAACCTGCTTGCAAAACTACAAACCTGCAGCTTGCCCAAAAACAACCTGTAACCAAAAACTCAACCCCAAACCTGCACAAAACTTGCAAGCCTGTAAGCCTGCTAGCACAAAACTTGCAAAACTGCAAACTACACTTTCCAAACCTGCTAAACACTCAGGCCAAACACAAACCTGCATAAACTGCTATCAAAACACAAAAGCTCAAAAACCATAGTCAAAAACTACAAGCTCAAGCAAACCTGCATGGCCAAAAAAACTGTAAGCCAAGCAAACTTACTTGGCAAACCTGCAAACCTATTTAACAAAACCTGTCAAAAACTGCAAACCTGCTAGCCAAACTACAACAAGCTTGCATTTTCAAACTGCAAAACTGTGAAACATAACCAAAACCCTCAAACCAAACTGAAAACAAGCTTTGCCAAACAGTTTCAGAATAAACCAAACTGCTCCAAGCATGCCCAAAACAAAGAACAAGCCAACAATAGAGTTTCAGAATCAAAATCATCATTAACACAAAACAACCATCAATCAACAAACTCAAATCAAGCCAACAAAAGTCTGTTTCAGAAATGATTTCATCACTCATCATCAACATCATTCCAAGAGAAAAGAAGAGTATTTCAGAAGCAAAAAACAGTTTTCAGAATCATCATCATCAAACAATCAGGGCCAAGAAGAAAGAGGAAGAGTTTTAGAAGCAAAACAACATAGAGGTTCAGAAGCAACCAAAACAGTTTCAGAAGCATATTCATCATCAACAACAGAAATCAACAGTTCTCAGAACAATTTCATCATCATTCTTCAGCAAAACAAAGAAGCAAGCAAGTTTCAGAAAATACATCATTAACAAAAGTAAGAAGCAAGCAAGTTCTCAGAAAATCATCATCATCAAACATTCAAGATCTTCAAGGAAGAAGACAAAGATACCAGAAGCCAAAGCGTAGCCATCATCTTCCTCCGCCCTTAGCCTCCAAGGAGCGCCTTCGTCTCATCACAGCTCTCTCCTTCCATTTTCTGCCCAGAAAAACGCCAAGGTATAGTTTCTTTTCGTCAAAATTTCGCTACATCTCACACATAAACATCAAAGGATTAAAACATGCAAACAATAAACATGCAAGAATCAAATGAACACAACTGTAAAAAACCCTAAAACGCGAACGAAATGAAATCATACCTTTCAAATCAAACGTGGGATGATTACAAGGAGAGTAAGAGAGTGAGGCGATGCTCCGGTGGCTAGGGCATGGAAGGAATTTCAAGTCAGAACCATGGCCTGAGAAAGATGAGACGAAGAAGAAGAACGGCGCCGCTGCAAAGCCAAACGACAAACCCTAATGAACGAACCCCTAAAACCAAACCTTGTACAATTTCACTAGGCCTGACCCGCTCCACACGGTCCTTAAGCCCACTAACAAATGCTGGCTAGCACGCACCCCCCTCTTCCTTCCTGATTCTTGTTCTTCTCCACTTACATTTGGGCCTACCCCTTAACATTAATCCTTAGCCCATTCCCTTTTTTTAACAATGTTTTTTAATTATTAACCCTTTCTAATCAATTTGTTTTATTTCTTTAATTTATTTTATTTTGTTAATAATAAAGATTTTATTAAAAATTAATTTTATTGTCATTCTTTTATTAATTGATTTTTGTTACATTTAATTAAATACAAAAAATACAAAAATATTGGAATCGTTAATTTAAATAAATTTTCTTTCTTCAAAACTTTTTCTTTTCATAAATCATAAAACACAAAAAATAACAATAATACTTAGTTTAAATTTTATTTGTTTATTTGTAAATAAACACCATGCATCTCATAATTCATTGATTTTCCTTATTTCATAATTTGTTATAATTTATATTTGAATCGCGATAATTCGATTTGGTTGTAACACATAATATTTGGACATTATTATTCTTGTGAGACTCATCCCCATTTGTAAATGATTGTACCCCCATCTCCGGATACTTTTGTAATAACTTAGACTTTAAATTCCGCAATTTATTGCTTTCAATATACTGTATAGTAATTAGGGTTTGTATGGCATGATTCAAAATCAATCGCTAGATGACCTAATATAAGACAAATGCATGAAAATGACAAACACAATTCACACTTGCACCTCTAGGGTAACCTTGCCTCTTGCTTCGGAAAATGCAATCATGTCCCTCGAGTATGAGACACTCTAGCAAATGCCCCTTCGATAAACAAAGATCGTAGTCCCTCGATGACCCTCGATGTTGCCTTCGATAAAACGATCTCGCCCCTTACAAAATTGCTAGAGCATCTCACAAGTTGCTTTCAATGATTGTATACAATGACCCGCGCCTATCCCGTTTAACATCCTAACACAAGGTTGTTCACCAAATGCAATGGTGAAATAACACTGTCAAAAGGGTTAAAAACGTATAGAAAAGATCTTTGAGTAAAATAGGGTAGACAACTCTTAGTTACTTGATAAAAAGCTTGCAAAACATCCTTGCCATTTTCAAACACACCTCACAACACAATTTCAAAACAAACTTTCAAAACATTGAAATATCTTTTCAAAAAGACACACACCTTTGTATATATTCAAACAAGAATTATTACAAAGGTTTCCTAGACAAGGCTTCTCTTTTCAAAACATCTTTCAAAACCACACACAAAGCACCATTTCAAACAATTGAAAAGCAAAGCAAGTGATATAAACAAGTAACTAAGAGCCCATGGATAACCATGGATGAAAAGGGTGCTTGCACCTTCCCTTTTCATAATCTACTCCCCGAACCCAAGAAAACATCTCAAAGGTCTTTCCTGTGCTTTTTGACCTTTCCTTAAGATAAAATAAATAGTCGGTGGCCACTCTTGCTAAACCGAAACATTTGCAAACACAAACGCAAAACCTTTAGTCAGTTCTCCCACCGTATCACAGAACTGGCGAATCTGCTGGGGAATAATTCTAAAAGTGGGGTTACCTTAGGGTTTTAGATCACCTTTGCATGCTTATATTGTTTGCCTTGATTTCTTTACATGTTGGGCTCCTTGTTTGGGTTTGTTTTAAATCCTACACCCGGATTTGGGGACACCTTTTGGGGACACCTTCTAGTTAAAGCCAGGCGAGACAAAGACCTCTTCTGGTTAGATTTAGTTCTTCTAGTTAAAGACTGCCGAAGCAAAGACCTCCTCTGGTTAGATTTAGTTCTTACATTGAAAGTCAGGCGAAGCAAAGACCTCTTCTGGTTAGATTTAGTATTTCTAGTTAAAGACAGGCGAGACAAAGACCTCTTTTGGTTAGATTTACTTGTTCCAGTAACAGACAGGTGAATCAAAGACCTCTTCTGGTTTGATTTAGTTTTTCCAGTTAAAGACAGGCGAAACAAAGACCTCTTCTAGTTAGATTTAGTTCTTCCAGTTAAAGACAAGTGAAGCAAAGACCTCTTCTGGTTAGGTTTAATTCTTCCACTTAAAGAAAGGCGAGACAAAGACCTCTTCTGGTTAGATTTAGTTCTTCCAGCTAAATACATGCGAAACAATGACCTCTTCTACTTAGATTTAGTTCTTCAAGTTAAAGACAGACGAAGCAAAGACCTCTTCTGGTTAGATTTAGTCCTTGTAGTTAAAGACAGGCAAAGCAAAGACCTCCTCTGGTTAGATTTAGTTCTTCCAGTTAAAGACATGCGAAGCCAAGACCTCTTCTGGTTAGATTTAGTATTTCTAGTTAAAGACAGGCGAGACAAAGACCTCTTCTGGTTAGTTTTAGTTCTTCCAGTTAAAGACAGGCGAAGCAAAGACCTATTCTCGTTAGATTTAGTTATTCCAGTTAAAGACAAGAAAGACAAAGACCTCTTCTGGTTAGATTTATTTCTTTCACTTAAAGACAGGCGGGACAAAGACCTCTTCTAGTTAGGTTTAGTTCTTCCACTTAAAGACAGGAGGATCAAAGACCTCTTCTGGTAAGATTTAGTTCTTCCAATTAAAGAAAGGCGAGACAAATTCCTCTTCTGGTTAGATTTAGTTCTTCCAGTTAAAGACATGCGAAACAATGACCTCTTCTAGTTAGATTTAGTTCTTCCAGGTAAATACAGGCGAAGAAAAGACCTCTTCTGGTTAGATTTAGTTCTACTAGTTAAAGACAGGAGAAGCAAAGACCTCCTCTGGTTAGATTTAGTTCTTACATTGAAAGACAGGTGAAGCAAAGACCTCTTCTGGTTAGATTTAGTAATTCTAATTAAAGAAAGGCGAGACAAAGACCTCTTCTGGTTAGATTTAGTTCATCCAGTTAAAGACAGGCGAATCAAAGACCTCTTCTAGTTAGATTTAGTTCTTCCAGTTAAAGACATGCGAGACAAAGACCTCTTCTAGTTAGATTTATTTCTTCCAGTTAAAGACAGACGAATGAAATACCTCTTCTGGTTATATTTAGTTCTTCCAGTTAAAGACAGGTGAAACAAAAACCTCTTTTGGTTAGATTTAGTTCTTTCAGTTAAAGACAGGCGAAGCAAAGACCTCTTCTAGTTAGATTTAGTTCTTGCACTTAAAGACAGGCGAGACAAAGACCTCTTCTGGTTACGTTTAGTTCTTCCACTTAAAGAAAGGCGAGACAAAGACCTCTTCTGGTTAGATTTAGTTCTTCCAGTTAAAGACATGTGAGACAATGACCTCTTCTACTTAGATTTAGTTCTTCCAGTTAAAGACAGGCGAAGCAAATACCTCTTCTGGTTAGATTTATTTCTTCAAGTTAATGACTGGAAAAGCAAAGACCTCTTATGGTTAGGTTTAGTTCTACCACTTAAAGAAAGGCGAGACAAAGACCTCTTCTGGTTAGATTTAGTTCTTCCAGTTAATGACATGCGAAACAATGACTTCTTATGGTTAGATTTAGTTCTTCTAGTTAAAGACTGGCGAAGCAAAGACCTCCTCTGGTTAAATTTAGTTCTTCCAGTTAAAGACAGGCGAATCAAAGACCTCTTCTGATTTGATTTAGTTTTTCCAGTTAATGACAGGCGAAACAAAGACCTCTTCTAGTTAGATTTATTTCTTCCAGTTAAAGACAGGCGAAGCAAAGACCTCTTCTGGTTAGGTTTAGTTCTTCCACTTAAAGAAAGGCGAGATAAAGACCTCTTCTGGTTAGATTTAGTTCTTCTAGTTAAAGACATGCGAAACAATGACCTCTTGTACTTAGATTTAATTCTTCCAGTTAAAGACATGCGAGACAAAGACCTCTTCTCGTTAGATTCAGTTCTTCTAGTTAAAGACAGGCGAATCAAAGACCTCTTCTAATTTGATTTAGTTTTTCCAGTTAAAGACAGGCGAAACAGAGACCTCTTTTAGTTAGATTTAGTTCTTCCAGTTAAAGACAGGCGAAGCAAAGACCTCTTCTGGTTAGATTTAGTTCTTCTAGTTAAAGACATGCGAATTAAAGACCTCTTATGGTTAGATTTAGTTCTTCCAGTTAAAGACAGGCGAAACAAAGACCTCTTTTGGTTAGATTTAGTTCTTCCAGTTAAAGACAGTCGAAGAAAAGACCTCTTATGGTTAGATTTAGTTCTTCCAGTTAAAGACAGGCAAAACAAAGACCTCTTATGGTTAGATTTAGTTCTTTCACTTAAAGACAGGTGAGACAAAGACCTCTTCTGGTTAGGTTTAGTTCTTCCACTTAAAGACAGGAGGATCAAAGACCTCTTCTGGTTAGATTTAGTTCTTCCACTTAAAGAAAGGCGAGACAAAGTTCTCTTCTGGTTAGATTTAGTTCTTCCAATTAAAGACATGCGAAACAATGACCTCTTCTAGTTAGATTTAGTTCTTCCAGTTAAAGACAGACGAAGCAAAGACTTCTTATGGATAGATTTAGTTCTTCTAGTTAAATACATGCGAAGCAAAGACTTCCTCTGGTTAGATTTAGTTCTTACATTGAAAGACAGGCGAAGCAAAGACCTCTTCTGGTTAGATTTAGTATTTCTAGCTAAAGACAGACGAGACAAAGACCTCTTCTGGTCAGATTTAGTTCTTCCAGTTAAAGACATGCGAATCAAAGACTTCTTCTTGTTTGATTTAGTTTTTCCAGTTAAATACATGCGAAACAAAGACCTCTTCTAGTTAGATTTATTTCTTCCAGTTAAAGACAGGCGAAGCAAAGACCTCTTATGGTTAGGTTTAGTTCTTCCACTTAAAGAAAGGCGAGATAAAGACCTCTTCTGGTTAGATTTAGTTCTTCTAGTTAAAGACATGCGAAACAATGACCTCTTCTACTTAGATTTAGTTCTTCCAGTTAAAGACATGCGAGACAAAGACCTCTTCTCGTTAGATTCAGTTCTTCCAGTTAAAGACAGGCGAATCAAAGGCCTCTTCTAATTTGATTTAGTTTTTCCAGTTAAAGACAGGCGAAACAAAGGCCTCTTTTAGTTAGATTTAGTTCTTCCAGTTAAAGACAGGCGAAGCAAAGACCTCTTCTGGTTAGATTTAGTTCTTCTAGTTAAAGACATGCGAATTAAAGACCTCTTATGGTTAGATTTAGTTCTTCTAGTTAAAGACAGGCGAAACAAAGACCTCTTTTGGTTAGATTTGGTTCTTCCAGTTAAAGACAGTCGAAGAAAAGACCTCTTATGGTTAGATTTAGTTCTTCCAGTTAAAGACAGGCAAAACAAAGACCTCTTCTGGTTAGATTTAGTTCTTTCACTTAAAGACAGGTGAGACAAAGACCTCTTCTGGTTAGGTTTAGTTCTTCCACTTTAAGACAGGAGGATCAAAGACCTCTTCTGGTTAGATTTAGTTCTTCCACTTAAAGAAAGGCGAGACAAAGTTCTCTTCTGGTTAGATTTAGTTCTTCCAATTAAAGACATGCGAAACAATGACCTCTTCTAGTTAGATTTAGTTCTTCCAGTTAAAGACAGACGAAGCAAAGACTTCTTATGGATAGATTTAGTTCTTCTAGTTAAATACATGCGAAGCAAAGACTTCCTCTGGTTAGATTTAGTTCTTACATTGAAAGACAGACGAAGCAAAGACCTCTTCTGGTTAGATTTAGTATTTCTAGTTAAAGACAGACGAGACAAAGACTTCTTCTGGTCAGATTTAGTTCTTCTAGTTAAAGACATGCGAATCAAAGACTTCTTCTTGTTTGATTTAGTTTTTCCAATTAAATACATACGAAACAAAGACCTCTTCTAGTTAGATTTAGTTCTTCCAATTTAAGATAGGCGAAGCAAATACCTCTTCTGGTTAGATTTAGTTCTTCCAGTTAAAGACATGCGAATTAAAGACCTCTTCTGGTTAGATTTAGTTCTTCCAGTGAAAGACAGGCGAAACAAAGACCTCTTCTGGTAAGATTTAGTTCTTCCAGTTAAAGACAGGCGAAGCAAAGACCTCTTCTGGTTAGATTTAGTTCTTCCAATTAAAGACAGGCGAATCAAAGACCTCTTCTAGTTAGATTTAGTTCTTCCAGTTAAAGACAGGCAAAACAAAGACCTCTTCTGGTTAGATTTAGTTCTTCCAGTTAAATACAGGCCAAGCAATGACCTCTTCTGGTTAGATTTATTCCTTCCAGTTAAAGACAGACGAAGCAAAGACCTCTTCTGTTTAGATTTATTTCTTCCATTTAAAGACAAGCGAAACAAAGACCTCTTATGGTTAGATTTAGTTCTTCCAGTTAAAGACATGCGAAGTAAAGACCTCTTCTGGTTAGGTTTAGTTCTTTCAGTTAAAGACAGGAGAAACAAAGACCTCTTCTGGTTAGATTTAGTTCTTCCAGTTAAAGACAAGCGAAGCAATGACCTCTTCTGGTTAGATTTATTTCTTCCATTTAAAGACAGGTGAAGCAAAGACCTCTTCTGGTTAGATTTAGTTCTTCCATTTAAAGACAAGCGAAACAAAGACCTCTTCTGGTTAAATTTAGTTCTTTCAGTTAAAGACAGGCGAAGCAAAGACCTCTTCTGGTTAGATTTAGTTCTTGCAGTTAAAGACAGGCAAGACAAAGACCTCTTATGGTTAGATTTAGTTCTTTCACTTAAAGACATGCGAGACAAAGACCTCTTCTGGTTAGGTTTAGTTCTTCCACTTAAAGACAGGAGGATCAAAGACCTCTTCTGGTTAGATTTAGTTCTTCCACTTAAAGAAAGGCGAGACAAAGTCCTCTTCTGGTTAGATTTAGTTCTTCCAGTTAAAGACATGCGAAACAATGACCTCTTCTATTTAGATTTAGTTCTTCAAGTTAAAGACAGAAGAAGCAAAGACTTCTTCTTGTTAGATTTAGTACTTCTAGTTAAATACATGCGAAGCAAAGACCTCCTATGGTTAGATTTAGTTCTTACATTGAAAGACAGACGAAGCAAAGACCACTTCTGGTTAGATTTAGTATTTCTAGTTAAAGACCGGCGAGACAAAGACCTCTTCTGGTAAGATTTAGTTCTTCCAGTTAAAGACATGCGAATCAAAGACCTCTTCTAGTTAGATTTAGTTCTTCCAGTTAAAGACATGCGAAGTAAAGACCTCTTCTGGTTAGGTTTAGTTCTTTCAGTTAAAGACAGGAGAAACAAAGACCTCTTCAGGTTATATTTAGTTCTTCCAGTTAAAGACAAGCGAAGCAATGACCTCTTCTAGTTAGATTTATTTCTTCCATTTAAAGACAGGCGAAACAAAGACCTCTTCTAGTTAGATTTAGTTCTTCCAGTTAAAGACAGACGAAGCAAAGACCTCTTCTGGTTAGATTTAGTTCTTCCAGTTAAAGACATGCGAAACAATGACCTCTTCTGGTTAGATTTAGTTCTTCTAGTTAAAGACTGGCGAAGTAAAGACCTTCTCTGGTTAGATTTAGTTCTTCCATTTAAAGACAGGCGAATCAAAGACCTCTTCTGGTTTGATTTAGTTTTTCCAATTAAAGACAGGAAAAACAAAGACCTCTTCTAGTTAGATTTATTTCTTCCAGTTAAAGATAGACGAATCAAAGAACTCTTCTAGTTTGATTTAGTTTTTCCAGTTAAAGACAGGCCAAACAAAGACCTCTTTTAGTTAGATTTAGTTCTTCCAGTTAAAAACAGGCGAAGCAAAGACCTCTTCTGGTTAGATTTAGTTCTTCCAGTTAAAGACATGCGAATTAAAGACCTCTTATGGTTAGATTTAGTTCTTCCAGTTAAAGACAGGCGAAACAAAGACCTCTTCTGGTTAGATTTAGTTCTTCCAGTTAAAGACAGTCTAAGAAAAGACCTCTTATGGTTAGATTTAGTTCTTCCAGTTAAAGACAGGCAAGACAAAGACCTCTTCTGGTTAGATTTAGTTCTTTCACTTAAAGACAGGTGAGACAAAGACCTCTTCTGGTTAGGTTTAGTTCTTCCACTTAAAGACAGGAGGATCAAAGACCTCTTTTGGTTAGATTTAGTTCTTCCACTTAAATAAAGGCGAGACAAAGTTCTCTTCTGGTTAGATTTAGTTCTTCCAATTAAAGACATGCGAAACAATGACCTCTTCTAGTTAGATTTAGTTCTTCCAGTTAAAGACAGACGAAGCAAAGACTTCTTCTGGATAGATTTAGTTCTTCTAGTTAAATACATGCGAAGCAAAGACTTCCTCTAGTTAGATTTAGTTCTTACTTTGAAAGACATGCGAAGCAAAGACCTCTTCTGGTTAGATTTAGTATTTCTAGTTAAAGACAGGCGAGACAAAGACCTCTTCTGGTCAGATTTAGTTCTTCCAGTTAAAGACATGCGAATCAAAGACTTCTTCTTGTTTGATTTAGTTTTTACAGTTAAATACATGCAAAACAAAGACCTCTTCTAGTTAGATTTAGTTCTTCCAATTAAAGACAGGCAAAGCAAAGACCTCTTCTGGTAAGATTTAGTTCTTCCAGTTAAAGACATGCGAATTAAAGACCTATTCTGGTTAGATTTAGTTCTTCCAGTGAAAGACAGGCGAAACAAAGACCTCTTCTGGTTAGATTTAGTTCTTCCAGTTAAAGACAGGCGAAGAAAAGACCTCTTCTGGTTATATTTAGTTCTTCCAGTTAAAGACAGGAAAGACAAAGTCCTCTTCTAGTTAGATTTAGTTCTTCCAGTTAAAGATAGGCGAATCAAAGACTTCTTCTGGTTATATTTAGTTCTTCCAATTAAAGACAGGCGAATTAAAGACCTCTTCTGGTTAGATTTAGTTCTTCCAGTTAAAGACAGGCAAAACAAAGACCTCTTCTGGTTAGATTTAGTTCTTCCAGTTAAACACAGGCCAAGCAATGACCTCTTATGGTTAGATTTATTTCTTCCAGTTAAAGACAGGCGAAGCAAAGACCTCTTCTGTTTAGATTTATTTCTTCCATTTAAAGACAAGCGAAACAAAGACCTCTTATGTTTAGATTTAGTTCTTCCAGTTAAAGACATGCGAAGTAAAGACCTATTCTGGTTAGGTTTAGTTCTTTCAGTTAAAGACAGGAGAAACAAAGACCTCTTCTGGTTAGATTTAGTTCTTCTAGTTAAAGACAGGCGAAGCAATGACCTCTTCTGGTTAGATTTATTTCTTCCATTTAAAGACAGGCGAAGCAAAGACCTCTTCTGTTTAGATTTAGTTCTTCCATTTAAAGACAAGCGAAACAAAGAACTCTTCTGGTTAAATTTAGTTCTTTCAGTTAAAGACAGGCGAAGCAAAGACCTCTTATGGTTAGATTTAGTTCTTCCAGTTAAAGACAGGCAAGACAAAGACCTCTTCTGGTTAGATTTAGTTCTTTCACTTAAAGACATGCGAGACAAAGACCTATTCTGGTTAGGTTTAGTTCTTCCACTTAAAGACAAGAGGATCAAAGACCTCTTCTGGTTAGATTTAGTTCTTCCACTTAAAGAAAGGCGAGACAAAGTCCTCTTCTGGTTAGATTTAGTTCTTCCAGTTAAAGACATGCGTAACAATGACCTCTTCTAGTTAGATTTAGTTCTTCAAGTTAAAGACAGACGAAGCAAATACTTCTTCTTGTTAGATTTAGTTCTTCTAGTTAAAGACATGCGAAGCAAAGACCTCATATGGTTAGATTTAGTTCTTATATTGAAAGACAGGAGAAGCAAAGACCTCTTCTGGTTAGATTTAGTATTTCTAGTTAAAGACCGGCGAGACAAAGACCTCTTCTGGTCAGATTTAGTTCTTCCAGTTAAAGACATGCGAATCAAAGACTTCTTCTGGTTTGATTTAGTTTTTCCATTTAAAGACAGGCGAAACAAAGACCTCTTCTAGTTATAATTAGTTCTTCCAGTTAAAGACAGGCGAAGCAAAGACTTCTTCTGGTTAGATTTAGTTAATCCAGTTAAAGACATGCGACTTAAAGACATCTTCTGGTTAGATTTAGTTCTTCCAGTGAAAAACATGCGAAACAAAGACCTCTTCTGTTTAGATTTAGTTGTTACAGTTAAAGACAGGCGAATCAAAGACCTCTTCTGGTTAGATTTAGTTCTTCCAGTTTAAGACAGGAAAGACAAAGTCCTCTTCTAGTTAGATTTAGTTCTTCCAGTTAAAGACAGGCGAATCAAAGACCTCTTCTGGTTAGATTTAGTTCTTCCAGTTAAAGACAAGCGAATCAAAGACCTCTTCTGGTTAGATTTAGTTCTTCCAGTTAAAGACAGGCAAAACAAAGACCTCTTCTGGTTAGATTTAGTTCTTTAAGTTAAAGACAGACCAAGCAATGACCTCTTATGGTTAGATTTATTTCTTCCAGTTAAAGACAGACGAAGCAAAGACCTCTTCTGTTTAGATTTATTTCCTCCATTTAAAGACAAGCGAAACAAAGCCCTCTTATGGTTAGATTTAGTTCTTCCAGTTAAAGACATGCGAAGTAAAGACCTCTTCTGGTTAGGTTTAGTTCTTTCAGTTAAAGACAGGCGAAGCAATAACCTCTTCTGGTTAGATTTATTTCTTCCATTTAAAGACAGGCGAAGCAAAGACCTCTTCTGGTAAGATTTAGTTCTTCCATTTAAATACAAGCAAAACAAAGACCTCTTCTGGTTAAATTTAGTTCTTTCAGTTAAAGACAGGCGAAGCAAAGACCTCTTCTGGTTAGATTTAGTTCTTCCAGTTAAAGACAGGCAAGACAAAGACCTCTTCTGGTTAGATTTAGTTCTTACACTTAAAGACATGTGAGACAAAGACCTATTCTGGTTAGGTTTAGTTCTTCCACTTAAAGACAGGAGGATCAAAGACCTCTTCTGGTTAGATTTAGTTCTTCCACTAAAAGAAAGGCGAGACAAAGTCCTCTTCTGGTTAGATTTAGTTCTTCCAGTTAAAGACATGCGAAACAATGACCTATTCTAGTTAGATTTAGTTCTTCAAGTTAAAGACAGACGAAGCAAAGACTTCTTCTTGTTAGATTTAGTTCTTCTAGTTAAAGACATGCGAAGCAAAGACTTCCTCTGGTTAGATTTAGTTCTTATATTGAAAGACAGGCGAAGCAAAGACCTCTTTTGGATAGATTTAGTATTTCTAGGTAAAGACCGGCGAGACAAAGACATCTTCTTGTCAGATTTAGTTCTTCCAGTTAAAGACATGCGAATCAAAGACTTCTTCTGGTTTGATTTAGTTTTTCC
The DNA here is from genome assembly GCA_948472305.1 of Vicia faba. Lineage (NCBI taxonomy): Eukaryota > Viridiplantae > Streptophyta > Magnoliopsida > Fabales > Fabaceae > Vicia > Vicia faba. The sequence continues at coordinate 529,352,587 of OX451740.1, read as the reverse complement.
ATTTAAAGACACGCGAAACAAAGACCTCTTCTAGTTAGAATTAGTTCTTCCAGTTAAAGACAGGCAAAGCAAAGACCTCTTCTGGTTAGATTTAGTTCTTCCAGTTAAAGACTTGCGAATTAAAGACCTCTTCTGGTTAGATTTAGTTCTTCCAGTGAAAGACAGGTGAAACAAAGACCTCTTCTGGTTAGATTTAGTTATTACAGTTAAAGACAGGCGAATCAAAGACCTCTTCTGGTTAGATTTTGTTCTTCGAGTTAAAGACAGGCGAATAAAAGACCTCTTCTGGTTAGATTTTGTTCTTCCAGTTAAAGACAGGCGAAACAAATACCTCTTCTAGTTAGATTTATTTCTTCCAGTTAAAGACAGGCCAAGCAATGACCTCTTCTGGTTAGATTTATTTCTTACAGTTAAAGACAGAAGAAGCAAAGACCTCTCCTGGTTAGATTTATTTCTTCCATTTAAAGACAAGCGAAACAAAGACCTTTTCTGGTTAGATTTAGTTCTTCCAGTTAAAGACATGCGAAGTAAAGACCTCTTCTGGTTAGGTTTAGTTCTTCCAGTTAAAGACAGGAGAAACAAAGACCTCTTCTGGTTAGATTTAGTTCTTCCAGTTAAAGACAAGCGAAGCAATGAACTCTTTTGGTTAGATTTATTTCTTCCAGTTAAAGACAGGCGAAGCAAAGACCTCTTCTGGTTAGATTTAGTTATTCCATTTAAAGACAATCGAAACAAAGACCTCTTCTGGTTAAATTTAGTTCTTTCAGTTAAAGACAGGCGAAGCAAAGACCTCTTCTGGTTAGATTTAGTTCTTCCAGTTAAAGATAGGCAATACAAAGATCTCTTCTGGTTAGATTTAGATCTTCCAGTTAAAGACATGCGAAGTAAAGACCTCTTCTGGTTAGGTTTAGTTCTTCCACTTAAAGACAGGAGGATCAAGGACCCTTCTGGTTAGTTCATCCAGTTAAAGAAAGGCGAGACAAAGTCCTCTTCTGGTTAGATTTAGTTCTTCCAGTTAAAGACATGCAAAACAATGACCCCTTCTAGTTAGATTTAGTTCTTCCAGTTAAAGACAGGCGAAGCAAATACCTCTTCTGGTTAGATTTAGTTCTTCTAGTTAAAGACAAGCGAAGCAAAGACCTCCTCTGGTTAGATTTAGTTCTTACATTGAAAGAGAGGCAAAGCAAAGACCACTTCTGGTTAGATTTATTATTTCCAGTTAATGACAGACGAGACAAAGACCTCTTCTGGTTAAATTTAGTTCTTCCAGTTAAAGACAGGCGAATCAAAGACCTCTTCTGGTTTGATTTAGTTTTTCCAGTTAAAGACATGCGAAACAAAGACTTCTTCTAGTTAGATTTAATTCTTCCAGTTAAAGACAGGCGAAGCAAAGACCTCTTCTGGTTAGATTTAGTTCTTTCAGTTAAAGACAGGCGAATCAAAGGCCTCTTCTGGTTAGATTTGATTCTTACAGTTAAAGACAAGCGAAATAAAGATCTCTTCGGGTTAGATTTAGTTCTTCCAGTTAAAGACATGCGAATTAAAGACCTCTTCTGGTTAGATTTAGTTCTTCCAGTGAAATACAGGCGAAACAAAGACCTATTCTGGTTAGATTTAGTTATTACAGTTAAAAACAGGCGAATCAAAGACCTCTTCTGGTTAGATTTAGTTCTTCCAGTTAAAGACAGGCGAATAAAAGACCTCTTCTGGTTAGATTTAGTTCTTCCAGTTAAAGACAGGCGAAACAAATACCTCTTCTGGTTAGATTTATTTCTTCCAGTTAAAGACATGCCAAGCAATGACCTCTTCTGGTTTGATTTATTTCTTCCAGTTCAAGACAGATGAAGCAAAGACCTCTCCTGGTTAGATTTATTTCTTCCATTTAAAGACAAGCGAAACAAAGACCTCTTCTGGTTAGATTTAGTTCTTCCAGTTAAATACATGCGTAGTAAAGACCTCTTCTGGTTAGGTTTAGTTCTTCCAGTTAAAGACAGGAGAAACAAAGACCTCTTCTAGTTAGATTTAGTTCTTCCAGTTAAAGACAGGCGAAGCAATGAACTCTTTTGGTTAGATTTATTTCTTCCAGTTAAAGACAGGCGAAGCAAAGACCTCTTCTGGTTAGATTTAGTTATTCCATTTAAAGACAAGCGAAACAAAGACCTCTTCTGGTTAAATTTAGTTCTTTCAGTTAAAGACAGGCGAAGCAAAGACCTCTTCTGGTTAGATTTAATTCTTCCAGTTAAAGATAGGCAAGACAAAGATCTCTTCTGGTTAGATTTAGTTCTTCCAGTTAAAGACATACGAAGTAAAGACCTCTTCTGGTTAGGTTTAGTTCTTCCACTTAAAGACAGGAGGATCAAGGACCTCTTCTGGTTAGATTTAGTTCATCCAGTTAAAGAAAGGCGAGACAAAGTCCTCTTCTGGTTAGATTTAGTTCTTCCAGTTATAGACATGCGAAACAATGACCTCTTCTAGTTAGATTTAGTTCTTCCAGTTAAAGACAGGTGAAGCAAATACCTCTTCTGGTTAGATTTAGTTCTTCTAGTTAAAGATAGGCGAAGCAAAGACCTCCTCTGGTTAGATTTAGTTCTTACATTGAAAGACAGGCAAAGCAAAGATCACTTCTGGTTAGATTTAGTATTTCCAGTTAAAGACAGACAAGACAAAGACCTCTTCTGGTTAAACTTAGTTCTTCTAGTTAAAGACAGGCGAATCAAAGACCTCTTCTGGTTTGATTTAGTTTTTCCAGTTAAAGACATGCGAAACAAAGACTTCTTCTAGTTAGATTTAATTCTTCCAGTTAAAGACAGGCGAAGCAAAGACCTCGTCTAGTTAGATTTAGTTCTTCAAGTTAAAGACATGCAAATTAAAGACCTCTTCTGGTTAGATTTAGTTCTTCCAATTAAAGGCATGCGAAACAAAGACCTCTTCATGTAAGATTTAGTTCTTCCAGTTAAAGACAGGCGAAGCAAAGACCTCTTTGGGTTAGAGTTAGTTCTTCCAGTTAAAGACAGGCAAGACAAAGACCTCTTCTGGTTAGATTTAGTTCTTCCAGTTAAAGACCGGCGAATCAAAGGCCTCTTCTGGTTAGATTTAGTTCTTACAGTTAAAGACAGGTGAAACAAAGACCTCTTCTGGTTAGATTTAGTTCTTCCAGTTAAAGATAGGCGAAGCAATGACCTCTTCTGGTTAGATTTATTTCTTCCAGTTAAAGACAGGCAAAGAAAAGACCTCCTCTGGTTAGATTTATTTCTTCCACTTAAAGACAGGAGGATCAAAGACCTCTTCTGGTTAGATTTAGTTCTTCCAGTTAAAGACATGCGAAGTAAAGACCTCTTCTGGTTAGGTTTAGTTCTTCTAGTGAAAGACAGGCGAATCAAAGACCTCTTCTTGTTAGATTTAGTTCTTCATGTTAAAGACAGGCGAAGCAATGACCTCTTTTGGTTAGATTTATTTCTTCCAGTTAAAGACAGGCGAAGCATAGACCTCTTAAGTTTAGATTTATTTCTTCCAGTTAAAGACAGGCGAATTAAAGACCTCTTCTGGTTATATTTATTTCTTCCAGTTAAAGACAGGAGAAACAAAGACCTCTTCTAGTTAGATTTAGTTCTTCCAGTTAAAGACAGGCGAAGCAAATACCTCTTGTGGTTAGATTTAGTTCTTCTAGTTAAAGACAGGCGAGACAAAGACCTCTTCTGGTTAGATTTAGTTCATCCAGTTAAAGACAGGCGAATCAAACACCTCTTCTAGTTAGATTTAGTTATTCCAATTAAAGACATGCGAGACAAAGACCTCTTCTAGTTAGATTTATTTCTTTCAGTTAAAGACAGGCGAATGAAATACCTCTTATGGTTATATTTAGTTCTTCCAGTTAAAGACATGTGAAACAAAAACCTCTTTTGGTTAGATTTTGTTCTTTCAGGTAAAGACAGGCGAAGCAAAGACCTCTTCTGGTTAGATTTAGTTCTTCCACTAAAAGACAGGCGAGACAAAGACCTCTTCTGGTTAGGTTTACTTCTTCCACTTAAAGAAAGGCGAGACAAAGACCTCTTCTGGTTAGATTTAGTTCTTCCAGTTAAAGACATGCGAAACAATGACCTCTTCTACTTAGATTTATTTCTTCCACTTAAAGAAAGGCTAGACAAAGTCTTCTTCTGGTTAGATTTAGTTCTTCCAGTTAAAGACATGCGAAACAATGACCTCTTCTGGTTATATTTAGTTCTTCCAGTTAAAGACAGGAAAGACAAAGTCCTCTTCTAGTTAGATTTAGTTCTTCCAGTTAAAGATAGGCGAATCAAAGACTTCTTCTGGTTATATTTAGTTCTTCCAATTAAAGACAGGCGAATTAAAGACCTCTTCTGGTTAGATTTAGTTCTTCCAGTTAAAGACAGGCAAAACAAAGACCTCTTCTGGTTAGATTTAGTTCTTCCAGTTAAAGACAGGCCAAGCAATGACCTCTTATGGTTAGATTTATTTCTTCCAGTTAAAGACAGGCGAAGCAAAGACCTCTTCTGTTTAGATTTATTTCTTCCATTTAAAGACAAGCGAAACAAAGACCTCTTATGTTTAGATTTAGTTCTTCCAGTTAAAGACATGCGAAGTAAAGACCTATTCTGGTTAGGTTTAGTTCTTTCAGTTAAAGACAGGAGAAACAAAGACCTCTTCTGGTTAGATTTAGTTCTTCCAGTTAAAGACAGGCGAAGCAATGACCTCTTCTGGTTAGATTTATTTCTTCCATTTAAAGACAGGCGAAGCAAAGACCTCTTCTGTTTAGATTTAGTTCTTCCATTTAAAGACAAGCGAAACAAAGAACTCTTCTGGTTAAATTTAGTTCTTTCAGTTAAAGACAGGCGAAGCAAAGACCTCTTATGGTTAGATTTAGTTCTTCCAGTTAAAGACAGGCAAGACAAAGACCTCTTCTGGTTAGATTTAGTTCTTTCACTTAAAGACATGCGAGACAAAGACCTATTCTGGTTAGGTTTAGTTCTTCCACTTAAAGACAAGAGGATCAAAGACCTCTTCTGGATAGATTTAGTTCTTCCACTTAAAGAAAGGCGAGACAAAGTCCTTTTCTGGTTAGATTTAGTTCTTCCAGTTAAAGACATGCGTAACAATGACCTCTTCTAGTTAGATTTAGTTCTTCAAGTTAAAGACAGACGAAGCAAATACTTCTTCTTGTTAGATTTAGTTCTTCTAGTTAAAGACATGCGAAGCAAAGACCTCATATGGTTAGATTTAGTTCTTATATTGAAAGACAGGAGAAGCAAAGACCTCTTCTGGTTAGATTTAGTATTTCTAGTTAAAGACCGGCGAGACAAAGACCTCTTCTGGTCAGATTTAGTTCTTCCAGTTAAAGACATGCGAATCAAAGACTTCTTCTGGTTTGATTTAGTTTTTCCATTTAAAGACAGGCGAAACAAAGACCTCTTCTAGTTATAATTAGTTCTTCCAGTTAAAGACAGGCGAAGCAAAGACTTCTTCTGGTTAGATTTAGTTAATCCAGTTAAAGACATGCGACTTAAAGACATCTTTTGGTTAGATTTAGTTCTTCCAGTGAAAAACATGCGAAACAAAGACCTCTTCTGTTTAGATTTAGTTGTTACAGTTAAAGACAGGCGAATCAAAGACCTCTTCTGGTTAGATTTAGTTCTTCCAGTTTAAGACAGGAAAGACAAAGTCCTCTTCTAGTTAGATTTAGTTCTTCCAGTTAAAGACAGGCGAATCAAAGACCTCTTCTGGTTAGATTTAGTTCTTCCAGTTAAAGACAAGCGAATCAAAGACCTCTTCTGGTTAGATTTAGTTCTTCCAGTTAAAGACAGGCAAAACAAAGACCTCTTCTGGTTAGATTTAGTTCTTTAAGTTAAAGACAGACCAAGCAATGACCTCTTATGGTTAGATTTATTTCTTCCAGTTAAAGACAGACGAAGCAACGACCTCTTCTGTTTAGATTTATTTCCTCCATTTAAAGACAAGCGAAACAAAGCCCTCTTATGGTTAGATTTAGTTCTTCCAGTTAAAGACATGCGAAGTAAAGACCTCTTCTGGTTAGGTTTAGTTCTTTCAGTTAAAGACAGGCGAAGCAATAACCTCTTCTGGTTAGATTTATTTCTTCCATTTAAAGACAGGCGAAGCAAAGACCTCTTCTGGTTAGATTTAGTTCTTCCATTTAAATACAAGCAAAACAAAGACCTCTTCTGGTTAAATTTAGTTCTTTCAGTTAAAGACAGGCGAAGCAAAGACCTCTTCTGGTTAGATTTAGTTCTTCCAGTTAAAGACAGGCAAGACAAAGACCTCTTCTGGTTAGATTTAGTTCTTACACTTAAAGACATGTGAGACAAAGACCTATTCTGGTTAGGTTTAGTTCTTCCACTTAAAGACAGGAGGATCAAAGACCTCTTCTGGTTAGATTTAGTTCTTCCACTAAAAGAATGGCGAGACAAAGTCCTCTTCTGGTTAGATTTAGTTCTTCCAGTTAAAGACATGCGAAACAATGACCTATTCTAGTTAGATTTAGTTCTTCAAGTTAAAGACAGACGAAGCAAAGACTTCTTCTTGTTAGATTTAGTTCTTCTAGTTAAAGACATGCGAAGCAAAGACTTCCTCTGGTTAGATTTAGTTCTTATATTGAAAGACAGGCGAAGCAAAGACCTCTTTTGGATAGATTTAGTATTTCTAGGTAAAGACCGGCGAGACAAAGACATCTTCTTGTCAGATTTAGTTCTTCCAGTTAAAGACATGCGAATCAAAGACTTCTTCTGGTTTGATTTAGTTTTTCCATTTAAAGACACGCGAAACAAAGACCTCTTCTAGTTAGAATTAGTTCTTCCAGTTAAAGACAGGCAAAGCAAAGACCTCTTCTGGTTAGATTTAGTTCTTCCAGTTAAAGACTTGCGAATTAAAGACCTCTTCTGGTTAGATTTAGTTCTTCCAGTGAAAGACAGGTGAAACAAAGACCTCTTCTGGTTAGATTTAGTTATTACAGTTAAAGACAGGCGAATCAAAGACCTCTTCTGGTTAGATTTTGTTCTTCGAGTTAAAGACAGGCGAATAAAAGACCTCTTCTGGTTAGATTTTGTTCTTCCAGTTAAAGACAGGCGAAACAAATACCTCTTCTAGTTAGATTTATTTCTTCCAGTTAAAGACAGGCCAAGCAATGACCTCTTCTGGTTAGATTTATTTCTTACAGTTAAAGACAGAAGAAGCAAAGACCTCTCCTGGTTAGATTTATTTCTTCCATTTAAAGACAAGCGAAACAAAGACCTTTTCTGGTTAGATTTAGTTCTTCCAGTTAAAGACATGCGAAGTAAAGACCTCTTCTGGTTAGGTTTAGTTCTTCCAGTTAAAGACAGGAGAAAGAAAGACCTCTTCTGGTTAGATTTAGTTCTTCCAGTTAAAGACAAGCGAAGCAATGAACTCTTTTGGTTAGATTTATTTCTTCCAGTTAAAGACAGGCGAAGCAAAGACCTCTTCTGGTTAGATTTAGTTATTCCATTTAAAGACAATCGAAACAAAGACCTCTTCTGGTTAAATTTAGTTCTTTCAGTTAAAGACAGGCGAAGCAAAGACCTCTTCTGGTTAGATTTAGTTCTTCCAGTTAAAGATAGGCAATACAAAGATCTCTTCTGGTTAGATTTAGATCTTCCAGTTAAAGACATGCGAAGTAAAGACCTCTTCTGGTTAGGTTTAGTTCTTCCACTTAAAGACAGGAGGATCAAGGACCCTTCTGGTTAGATTTAGTTCATCCAGTTAAAGAAAGGCGAGACAAAGTCCTCTTCTGGTTAGATTTAGTTCTTCCAGTTAAAGACATGCAAAACAATGACCCCTTCTAGTTAGATTTAGTTCTTCCAGTTAAAGACAGGCGAAGCAAATACCTCTTCTGGTTAGATTTAGTTCTTCTAGTTAAAGACAAGCGAAGCAAAGACCTCCTCTGGTTAGATTTAGTTCTTACATTGAAAGAGAGGCAAAGCAAAGACCACTTCTGGTTAGATTTATTATTTCCAGTTAATGACAGACGAGACAAAGACCTCTTCTGGTTAAATTTAGTTCTTCCAGTTAAAGACAGGCGAATCAAAGACCTCTTCTGGTTTGATTTAGTTTTTCCAGTTAAAGACATGCGAAACAAAGACTTCTTCTAGTTAGATTTAATTCTTCCAGTTAAAGACAGGCGAAGCAAAGACCTCTTCTGGTTAGATTTAGTTCTTTCAGTTAAAGACAGGCGAATCAAAGGCCTCTTCTGGTTAGATTTGATTCTTACAGTTAAAGACAAGCGAAATAAAGATCTCTTCGGGTTAGATTTAGTTCTTCCAGTTAAAGACATGCGAATTAAAGACCTCTTCTGGTTAGATTTAGTTCTTCCAGTGAAATACAGGCGAAACAAAGACCTATTCTGGTTAGATTTAGTTATTACAGTTAAAAACAGGCGAATCAAAGACCTCTTCTGGTTAGATTTAGTTCTTCCAGTTAAAGACAGGCGAATAAAAGACCTCTTCTGGTTAGATTTAGTTCTTCCAGTTAAAGACAGGCGAAACAAATACCTCTTCTGGTTAGATTTATTTCTTCCAGTTAAAGACATGCCAAGCAATGACCTCTTCTGGTTTGATTTATTTCTTCCAGTTCAAGACAGATGAAGCTAAGACCTCTCCTGGTTAGATTTATTTCTTCCATTTAAAGACAAGCGAAACAAAGACCTCTTCTGGTTAGATTTAGTTCTTCCAGTTAAATACATGCGTAGTAAAGACCTCTTCTGGTTAGGTTTAGTTCTTCCAGTTAAAGACAGGAGAAACAAAGACCTCTTCTAGTTAGATTAAGTTCTTCCAGTTAAAGACAGGCGAAGCAATGAACTCTTTTGGTTAGATTTATTTCTTCCAGTTAAAGACAGGCGAAGCAAAGACCTCTTCTGGTTAGATTTAGTTATTCCATTTAAAGACAAGCGAAACAAAGTCCTCTTCTGGTTAAATTTAGTTCTTTCAGTTAAAGACAGGCGAAGCAAAGACCTCTTCTGGTTAGATTTAATTCTTCCAGTTAAAGATAGGCAAGACAAAGATCTCTTCTGGTTAGATTTAGTTCTTCCAGTTAAAGACATACGAAGTAAAGACCTCTTCTGGTTAGGTTTAGTTCTTCCACTTAAAGACAGGAGGATCAAGGACCTCTTCTGGTTAGATTTAGTTCATCCAGTTAAAGAAAGGCGAGACAAAGTCCTCTTCTGGTTAGATTTAGTTCTTCCAGTTATAGACATGCGAAACAATGACCTCTTCTAGTTAGATTTAGTTCTTCCAGTTAAAGACAGGTGAAGCAAATACCTCTTCTGGTTAGATTTAGTTCTTCTAGTTAAAGACAGGCGAAGCAAAGACCTCCTCTGGTTAGATTTAGTTCTTACATTGAAAGACAGGCAAAGCAAAGATCACTTCTGGTTAGATTTAGTATTTCCAGTTAAAGACAGACAAGACAAAGACCTCTTCTGGTTAAACTTAGTTCTTCTAGTTAAAGACAGGCGAATCAAAGACCTCTTCTGGTTTGATTTAGTTTTTCCAGTTAAAGACATGCGAAACAAAGACTTCTTCTAGTTAGATTTAATTCTTCCAGTTAAAGACAGGCGAAGCAAAGACCTCGTCTAGTTAGATTTAGTTCTTCAAGTTAAAGACATGCAAATTAAAGACCTCTTCTGGTTAGATTTAGTTCTTCCAATTAAAGGCATGCGAAACAAAGACCTCTTCATGTAAGATTTAGTTCTTCCAGTTAAAGACAGGCGAAGCAAAGACCTCTTTGGGTTAGAGTTAGTTCTTCCAGTTAAAGACAGGCAAGACAAAGACCTCTTCTGGTTAGATTTAGTTCTTCCAGTTAAAGACCGGCGAATCAAAGGCCTCTTCTGGTTAGATTTAGTTCTTACAGTTAAAGACAGGTGAAACAAAGACCTCTTCTGGTTAGATTTAGTTCTTCCAGTTAAAGATAGGCGAAGCAATGACCTCTTCTGGTTAGATTTATTTCTTCCAGTTAAAGACAGGCAAAGAAAAGACCTCCTCTGGTTAGATTTATTTCTTCCAGTTAAAGACAGGAGGATCAAAGACCTCTTCTGGTTAGATTTAGTTCTTCCAGTTAAAGACATGCGAAGTAAAGACCTCTTCTGGTTAGGTTTAGTTCTTCTAGTGAAAGACAGGCGAATCAAAGACCTCTTCTTGTTAGATTTAGTTCTTCATGTTAAAGACAGGCGAAGCAATGACCTCTTTTGGTTAGATTTATTTCTTCCAGTTAAAGACAGGAGAAGCATAGACCTCTTAAGTTTAGATTTATTTCTTCCAGTTAAAGACAGGCGAATTAAAGACCTCTTCTGGTTATATTTATTTCTTCCAGTTAAAGACAGGAGAAACAAAGACCTCTTCTAGTTAGATTTAGTTCTTCCAGTTAAAGACAGGCGAAGCAAATACCTCTTGTGGTTAGATTTAGTTCTTCTAGTTAAAGACAGGCGAGACAAAGACCTCTTCTGGTTAGATTTAGTTCATCCAGTTAAAGACAGGCGAATCAAACACCTCTTCTAGTTAGATTTAGTTATTCCAATTAAAGACATGCGAGACAAAGACCTCTTCTAGTTAGATTTATTTCTTTCAGTTAAAGACAGGCGAATGAAATACCTCTTATGGTTATATTTAGTTCTTCCAGTTAAAGACATGTGAAACAAAAACCTCTTTTGGTTAGATTTTGTTCTTTCAGGTAAAGACAGGCGAAGCAAAGACCTCTTCTGGTTAGATTTAGTTCTTCCACTAAAAGACAGCGAGACAAAGACCTCTTCTGGTTAGGTTTACTTCTTCCACTTAAAGAAAGGCGAGACAAAGACCCCTTCTGGTTAGATTTAGTTCTTCCAGTTAAAGACATGCGAAACAATGACCTCTTCTACTTAGATTTATTTCTTCCACTTAAAGAAAGGCTAGACAAAGTCTTCTTCTGGTTAGATTTAGTTCTTCCAGTTAAAGACATGCGAAACAATGACCTCTTCTAGTTAGATTTAGTTCTTCCAGTTAAAGACAGATGAAGCAAAGACTTCTTCTTGTTAGATTTAGTTCTTCTAGTTAAAGACATGCGAAGAAAAGACCTCCTCTGGTTAGATTTAGTTCTTACATTGAAAGACAGGCGAAGCAAAGACCTCTTCTGGTTAGATTTAGTATTTCTAGTTAAAGACATGCGGGACAAAGACCTCTTCTGGTCATATTTAGTTCTTCCTGTTAAAGACTTGCGAATCAAAGACTTCTTCTGGTTTGATTTAGTTTTTCCAGTTAAAGACAGGCGAAACAAAGACTTCTTCTAGTTATATTTAGTTCTTCCAGTTAAAGACAGACGAAGCAAAGACCCATTCTGGTTAGATTTAGTTCTTCCAGTTAAAGACATGAGAATTAAAGACCTCTTCTGATTAGATTTAGTTCTTCCAGTGTTAGACAGGCGAAACAAAGACCACTTCTGGTTAGATTTAGTTCTTCTAGTTAAAGATAGGCGAAGCAAAGACCTCTTCTGGTTAGATTTAGTTCTTCCAGTTAAAGACAGGAAAGACAAAGTCCTCTTCTGGTTAGATTTAGTTCTTCCAGTTAAATACAGGCGAATCAAAGACTTCTTCTAGTTAGATTTAGTTATTCCAGTTAAAGTCATGCGAGACAAAGACCTCTTCTAGTTAGATTTATTACTTCCAGTTAAAGACAGGCGAATGAAATACCTCTTCTGGTTATATTTAGTTCTTCCAGTTAAAGACATGTGAAACAAAAACCTATTTTGGTTAGATTTAGTTCTTTCATTTAAAGACAGGCGAAGCAAAGACCTCTTCTGGTTAGATTTAGATCTTCCACTTAAAGACAGGCAAGACAAAGACCTCTTCTGGTTAGCTTTACTTCTTCCACTTAAAGAAAGGCGAGACAAAGACCTCTTCTGGTTAGGTTTATTTCTTCCACTTAAAGAAAGGCTAGACAAAGTCCTAGTCTGGTTAGATTTAGTTCTTCCAGTTATAGACATGCGAAACAATGACCTATTCTAGTTAGATTTACTTCTTCCAGTTAAAGACAGACGAAGCAAAGACTTCTTCTTGTTAGATTTAGTTCTTCTAGTTAAAGACATGTGAAGCAAAGACCTCCTCTGGTTAGATTTAGTTCTTACATTGAAAGACAGGCGAGACAAAGACCTCTTCTGGTCAGATTTAGTTCTTCCAGTTAAAGACTTGCGAATCAAAGACTTCTTCTGGTTTGATTTAGTTTTTCCAGTTAAAGACAGGCGAAACAAAGACCTCTTCTAGTTAGATTTAGTTCTTCCAGTTAAAGACAGGCGAAGCAAAGACCTCTTCTGTTTAGATTTAGTTCTTCCAGTTAAAGACAGGAAAGACAAAGTCCTCTTCTGGTTAGATTTAGTTATTCCAGTTAAAGACAGGCGAATCAAAGACCTCTTCTGGTTAGATTTAGTTCTTCCAATTAAAGACAGGAGAAACAAAGACCTCTTCTGGTTAGATTTAGTTCTTCCAGTTAAAGACAGGCGAAGCAATGACCTCTTCTGGTTAGATTTATTTCTTCCAGTTAAAGACAGGTGAAGCAAAGACCTCTTCTGGTTAGATTTAGTTCTTCCATTTAAAGACATGCGAAACAAAGACCTCTTCTGGTTAAATTTAGTTCTTTCAATTAAAGATAGGCGAAGCAAAGACCTCTTCTAGTTAGATTTAGTTCTTCCAGTTAAAGACAGGCAAGACAAAGATCTCTTCTCGTTAGATTTAGTTCTTGCAGTTAATAACATGCGAAGTAAAGACCTCTTCTGGTTAGGTTTAGTTCTTCCACTTAAAGACAGGAGGATTAATGACCTCTACTGGTTAGAGTTAGTTCTTCCAGTTAAAGAAAGGCGATACAAAGTCCTCTTCTGGTTAGATTTAGTTCTTCTAGTTAAAGACATGTGAAACAATGACCTCTTCTAGTTAGATTTAGTTCTTCCAGTTAAAGACAGGAGAAGCAAATACCTCTTCTGGTTAGATTTAGTTCTTCTAGTTAAAGACAGGAGAAGCAAAGACCTCTCTGGTTAGATTTAGTTCTTACATTGAAAGACAGGAGAAGCAAAGATCTCTTCTGGTTAGATTTAGTATTTCCAGTTAAAGACAGGCGAGACAAAGTCCTCTTCTGGTTAGATTTAATTCTTCCAGTTAAAGACATGCGAAACAATGACCTCTTCTAGTTAGATTTAGTTCTTCCAGTTAAAGACAGTAGAAGCAAATACCTCTTCTGGTTAGATTTAGTTCTTCATGTTAAAGACAGGCGAAGCAAAGACCACTCTAGTTAGATTTAGTTCTTACATTGAAAGACAGGCGAAGCAAAGACCTCTTCTGGTTAGATTTAGTATTTCCAGTTAAAGACAGGCGAGACAAAGACCTCTTCTGGTTAGATATAGTTCTTCCAGTTAAAGACAGGCGAATCAAAGACCTTTTCTGGTTTGATTTAGTTTTTCCAGTTAAAGACATACGAAACAAAGACCTCTTCTAGTTAGATTTAATTCTTTCAGTTAAAGACAGGCGAAGCAAAGACCTCTGCTGGTTAGATTTAGTTCTTCTAGTTAAAGACATGCGAAGCAAATACCTCTTCTGGTTATATTTATTTCTTCCATTTAAAGATAAGCGAAACAAAGACCTCTTCTGGTTAGATTTAGTTCTTCCAGTTAAGGACATGCGAAGTAAAGACCTCTTCTGTTTAGATTTAGTTCTTCCAGTTAAAGACAGGAAAGACAAAGTCCTCTTCTGGTTAGATTTAGTTATTCCAGTTAAAGACAGGCGAATCAAAGACCTCTTCTGGTTAGATTTAGTTCTTTCAGTTAAAGACAGGTGAATCAAAGACCTCTTCTGGTTAGATTTAGTTCTTCCATTTAAAGACAAGCGAAACAAAGACCTCTTCTAGTTAGATTTAGTTCTTCCAGTTAAAGACAGGCGAAGCAAATACCTCTTCTGGTTAGATTTAGTTCTTCTAGTTAAAGACAGGCGAGACAAAGACCTCTTCTGGTTAGATTTAGTTCATCTAGTTAAAGACAGGCGAATCGAAGACCTCTTCTAGTTAGATTTAGTTCTTCCAGTTAAAGACATGCGAGACAAAGACCTCTTCTAGTTAGATTTATTTATTCCAGTTAAAGACAGGCGAATGAAATACCTCTTCTGGTTATATTTAGTTCTTCCAGTTAAAGACAGGTGAATCAAATACCTCTTTTGGTTAGATTTAGTTTTTTCAGTTAAAGACACGCGAAGCAAAGACCTCTTCTGGTTAGATTTAGATCTTGCACTTAAAGACAGGAGAGACAAAGACCTCTTTTGGTTAGGTTTACTTCTTCCACTTAAAGAAAGGCGAGACAAAGACCTCTTCTGGTTAGATTTAGTTCATCCAGTTAAAGACATGCGAATCAAAGACCTCTTCTGGTTTAATTTAGTTTTTCTAGTTAAAGACAGGAGAAACAAAGACCTCTTCTAGTTAGATTTAGTTCTTCCAATTAAAGACAGGCGAAGCAAAGACCTCTTCTGGTTAGGTTTAGGTCTTCCACTTAAAGAAAGGCGATATAAAGACTTCTTCTGGTTAGATTTAGTTCTTCCAGTTAAAGACATGCGAAACAATGAGCTCTTCTACTTAAAGACAGGCGAAGCAAAGACCTCTTCTGGTTAGATTTAGTTCTTCTAGTTAAAGACTTGAGAAGCAAATACCTCCTCTAGTTATATTTAGTTCTTACATTGAAAGACAGGCGAAGCAAAGACCTCTTCTGGTTAGATTTATTTCTTCCAGTTAAAGACAGGCGAATCAAAGACCTCTTATGGTTATATTTAGTTCTTCCAATTAAAGACAGGAGAAACAAAGACCTCTTCTGGTTAGATTTAGTTCTTCCAGTTAAAGACAAGGGAAGCAAATACCTCTTCTGGTTAGATTTAGTTCTTCTAGTTAAAGACAGGCGAGACAAAGACCTCTTCTAGTTAGATTTAGTTCTTCCAGTTAAAGACAGGATAATCAAAGACCTCTTCTAGTTAGATTTAGTTCTTCCAGTTAAAGACATGCGAGACAAAGACCTCTTCTAGTTAGATTTATTTATTCCAGTTAAAGATAGGCGAATGAAATACCTCTTCTGGTTATATTTAGCTCTTCCACTTAAAGACAGGCGAGACAAAGACCTCTTCTGGTTAGGTTTAGTACTTCCACTTAAAGAAAGGCGAGATAAAGACCTCTTCTGGTTAGATTTAGTTCTTCCAGTTAAAGACATGCGAAACAATGACCTCTTCTACTTAGATTTAGTTCTTCCAGTTAAAGACAGGTGAAGCAAATACCTCTTCTTGTTAGATTTTGTTCCTCTAGTTAAAGACTGGAGAAGCAAAGACCTCCTCTGGTTAGATTTAGTTCTTCCAGTTAAAGACAGGAGAATCAAAGACCTCTTCTGGTTTGATTTAGTTTTTCCAATTAAAGACAGGCGAAACAAAGACCTCATCTATTTAGATTTAGTTGTTCCAGTTAAAGACAGGCGAAGCAAAGACCTCTTCTGGTTAGGTTTAGTTCTTCCACTTAAAGAAAGGAGAGACAAAGACCTCTTCTCGTTAGATTTAGTTCTTCCAGTTAAAGACATGCGAAACAATGACCTCTTCTACTTAGATTTAATTCTTCCACTTAAAGAGAGGCGAAGCAAAGACCTCTTCTGGTTAGATTTAGTTCTTAAATTGAAAAACAGGCGAAGCAAAGACCTCTTCTGGTTAGATTTAGTATTTCTGGTTAAAGACAGGTGAGACAAAGACCTCTTTTGGTTATATTTAGTTCTTCTAGTTAAAGACAGGCGAATCAAATACATCTTCTGGTTTGATTTAGTTTTTCCAGTTAAAGACATGCGAAACAAATACCTCTTCTAGTTAGATTTAGTTCATCCAATTAAAGACAGGCGAAGAAAAGACCTCTTCTGGTTAGATTTAGTTCTTCCAGTTAAAGACATGCGAATTAAAGACCTCTTCGGGTTAGATTTAGTTCTTCCAGTTAAAGACATGCGAAACAAAGACCTCTTCTGGTTAGATTTAGTTATTCTAGTTAAAGAAAGGAGAAGCAAAGACCTCTTCTGGTTAGATTTAGTTCTTCCAGTTAAAGACAGGCAAGACAAAGACCTCTTCTGGTTAGATTTAGTTCTTTCACTTAAAGACAGGCGAGACAAAGACCTCTTCTGGTTAGGTTTAGTTCTTCCACTTAAAGACAGGAGGATCAAAGACCTCTTCTGGTTAGATTTAGTTCTTCCAGTTAAAGAAAGGCGAGACAAAGTCCTCTTCTGGTTAGATTCAGTTTTTCCAGTTAAAGACATGCGAAACAATGACCTCTTCTAATTAGATTTAGTTCTTCCAGTTAAAGACAGACGATGCAAAGACCTCTTCTTGTTAGATTTAGTTCTCCTAGTTAAAGACATGCGAAGCAAAGACCTCCTCTGGTTAGATTTATCTTGTCCAGTTAAACACAGACGAAGTAAAGACCTCTTCTGGTTAGATTTATTTCTTCCATTTAAAGACAAGCGAAACAAAGACCTCTTCTGGTTAGATTTAGTTCTTCCAGTTAAATACATGCGAAGCAATGACCTGTTCTGGTTAGATTTATTTCTTCCAGTTAAAGACAGGCGAAGCAAAGACCTCTTCTGGTTAGATTTATTTCTTCCATTTAAAGACAAGCAAAACAAAGACCTCTTCTAGTTAGATTTAGTTCTTCCAGTTAAAGACAGTCGAATCAAACACCTCTTCTAGTTAGATTTAGTTCTTCCAGTTAAAGACATGCGAGATAAAGACCTCTTCTAGTTAGATTTATTTCTTCCAGTTAAAGACAGGCGAAGCAAAGACCTCTTCTGGTTAGATTTATTTCTTCCATTTAAATACAAGCGAAACAAAGACCTCTTCTAGTTAGATTTAGTTCTTCCAGTTAAAGACATGCGAAGTAAAGACCTCTTCTAGTTAGGTTTAGTTCTTCTAGTTAAAGACAGGCGAGACAAAGACCTCTTCTGGTTAGATTTAGTTCATCCAGTTAAAGACAGGCGAATAAAAGACCTCTTCTAGTTAGATTTAATTCTTCCAGTTAAAGACATGCGAGACAAAGACCTCTTCTAGTTAGATTTATTTCTTCCAGTTAAAGACAAGCGAATGAAATACCTCTTCTGGTTATATTTAGTTCTTCCAGTTAAACTACAGGTGAAACAAAAACCTCTTTTGGTTAGATTTAGTTCTTTTAGTTAAAGACATGCGAAGCAAAGACCTCTTCTGGTTAGATTTAGTTCTTCCACTTAAAGAAAAGCGAGACAAAGACCTCTTCTGGTTAGATTTAGTTCTTCCAGTTAAAGACATGCGAAACAATGACCTCTTCTACTTAGATTTAGTTCTTCCAGTTAAAGACAGGCGAAGCAAAGACCTCTTCTGGTTAGATTTAGTTCTTCTAGTTAAAGACTTGTGAAGCAAAGACCTCCTTTGGTTAGATTTCGTTCTTACATTGAAAGACAGGCGAAGCAAAGACCTCTTTTGGTTAGATTTAGTTCTTCCAGTTAAGGACATGCGAAGTAAAGACCTCTTCTGGTTAGCTTTAGTTCTTCTAGTTAAAGATAGGCGAAACAAAGACCTCTTCTGGTTAGATTTAGTTCATCCAGTTAAAGACATGGGAAGCAATGACCTCTTCTGTATAGATTTATTTTTTCCAGTTAAAGACAAGCGAATCAAAGACCTCTTCTGGTTATATTTATTTCTTCCAGTTAAAGCTAGGAGAAACAAAGACCTCTTCTAGTTAGATTTAGTTCTTCCAGTTAAAGACAGGCGAAGCAAATACCTCTTCTGGTTAGATTTAATTCTTCTAGTTAAAGACAGGCGAGACAAAGAACTCTTCTGGTTAGATTTAGTTCATCCAGTTAAAGACAGGCGAATCAAAGACCTCTTCTAGTTAGATTTATTTCTTCCAGTTAAAGACATGCGAGACAAAGACCTCTTCTAGTTAGATTTATTTCTTCCAGCTAAAGACATGCGAATGAAATACCTCTTCTGGTTATATTTAGTTCTTCCAGTTAAAGACTGGTGAAACAAAAACCTCTTTTGGTTAGATTTAGTTCTTTCAGTTAAAGACAGGCGAAGCAAAGACCTCTTCTGGTTAGATTTAGATCTTCCACTTAAAGACAGGAGAGACAAAGACCTCTTCTGGTTAGGTTTACTTCTTCCACTTAAAGAATGGCGAGACAAAGACCTCTTCTGGTTAGATTTAGTTCTTCCAGTTAAAGACATGCGAATCAAAGACCTCTTCTTGTTTGATTTAGTTCTTCCAGTTAAAGACATGCGAGACAAAGACCTCTTCTAGTTAGATTTATTTATTCCAGTTAAAGATAGGAGAATGAAATACCTCTTCTGGTTATATTTAGCTCTTCCACTTAAAGACAGGCGAGACAAAGACCTCTTCTTGTTAGGTTTAGTTCTTCCACTTAAAGAAAGGCGAGACAAAGACCTCTTCTGGTTAGATTTAGTTCTTCCAGTTAAAGACATGCGAAACAATGACCTCTTCTACTTAGATTTAGTTCTTCCAGTTAAAGACAGGTGAAGCAAATACCTCTTCTGATTAGATTTTGTTCCTCTAGTTAAAGACTTGAGAAGCAAAGACCTCCTCTGGTTAGATTTAGTTCTTCCAGTTAAAGACAGGAGAATCAAAGACCTCTTCTTGTTTGATTTAGTTTTTCCAATTAAAGACAGGCGAAACAAAGACCTCTTTTATTTAGATTTAGTTCTTCCAGTTAAAGACAGGCGAAGCAAAGACCTCTTCTGGTTAGGTTTAGTTCTTCCACTTAAAGAAAGGCGAGACAAAGACCTCTTCTAGTTAGATTTAGTTCTTCCAGTTAAAGACATGCGAAACAATGACCTCTTCTACTTTGATTAAGTTCTTCCACTTAAAGAGAGGCGAAGCAAAGACCTCTTCTGGTTAGATTTAGTTCTTAAATTGAAAAACAGGCGAAGCAAAGACCTCTTCTGGTTAGATTTAGTATTTCTAGTTAAAGACAGGTGAGACAAAGACCTCTTTTGGTTAGATTTAGTTCTTCCAGTTAAAGACAGGCGAATCAAAGACATCTTCTGGTTAGATTTAGTTTTTCCAGTTAAAGACATGCGAAACAAAGACCTCTTCTAGTTAGATTTAGTTCATCCAATTAAAGACAGGCGAAGCAAAGACCTCTTCTGGTTATATTTAGTTCTTCCAGTTAAAGACATGCGAATTAAAGACCTCTTCGGGTTAGATTTAGTTCTTCCAGTTAAAGAAATGCGAAACAAAGACCTCTTTTGGTTAGATTTAGTTATTCTAGTTAAAGACAGGCGAAGCAAAGACCTCTTCTGGTTAGATTTAGTTCTTCCAGTTAAAGACAGGCAAGACAAAGACCTCTTCTGGTTAGATTTAGTTCTTTCACTTAAAGACAAGCGAGACAAAGACCTCTTCTGGTTAGGTTTAGTTCTTCCACTTAAAGACAGGAGGATCAAAGACCTCTTCTGGTTAAATTTAGTTCTTCCAGTTAAAGAAAGGCGAGAGAAAGTCCTCTTCTGGTTAGATTTAGTTTTTCCAGTTAAAGACATGCGAAACAATGACCTCTTCTAATTAGATTTAGTACTTCCAGTTAAAGACAGACGAAGCAAAGACCTCTTCTTGTTAGATTTAGTTCTTCTAGTTAAAGACATACGAAGCAAAGACCTACTCTGGTTAGATTTATTTCTTCCAGTTAAAGACAGACGAAGTAAAGACCTCTTCTGGTTAGATTTATTTCTTCCATTTAAAGACAAGCGAAACAAAGACCTCTTCTTGTTAGATTTAGTTCTTCCACTTAAATACATGCGAAGCAATGAACTCTTCTGGTTAGATTTATTTCTTCCAGTTAAAGACAGGCGAAGCAAAGACCTCTTCTGGTTAGATTTATTTCTTCCATTTAAAGACAGGCGAATCAAAGACCTCTTCTAGTTAGATTTAGTTCTTCCAGTTAAAGACATGCGAGACAAAGACCTCTTCTAGTTAGATTTATTTCTTCCAGTTTAAGACAGGCGAAGCAAAGACCTTTTCTGGTTAGATTTATTTCTTCCATTTAAATACAAGCGAAACAAAGACCTCTTCTAGTTAGATTTAGTTCTTCCAGTTAAAGACATGCGAAGTAAAGACCTCTTCTGGTTAGGTTTAGTTCTTCTAGTTAAAGACAGGCGAGACAAAGACCTCTTCCGGTTAGATTTAGTTCATCCAGTTAAAGACAGGCGAATCAAAGACCTTTTCTAGTTAGATTTAGTTCTTCCAGTTAAAGACATGCGAGACAAAGACCTCTTCTAGTTAGATTTATTTCTTCCAGTTAAAGACAGGCGAATGAAATACCTCTTCTGGTTATATTTAGTTCTTCCAGTTAAAGACAGGTGAAACAAAAACCTCTTTTGGTTAGATTTAGTTCTTTCAGTTAAAGACAGGCGAAGCAAAGACCTCTTCTGGTTAGATTTAGTTCTTCCACTTAAAGAAAGGCGAGACAAAGACCTCTTCTGTTTAGATTTAGTTCTTCCAGTTAAAGACATGCGAAACAATGACCTCTTCTACTTAGATTTAGTTCTTCCAGTTAAAGACATGCGAAGCAAATACCTCTTCTGGTTAGATTTAGTTCTTCTAGTTAAAGACTGGTGAAGCAAAGACCTCCTCTGGTTAGATTTAGTTCTTACATTGAAAGACAGGCGAAGCAAAGACCTCTTCTGGTTAGATTTAGTATTTCTAGTTAAAGACAGGCAAGACAAAGACCTCTTCTAGTTAGATTTAGTTCTTCCAGTTAAAGACAGGCGAATCAAAGACCTCTTCTGGTTTGATTTAGTTTTTCTAGTTAAAGACAGGAGAAACAAAGACCTCTTCTAGTTAGATTTAGTTCTTCCAATTAAAGACAGGCAAAGCAAAGACCTCTTCTGGTTAGGTTTAGTTCTTCCACTTAAAGAAAGGCGATATAAAGACCTCTTCTGGTTAGATTTAGTTCTTCCAGTTAAAGACATGCGAAACAATGACCTCTTCTACTTATATTTAGTTCTTCTAGTTAAAGACAGGCGAAGAAAAGACCTCTTCTGGTTAGATTTAGTTCTTCTATTTAAAGACTTGTGAAACAAAGACCTCCTCTGGTTAGATTTAGTTCTTACATTGAAAGACAGGCGAAGCAAAGACCTCTTTTGGTTAGATTTAGTTCTTCCAGTTAAAGACAGGCGAAGCAATGACCTCTTCTGGTTAGATTTATATCTTCCAGTTAAAGACAGGCGAAGCAAAGACCTCTTCAGGTTAGATTTATTTCTTCCAGTTAAAGACAGGCGAATCAAAGACCTCTTCTGGTTATATTTAGTTCTTCCAATTAAAGACAGGAGAAAGAAAGACCTCTTCTGGTTTGATTTAGTTCTTCCAGTTAAAGACAAGGGAAGCAAATACCTCTTCTGGTTAGATTTAGTTCTTCTAGTTCAAGACAGGCGAGACAAAGACCTCTTCTGGTTAGATTTAGTTCTTCCAGTTAAAGACAGGAGAATCAAAGACCTCTTCTAGTTAGATTTAGTTCTTCCAATTAAAGACATGCGAGACAAAGACCTCTTCTAGTTAGATTTATTTCTTCCAGTTAAAGATAGGCGAATGAAATACTTCTTCTGGTTAGATTTAGTTCTTCCACTTAAAAACAGGCGAGACAAAGACCTCTTCTGGTTAGGTTTAGTTCTTCCACTTAAAGAAAGGCGAGACAAAGACCTCTTCTGGTTAGATTTAGTTCTTCCAGTTAAAGACATGCGAAACAATGACCTCTTCTACTTAGATTTAGTTCTTCCAGTTAAAGACAGGTGATGCAAATACCTCTTCTGGTTAGATTTTGTTCCTCTAGTTAAAGACTGGAGAAGCAAAGACCTCCTCTGGTTAGATTTAGTTCTTCCAGTTAAAGACAGGAGAATCAAAGACCTCTTCTGGTTTGATTTAGTTTTTCCCGTTAAAGACAGGAGAAACAAAGACCTCTTCTATTTAGATTTATTTCTTCCAGTTAAAGACAGGCGAAGCAAAGACCTCTTCTGGTTAGGTTTAGTTCTTCCACTTAAAGAAAGGTGAGACAAAGACCTCTTCTAGTTAGATTTAGTTCTTCCAGTTAAAGACATGTGAAACAATGACCTCTTCTACTTAGATTTAGTTCTTCCAGTTAAAGACAGGCGAAGCAAATACCTCTTCTGGTTAGATTTAGTTCTTCTAGTTAAAGAATGGTGAAGCAAAGACCTCCTCTGGTTAGATTTAGTTCTTACATTGAAAGACAGGCGAAGCAAAGACCTCTTCTGGTTAGATTTAGTATTTCTAGTTAAAGACAGGCAAGGCAAAGACCTCTTCTGGTTAGATTTAGTTCATCCAGTTAAAGACAGGCGAATCAAAGACCTCTTCTAGTTAGATTTAGTTCTACCAGTTAAAGACATGCGAGACAAAGACCTCTTCTAGTTAGATTTATTTCTTCCAGTTAAAGACAGGAGAATGAAATACCTCTTCTGGTTATATTTAGTTCTTCCAGTTAAAGACGGGTGAAACAAAAACCTCTTTTGGTTAGATTTAGTTCTTTCAGTTAAAGACAGGCGAAGCAAAGACCTCTTCTGGTTAGATTTAGTTCTTCCACTTAAAGATAGGCGAGACATAGACCTCTTCTGGTTAGATTTAGTTCTTCCAGTTAAAGACATGTGAAACAATGACCTCTTCTACTTAGATTTAGTTCTTCCAGTTAAAGACAGGCGAAGCAAATACCTCTTCTGGTTAGATTTAGTTCTTCTAGTTAAAGACTGGTGAAGCAAAGACCTCCTCTGGTTAGATTTAGTTCTTACATTGAGAGACAGGCGAAGCAAAGACCTCTTCTGGTTAGATTTAGTATTTCTAGTTAAAGACAGGCAAGACAAAGACCTCTTCTGGTTAGATTTAGTTCTTCCAGTTAAAGACAGGCGAATCAAAGACCTCTTCTGGTTTGATTTAGTTTTTCTAGTTAAAGACACGAGAAACAAAGACCTCTTCAAGTTATATTTAGTTCTTCCAGTTAAAGACAAGAGAAGCAAAGACCTCTTCTGGTTAGGTTTAGTTCTTCCACTTAAAGAAAGGCAATATAAAGACCTCTTCATGTTAGATTTAGTTCTTCAAGTTAAATACATGCGAAACAATGACCTCTTCTACTTATATTTAGTTCTTCTAGTTAAACACAGGCGAAGCAAAGACCTCTTTTGGATAGATTTAGTTCTTCTAGTTAAATACTTGTGAAGCAAAGACCTCCTCTGGTTAGATTTAGTTCTTACATTGAAAGACATGCGAAGCAAAGACCTCTTTTGGTTAGATTTAGTTCTTCCAGTTAAAGACAGGCGAAGCAATGACCTCTTTTGGTTAGATTTATTTCTTCCAGTTAAAGACAGGAGAAGCAAAGACCTCTTCAGGTTAGATTTATTTCTTCCAGTTAAAGACAAGCGAATCAAAGACCTCTTCTGGTTATATTTAGTTCATCCAATTAAAGACAGGCGAAGCAAAGACCTCTTCTGGTTAGATTTAGTTCTTCCAGTTAAAGACATGCGAATTAAAGACCTCTTCGGGTTAGATTTAGTTCTTCCAGTTAAAGACAGGCGAAACAAAGACCTCTTCTGGTTAGATTTAGTTATTCTAGTAAAGACAGGCGAAGCAAAGACCTCTTCTGGTTAGATTTAGCTCTTCCAGTTAATGACAGGCAAGACAAAGACCTCTTCTGGTTAGATTTAGTTCTTTCACTTAAAGACAGGCGAGACAAAGACCTCTTCTGGTTAGGTTTAGTTCTTCCACTTAAAGACAGGAGGATCAAAGACCTCTTCTGGTTTGATTTAGTTCTTCTAGTTAAATATAGGCGAGAGAAAGTCCTCTTCTGTTTATATTTAGTTTTTCCAGTTAAAGACATGCGAAACAATGACCTCTTCTAATTATATTTAGTTCTTCCAGTTAAAGACAGACGAAGCAAAGACCTCTTCTTGTTAGATTTAGTTTTTCTAGTTGAAGACATGCGAAGCATAGACCTCCTCTGGTTAGATTTATTTCTTCCAGTTAAAGACAGACGAAGTAAAGACCTCTTCTGGTTAGATTTATTTCTTACATTTAAAGACAAGCAAAACAAAGACCTCTTCTGGTTAGATTTAGTTCTTCTAGTTAAATACATGCGAAGCAATGACCTCTTCTGGTTAGATTTATTTCTTCCAGTTAAAGACAGGCGAAGCAAAGACCTCTTCTGGTTAGATTTATTTCTTCCATTTAAAGACAAGCGAAACAAAGACCTCTTCTAGTTAGATTTAGTTCCTCCAGTTAAAGACAGGCGAATCAAAGACCTCTTCTAGTTAGATTTACTTCTTCCAGTTAAAGACATGCGAGACAAAGACCTCTTCTAGTTAGATTTATTTCTTCCAGTTAAAGACAGGCGAAGCAAAGACCTCTTATGGTTAGATTTATTTCTTCCATTTAAATACAAGCGAAATAAAGACCTCTTCTAGTTAGATTTAGTTCTTCCAATTAAAGACATGCGAAGTAAATACCTCTTCTGGTTAGGTTTAGTTCTTCTAGTTAAAGACAGGTGAGACAAAGACCTCTTCTGGTTAGATTTAGTTCATCCAGTTAAAGACAGGCGAATCAAAGACCTCTTCTAGTTAGATTTAGTTCTTCCAGTTAAAGACATGCGAGACAAAGACCTCTTCTAGTTAGATTTATTTCTTCCAGTTAAAGACGGGCGAATGAAATACCTCTTCTGGTTATATTTAGTTCTTCCAGTTAAAGACGGGTGAAACAAAAACCTCTTTTGGTTAGATTTAGTTCTTTCAGTTAAAGACAGGCGAAGCAAAGACCTCTTCTGGTTAGATTTAGTTCTTCCACTTAAAGAAAGGCGAGACAAAGACCTCTTCTTGTTAGATTTAGTTCTTCCAGTTAAAGACATGTGAAACAATGACCTCTTCTACTTAGATTTAGTTCTTCCAGTTAAAGACAGGCGAAGCAAATACCTCTTCTGGGTAGATTTAGTTCTTCTAGTTAAAGACTGGTGAAGCAAAGACCTCCTCTGGTTAGATTTAGTTCTTACATTGAAAGACATGCGAAGCAAAGACCTCTTCTGTTTAGATTTAGTATTTCTAGTTAAAGACAGGCAAGACAAAGACCTCTTCTGGTTAGATTTAGTTCTTCCAGTTAAAGACAGGCGAATCAAAGACCTCTTCTGGTTTTATTTAGTTTTTCTAGTTAAAGACAGGAGAAACAAAGACCTCTTCAAGTTAGATTTAGTTCTTCCAGTTAAAGACAGGCAAAGCAAAGACCTCTTCTGGTTAGGTTTATTTCTTCCACTTAAAGAAAGGCAATATAAAGACCTCTTCTGGTTAGATTTAGTTCTTCTAGTTAAATACATGCGAAACAATGACCTCTTCTACTTATATTTAGTTCTTCTAGTTAAACACAGGCGAAGCAAAGACCTCTTATGGATAGATTTAGTTCTTCTAGTTAAAGACTTGTGAAGCAAAGACCTCCTCTGGTTAGATTTAGTTCTTACATTGAAAGACAGGCGAAGCAAATACCTATTTTGGTTAGCTTTAGTTCTTCCAGTTAAAGACAGGCGAAGCAATGACCTCTTCTGGTTAGATTTATTTCTTCCATTTAAAGACAAGCGAAACAAAGACCTCTTCTAGTTAGATTTAGTTCTTCCAGTTAAAGACAGGCGAATCAAAGACCTCTTCTAGTTAGATTTAGTTTTTCCAGTTAAAGACAGGCGAAGCAAAGACCTCTTCTGGTTAGATTTATTTCTTCCATTTAAATACAAGCGAAACAAAGACCTCTTCTAGTTAGATTTAGTTCTTCCAGTTAAAGACATGCGAAGTAAAGACCTCTTCTGGTTAGGTTTAGTTCTTCTAGTTAAAGACAGGCGAGACAGAGACCTCTTCTGGTTAGATTTAGTTCATCCAGTTAAAGACAGGCGAATCAAAGACCTCTTCTAGTTTGATTTAGTTCTTCCAGTTAAAGACATTCGAGACAAATACCTCTTCTAGTTAGATTTATTTCTTCCAGTTAAAGACAGGCGAATGAAATACCTCTTCTGGTTATATTTAGTTCTTCTAGTTAAAGACGGGTGAAACAAAAACCTCTTTTGGTTAGATTTAGTTCTTTCAGTTAAAGACATGCGAAGCAAAGACCTCTTCTGGTTAGATTTAGTTCTTCCACTTAAAGAAAGGCGAGACAAAGACCTCTTCTGGTTAGATTTAGTTCTTCCAGTTAAAGACATGTGAAACAATGACCTCTTCTACTTAGATTTAGTTCTTCCAGTTAAAGACAGGCGAAGCAAATACCTCTTCTGGTTAGATTTAGTTCTTCTAGTTAAAGACTGGTGAAGCAAAGACCTCTTCTGGTTAGATTTAGTTCTTACATTGAAAGACAGGCGAAGCAAAGACCTCTTCTGGTTAGATTTAGTATTTTTAGTTAAATACAGGCAAGACAAAGACCTCTTCTGGTTAGATTTAGTTCTTCCAGTTAAAGACAAGCGAACCAAAGACCTCTTCTGGTTTGATTTAGTTTTTCTAGTTAAAGACAGGAGAAACAAAGACCTCTTCAAGTTAGATTTAGTTCTTCCAGTTAAAGACAGGAGAAGAAAAGACCTCTTCTGGTTAGGTTTAGTTCTTCCACTTAAAGAAAGGCAATATAAAGACCTCTTCTGGTTAGATTTAGTTCTTCCAGTTAAATACATGCGAAACAATGACCTCTTCTACTTATATTTAGTTCTTCTAGTTAAACACAGGAGAAGCAAAGACCTCTTCTGGATAGATTTAGTTCTTCTAGTTAAAGACTTGTGAAGCAAAGACCTCCTCTGGTTAGATTTAGTTCTTACATTGAAAGACAGGCGAAGCAAAGACCTCTTTTGGTTAGATTTAGTTCTTCCAGTTAAAGACAGGCGAAGCAATGACCTCTTCTGGTTAGATTTATTTCTTCCAGTTAAATACAGGCGAAGCAAAGACCTCTTCAGGTTAGATTTATTTCTTCCATTAAAGACAGGCGAATCAAAGACCTCTTCTGGTTATATTTAGTTCTTCCAATTAAAGACAGGAGAAACAAAGACCTCTTCTGGTTAGATTTAGTTCTTCCAGTTAAAGACAAGGGAAGCAAATACCTCTTCTGGTTAGATTTAGTTCTTCTAGTTAAAGACAGGCGAGAAAAAGACCTCTTCTGGTTAGATTTAGTTCTTCCAGTTAAAGACAGGAGAATCAAAGATCTCTTCTAGTTATATTTAGTTCTTCCATTTAAAGACATGCGAGACAAAGACCTCTTCTAGTTAGATTTATTTCTTCCAGTTAAAGATAGGCGAATGAAATACCTCTTCTGGTTAGATTTAGTTCTTCCACTTAAAGACAGGCGAGACAAAGACCTCTTCTGGTTAGGTTTAGTTCTTCCACTTAAAGAAAGGCGAGACAAAGACCTCTTCTGGTTAGATTTAGTTCTTCCAGTTAAAGACATGCGAAACAATGACCTCTTCTACTTAGATTTAATTCTTCCAGTTAAAGACAGATGAAGCAAATACCTCTTCTGGTTAGATTTTGTTCCTCTAGTTAAAGACTTGAGAAGCAAAGACCTCCTCTGGTTAGATTTAGTTCTTCCAGTTAAAGACAGGAGAATCAAAGACCTCTTTTGGTTTGATTTAGTTTTTCCAGTTAAAGACAGGAGAAACAAAGACTTCTTCTATTTAGATTTAGTTCTTCCAGTTAAAGACAGGCGAAGCAAAGACCTCTTCTGTTTAGTTTTAGTTCTTCCACTTAAAGAAAGGCGAGACAAAGACCTCTTCTGGTTAGATTTAGTTCTTCCATTTAAAGACATGCGAAACAATGACCTCTTCTACTTAGATTTAGTTCTTCCACTTAAAGAGAGGCGAAGCAAAGACCTCTTCTGGTTAGATTTAGTTCTTATATTGAAAAACAGGCGAAGCAAAGACCTCTTCTGGTTAGATTTAGTATTTCTAGTTAAAGACATGTGAGACAAAGACCTCTTTTGGTTAGATTTAGTTCTTCCAGTTAAAGACAGGAGAATCAAAGACATCTTCTGGTTTGATTTAGTTTTTCCAGTTAAAGACATGCGAAACAAAGACCTCTTCTAGTTAGATTTAGTTCATCCAATTAAAGACAGGCGAAGCAAAGACCTCTTCTGGTTAGATTTAGTTCTTCCAGTTAAAGACATGAGAATTAAAGACCTCTTCGGGTTATATTTAGTTCTTCCAGTTAAAGACAGGCGAAACAAAGACCTCTTCTGGTTAGATTTAGTTATTCTAGTAAAGACAGGTGAAGCAAAGACCTCTTCTGGTTAGATTTAGTTCTTCCAGTTAAAGAGAGGCAAGACAAAGACCTCTTCTGGTTAGATTTAGTTCTTTCACTTAAAGACAGGCGAGACAAAGACCTCTTCTGTTTAGGTTTAGTTATTCCACTTAAAGACTGGAGGATCAAAGACCTCTTCTGGTTTGATTTAGTTCTTCCAGTTAAATATAGGCGAGACAAAGTCCTCTTCTGGTTAGATTTAGTTTTTCAAGTTAAAGAAATGCGAAACAATGACCTCTTCTAATTAGATTTAGTTCTTCCAGTTAAAGACAGACGAAGCAAAGACCTCTTCTTGTTAGATTTAGTTCTTCTAGTTAAAGACA
Source organism: Vicia faba (assembly GCA_948472305.1). Classification (NCBI taxonomy): domain Eukaryota; kingdom Viridiplantae; phylum Streptophyta; class Magnoliopsida; order Fabales; family Fabaceae; genus Vicia; species Vicia faba. The sequence goes on along the minus strand of OX451740.1, from coordinate 529,323,946 downwards.
TGCGAAGCAAAGACCTCCTCTGGTTAGATTTATTTCTTCCAGTTAAAGACATACGAAGTAAAGACCTCTTCTGTTTAGATTTATTTCTTCCATTTAAAGACAAGAGAAACAAAGACCTCTTCTGGTTAGATTTAGTTCTTCCAGTTAAATACATGCGAAGCAATGACCTCTTCTGGTTAGATTTATTTCTTTTAGTTAACGACAGGCGAAGCAAAGACCTCTTCTGGTTAGATTTATTTCTTCCATTTAAAGACAAGCGAAACAAATACCTCTTCTAGTTAGATTTAGTTCTTCCAGTTAAAGACAGGCGAATCAAAGACTTCTTCTGGTTAGATTTAGTTCTTCCATTAAAGACATGGGAGACAAAGACCTCTTCTAGTTAGATTTATTTCTTCCAGTTAAAGACAGGCGAAGCAAAGACCTCTTCTGGTTAGATTTATTTCTTCCATTTAAATACAAGTGAAACAAAGACCTCTTCTAGTTAGATTTAGTTCTTCCAATTAAAGACATGCGAAGTAAAGACCTCTTCTGGTTAGGTTTAGTTCTTCTAGTTAAAGACAGGCGAAACAAAGACCTCTTCTGGTTAGATTTAGTTCATCCAGTTAAAGACAGGCGAATCAAAGACCTCTTCTAGTTAGATTTAGTTCTTCCAGTTAAAGACATGCGAGACAAAGACCTCTTCTAGTTAGATTTATTTCTTCCAGTTAAAGACGGGCGAATGAAATACCTCTTCTGGTTATATTTAGTTCTTCCAGTTAAAGACGGGTGAAACAAAAACCTCTTTTGGTTAGATTTAGTTCTTTCAGTTAAAGACAGGCGAAGCAAAGACCTCTTCTGGTTAGATTTAGTTCTTCCACTTAAAGAAAGGCGAGACAAAGACCTCTTCTGGTTAGATTTAGTTCTTCCAGTTAAAGACATTTGAAACAATGACCTCTTCTACTTAGATTTAGTTCTTCCAGTTAAAGACAGGCGAAGCAAATACCTCTTCTGGGTAGATTTAGTTCTTCTAGTTAAAGACTGGTGAAGCAAAGACCTCCTCTGGTTAGATTTAGTTCTTACATTGAAAGACAGGCGAAGCAAAGACCTCTTCTGGTTAGATTTAGTATTTCTAGTTAAAGACAGGCAAGACAAAGACCTCTTCTGGTTAGATTTAGTTCTTCCAGTTAAATACAGGCGAATCAAAGACCTCTTCTGGTTTTATTTAGTTTTTCTAGTTAAAGACAGGAGAAACAAAGACCTCTTCAAGTTAGATTTAGTTCTTCCAGTTAAAGACAGGCGAAGCAAAGACCTCTTCTGGTTAGGTTTATTTCTTCCACTTAAAGAAAGGCAATATAAAGACCTCTTCTGGTTAGATTTAGTTCTTCCAGTTAAATACATGCGAAACAATGACCTCTTCTACTTATATTTAGTTCTTCTAATTAAACACAGGCGAAGCAAAGACCTCTTCTGGATAGATTTAGTTCTTCTAGTTAAAGACTTGTGAAGCAAAGACCTCCTCTGGTTAGATTTAGTTCTTACATTGAAAGACAGGCGAAGCAAAGACCTCTTTTGGTTAGATTTAGTTCTTCCAGTTAAAGACAGGCGAAGCAAAGACCTCTTCTGGTTAGATTTATTTCTTCCATTTAAATACAAGCGAAACAAAGACCTCTTCTAGTTAGATTTAGTTCTTCCAATTAAAGACATGCGAAGTAAAGACCTCTTCTGGTTAGGTTTAGTTCTTCTAGTTAAAGACAGGCGAGACAAAGACCTCTTCTGGTTAGATTTAGTTCATCCAGTTAAAGACAGGCGAATCAAAGACCTCTTCTAGTTAGATTTAGTTCTTCCATTTAAAGACATGCGAGACAAAGACCTCTTCTAGTTAGATTTATTTCTTCCAGTTAAAGACGGGCGAATGAAATACCTCTTCTGGTTATATTTAGTTCTTCCAGTTAAAGACGGGTGAAACAAAAACCTCTTTTGGTTAGATTTATTTCTTTCAGTTAAAGACAGGCGAAGCAAAGTCCTCTTCTGGTTAGATTTAGTTCTTCCACTTAAAGAAAGGCGAGACAAAGACCTCTTCTGGTTAGATTTAGTTCTTCCAGTTAAAGACATGTGAAACAATGACCTCTTCTACTTAGATTTAGTTCTTCCAGTTAAAGACAGGCGAAGCAAATACCTCTTCTGGGTAGATTTAGTACTTCTAGTTAAAGACTGGTGAAGCAAAGACCTCCTCTGGTTAGATTTAGTTATTACGTTGAAAGACAGGCGAAGCAAAGACCTCTTCTGGTTTGATTTAGTATTTCTAGTTAAAGACAGGCAAGACAAAGACCTCTTCTGGTTAGATTTAGTTCTTCCAGTTAAAGACAGGCGAATCAAAGACCTCTTCTGGTTTTATTTAGTTTTTCTAGTTAAAGACAGGAGAAACAAAGACCTCTTCAAGTTAGATTTAGTTCTTCCAGTTAAAGACAGGCGAAGCAAAGACCTCTTCTGGTTAGGTTTATTTCTTCCACTTAAAGAAAGGCAATATAAAGACCTCTTCTGGTTAGATTTAGTTCTTCCAGTTAAATACATGCGAAACAATGACCTCTTCTACTTATATTTAGTTCTTCTAGTTAAACACAGGAGAAGCAAAGACCTCTTCTGGATAGATTTAGTTCTTCTATTTAAAGACTTGTGAAGCAAAGACCTCCTCTGGTTAGATTTAGTTCTTACATTGAAAGACAGGCGAAGCAAAGACCTCTTTTGGTTAGATTTAGTTCTTCCAGTTAAAGACAGGCGAAGCAATGACCTCTTCTGGTTAGATTTATTTCTTCCAGTTAAAGACAGGCGAAGCAAAGACCTCTTCAGGTTAGATTTATTTCTTCCAGTTAAAGACAGGCGAATCAAAGACCTCTTCTGGTTATATTTAGTTCTTCCAATTAAAGACAGGAGAAACAAAGACCTCTTCTGGTTAGATTTAGTTCTTCCAGTTAAAGACAAGGGAAGCAAATACCTCTTCTGGTTAGATTAAGTTCTTCTAGTTAAAGACAGGCGAGAGAAAGACCTCTTCTGGTTAGATTTAGTTCTTCCAGTTAAAGACAGGAGAATCAAAGACCTCTTCTAGTTATATTTAGTTCTTCCATTTAAAGACATGCGAGACAAAGACCTCTTCTAGTTAGATTTATTTCTTCCAGTTAAAGATAGGCGAATGAAATACCTCTTCTGGTTAGATTTAGTTCTTCCACTTAAAGACAGGCGAGACAAAGACCTCTTCTGGTTAGGTTTAGTTCTTCCACTTAAAGAAAGGCGAGACAAAGACCTCTTCTGGTTAGATTTAGTTCTTCCAGTTAAAGACATGCGAAACAATAACCTCTTCTACTTAGATTTAGTTCTTCCAATTAAAGACAGGCGAAGCAAATAGCTCTTCTGGTTAGATTTAGTTCTTCTAGTTAAAGACTGGTGAAGCAAAGACCTCCTCTGGTTAGATTTAGTTCTTACATTGAAAGACAGGCGAAGCAAATACCTCTTCTGGTTAGATTTAGTATTTCTAGTTAAAGACAGGCAAGACAAAGACCTCTTCTGGTTAGATTTAGTTCTTCCAGTTAAAGACAGGCGAATCAAAGACCTCTTCTGGTTAGATTTAGTTTTTCTAGTTAAAGACAGGAGAAACAAAGACCTCTTCTAGTTAGATTTAGTTCTTCCAATTAAAGACAGGCGAAGCAAAGACCTCTTCTGGTTAGGTTTAGTTCTTCCACTTAAAGAAAGGCGATATAAAGACCTCTTCTGGTTAGATTTAGTTCTTCCAGTTAAAGACATGCGAAACAATGACCTCTTCTACTTATATTTAGTTCTTCTAGTTAAAGGCAGGCGAAGCAAAGACCTCTTCTGGTTAGATTTAGTTCTTCTATTTAAAGACTTGTGAAACAAAGACCTCCTCTGGTTAGATTTATTTCTTACATTGAAAGACAGGCGAAGCAAAGACCTCTTTTGGTTAGATTTAGTTCTTCCAGTTAAAGACAGGCGAAGCAATGACCTCTTCTGGTTAGATTTATTTCTTCCAGTTAAAGACAGGCGAAGCAAAAACCTCTTCAGGTTAGATTTATTTCTTCCAGTTAAAGACAGGCGAATCAAAGACCTCTTCTGGTTATATTTAGTTCTTCCAATTAAAGACGGGAGAAACAAAGACCTCTTCTGGTTTGATTTAGTTCTTCCAGTTAAAGACAAGGGAAGCAAATACCTCTTCTGGTTAGATTTAGTTCTTCTAGTTAAAGACAGGCGAGACAAAGACCTCTTCTTGTTAGATTTAGTTCTTCCAGTTAAAGACAGGAGAATCAAAGACCTCTTCTAGTTAGATTTAGTTCTTCCAATTAAAGACATGCGAGACAAAGACCTCTTCTAGTTAGATTTATTTCTTCCAGTTAAAGATAGGCGAATGAAATACCTCTTCTGGTTAGATTTAGTTCTTCCACTTAAAGACAGGCGAGACAAAGACCTCTTCTGGTTAGGTTTAGTTCTTCCACTTAAAGAAAGGCGAGACAAAGACCTCTTCTGGTTAGATTTAGTTCTTCCAGTTAAAGACATGCGAAACAATGACCTCTTCTACTTAGATTTAGTTCTTCCAGTTAAAGACAGGTGATGCAAATACCTCTTCTGGTTAGATTTTGTTCCTCTAGTTAAAGACTGGAGAAGCAAAGACCTCCTCTGGTTAGATTTAGTTCTTCCAGTTAAAGACAGGAGAATCAAAGACCTCTTCTGGTTTGATTTAGTTTTTCCAGTTAAAGACAGGAGAAACAAAGACCTCTTCTATTTAGATTTATTTCTTCCAGTTAAAGACAGGCGAAGCAAAGACCTCTTCTGGTTAGGTTTAGTTCTTCCACTTAAAGAAAGGTGAGACAAAGACCTCTTCTGGTTAGATTTAGTTCTTCAAGTTAAAGACATGCAAAACAATGACCTCTTCTACTTAGATTTAGTTCTTCCACTTAAAGAGAGGCGAAGCAAAGACCTCTTCTGGTTAGATTTAGTTCTTAAATTGAAAAACAGGCGAAGCAAAGACCTCTTCTGGTTAGATTTAGTATTTCTAGTTAAAGACAGGTGAGACAAAGACCTCTTTTGGTTAGATTTAGTTCTTCCAGTTAAAGACAGGCGAATCAAAGACATCTTCTGGTTTGATTTAGATTTTCCAATTAAAGACATGCGAAACAAAGACCTCTTCTAGTTAGATTTAGTTAATCCAATTAAAGAAAGGCGAAGCAAAGACCTCTTCTGGTTAGATTTAGTTCTTCCAGTTAAATACATGCGAATTAAAGACCTCTTCGGGTTAGATTTAGTTCTTCCAGTTAAAGACAGGCGAAACAAAGACCTCTTCTGGTTAGATTTAGTTATTCTAGTAAAGACAGGCGAAGCAAAGACCTCTTCTAGTTAGATTTAGTTCTTCCAGTTAAAGACAGGAAAGACAAAGACCTCTTCTGGTTAGATTTAGTTCTTTCACTTAAAGACAGGCGAGACAAAGACATCTTCTGGTTAGGTTTAGTTCTTCCACTTAAAGACAGGAGGATCAAAGACCTCTTCTGGTTTGATTTAGTTCTTCGAGTTAAAGAAAGGCGAGACAAAGTCCTCTTCTGGTTAGATTTAGTTTTTCCAGTTAAAGACATGCGAAACAATGACCTCTTCTAATTAGATTTAGTTCTTCCAGTTAAAGACAGACGAAGCAAAGACCTCTTCTTGTTAGATTTAGTTTTTCTAGTTAAAGACATGTGAAGCAAAGACCTCCTCTGGTTAGATTTATTTCTTCCAGTTAAAGACAGACGAAGTAAAGACCTCTTCTGGTTAGATTTATTTATTCCATTTAAAGACAAGCGAAACAAAGACCTCTTCTGGTTAGATTTAGTTCTTCCAGTTAAATACATGCGAAGCAATGACCTCTTCTGGTTAGATTTATTTCTTCCATTTAAAGACAGGCGAAGCAAAACCTCTTCTGGTTAGATTTATTTCTTCCATTTAAAGACAAGCGAAACAAAGACCTCTTCTAGTTAGATTTAGTTCTTCCAGTTAAAGACAGGCGAATAAAAGACCTCTTCTAGTTAGATTTAGTTCTTCCAGTTAAAGACATGCGAGACAAAGACCTATTCTAGTTAGATTTATTTCTTCTAGTTAAAGACAGGCGAAGCAAAGACCTCTTCTGGTTAGATTTATTTCTTCCATTTAAATACAAGCGAAACAAAGACCTCTTCTAGTTAGATTTAGTTCTTCCAGTTAAAGACATGCGAAGTAAAGACCTCTTCTGGTTAGGTTTAGTTCTTCTAGTTAAAGACAGGCAAGACAAAGACCTCTTCTGGTTAGATTTAGTTCATCCAGTTAAAGACAGGCGAATCAAAGACCTCTTCTAGTTAGATTTAGTTCTTCCAGTTAAAGACATGCGAGACAAAGACCTCTTCTAGTTAGATTTATTTTTTCCAGTTAAAGACAGGAGAATGAAATACCTCTTCTGGTTATATTTAGTTCTTCCAGTTAAAGACGGGTGAAATAAAAACCTCTTTTGGTTAGATTTAGTTCTTTCAGTTAAAGACAGGCGAAGCAAAGACCTCTTCTGGTTAGATTTAGTTCTTCCACTTAAAGAAAGGCGAGACAAAGACCTCTTCTGGTTAGATTTAGTTCTTCCAGTTAAAGACATGTGAAACAATGACCTCTTCTACTTAGATTTAGTTCTTCCAGTTAAAGACAGGCGAAGCAAATACCTCTTCTGGTTAGATATAGTTCTTCTAGTTAAAGACTGGTGAAGCAAAGACCTCCTCTGGTTAGATTTAGTTCTTACATTGAAAGACAGGCGAAGCAAAGACCTCTTCTGGTTAGATTTAGTATTTCTAGTTAAAGACAGGCAAGACAAAGACCTCTTCTGGTTAGATTTAGTTCTTCCAGTTAAAGACAGGCGAATCAAAGACCTCTTTTGGTTTGATTTAGTTTTTCTAGTTAAAGACAGGAGAAACAAAGACCTCTTCAAGTTATATTTAGTTCTTCCAGTTAAAGACAGGAGAAGCAGAGACCTCTTCTGGTTAGGTTTAGTTCTTCCACTTAAAGAAAGGCAATATAAATACGTCTTCTGGTTAGATTTAGTTCTTCCAGTTAAATACATGCGAAACAATGACCTCTTCTACTTATATTTAGTTCTTCTAGTTAAACACAGGCGAAGCAAAGACCTCTTCTGGATAGATTTAGTTCTTCTAGTTAAAGACTTGTGAAGCAAAGACCTCCTCTGGTTAGATTTAGTTCTTACATTGAAAGACAGGCGAAGCAAAGACCTCTTTTGGTTAGATTTAGTTCTTCCAGTTAAAGACAGGCGAAGCAATGACCTCTTCTGGTTAGATTTATTTCTTCCAGTTAAAGACAGGCGAAGCAAAGACCTCTTCAGGTTAGATTTATTTCTTCCAGTTAAAGACAAGCGAATCAAAGACCTCTTCTGGTTATATTTAGTTCTTCCAATTAAAGACAGGAGAAACAAAGACCTCTTCTGGTTAGATTTAGTTCTTCCAGTTAAAGACAAGGGAAGCAAATACCTCTTCTGGTTAGATTTAGTTCTTCTAGTTAAAGACAGGCGAGACAAAGACCTCTTCTTGTTAGATTTAGTTCTTCCAGTTAAAGACAGGAGAATCAAAGACCTCTTCTAGTTAGATTTAGTTCTTCCAATTAAAGACATGCGAGACAAAGACCTCTTCTAGTTAGATTTATTTCTTCCAGTTAAAGATAGGCGAATGAAATACCTCTTCTGGTTAGATTTAGTTCTTCCACTTAAAGACAGGCGAGACAAAGACCTCTTCTGGTTAGGTTTAGTTCTTCCACTTAAAGAAAGGCGAGACAAAGACCTCTTCTGGTTAGATTTAGTTCTTCCAGTTAAAGACATGCGAAACAATGACCTCTTCTACTTAGATTTAGTTCTTCCAGTTAAAGACAGGTGATGCAAATACCTCTTCTGGTTAGATTTTGTTCCTCTAGTTAAAGACTGGAGAAGCAAAGACCTCCTCTGGTTAGATTTAGTTCTTCCAGTTAAAGACAGGAGAATCAAAGACCTCTTCTGGTTTGATTTAGTTTTTCCAGTTAAAGACAGGAGAAACAAAGACCTCTTCTATTTAGATTTATTTCTTCCAGTTAAAGACAGGCGAAGCAAAGACCTCTTCTGGTTAGGTTTAGTTCTTCCACTTAAAGAAAGGTGAGACAAAGACCTCTTCTGGTTAGATTTAGTTCTTCCAGTTAAAGACATGCAAAACAATGACCTCTTCTACTTAGATTTAGTTCTTCCACTTAAAGAGAGGCGAAGCAAAGACCTCTTCTGGTTAGATTTAGTTCTTAAATTGAAAAACAGGCGAAGCAAAGACCTCTTCTGGTTAGATTTAGTATTTCTAGTTAAAGACAGGTGAGACAAAGACCTCTTTTGGTTAGATTTAGTTCTTCCAGTTAAAGACAGGCGAATCAAAGACATCTTCTGGTTTGATTTAGATTTTCCAATTAAAGACATGCGAAACAAAGACCTCTTCTAGTTAGATTTAGTTAATCCAATTAAAGAAAGGCGAAGCAAAGACCTCTTCTGGTTAGATTTAGTTCTTCCAGTTAAATACATACGAATTAAAGACCTCTTCGGGTTAGATTTAGTTCTTCCAGTTAAAGACAGGCGAAACAAAGACCTCTTCTGGTTAGATTGAGTTATTCTAGTAAAGACAGGCGAAGCAAAGACCTCTTCTAGTTAGATTTAGTTCTTCCAGTTAAAGACAGGCAAGACAAAGACCTCTTCTGGTTAGATTTAGTTCTTTCACTTAAAGACAGGCGAGACAAAGACATCTTCTGGTTAGGTTTAGTTCTTCCACTTAAAGACAGGAGGATCAAAGACCTCTTCTGGTTTGATTTAGTTCTTCGAGTTAAAGAAAGGCGAGACAAAGTCCTCTTCTGGTTAGATTTAGTTTTTCCAGTTAAAGACATGCGAAACAATGACCTCTTCTAATTAGATTTAGTTCTTCCAGTTAAAGACAGACGAAGCAAAGACCTCTTCTTGTTAGATTTAGTTTTTCTAGTTAAAGACATGTGAAGCAAAGACCTCCTCTGGTTAGATTTATTTCTTCCAGTTAAAGACAGACGAAGTAAAGACCTCTTCTGGTTAGATTTATTTATTCCATTTAAAGACAAGCGAAACAAAGACCTCTTCTGGTTAGATTTAGTTCTTCCAGTTAAATACATGCGAAGCAATGACCTCTTCTGGTTAGATTTATTTCTTCCATTTAAAGACAGGCGAAGCAAAACCTCTTCTGGTTAGATTTATTTCTTCCATTTAAAGACAAGCGAAACAAAGACCTCTTCTAGTTAGATTTAGTTCTTCCAGTTAAAGACAGGCGAATAAAAGACCTCTTCTAGTTAGATTTAGTTCTTCCAGTTAAAGACATGCGAGACAAAGACCTATTCTAGTTAGATTTATTTCTTCTAGTTAAAGACAGGCGAAGCAAAGACCTCTTCTGGTTAGATTTATTTCTTCCATTTAAATACAAGTGAAACAAAGACCTCTTCTAGTTAGATTTAGTTCTTCCAGTTAAAGACATGCGAAGTAAAGACCTCTTCTGGTTAGGTTTAGTTCTTCTAGTTAAAGACAGGCGAGACAAAGACCTCTTCTGGTTAGATTTAGTTCATCCAGTTAAAGACAGGCGAATCAAAGACCTCTTCTAGTTAGATTTAGTTCTTCCAGTTAAAGACATGCGAGACAAAGACCTCTTCTAGTTAGATTTATTTCTTCCAGTTAAAGACAGGAGAATGAAATACCTCTTCTGGTTATATTTAGTTCTTCCAGTTAAAGACGGGTGAAATAAAAACCTCTTTTGGTTAGATTTAGTTCTTTCAGTTAAAGACAGGCGAAGCAAAGACCTCTTCTGGTTAGATTTAGTTCTTCCACTTAAAGAAAGGCGAGACAAAGACCTCTTCTGGTTAGATTTAGTTCTTCCAGTTAAAGACATGTGAAACAATGACCTCTTCTACTTAGATTTAGTTCTTCCAGTTAAAGACAGGCGAAGCAAATACCTCTTCTGGTTAGATATAGTTCTTCTAGTTAAAGACTGGTGAAGCAAAGACCTCCTCTGGTTAGATTTAGTTCTTACATTGAAAGACAGGCGAAGCAAAGACCTCTTCTGGTTAGATTTAGTATTTCTAGTTAAAGACAGGCAAGACAAAGACCTCTTCTGGTTAGATTTAGTTCTTCCAGTTAAAGACAGGCGAATCAAAGACCTCTTTTGGTTTGATTTAGTTTTTCTAGTTAAAGACAGGAGAAACAAAGACCTCTTCAAGTTATATTTAGTTCTTCCAGTTAAAGACAGGAGAAGCAGAGACCTCTTCTGGTTAGGTTTAGTTCTTCCACTTAAAGAAAGGCAATATAAAGACGTCTTCTGGTTAGATTTAGTTCTTCCAATTAAATACATGCGAAACAATGACCTCTTCTACTTATATTTAGTTCTTCTAGTTAAACACAGGCGAAGCAAAAACCTCTTCTGGATAGATTTAGTTCTTCTAGTTAAAGACTTGTGAAGCAAAGACCTCCTCTGGTTAGATTTAGTTCTTACATTGAAAGACAGGCGAAGCAAAGACCTCTTTTGGTTAGATTTAGTTCTTCCAGTTAAAGACAGGCGAAGCAATGACCTCTTCTGGTTAGATTTATTTCTTCCAGTTAAAGACAGGCGAAGCAAAGACCTCTTCAGGTTAGATTTATTTCTTCCAGTTAAAGACAGGCGAATCAAAGACCTCTTCTGGTTATATTTAGTTCTTCCAATTAAAGACAGGAGAAACAAAGACCTCTTCTGGTTAGATTTAGTTCTTCCAGTTAAAGACAAGGGAAGCAAATACCTCTTCTGGTTAGATTTAGTTCTTCTAGTTAAAGACAGGCGAGACAAAGACCTCTTCTGGTTAGATTTAGTTCTTCCAGTTAAAGACAGGAGAATCAAAGACCTCTTCTAGTTATATTTAGTTCTTCCATTTAAAGACATGCGAGACAAAGAACTCTTCTAGTTAGATTTATTTCTTCCAGTTAAAGATAGGCGAATGAAATACCTCTTCTGGTTAGATTTAGTTCTTCCACTTAAAGACAGGCGAGACAAAGACCTCTTCTGGTTAGGTTTAGTTCTTCCACTTAAATAAAGGCGAGACAAAGACCTCTTCTGGTTAGATTTAGTTCTTCCAGTTAAAGACATGCGAAACAATAACCTCTTCTACTTAGATTTAGTTCTTCCAATTAAAGACAGGCGAAGCAAATAGCTCTTCTAGTTAGATTTAGTTCTTCTAGTTAAAGACTGGTGAAGCAAAGACCTCCTCTGGTTAGATTTAGTTCTTACATTGAAAGACAGGCGAAGCAAATACCTCTTCTGGTTAGATTTAGTATTTCTAGTTAAAGACAGGCAAGACAAAGACCTCTTCTGGTTAGATTTAGTTCTTCCAGTTAAAGACAGGCGAATCAAAGACCTCTTCTGGTTAGATTTAGTTTTTCTAGTTAAAGACAGGAGAAACAAAGACCTCTTCTAGTTAGATTTAGTTCTTCCAATTAAAGACAGGCGAAGCAAAGACCTCTTCTGGTTAGGTTTAGTTCTTCCACTTAAAGAAAGGCGATATAAAGACCTCTTCTGGTTAGATTTAGTTCTTCCAATTAAAGACATGCGAAACAATGACCTCTTCTACTTATATTTAGTTCTTCTAGTTAAAGGCAGGCGAAGCAAAGACCTCTTCTGGTTAGATTTAGTTCTTCTATTTAAAGACTTGTGAAACAAAGACCTCCTCTGGTTAGATTTATTTCTTACATTGAAAGACAGGCGAAGCAAAGACCTCTTTTGGTTAGATTTAGTTCTTCCAGTTAAAGACAGGCGAAGCAATGACCTCTTCTGGTTAGATTTATTTCTTCCAGTTAAAGACAGGCGAAGCAAAAACCTCTTCAGGTTAGATTTATTTCTTCCAGTTAAAGACAGGCGAATCAAAGACCTCTTCTGGTTATATTTAGTTCTTCCAATTAAAGACGGGAGAAACAAAGACCTCTTCTGGTTTGATTTAGTTCTTCCAGTTAAAGACAAGGGAAGCAAATACCTCTTCTGGTTAGATTTAGTTCTTCTAGTTAAAGACAGGCGAGACAAAGACCTCTTCTTGTTAGATTTAGTTCTTCCAGTTAAAGACAGGAGAATCAAAGACCTCTTCTAGTTAGATTTAGTTCTTCCAATTAAAGACATGCGAGACAAAGACCTCTTCTAGTTAGATTTATTTCTTCCAGTTAAAGATAGGCGAATGAAATACCTCTTCTGGTTAGATTTAGTTCTTCCACTTAAAGACAGGCGAGACAAAGACCTCTTCTGGTTAGGTTTAGTTCTTCCACTTAAAGAAAGGCGAGACAAAGACCTCTTCTGGTTAGATTTAGTTCTTCCAGTTAAAGACATGCGAAACAATGACCTCTTCTACTTAGATTTAGTTCTTCCAGTTAAAGACAGGTGATGCAAATACCTCTTCTGGTTAGATTTTGTTCCTCTAGTTAAAGACTGGAGAAGCAAAGACCTCCTCTGGTTAGATTTAGTTCTTCCAGTTAAAGACAGGAGAATCAAAGACCTCTTCTGGTTTGATTTAGTTTTTCCAGTTAAAGACAGGAGAAACAAAGACCTCTTCTATTTAGATTTATTTCTTCCAGTTAAAGACAGGCGAAGCAAAGACCTCTTCTGGTTAGGTTTAGTTCTTCCACTTAAAGAAAGGTGAGACAAAGACCTCTTCTGGTTAGATTTAGTTCTTCCAGTTAAAGACATGCAAAACAATGACCTCTTCTACTTAGATTTAGTTCTTCCACTTAAAGAGAGGCGAAGCAAAGACCTCTTCTGGTTAGATTTAGTTCTTAAATTGAAAAACAGGCGAAGCAAAGACCTCTTCTGGTTAGATTTAGTATTTCTAGTTAAAGACAGGTGAGACAAAGACCTCTTTTGGTTAGATTTAGTTCTTCCAGTTAAAGACAGGCGAATCAAAGACATCTTCTGGTTTGATTTAGATTTTCCAATTAAAGACATGCGAAACAAAGACCTCTTCTAGTTAGATTTAGTTAATCCAATTAAAGAAAGGCGAAGCAAAGACCTCTTCTGGTTAGATTTAGTTCTTCCAGTTAAATACATTCGAATTAAAGACCTCTTCGGGTTAGATTTAGTTCTTCCAGTTAAAGACAGGCGAAACAAAGACCTCTTCTGGTTAGATTTAGTTATTCTAGTAAAGACAGGCGAAGCAAAGACCTCTTCTAGTTAGATTTAGTTCTTCCAGTTAAAGACAGGAAAGACAAAGACCTCTTCTGGTTAGATTTAGTTCTTTCACTTAAAGACAGGCGAGACAAAGACATCTTCTGGTTAGGTTTAGTTCTTCCACTTAAAGACAGGAGGATCAAAGACCTCTTCTGGTTTGATTTAGTTCTTCGAGTTAAAGAAAGGCGAGACAAAGTCCTCTTCTGGTTAGATTTAGTTTTTCCAGTTAAAGACATGCGAAACAATGACCTCTTCTAATTAGATTTAGTTCTTCCAGTTAAAGACAGACGAAGCAAAGACCTCTTCTTGTTAGATTTAGTTTTTCTAGTTAAAGACATGTGAAGCAAAGACCTCCTCTGGTTAGATTTATTTCTTCCAGTTAAAGACAGACGAAGTAAAGACCTCTTCTGGTTAGATTTATTTATTCCATTTAAAGACAAGCGAAACAAAGACCTCTTCTGGTTAGATTTAGTTCTTCCAGTTAAATACATGCGAAGCAATGACCTCTTCTGGTTAGATTTATTTCTTCCATTTAAAGACAGGCGAAGAAAAACCTCTTCTGGTTAGATTTATTTCTTCCATTTAAAGACAAGCGAAACAAAGACCTCTTCTAGTTAGATTTAGTTCTTCCAGTTAAAGACAGGCGAATAAAAGACCTCTTCTAGTTAGATTTAGTTCTTCCAGTTAAAGACATGCGAGACAAAGACCTATTCTAGTTAGATTTATTTCTTCTAGTTAAAGACAGGCGAAGCAAAGACCTCTTCTGGTTAGATTTATTTCTTCCATTTAAATACAAGCGAAACAAAGACCTCATCTAGTTAGATTTAGTTCTTCCAGTTAAAGACATGCGAAGTAAAGACCTCTTCTGGTTAGGTTTAGTTCTTCTAGTTAAAGACAGGCAAGACAAAGACCTCTTCTGGTTAGATTTAGTTCATCCAGTTAAAGACAGGCGAATCAAAGACCTCTTCTAGTTAGATTTAGTTCTTCCAGTTAAAGACATGCGAGACAAAGACCTCTTCTAGTTAGATTTATTTTTTCCAGTTAAAGACAGGAGAATGAAATACCTCTTCTGGTTATATTTAGTTCTTCCAGTTAAAGACGGGTGAAATAAAAACCTCTTTTGGTTAGATTTAGTTCTTTCAGTTAAAGACAGGCGAAGCAAAGACCTCTTCTGGTTAGATTTAGTTCTTCCACTTAAAGAAAGGCGAGACAAAGACCTCTTCTGGTTAGATTTAGTTCTTCCAGTTAAAGACATGTGAAACAATGACCTCTTCTACTTAGATTTAGTTCTTCCAGTTAAAGACAGGCGAAGCAAATACCTCTTCTGGTTAGATATAGTTCTTCTAGTTAAAGACTGGTGAAGCAAAGACCTCCTCTGGTTAGATTTAGTTCTTACATTGAAAGACAGGCGAAGCAAAGACCTCTTCTGGTTAGATTTAGTATTTCTAGTTAAAGACAGGCAAGACAAAGACCTCTTCTGGTTAGATTTAGTTCTTCCAGTTAAAGACAGGCGAATCAAAGACCTCTTTTGGTTTGATTTAGTTTTTCTAGTTAAAGACAGGAGAAACAAAGACCTCTTCAAGTTATATTTAGTTCTTCCAGTTAAAGACAGGAGAAGCAGAGACCTCTTCTGGTTAGGTTTAGTTCTTCCACTTAAAGAAAGGCAATATAAATACGTCTTCTGGTTAGATTTAGTTCTTCCAGTTAAATACATGCGAAACAATGACCTCTTCTACGTATATTTAGTTCTTCTAGTTAAACACAGGCGAAGCAAAGACCTCTTCTGGATAGATTTAGTTCTTCTAGTTAAAGACTTGTGAAGCAAAGACCTCCTCTGGTTAGATTTAGTTCTTACATTGAAAGACAGGCGAAGCAAAGACCTCTTTTGGTTAGATTTAGTTCTTCCAGTTAAAGACAGGCGAAGCAATGACCTCTTCTGGTTAGATTTATTTCTTCCAGTTAAAGACAGGCGAAGCAAAGACCTCTTCAGGTTAGATTTATTTCTTCCAGTTAAAGACAAGCGAATCAAAGACCTCTTCTGGTTATATTTAGTTCTTCCAATTAAAGACAGGAGAAACAAAGACCTCTTCTGGTTAGATTTAGTTCTTCCAGTTAAAGACAAGGGAAGCAAATACCTCTTCTGGTTAGATTTAGTTCTTCTAGTTAAAGACAGGCGAGACAAAGACCTCTTCTGGTTAGATTTAGTTTTTCCAGTTAAAGACAGGAGAATCAAAGACCTCTTCTAGTTATATTTAGTTCTTCCATTTAAAGACAAGCGAGACAAAGAACTCTTCTAGTTAGATTTATTTCTTCCAGTTAAAGATAGGCGAATGAAGTACCTCTTCTGGTTAGATTTAGTTCTTCCACTTAAAGACAGGCGAGACAAAGACCTCTTCTGGTTAGGTTTAGTTCTTCCACTTAAAGAAAGGCGAGACAAAGACCTCTTCTGGTTAGATTTAGTTCTTCCAGTTAAAGACATGCGAAACAATGACCTCTTCTACTTAGATTTAGTTCTTCCAGTTAAAGACAGGTGAAGCAAATACCTCTTTTGGTTAGATTTTGTTCCTCTAGTTAAAGACTTGAGAAGCAAAGACCTCCTCTGGTTAGATTTAGTTCTTCCAGTTAAAGACAGGAGAATCAAAGACCTCTTCTGGTTAGATTTAGTTTTTCCAGTTAAAGACAGGAGAAACAAAGACCTCTTTTATTTAGATTTAGTTCTTCCAGTTAAAGACAGGCGAAGCAAAGACCTCTTCTGGTTAGGTTTAGTTCTTCCACTTAAAGAAAGGCGAGACAAAGACCTCTTCTTGTTAGATTTAGTTCTTCCAGTTTAAGACATGCGAAACAATGACCTCTTCTACTTAGATTTAGTTCTTCCACTTAAAGAGAGGCGAAGCAAAGACCTCTTCTGGTTAGATTTAGTTCTTATATTGAAAAACAGGCGAAGCAAAGACCTCTTCTGGTTAGATTTAGTATTTCTAGTTAAAGACAGGTGAGACAAAGACCTCTTTTGGTTAGATTTAGTTCTTCCAGTTAAAGACAGGCGAATCAAAGACATCTTCTGGTTTGATTTAGTTTTTCCAGTTAAAGACATGCGAAACAAAGACCTCTTCTAGTTAGATTTAGTTCATCCAATTAAAGACAGGCGAAGCAAATACCTCTTCTGGTTAGATTTAGTTCTTCCAGTTAAAGACATGCGAATTAAAGACCTCTTCGGGTTAGATTTAGTTCTTCCAGTTAAAGACAGGCGAAACAAAGACCTCTTCTGGTTAGATTTAGTTATTCTAGTAAAGACAGGCGAAGAAAAGACCTCTTCTGGTTAGATTTAGTTCTTCCAGTTAAAGACAGGCAAGACAAAGACCTCTTTTGGTTAGATTTAGTTCTTTCACTTAAAGACAGGCGAGACAAAGACCTCTTCTGGTTAGGTTTAGTTCTTCCACTTAAAGACAGGAGGATCAAAGACCTCTTCTGGTGTGATTTAGTTCTTCCAGTTAAATATAGGCGAGAGAAAGTCCTCTTCTGTTTATATTTAGTTTTTCCAGTTAAAGACATGCGAAACAATGACCTCTTCTAATTAGATTTAGTTCTTCCAGTTAAAGACAGACGAAGCAAAGACCTCTTCTTGTTAGATTTAGTTTTTCTAGTTAAAGACATGCGAAGCAAAGACCTCCTCTGGTTAGATTTATTTCTTCCAGTTAAAGACAGACGAAGTAAAGACCTCTTCTGGTTAGATTTATTTCTAACATTTAAAGACAAGCGAAACAAAGACCTCTTCTAGTTAGATTTAGTTCCTCCAGTTAAAGACAGGCGAATCAAAGACCTCTTCTAGTTAGATTTAGTTCTTCCAGTTAAAGACATGCGAGACAAAGACCTCTTCTAGTTAGATTTATTTCTTCCAGTTAAAGACAGGCGAAGCAAAGACCTCTTCTGGTTAGATTTATTTCTTCCATTTAAATACAAGCGAAACAAAGACCTCTTCTAGTTAGATTTAGTTCTTCCAATTAAAGACATGCAAAGTAAAGACCTCTTCTGGTTAGGTTTAGTTCTTCTAGTTAAAGACAGGCGAGACAAAGACCTCTTCTGGTTAGATTTAGTTCATCCAGTTAAAGACAGTCGAATCAAAGACCTCTTCTAGTTAGATTTAGTTCTTCCAGTTAAAGACATACGAGACAAAGACCTCTTCTAGTTAGATTTATTTCTTCCAGTTAAAGACAGGCGAATGAAATACCTCTTCTGGTTATATTTAGTTCTTCCAGTTAAAGACGGGTGAAACAAAAACCTCTTTTGGTTAGATTTAGTTCTTTCAGTTAAAGACAGGCGAAGCAAAGACCTCTTCTGGTTAGATTTAGTTCTTCCACTTAAAGAAAGGCGAGACAAAGACCTCTTCTGGTTAGATTTAATTCTTCCAGTTAAAGACATGTGAAACAATGACCTCTTCTACTTAGATTTAGTTCTTCCAGTTAAAGACAGGCGAAGCAAATACCTCTTCTTGGTAGATTTAGTTCTTCTAGTTAAAGACTGATGAAGCAAAGACCTCCTCTGGTTAGATTTAGTTCTTACATTGAAAGACAGGCGAAGCAAAGACCTCTTCTGGTTAGATTTAGTATTTCTAGTTAAAGACAGGCAAGACAAAGACCTCTTCTGGTTAGATTTAGTTCTTCCAGTTAAAGACAGGCGAATCAAAGACCTCTTCTGGTTTTTTTAGTTTTTCTAGTTAAAGAAAGGAGAAACAAAGACCTCTTCAAGTTAGATTTAGTTCTTCCAGTTAAAGACAGGCGAAGCAAAGACCTCTTTTGGTTAGGTTTATTTCTTCCACTTAAAGAAAGGCAATATAAAAACCTCTTCTGGTTAGATTTAGGTCTTCCAGTTAAATACATGCGAAACAATGACCTCTTCTACTTATATTTAGTTCTTCTAGTTAAACACAGGAGAAGCAAAGACCTCTTCTGGATAGATTTAGTTCTTCTAGTTAAAGACTTGTGAAGCAAAGACCTCCTCTGGTTAGATTTAGTTCTTACATTGAAAGACATGCGAAGCAAAGACCTCCTCTGGTTAGATTTATTTCTTCCAGTTAAAGACAGACGAAGTAAAGACCTCTTCTGGTTAGATTTATTTCTAACATTTAAAGACAAGCGAAACAAAGACCTCTTCTAGTTAGATTTAGTTCCTCCAGTTAAAGACAGGCGAATCAAAGACCTCTTCTAGTTCGATTTAGTTCTTCCAGTTAAAGACATGCGAGACAAAGACCTCTTCTAGTTAGATTTATTTCTTCCAGTTAAAGACAGGCGAAGCAAAGACCTCTTCTGGTTAGATTTATTTCTTCCATTTAAATACAAGCGAAACAAAGACCTCTTCTAGTTAGATTTAGTTCTTCCAATTAAAGACATGCGAAGTAAAGACCTCTTCTGGTTAGGTTTAGTTCTTCTAGTTAAAGACAGGCGAGACAAAGACCACTTCTGGTTAGATTTAGTTCATCCAGTTAAAGACAGTCGAATCAAAGACCTCTTCTAGTTAGATTTAGTTCTTCCAGTTAAAGACATACGAGACAAAGACCTCTTCTAGTTAGATTTATTTCTTCCAGTTAAAGACAGGCGAATGAAATACCTCTTCTGGTTATATTTAGTTCTTCCAGTTAAAGACGGGTGAAACAAAAACCTCTTTTGGTTAGATTTAGTTCTTTCAGTTAAAGACAGGCGAAGCAAAGACCTCTTTTGGTTAGATTTAGTTCTTCCAATTAAAGAAAGGCGAGACAAAGACCTCTTCTGGTTAGATTTAGTTCTTCCAGTTAAAGACATGTGAAACAATGACCTCTTCTACTTAGATTTAGTTCTTCCAGTTAAAGACAGGCGAAGAAAATACCTCTTCTGGGTAGATTTAGTTCTTCTAGTTAAAGACTGGTGAAGCAAAGACCTCCTCTGGTTAGATTTAGTTCTTACATTGAAAGACAGGCGAAGCAAAGACCTCTTCTGGTTAGATTTAGTATTTCTAGTTAAAGACAGGCAGAACAAAGACCTCTTCTGGTTAGATTTAGTTCTTCCAGTTAAAGACAGGCGAATCAAAGACCTCTTCTGGTTTTTTTTAGTTTTTCTAGTTAAAGACAGGAGAAACAAAGACCTCTTCAAGTTAGATTTAGTTCTTCCAGTTAAAGACAGGCGAAGCAAAGACCTCTTTTGGTTAGGTTTATTTCTTCCACTTAAAGAAAGGCAATATAAAAACCTCTTCTGGTTAGATTTAGGTCTTCCAGTTAAATACGTGCGAAACAATGACCTCTTCTACTTATATTTAGTTCTTCTAGTTAAACACAGGCGAAGCAAAGACCTCTTCTGGATAGATTTAGTTCTTCTAGTTAAAGACTTGTGAAGCAAAGACCTCCTCTGGTTAGATTTAGTTCTTACATTGAAAGACAGGCGAAGCAAAGACCTCTTTTGGTTAACTTTAGTTCTTCCAGTTAAAGACAGGCGAAGCAATGACCTCTTCTGGTTAGATTTATTTCTTCCATTTAAAGACAAGCGAAACAAATACCTCTTCTAGTTAGATTTAGTTCTTCCAGTTAAAGACAGGCGAATCAAAGACCTCTTCTAGTTAGATTTAGTTCTTCCAGTTAAAGACATGCGAGACAAAGACCTCTTCTAGTTAGATTTATTTCTTCCAGTTAAAGACAGGCGAAGCAAAGACCTCTTCTGGTTAGATTTATTTCTTCAATTTAAATATAAGCGAAACAAAGACCTCTTCTAGTTAGATTTAGTTCTTCAAGTTAAAGACATGCGAAGTAAAGACCTCTTCTGGTTAGGTTTAGTTCTTCTAGTTAAAGACAGGCGAGACAAAGACCTCTTCTGGTTAGATTTAGTTCATCCAGTTAAAGACAGGCGAATCAAAGACCTCTTCTAGTTAGATTTAGTTCTTCCAGTTAAAGACATGCGAGACAAAGACCTCTTCTAGTTAGATTTATTTCTTCCAGTTAAAGACAGGCGAATGAAATACCTCTTCTGGTTATATTTAGTTCTTCCAGTTAAAGACGGGTGAAACAAAAACCTCTTTTGGTTAGATTTAGTTCTTTCAGTTAAAGACATGCGAAGCAAAGACCTCTTCTGGTTAGATTTAGTTCTTCCACTTAAAGAAAGGCGAGACAAAGACCTCTTCTGGTTAGATTTAGTTCTTCCAGTTAAAGACATGTGAAACAATGACCTCTTCTACTTAGATTTAGTTCTTCCAGTTAAAGAGAGGCGAAGCAAAGACCTCTTCTGGTTAGATTTAGTTCTTAAATTGAAAAACAGGCGAAGCAAAGACCTCTTCTGGTTAGATTTAGTATTTCTAGTTAAAGACAGGTGAGACAAAGACCTCTTTTGGTTAGATTTAGTTCTTCCAGTTAAAGACAGGCGAATCAAAGACATCTTCTGGTTTGATTTAGATTTTCCAATTAAAGACATGCGAAACAAAGACCTCTTCTAGTTAGATTTAGTTAATCCAATTAAAGAAAGGCGAAGCAAAGACAGCTTCTGGTTAGATTTAGTTCTTCCAGTTAAATACATGCGAATTAAAGACCTCTTCGGGTTAGATTTAGTTCTTCCAGTTAAAGACAGGCGAAACAAAGACCTCTTCTGGTTAGATTTAGTTATTCTAGTAAAGACAGGCGAAGCAAAGACCTCTTCTAGTTAGATTTAGTTCTTCCAGTTAAAGACAGGCAAGACAAAGACCTCTTCTGGTTAGATTTAGTTCTTTCACTTAAAGACAGGCGAGACAAAGACATCTTCTGGTTAGGTTTAGTTCTTCCACTTAAAGACAGGAGGATCAAAGACCTCTTCTGGTTTGATTTAGTTCTTCGAGTTAAAGAAAGGCGAGACAAAGTCCTCTTCTGGTTAGATTTAGTTTTTCCAGTTAAAGACATGCGAAACAATGACCTCTTCTAATTAGATTTAGTTCTTCCAGTTAAAGACAGACGAAGCAAAGACCTCTTCTTGTTAGATTTAGTTTTTCTAGTTAAAGACATGTGAAGCAAAGACCTCCTCTGGTTAGATTTATTTCTTCCAGTTAAAGACAGACGAAGTAAAGACCTCTTCTGGTTAGATTTATTTATTCCATTTAAAGACAAGCGAAACAAAGACCTCTTCTGGTTAGATTTAGTTCTTCCAGTTAAATACATGCGAAGCAATGACCTCTTCTGGTTAGATTTATTTCTTCCATTTAAAGACAGGCGAAGCAAAACCTCTTCTGGTTAGATTTATTTCTTCCATTTAAAGACAAGCGAAACAAAGACCTCTTCTAGTTAGATTTAGTTCTTCCAGTTAAAGACAGGCGAATAAAAGACCTCTTCTAGTTAGATTTAGTTATTCCAGTTAAAGACATGCGAGACAAAGACCTATTCTAGTTAGATTTATTTCTTCTAGTTAAAGACAGGCGAAGCAAAGACCTCTTCTGGTTAGATTTATTTCTTCCATTTAAATACAAGTGAAACAAAGACCTCTTCTAGTTAGATTTAGTTCTTCCAGTTAAAGACATGCGAAGTAAAGACCTCTTCTGGTTAGGTTTAGTTCTTCTAGTTAAAGACAGGCGAGACAAAGACCTCTTCTGGTTAGATTTAGTTCATCCAGTTAAAGACAGGCGAATCAAAGACCTCTTCTAGTTAGATTTAGTTCTTCCAGTTAAAGACATGCGAGACAAAGACCTCTTCTAGTTAGATTTATTTCTTCCAGTTAAAGACAGGAGAATGAAATACCTCTTCTGGTTATATTTAGTTCTTCCAGTTAAAGACGGGTGAAATAAAAACCTCTTTTGGTTAGATTTAGTTCTTTCAGTTAAAGACAGGCGAAGCAAAGACCTCTTCTGGTTAGATTTAGTTCTTCCACTTAAAGAAAGGCGAGACAAAGACCTCTTCTGGTTAGATTTAGTTCTTCCAGTTAAAGACATGTGAAACAATGACCTCTTCTACTTAGATTTAGTTCTTCCAGTTAAAGACAGGCGAAGCAAATACCTCTTCTGGTTAGATATAGTTCTTCTAGTTAAAGACTGGTGAAGCAAAGACCTCCTCTGGTTAGATTTAGTTCTTACATTGAAAGACAGGCGAAGCAAAGACCTCTTCTGGTTAGATTTAGTATTTCTAGTTAAAGACAGGCAAGACAAAGACCTCTTCTGGTTAGATTTAGTTCTTCTAGTTAAAGACAGGCGAATCAAAGACCTCTTTTGGTTTGATTTAGTTTTTCTAGTTAAAGACAGGAGAAACAAAGACCTCTTCAAGTTATATTTAGTTCTTCCAGTTAAAGACAGGAGAAGCAGAGACCTCTTCTGGTTAGGTTTAGTTCTTCCACTTAAAGAAAGGCAATATAAAGACGTCTTCTGGTTAGATTTAGTTCTTCCAGTTAAATACATGCGAAACAATGACCTCTTCTACTTATATTTAGTTCTTCTAGTTAAACACAGGCGAAGCAAAGACCTCTTCTGGATAGATTTAGTTCTTCTAGTTAAAGACTTGTGAAGCAAAGACCTCCTCTGGTTAGATTTAGTTCTTACATTGAAAGACAGGCGAAGCAAAGACCTCTTTTGGTTAGATTTAGTTCTTCCAGTTAAAGACAGGCGAAGCAATGACCTCTTCTGGTTAGATTTATTTCTTCCAGTTAAAGACAGGCGAAGCAAAGACCTCTTCAGGTTAGATTTATTTCTTCCAGTTAAAGACAAGCGAATCAAAGACCTCTTCTGGTTATATTTAGTTCTTCCAATTAAAGACAGGAGAAACAAAGACCTCTTCTGGTTAGATTTAGTTCTTCCAGTTAAAGACAAGGGAAGCAAATACCTCTTCTGGTTAGATTTAGTTCTTCTAGTTAAAGACAGGCGAGACAAAGACCTCTTCTGGTTAGATTTAGTTCTTCCAGTTAAAGACAGGAGAATCAAAGACCTCTTCTAGTTATATTTAGTTCTTCCATTTAAAGACATGCGAGACAAAGAACTCTTCTAGTTAGATTTATTTCTTCCAGTTAAAGATAGGCGAATGAAATACCTCTTCTGGTTAGATTTAGTTCTTCCACTTAAAGACAGGCGAGACAAAGACCTCTTCTGGTTAGGTTTAGTTCTTCCACTTAAAGAAAGGCGAGACAAAGACCTCTTCTGGTTAGATTTAGTTCTTCCAGTTAAAGACATGCGAAACAATGACCTCTTCTACTTAGATTTAGTTCTTCCAGTTAAAGACATGTGAAGCAAATACCTCTTTTGGTTAGATTTTGTTCCTCTAGTTAAAGACTTGAGAAGCAAAGACCTCCTCTGGTTAGATTTAGTTCTTCCAGTTAAAGACAGGAGAATCAAAGACCTCTTCTGGTTAGATTTAGTTTTTCCAGTTAAAGACAGGAGAAACAAAGACCTCTTTTATTTAGATTTAGTTCTTCCAGTTAAAGACAGGCGAAGCAAAGACCTCTTCTGGTTAGGTTTAGTTCTTCCACTTAAAGAAAGGCGAGACAAAGACCTCTTCTTGTTAGATTTAGTTCTTCCAGTTTAAGACATGCGAAACAATGACCTCTTCTACTTAGATTTAGTTCTTCCACTTAAAGAGAGGCGAAGCAAAGACCTCTTCTGGTTAGATTTAGTTCTTATATTGAAAAACAGGCGAAGCAAAGACCTCTTCTGGTTAGATTTAGTATTTCTAGTTAAAGACAGGTGAGACAAAGACCTCTTTTGGTTAGATTTAGTTCTTCCAGTTAAAGACAGGCGAATCAAAGACATCTTCTGGTTTGATTTAGTTTTTCCAGTTAAAGACATGCGAAACAAAGACCTCTTCTAGTTAGATTTAGTTCATCCAATTAAAGACAGGCGAAGCAAATACCTCTTCTGGTTAGATTTAGTTCTTCCAGTTAAAGACATGCGAATTAAAGACCTCTTCGGGTTAGATTTAGTTCTTCCAGTTAAAGACAGGCGAAACAAAGACCTCTTCTGGTTAGATTTAGTTATTCTAGTAAAGACAGGCGAAGAAAAGACCTCTTCTGGTTAGATTTAGTTCTTCCAGTTAAAGACAGGCAAGACAAAGACCTCTTCTGGTTAGATTTAGTTGTTTCACTTAAAGACAGGCGAGACAAAGACCTCTTCTGGTTAGGTTTAGTTCTTCCACTTAAAGACAGGAGGATCAAAGACCTCTTCTGGTGTGATTTAGTTCTTCCAGTTAAATATAGGCGAGAGAAAGTCCTCTTCTGTTTATATTTAGTTTTTCCAGTTAAAGACATGCGAAACAATGACCTCTTCTAATTAGATTTAGTTCTTCCAGTTAAAGACAGACGAAGCAAAGACCTCTTCTTGTTAGATTTAGTTTTTCTAGTTAAAGACATGCGAAGCAAAGACCTCCTCTGGTTAGATTTATTTCTTCCAGTTAAAGACAGACGAAGTAAAGACCTCTTCTGGTTAGATTTATTTCTAACATTTAAAGACAAGCGAAACAAAGACCTCTTCTAGTAAGATTTAGTTCCTCCAGTTAAAGACAGGCGAATCAAAGACCTCTTCTAGTTAGATTTAGTTCTTCCAGTTAAAGACATGCGAGACAAAGACCTCTTCTAGTTAGATTTATTTCTTACAGTTAAAGACAGGCGAAGCAAAGACCTCTTCTGGTTAGATTTATTTCTTCCATTTAAATACAAGCGAAACAAAGACCTCTTCTAGTTAGATTTAGTTCTTCCAATTAAAGACATGCAAAGTAAAGACCTCTTCTGGTTAGGTTTAGTTCTTCTAGTTAAAGACAGGCGAGACAAAGACCTCTTCTGGTTAGATTTAGTTCATCCAGTTAAACACAGTCGAATCAAAGACCTCTTCTAGTTAGATTTAGTTCTTCCAGTTAAAGACATACGAGACAAAGACCTCTTCTAGTTAGATTTATTTCTTCCAGTTAAAGACAGGCGAATGAAATACCTCTTCTGGTTATATTTAGTTCTTCCAGTTAAAGACGGGTGAAACAAAAACCTCTTTTGGTTAGATTTAGTTCTTTCAGTTAAAGACAGGCGAAGCAAAGACCTCTTCTGGTTAGATTTAGTTCTTCCACTTAAAGAAAGGCGAGACAAAGACCTCTTCTGGTTAGATTTAATTCTTCCAGTTAAAGACATGTGAAACAATGACCTCTTCTACTTAGATTTAGTTCTTCCAGTTAAAGACAGGCGAAGCAAATACGTCTTCTGGTTAGATTTAGTTCTTCTAGTTAAAGACTGGTGAAGCAAAGACCTCCTCTGGTTAGATTTAGTTCTTACATTGAAAGACAGGCGAAGCAAAGACCTCTTCTGGTTAGATTTAGTATTTCTAGTTAAAGACATGCAAGACAAAGACCTCTTCTGGTTAGATTTAGTTCTTCCAGTTAAAGACAGGCGAACCAAAGACCTCTTCTGGTTTGATTTAGTTTTTCTAGTTAAAGACAGGAGAAACAAAGACCTCTTCAAGTTAGATTTAGTTCTTCCAGTTAAAGACAGGAGAAGCAAAGACCTCTTCTGGTTAGGTTTAGTTCTTCCACTTAAAGAAAGGCAATATAAAGAACTCTTCTGGTTAGATTTAGTTCTTCCAGTTAAATACATGCGAAACAATGACCTCTTCTACTTATATTTAGTTCTTCTAGTTAAACACAGGCGAAGCAAAGACCTCTTCTGGATAGATTTAGTTCTTCTAGTTAAAGACTTGTGAAGCAAAGACCTCATCTGGTTAGGTTTAGTTCTTCCACTTAAAGACAGGCGAAGCAAAGACCTCTTTTGGTTAGATTTAGTTCTTCCAGTTAAAGACAGGCGAAGCAATGACCTCTTCTGGTTAGATTTATTTCTTCCAGTTAAAGACAGGCGAAGCAAAGACCTCTTCAGGTTAGATTTATTTCTTCCAGTTAAAGATAGGCGAATGAAATACCTCTTCTGGTTAGATTTTGTTCTTCCACTTAAAGACAGGCGAGACAAAGACCTCTTCTGGTTAGGTTTAGTTCTTCCACTTAAAGAAAGGCAAGACAAATACCTCTTCTGGTTAGATTTAGTTCTTCCAGTTAAAGACATGCGAAACAATGACCTCTTCTACTTAGATTTAGTTCTTCCAGTTAAAGACAGGTGAAGCAAATACCTCTTCTGGTTAGATTTTGTTCCTCTAGTTAAAGACTTGAGAAGCAAAGAACTCCTCTGGTTAGATTTAGTTCTTCCAGTTAAAGACAGTAGAATCAAAGACCTCTTCTGGTTTGATTTAGTTTTTCCAGTTAAAAACAGGAGAAACAAAGACCTCTTCTATTTAGATTTAGTTCTTCCAGTTAAAGACAGGCGAAGCAAAGACCTCTTGTGGTTAGGTTTAGTTCTTCCACTTAAAGAAAGGCGAGACAAAGACCTCTTCTGGTTAGATTTAGTTCTTCCAGTTAAATACATGCGAAACAATGACCTCTTCTACTTAGATTTAGTTCTTCCACTTAAAGAGAGGCGAAGCAAAGACCTCTTCTTGTTAGATTTAGTTCTTAAATTGAAAAACAGGCGAAGCAAAGAGCTCTTCTGGTTAGATTTAGTATTTCTAGTTAAAGTCAGGTGAGACAAAGACCTCTTTTGGTTAGATTTAGTTCTTCCAGTTAAAGACAGGAGAATCAAAGACATCTTCTGGTTTGATTTAGTTTTTCCAATTAAAGACATGCGAAACAAAGACCTCTTCTTGTTAAATTTAGTTCATCCATTTAAAGACAGGCGAAGCAAAGATCTCTTCTAGTTAGATTTAGTTCTTCCAGTTAAAGACATGGGAATTAAAGACCTCTTCGGGTTAGATTTAGTTCTTCCAGTTAAAGACAGGCGAAACAAAGACCTCTTCTGGTTAGATTTAGTTCTTCTAGTTAAAGATAGGCGAAGTAAAGACCTCTTCTGGTTAGATTTAGTTCTTCCAGTTAAAGACAGGCAAGGCAAAGACCTCTTCTGGTTAGATTTAGTTCTTTCACTTAAAGACAGGCGAGACAAAGGCCTCTTCTGGTTAGGTTTAGTTCTGCCACTTAAAGACAGGAGGATCAAAGACCTCTTCTAGTTAGATTTAGTTCTTCCAGTTAAAGAAAGGCGAGACAAAGTCCTCTTCTGGTTAGATTTAGTTTTTCCAGTTAAAGACATGCGAAACAATGACCTCTTCTAATTAGATTCAGTTCTTCCAGTTAAAGACAGACGAAGCAAAGACCTCTTCTTGTTAGATTTAGTTCTTCTAGTTAAAGACATGCGAAGCAAAGACCTCCTCTGGTTAGATTTATTTCTTCCAGTTAAAGACAGACGAAGTAAAGACCTCTTCTGGATAGATTTTTTTCATCCGTTTAAAGACAAGCGAAACAAAGACTTCTTCTGGTTAGATTTAGTTCTTCCAGTTAAATACATGCGAAGCAATGACCTCTTCTGGTTAGATTTATTTCTTCCAGTTAAAGATAGGCGAAGCAAAGACCTCTTCTGGTTAGATTTATTTCTTCCATTTAAAGACAAGCGAAACAAAGACTTCTTCTAGTTAGATTTAGTTCTTCTAGTTAAAGACATGCGAAGTAAAGACCTCTTCTGGTTAGGTTTAGTTCTTTTAGTTAAAGACAGGCGAAACAAAGACCTCTTCTGGTTAGATTTAGTTCTTCCAGTTAAAGACAGGCAAAGCAATGACCTCTTCTGGTTAGATTTAGTTCTTCCAGTTAAAGACATGCAAATTAAAGACCTCTTCTGGTTAGATTTAGCACTTCCAGTTAAAGACAGGCGAAACAAATACCTCTTCTGGTAAGATTTAGTTCTTCTAGTTAAAGACAGGCGAATCAAAGACCTCTTCTTTTTATATTTAGTTCTTACAGTTAAAGACAGGAGGATCAATGACCTCTTCTGGTTAGATTTAGTTCTTCCAGTTAAAGACAGGAAAGACAAAGACCTCTTCTGGTTAGATTTAGTTCTTCTAGTTAAAGACAGGCGAATCAAAGACCTCTTCTGGTTATATTTAGTTCTTACAGTTAAAGACAGGAGGATCAATGACCTCTTCTGGTTAGATTTAGTTCTTCCAGTTAAAGAAAGGCGAGACAAAGTCCTCTTCTGGTTAGATTTAGTTCTTCCAGTTAAAGACAGGAGAAGCAAACACCTCTTCTGGTTAGATTTAGTTCTTCTAATTAAAGACAGGCGAAGCAAAGACCTCTCTGGTTAGATTTAGTTCTTACATTGAAAGACAGGCGAAGCAAAGACCTCTTCTGGTTAGATTTAGTATTTCCAGTTAAAGACCGGCGAGACAAAGACCTCTTCTGGTTAGATTTAGTTCTTCCAGTTAAAGATAGGGGAATCAAAGACCTCTTCTGGTTTGATTTAGTTTTTCCAGTTAAAGATATGCGAAACAAAGACCTCTTCTAGTTAGATTTAATTCTTTCAGTTAAAGACAGGCGAAGCAAAGACCTCTTCTGGTTAGATTTAGTTCTTCCAGTTAAAGACATGCGAATGAAAGACCTCTTCTGGTTAGATTTAGTTCTTCCAGTTAAAGACAGGCGAAACAAAGACCTCTTCTGGTAAGATTTAGTTCTTCTAGTTAAAGACAGGTGAAGCAAAGACCTCTTCGGGTTAGATTTAGTTCTTCCAGTTAAAGTCAGGCAAGACAAAGACCTCTTCTGGTTAGATTTAGTTCTTCCAGTTAAGGACAGGCGAATCAAAGACCTCTTCTGGTTAGATTTAGTTCTTACAGTTAAAGACATGCGAAGTAAAGACCTCTTCTGGTTAGGTTTAGTTCTTCTAGTTACAGACAGGCGAAGCAATGACCTCTTCTGGTTAGATTTATTTCTTCCAGTTAAAGACAGGCGAAGCAAAGACCTCTTCTGGTTAGATTTATTTCTTCAATTTAAAGACAAGCGAAACAAAGACCTCTTCTGGTTAGATTTAGTTCTTCCAGTTAAAGAAATGCGAAGTAAAGACCTCTTCTGGTTAGGTTTAGTTCTTCTAGTTAAAGACAGGTGAAACAAAGACCTCTTCTGGTTAGATTTAGTTCTTCCAGTTAAAGATAGGCGAAGCAATGACCTCTTCTGGTTAGATTTATTTCTTCCAGTTAAAGACAGGCGAAGCAAAGACCTCTTTAGGTTAGATTTATTTCTTCCAGTTAAAGACAGGCGAATCAAAGACCTCTTCTGGTTATATTAATTTCTTCCAGTTAAAGACAGGAGAAACAAAGACCTCTTCTAGTTAGATTTAGTTCTTCCAGTTAAAGACAGGCGAAGCAAATACCTTTTCTGGTTAGATTTAGTTATTCTAGTTAAAGACAGGCGAGACAAAGACCTCTTCTGGTTAGATTTAATTCATCCAGTTAAAGACAGGTGAATCAAAGACCTCTTCTAGTTAGATTTAGTTCTTCCAGTTAAAGAAATGCGAGACAAAGACCTCTTCTAGTTAGATTTATTTCTTCCACTTAAAGACAGGCGAATGAAATACCTCTTCTGGTTATATTTAGTTCTTCCAGTTAAAGACAGGTGAAACAAAAACCTCTTTTGGTTAGATTTAGTTCTTTCAGTTAAAGACAGGCAAAGCAAAGACCTCTTCTGGTTAGGTTTAGATCTTCCACTTAAAGACAGGAGAGACAAAGACCTCTTCTGGTTAGGTTTACTTCTTCCACTTAAAGAAAGGCGAGACAAAGACCTCTTCTGGTTTGGTTTAGTTCATCAACTTAAAGAAAGGCGAGACAAAGACCTCTTCTGGTTAGATTTAGTTCTTCTAGTTAAAGACATGCGAAACAATGACCTCTTCTACTTAGATTTAGTTCTTCCAGTTAAAGACAGGTGAAGCAAATACCTCTTCTGGTTAGATTTTGTTCTTCTAGTTAAAGACTGGCAAAGCAAAGACCTCCTCTGGTTAGATTTAGTTCTTCCAGTTAAAGTCAGGCAAATCAAAGACCTCTTCTGGTTTGATTTAGTTTTTCCAGTTAAAGACAGGCAAAAAAAAAACCTCTTCTAGTTAGATTTAGTTCTTCCAGTTAAAGACAGGCGAAGCAAAGACCTCTTCTGGTTAGGTTTAGTTCTTCAACTTAAAGAAAGGCGAGACAAAGACCTCTTCTGGTTAGATTTAGTTCTTCCAGTTAAAGACATGCGAAACAATGACCTCTTCTACTTAGATTTAGTTCTTCCAGTTAAAGACATGCGAAGCAAAGACCTCTTCTGGTTAGATTTAGTTCTTCTAGTTAAAGACAGGCGAAGCAAAGACCTCCTCTGGTTAAATTTAGTTCTTACATTGAAAGACAGGAGAAGCAAAGACCTCTTCAAGTTAGATTTAGTATTTCTAGTTAAAGACAGGCGAGACAAAGACCTCTTTTGGTTAGATTTAGTTCTTCCAGTTAAAGACAGGCGAAGCAATGACCTCTTCTGGTTAGATTTATTTCTTCCAATTAAAGACAGGCGAAGCAAAGACCTCTTTAGGTTAGATTTATTTCTTCCAGTTAAAGACAGGCGAATCAAAGACCTCTTCTGGTTAGATTTAGTTCTTACAGTTAAAGACATGCGAAGTAAAGACCTCTTCTGGTTAGGTTTAGTTCTTCTAGTTACAGACAGGCGAAGCAATGACCTCTTCTGGTTAGATTTATTTCTTCCAGTTAAAGACAGGCGAAGCAAAGACCTCTTTTGGTTAGATTTATTTCTTCAATTTAAAGACAAGCGAAACAAAGACCTCTTCTGGTTAGATTTAGTTCTTCCAGTTAAAGACATGCGAAGTAAAGACCTCTTCTGGTTAGGTTTAGTTCTTCTAGTTAAAGACAGGTGAAACAAAGACCTCTTCTGGTTAGATTTAGTTCTTCCAGTTAAAGACAGGCGAAGCAATGACCTCTTCTGGTTAGATTTATTTCTTCCAGTTAAAGACAGGCGAAGCAAAGACCTCTTTAGGTTAGATTTATTTCTTCCAATTAAAGACAGGCGAATCAAAGACCTCTTCTGGTTATATTTATTTCTTCCAGTTAAAGACAGGAGAAACAAAGACCTCTTCTAGTTAGATTTAGTTCTTCCAGTTAAAGACAGGCGAAGCAAATACCTTTTCTGGTTAGATTTAGTTATTCTAGTTAAAGACAGGCGAGACAAAGACCTCTTCTGGTTAGATTTAGTTCATCCAGTTAAAGACAGGTGAATCAAAGACCTCTTCTAGTTAGATTTAGTTCTTCCAGTTAAAGAAATGCGAGACAAAGACCTCTTCTAGTTAGATTTATTTCTTCCAATTAAAGACAGGCGAATGAAATACCTCTTCTGGTTATATTTAGTTCTTCCAGTTAAAGACAGGTGAAACAAAAACCTCTTTTGGTTAGATTTAGTTCTTTCAGTTAAAGACAGGCAAAGCAAAGACCTCTTCTGGTTAGATTTAGATCTTCCACTTAAAGACAGGAGAGACAAAGACCTCTTCTGGTTAGGTTTACTTCTTCCACTTAAAGAAAGGCGAGACAAAGACCTCTTCTGGTTTGGTTTAGTTCATCAACTTAAATAAAGGCGAGACAAAGACCTCTTCTGGTTAGATTTAGTTCTTCTAGTTAAAGACATGCGAAACAATGACCTCTTCTACTTAGATTTAGTTCTTCCAGTTAAAGACAGGTGAAGCAAATACCTCTTCTGGTTAGATTTTGTTCTTCTAGTTAAAGACTGGCAAAGCAAAGACCTCCTCTGGTTAGATTTAGTTCTTCCAGTTAAAGACAGGCAAATCAAAGACCTCTTCTGGTTTGATTTAGTTTTTCCAGTTAAAGACAGGCAAAAAAAAAACCTCTTCTAGTTAGATTTAGTTCTTCCAGTTAAAGACAGGCGAAGCAAAGACCTCTTCTGGTTAGGTTTAGTTCTTCAACTTAAAGAAAGGCGAGACAAAGACCTCTTCTGGTTAGATTTAGTTCTTCCAGTTAAAGACATGCGTAACAATGACCTCTTTTACTTAGATTTAGTTCTTCCAGTTAAAGACATGCGAAGCAAAGACCTCTTCTGGTTAGATTTAGTTTTTCCAGTTAAAGACAGGCAAAACAAAGACCTCTTCTAGTTAGATTTAGTTCTTCCAGTTAAAGACAGGCGAAGCAAAGACCTCTTCTGGTTAGGTTTAGTTCTTCCACTTAAAGAAATGCGAGACAAAGACCTCTTCTGGTTAGATTTAGTTCTTCCAGTTAAAGACATGCGAAACAATGACCTCTTCTACTTAGATTTAGTTCTTCCACTTAAAGACAGGCGAAGCAAAGACCTCTTCTGGTTAGATTTAGTTCTTCTAGTTAAAGACAGGCGAAGCAAAGACCTCTTCTGGTTAGATTTAGTTCTTACATTGAAATACAGGAGAAGCAAAGACCTCTTCTGGTTAGATTTAGTATTTCTAGTTAAAGACAAACGAGACAAATACCTCTTTTGGTTAGATTTAGTTCTTCCAGTTAAAGACAGACGAATCAAAGACATCTTCTGGTTTGATTTAGTTTTTCCAGTTAAAGACAGGCGAAACAAAGACCTCTTCTAATTAGATTTAGTTCTTCCAGTTAAAGACAGGTGAAGCAAAGACCTCTTCTGGTTAGATTTAGTTCTTCCAGTTAAAGACATGCGAATTAAAGACCTCTTCCGGTTAGATTTAGTTCTTCTAGTTAAAGACAGACGAAACAAAGACCTCTTCTGGTTAGATTTATTTCTTCCAGTTAAATACAGGCGAAGCAAAGACCTCTTCTGGATAGATTTAGTTCTTCCAGTTAAAGACAGGAAAGATAAAGACCTCTTCTGGTTAGATTTAGTTCTTTCACTTAAAGACAGGCGAGACAAAGACCTCTTCTGGTTAGGTTTAGTTCTTCCACTTAAAGACAGGAGGATCAAAGACCTCTTCTGGTTAGATTTAGTTCTTCCAGTTAAAGAAAGGCGAGACAATGACCTCTTCTAGTTAGATTTAGTTCTTCCAGTTAAAGACAGACGAAGCAAAGACCTCTTCTTGTTGGATTTAGTTCCTCTAGTTAAAGACATGCCAAGCAAAGACCTCCTCTGGTTTGATTTAGTTCTTACATTAAAAGACAGGCGAAGCAAAGACCTCTTCTGGTTAGATTTAGTATTTATAGTTAAAGACAGGCAAGACAAAGACCTCTTCTCGTCAGATTTAGTTCTTCCAGTTAAAGACAGACGAATCAAAGACTTCTTCTGGTTTGATTTAGTTTTTCCAGTTAAAGACAGGCAAAACAAAGACGTCTTCTAGTTAGATTTATTTCTTCCAGTTAAAGACAGGCGAAGAAAAGACCTCTTCTGGTTAGATTTAGTTCTTCCAGTTAAAGACATGCGAATTAAAGACCTCTTCTAGTTATATTTAGTTCTTCCAGTGAAAGACAGGCGAAACAAAGACCTCTTCTGGTTAGATTTAGTTCTTCCAGTCAAAGACAGGCGAAGCAAAGACCTCTTCTGGTTAGATTTATTTCTTCCAGTTAAAGACAGGAAAGACAAAGTCCTCTTCTAGTTAGATTTAGTTCTTCCAGTTAAAGACAGGCGAATCAAAGACCTCTTCTGGTTAGATTTTGTTCTTCCAATTAAAGACAGGCGAAACAAAGACCTCTTCTGGTTAGATTTAGTTCTTCCAGTTAAAGACAGGCAAAGCAATGACCTCTTCTGGTTAGATTTATTTCTTCCAGTTAAAGACAGGCGAAGCAAAGACCTCTTTTGGTAAGATTTATTTCTTCCATTTAAAGACAATCTAAACAAAGACCTCTTCTGGTTAGATTTAGTTCTTCCAATTAAAGACATGCGAAGTAAAGACCTCTTCTGTTTAGGTTTAGTTCTTCCAGTTAAAGACAGGAGAAACAAAGACCTCTTCTGGTTAGATTTAGTTCTTCCAGTTAAAGACATGCGAGACAAAGACCTCTTCTGGTTAGATTTAGTTCTTCCAGTTAAATACAGGCGAAGCAAAGACATTTTCTGGTTAGATTTAGTTCTTCCAGTTAAAGATAGGAAAGAAAAAGACCTTTTCTGGTTAGATTTAGTTCTTTCAGTTAAAGACAGGCGAATCAAAGACCTCTTCTGGTTAGATTTAGTTCTTCCAGTTAAAGACAGGCGAAAAAAATACCTCTTCTGGTTATATTTAGTTTTTCCAGTTAAAGACAGGCGAAGCAATGACCTCTTCTGGTTAGATTTATTTCTTCCAGTTAAAGACAGGCGATGCAAAGACCTCTTTTGGTTAGATTTAGTTCTTCCATTTAAAGACAAGCGAAACAAAGACCTATTCTGGTTAGATTTAGTTCTTTCAGTTAAAGACAGGCGAAGCAAAGACCTCTTATGGTTAGATTTAGTTCTTCCAATTAAAGATAGGCAAGACAAAGATCTCTTCTGGTTAGATTTAGCTCTTCCAGTTAAAGACATGCGAAGTAAAGACCTCTGCTGGTTAGATTTAGTTCTTCCACTTAAAGACAGGAGGATCAAAGACCTCTTCTGGTTAGATTTAGTTCTTCCAGTTAAAGAAATGAGAGACAAAGTCCTCTTCTGGTTAGATTTAGTTCTTCCAGTTAAAGACATGCGAAACAATGACCTCTTCTAGTCAGATTTAGTTCTTCCAGTTAAAGACAGGCGAAGCAAAGACCTCTTCTGGTTTGATTTATTTCTTCTATTTAAAGACAGGCAAAGCAAAGACCTCCTATGGTTAGATTTAGTTCTTACATTGAAAGACATGTGAAGCAAAGACCTCTTTTGGTTAGATTTAGTTCTTCCAGTTAAAGACAGGCGAAGCAATGACCTCTTCTGGTTAGATTTATTTCTTCCAGTTAAAGACAGGCGAAGCAAAGACCTCTTCAGGTTAGATTTATTTCTTCCAGTTAAAGACAAGCGAATCAAAGACCTCTTCTGGTTATATTTAGTTCTTCCAATTAAAGACAGGAGAAACAAAGACCTCTTCTGGTTAGATTTAGTTCTTCCAGTTAAAGACAAGGGAAGCAAATACCTCTTCTGGTTAGATTTAGTTCTTCTAGTTAAAGACAGGCGAGACAAAGACCTCTTTTGGTTAGATTTAGTTCTTCCAGTTAAAGACAGGAGAATCAAAGACCTCTTCTAGTAAGATTTAGTTCTTCCATTTAAAGACATGCGAGACAAAGACCTCTTCTAGTTAGATTTATTTCTTCCAGTTAAAGATAGGCGAATGAAATACCTCTTCTAGTTACATTTAGTTCTTCCACTTAAAGACAGGCGAGACAAAGACCTCTTCTGGTTAGGTTTAGTTCTTCCACTTAAAGAAAGGCGAGACAAAGACCTCTTCTGGTTAGATTTAGTTCTTCCAGCTAAAGACATGCGAAACAATGACCTCTTCTACTTAGATTTAGTTCTTCCAATTAAAGACAGGCGAAGCAAATAGCTCTTCTGGTTAGATTTAGTTCTTCTAGTTAAAGACTGGTGAAGCAAAGACCTCCTCTGGTTAGATTTAGTTCTTACATTGAAAGACAGGGGAAGCAAATACCTCTTCTGGTTAGATTTAGTATTTCTAGTTAAAGACAGGCAAGACAAAGACCTCTTCTAGTTAGATTTAGTTCTTCCAGTTAAAGACAGGCGAATCAAAGACCTCTTCTGGTTTGATTTAGTTTTTCTAGTTAAAGACAGGAGAAACAAAGACATCTTCTAGTTAGATTTAGTTCTTCCAATTAAAGACAGGCGAAGCAAAGACCTCTTCTGGTTAGGTTTAGTTCTTCCACTTAAAGAAAGGCGATATAAAGACATCTTCTGGTTAGATTTAGTTCTTCCAGTTAAAGACATGCGAAACAATGACCTCTTCTACTTATATTTAGTTCTTCTAGTTAAAGGCGGGCGAAGCAAAGACCTCTTCTGGTTAGATTTAGTTCTTCTATTTAAAGACTTGTGAAACAAAGACCTCCTCTGGTTAGATTTAGTTCTTACATTGAAAGACAGGCGAAGCAAATACCTCTTTTGGTTAGATTTAGTTCTTCCAGTTAAAGACAGGCGAAGCAATGACCTCTTCTGGTTAGATTTATTTCTTCCAGTAAAAGACAGGCGAAGCAAAGACCTCTTCAGGTTAGATTTATTTCTTCCAGTTAAAGACAGGCGAATCAAAGACCTCTTCTGGTTATATTTAGTTCTTCCAATTAAAGACAGGAGAAACAAAGACCTCTTCTGGTTTGATTTGGTTCTTCCAGTTAAAGACAAGGGAAGCAAATACCTCTTCTGGTTAGATTTAGTTCTTCTAGTTAAAGACAGACGAGACAAAGACCTCTTCTGGTTAGATTTAGTTCTTCCAGTTAAAGACAGGAGAATCAAAGACCTCTTCTAGTTAGATTTAGTTCTTCCAATTAAAGACATGCGAGACAAAGACCTCTTCTAGTTAGATTTATTTCTTCCAGTTAAAGATAGGCGAATGAAATACCTCTTCTGGTTAGATTTAGTTCTTCCACTTAAAGACAGGCGAGACAAAGACCTCTTCTGGTTAGGTTTAGTTCTTCCACTTAAAGAAAGGCGAGACAAAGACCTCTTCTGGTTAGATTTATTTCTTCCAGTTAAAGACATGCGAAACAATGACCTCTTCTACTTAGATTTAGTTCTTCCAGTTAAAGACAGGTGATGCAAATACCTCTTCTGGTTAGATTTTGTTCCTCTAGTTAAAGACTGGAGAAGCAAAGACCTCCTCTGGTTAGATTTAGTTCTTCCAGTTATAGACAGGAGAATCAAAGACCTCTTCTGGTTTGATTTAGTTTTTCCAGTTAAAGACAGGAGAAACAAAGACCTCTTCTATTTAGATTTATTTCTTCCAGTTAAAGACAGGCGAAGCAAAGACCTCTTCTGGTTAGGTTTAGTTCTTCCACTTAAAGAAAGGTGAGACAAAGACCTCTTCTGGTTAGATTTAGTTCTTCCAGTTAAAGACATGCGAAACAATGACCTCTTCTACTTAGATTTAGTTCTTCCACTTAAAGAGAGGCGAAGCAAAGACCTCTTCTGGTTAGATTTAGTTCTTAAATTGAAAAACAGGCGAAGCAAAGACCTCTTCTGGTTAGATTTAGTATTTCTAGTTAAAGACAGGTGAGACAAAGACCTCTTTTGGTTAGATTTAGTTCTTCCAGTTAAAGACAGGCGAATCAAAGACATCTTCTGGTTTGATTTAGATTTTCCAATTAAAGACATGCGAAACAAAGACCTCTTCTAGTTAGATTTAGTTAATCCAATTAAAGAAAGGCGAAGCAAAGACCTGTTCTCGTTAGATTTAGTTCTTCCAGTTAAATACATGCGAATTAAAGACCTCTTCGGGTTAGATTTAGTTCTTCCAGTTAAAGACAGGAGAAACAAAGACCTCTTCTGGTTAGATTTAGTTATTCTAGTAAAGACAGGCGAAGCAAAGACCTCTTCTGGTTAGATTTAGTTCTTCCAGTTAAAGACAGGCAAGACAAAGACCTCTTCTGGTTAGATTTAGTTCTTTCACTTAAAGACAGGCGAGACAAAGACCTCTTCTGGTTAGGTTTAGTTCTTCCACTTAAAGACAGGAGCATCAAAGACCTCTTCTGGTTTGATTTAGTTCTTCGAGTTAAAGAAAGGCGAGACAAAGTCCTCTTCTGGTTAGATTTAGTTTTTCCAGTTAAAGACATGCGAAACAATGACCTCTTCTAATTAGATTTAGTTCTTCCAGTTAAAGACAGACGAAGCAAAGACCTCTTCTTGTTAGATTTAGTTTTTCTAGTTAAAGACATGTGAAGCAAAGACCTCCTCTGGTTAGATTTATTTCTTCCAGTTAAAGACAGACAAAGTAAAGACCTCTTCTGGTTAGATTTATTTATTCCATTTAAAGACAAGCGAAACAAAGACCTCTTCTGGTTAGATTTAGTTCTTCCAGTTAAATACATGCGAAGCAATGACCTCTTCTGGTTAGATTTATTTCTTCCATTTAAAGACAGGCGAAGCAAAACCTCTTCTGGTTAGATTTATTTCTTCCATTTAAAGACAAGCGAAACAAAGACCTCTTCTAGTTAGATTTAGTTCTTCCAGTTAAAAACAGGCGAATCAAAGACCTCTTCTAGTTAGATTTAGTTCTTCCAGTTAAAGACATGCGAGACAAAGACCTATTCTAGTTAGATTTATTTCTTCTAGTTAAAGACAGGCGAAGCAAAGACCTCTTCTGGTTAGATTTATTTCTTCCATTTAAATACAAGCGAAACAAAGACCTCTTCTAGTTAGATTTAGTTCTTCCAGTTAAAGACATGCGAAGTAAAGACCTCTTCTGGTTAGGTTTAGTTCTTCTAGTTAAAGACAGGCGAGACAAAGACCTCTTCTGGTTAGATTTAGTTCATCCAGTTAAAGACAGGCGAATCAAAGACCTCTTCTAGTTAGATTTAGTTCTTCCAGTTAAAGACATGCGAGACAAAGACCTCTTCTAGTTAGATTTATTTCTTCCAGTTAAAGACAAAAGAATGAAATACCTCTTCTGGTTATATTTAGTTCTTCCAGTTAAAGACGGGTGAAACAAAAACCTCTTTTGGTTAGATTTAGTTCTTTCAGTTAAAGACAGGCGAAGCAAAGACCTCTTCTGGTTAGATATAGTTCTTCTAGTTAAAGACTGGTGAAACAAAGACCTCCTCTGGTTAGATTTAGTTCTTCCACTTAAAGAAAGGCGAGACAAAGACCTCTTCTAGTTAGATTTAGTTCTTCCAGTTAAAGACATGTGAAACAATGACCTCTTTTACTTAGATTTAGTTCTTCCAGTTAAAGACAGGCGAAGCAAATACCTCTTCTGGTTAGATATAGTTCTTCTAGTTAAAGACTGGTGAAACAAAGACCTCCTCTGGTTAGATTTAGTTCTTACATTGAAAGACAGGCGAAGCAAAGACCTCTTCTGGTTAGATTTAGTATTTCTAGTTAAAGACAGGCAAGACAAAGACCTCTTCTAGTTAGATTTAGTTCTTCCAGTTAAAGACAGGCGAATCAAAGACCTCTTTTGGTTTGATTTAGTTTTTCTAGTTAAAGACAGGAGAAACAAAGACCTCTTCAAGTTATATTTAGTTCTTCCATGTAAAGACAGGAGAAGCAAAGACCTCTTCTGGTTAGGTTTAGTTCTTCCACTTAAAGAAAGGCAATATAAAGACCTCTTCTGGTTAGATTTAGTTCTTCCAGTTAAATACATGCGAAACAATGACCTCTTCTACTTATATTAAGTTCTTCTAGTTAAACACAGGCGAAGCAAAGACCTCTTCTGGATAGATTTAGTTCTTCTAGTTAAAGACTTGTGAAGCAAAGACCTCCTCTGGTTAGATTTAGTTCTTACATTGAAAGACAGGCGAAGCAAAGACCTCTTTTGGTTAGATTTAGTTCTTCCAGTTAAAGACAGGCGAAGCAATGACCTCTTCTGGTTAGATTTATTTCTTCCAGTTAAAGACAAGCGAATCAAAGACCTCTTCTGGTTATATTTAGTTCTTCCAATTAAAGACAGGAGAAACAAAGACCTCTTCTGGTTAGATTTAGTTCTTCCAGTTAAAGACAAGGGAAGCAAATACCTCTTCTGGTTAGATTTAGTTCTTCTAGTTAAAGACAGGCGAGACAAAGACCTCTTCTAGTTAGATTTAGTTCTTCCAGTTAAAGACAGGAGAATCAAAGACATCTTCTAGTTAGATTTAGTTCTTCCATTTAAAGACATGCGAGACAAAGAACTCTTCTAGTTAGATTTATTTCTTCCAGTTAAAGATAGGCGAATGAAATACCTCTTCTGGTTAGATTTAGTTCTTCCACTTAAAGACAGGCGAGACAAAGACCTCTTCTGGTTAGGTTTAGTTCTTCCACTTAAAGAAAGGCGGGACAAAGACCTCTTCTGGTTAGATTTAGTTCTTCCAGTTAAAGACATGCGAAACAATGACTTCTTCTACTTAGATTTAGTTCTTCCAGTTAAAGACAGGTGAAGCAAATACCTCTTTTGGTTAGATTTTGTTCCTCTAGTTAAAGACTTGAGAAGCAAAGACCTCCTCTGGTTAGATTTAGTTCTTCCAGTTAAAGACAGGAGAATCAAAGACCTCTTCTGGTTAGATTTAGTTTTTCCAGTTAAAGACAGGAGAAACAAAGACCTCTTTTATTTAGATTTAGTTCTTCCAGTTAAAGACAGGCGAAGCAAAGACCTCTTCTGGTTAGGTTTAGTTCTTCCACTTAAAGAAAGGCGAGACAAAGACCTCTTCTTGTTAGATTTAGTTCTTCCAGTTAAAGACACGCGAAACAATGACCTCTTCTACTTAGATTTAGTTCTTCCACTTAAATAGAGGCAAAGCAAAGACCTCTTCTGGTTAGATTTAGTTCTTATATTGAAAAACAGGCGAAGCAAAGACCTCTTCTGGTTAGATTTAGTATTTCTAGTTAAAGACAGGTGAGACAAAGACCTCTTCTAGTTAGATTTAGTTCATCCAATTAAAGACAGGCGAAGCAAAGACCTCTTCTGGTTAGATTTAGTTCTTCCAGTTAAAGACATGCGAATTAAAGACCTCTTCGGGTTAGATTTAGTTCTTCCAGTTAAAGACAGGCGAAACAAAGACCTCTTCTAGTTAGATTTAGTTATTCTAGTAAAGACAGGCGAAGAAAAGACCTCTTCTGGTTAGATTTAGTTCTTCCAGTTAAAGACAGGCAAGACAAATACCTCTTCTGGTTAGATTTAGTTCTTTCACTTAAAGACAGGCGAGACAAAGACCTCTTCTGGTTAGGTTTAGTTCTTCCACTTAAAGACAGGAGGATCAAAGACCTCTTCTGGTGTGATTTAGTTCTTCCAGTTAAATATAGGCGAGAGAAAGTCCTCTTCTGTTTATATTTAGTTTTTCCAGTTAAAGACATGCGAAACAATGACCTCTTCTAATTAGATTTAGTTCTTCCA
The DNA here is from genome assembly GCA_948472305.1 of Vicia faba. Taxonomy (NCBI): domain Eukaryota; kingdom Viridiplantae; phylum Streptophyta; class Magnoliopsida; order Fabales; family Fabaceae; genus Vicia; species Vicia faba. The sequence continues at coordinate 529,283,019 of OX451740.1, read as the reverse complement.
GTTAAAGACAGACGAAGCAAAGACCTCTTCTTGTTAGATTTAGCTTTTCTAGTTAAATACATGCGAAGCAAAGACCTCCTCTGGTTAGATTTATTTCTTCCAGTTAAAGACAGACGAAGTAAAGACCTCTTCTGGTTAGATTTATTTCTAACATTTAAAGACAAGCGAAACAAAGACCTCTTCTAGTTAGATTTAGTTCCTCCAGTTAAAGACAGGCGAATCAAAGACCTCTTCTAGTTAGATTTAGTTCTTCCAGTTAAAGACATGCGAGACAAAGACCTCTTCTAGTTAGATTTATTTCTTCTAGTTAAAGACAGGCGAAGCAAAGACCTCTTATGGTTAGATTTATTTCTTCCATTTAAATACAAGCGAAACAAAGACCTCTTCTAGTTAGATTTAGTTCTTCCAATTAAAGACATGCGAAGTAAAGACCTCTTCTGGTTAGGTTTAGTTCTTCTAGTTAAAGACAGGCGAGATAAAAGACCTCTTCTGGTTAGATTTAGTTCATCCAGTTAAAGACAGGCGAATCAAAGACCTCTTCTAGTTAGATTTAGTTCTTCCAGTTAAAGACATGCGAGACAAAGACCTCTTCTAGTTAGATTTATTTCTTCCAGTCAAAGACAGGCGAATGAAATACCTCTTCTGGTTATATTTAGTTCTTCCAGTTAAAGACGGGTGAAACAAAAACCTCTTTTGGTTAGATTTAGTTCTTTCAGTTAAAGACAGGCGAAGCAAAGACCTCTTCTGGTTAGATTTAGTTCTTCCACTTAAAGAAAGGCGAGACAAAGACCTCTTTTGGTTAGATTTAGTTCTTCCAGTTAAAGACATGTGAAACAATGACCTCTTCTACTTAGATTTAGTTCTTCCAGTTAAAGACAGGCGAAGCAAATACCTCGTCTGGGTAGATTTAGTTCTTCTAGTTAAAGACTGGTGAAGCAAAGACCTCCTCTGGTTAGATTTAGTTCTTACATTGAAAGACAGGCGAAGCAAAGACCTCTTCTGGTCAGATTTAGTATTTCTAGTTAAAGACAGGCAAGACAAAGACCTCTTCTGGTTAGATTTAGTTCTTCCAGTTAAAGACAGGCGAATCAAAGACCTCTTCTGGTTTTTTTTAGTTTTTCTAGTTAAAGACAGGAGAAACAAAGACCTCTTCAAGTTAGATTTAGTTCTTCCAGTTAAAGACAGGCGAAGCAAAGACCTCTTTTGGTTAGGTTTATTTCTTCCACTTAAAGAAAGGCAATATAAAAACCTCTTCTGGTTAGATTTAGGTCTTCCAGTTAAATACGTGCGAAACAATGACCTCTTCTACTTATATTTAGTTCTTCTAGTTAAACACAGGCGAAGCAAAGACCTCTTCTGGATAGATTTAGTTCTTCTAGTTAAAGACTTGTGAAGCAAAGACCTCCTCTGGTTAGATTTAGTTCTTACATTGAAAGACAGGCGAAGCAAAGACCTCTTTTGGTTAGCTTTAGTTCTTCCAGTTAAAGACAGGCGAAGCAATGACCTCTTCTGGTTAGATTTATTTCTTCCATTTAAAGACAAGCGAAACAAATACCTCTTCTAGTTAGATTTAGTTCTTCCAGTTAAAGACAGGCGAATCAAAGACCTCTTCTAGTTAGATTTAGTTCTTCCAGTTAAAGACATGCGAGACAAATACCTCTTCTAGTTAGATTTATTTCTTCCAGTTAAAGACAGGCGAAGCAAAGACCTCTTCTGGTTAGATTTATTTCTTCAATTTAAAGATAAGCGAAACAAAGACCTCTTCTAGTTAGATTTAGTTCTTCAAGTTAAAGACATGCGAAGTAAAGACCTCTTCTGGTTAGGTTTAGTTCTTCTAGTTAAAGACAGGCGAGACAAAGACCTCTTCTGGTTAGATTTAGTTCATCCAGTTAAAGACAGGCGAATCAAAGACCTCTTCTAGTTAGATTTAGTTCTTCCAGTTAAAGACATGCGAGACAAAGACCTCTTCTAGTTAGATTTATTTCTTCCAGTTAAAGACAGGCGAATGAAATACCTCTTCTGGTTATATTTAGTTCTTCCAGTTAAAGACGGGTGAAACAAAAACCTCTTTTGGTTAGATTTAGTTCTTTCAGTTAAAGACATGCAAAGCAAAGAACTCTTCTGGTTAGATTTAGTTCTTCCACTTAAAGAAAGGCGAGACAAAGACCTCTTCTGGTTAGATTTAGTTCTTCCAGTTAAAGACATGTGAAACAATGACCTCTTCTACTTAGATTTAGTTCTTCCAGTTAAAGACAGGCGAAGCAAATACGTCTTCTGGTTAGATTTAGTTCTTCTAGTTAAAGACTGGTGAAGCAAAGACCTCCTCTGGTTAGATTTAGTTCTTACATTGAAAGACAGGCGAAGCAAAGACCTCTTCTGGATAGATTTAGTATTTCTAGTTAAAGACAGGCAAGACAAAGACCTCTTCTGGTTAGATTTAGTTCTTCCAGTTAAAGACAGGCGAACCAAAGACCTCTTCTGGTTTGATTTAGTTTTTCTAGTTAAAGACAGGAGAAACAAAGACCTCTTCAAGTTAGATTTAGTTCTTCCAGTTAAAGACAGGAGAAGCAAAGACCTCTTCTGGTTAAGTTTAGTTCTTCCACTTAAAGAAAGGCAATATAAAGACCTCTTCTGGTTAGATTTAGTTCTTCCAGTTAAATACATGCGAAACAATGACCTCTTCTACTTATATTTAGTTCTTCTAGTTAAACACAGGCGAAGCAAAGACCTCTTCTGGATAGATATAGTTCTTCTAGTTAAAGACTTGTGAAGCAAAGACCTCATCTGGTTAGATTTAGTTCTTACATTGAAAGACAGGCGAAGCAAAGACCTCTTTTGGTTAGATTTAGTTCTTCCAGTTAAAGACAGGCGAAGCAATGACCTCTTCTGGTTAGATTTATTTCTTCCAGTTAAAGACAGGCGAAGCAAAGACCTCTTCAGGTTAGATTTATTTCTTCCAGTTAAAGATAGGCGAATGAAATACCTCTTCTGGTTAGATTTTGTTCTTCCACTTAAAGACAGGCGAGACAAAGACCTCTTCTGGTTAGGTTTAGTTCTTCCACTTAAAGAAAGGCGAGACAAATACCTCTTCTGGTTAGATTTAGTTCTTCCAGTTAAAGATATGCGAAACAATGACCTCTTCTACTTAGATTTATTTCTTCCAGTTAAAGACAGGTGAAGCAAATACCTCTTCTGGTTAGATTTTGTTCCTCTAGTTAAAGACTTGAGAAGCAAAGACCTCCTCTGGTTAGATTTAGTTCTTCCAGTTAAAGACAGGAGAATCAAAGACCTCTTCTGGTTTGATTTAGTTTTTCCAGTTAAAAACAGGAGAAACAAAGACCTCTTCTATTTAGATTTAGTTCTTCCAGTTAAAGACAGGCGAAGCAAAGACCTCTTGTGGTTAGGTTTAGTTCTTCCACTTAAAGAAAGGCGAGACAAAGACCTCTTCTGGTTAGATTTAGTTCTTCAAGTTAAAGACATGCGAAACAATGACCTCTTCTACTTAGATTTAGTTCTTCCAGTTAAAGAGAGGCAAAGCAAAGACCTCTTCTTGTTAGATTTAGTTCTTAAATTGAAAAACAGGCGAAGCAAAGAGCTCTTCTGGTTAGATTTAGTATTTCTAGTTAAAGTCAGGTGAGACAAAGACCTCTTTTGGTTAGATTTAGTTTTCCAGTTAAAGACAGGAGAATCAAAGACATCTTCTGGTTTGATTTAGTTTTTCCAATTAAAGACATGTGAAACAAAGACCTCTTCTTGTTAAATTTAGTTCATCCATTTAAAGACAGGCGAAGCAAAGATCTCTTCTAGTTAGATTTAGTTCTTCCAGTTAAAGACATCGGAATTAAAGACCTCTTCGGGTTAGATTTAGTTCTTCCAGTTAAAGACAGGCGAAACAAAGACCTCTTCTGGTTAGATTTAGTTCTTCTAGTTAAAGACAGGCAAAGTAAAGACCTCTTCTGGTTAGATTTAGTTCTTCCAGTTAAAGACAGGCAAGGCAAAGACCTCTTCTTGTTATATTTAGTTCTTTCACTTAAAGACAGGCGAGACAAAGGCCTCTTCTGGTTAGGTTTAGTTCTGCCACTTAAAGACAGGAGGATCAAAGACCTCTTCTAGTTAGATTTAGTTCTTCCAGTTAAAGAAAGGCGAGACAAAGTCCTCTTCTGGTTAGATTTAGTTTTTCCAGTTAAAGACATCCGAAATAATGACCTCTTCTAATTAGATTCAGTTCTTCCAGTTAAATACAGACGAAGCAAAGACCTCTTCTTGTTAGATTTAGTTCTTCTAGTTAAAGACATGCGAAGCAAAGACCTCCTCTGGTTAGATTTATTTCTTCCAGTTAAAGACAGACGAAGTAAAGACCTCTTCTGGTTAGATTTTTTTCATCCGTTTAAAGACAAGCGAAACAAAGACTTCTTCTGGTTAGATTTAGTTCTTCCAGTTAAATACATGCGAAGCAATGACCTCTTCTGGTTAGATTTATTTCTTCCAGTTAAAGACAGGCGAACAAAGACCTCTTCTGGTTAGATTTATTTCTTCCATTTAAAGACAAGCGAAACAAAGACTTCTTCTAGTTAGATTTAGTTCTTCCAGTTAAAGACATGCGAAGTAAAGACCTCTTCTGGTTAGATTTAGTTCTTCCAGTTAAAGACATGCAAATTAAAGACCTCTTCTGGTTAGATTTAGTTCTTCCAGTTAAAGACAGGCGAAACAAATACCTCTTCTGGTAAGATTTAGTTCTTCTAGTTAAAGACAGGCGAATCAAAGACCTCTTCTGGTTATATTTAGTTCTTACAGTTAAAGACAGGAGGATCAATGACCTCTTCTGGTTAGATTTAGTTCTTCCAGTTAAAGACAGGAAAGACAAAGACCTCTTCTGGTTAGATTTAGTTCTTCTAGTTAAAGACAGGCGAATCAAAGACCTCTTCTGGTTATATTTAGTTCTTACAGTTAAAGACAGGAGGATCAATGACCTCTTCTGGTTAGATTTAGTTCTTCCAATTAAAGAAAGGCGAGACAAAGTCCTCTTCTGGTTAGATTTAGTTCTTCCAGTTAAAGACAGTAGAAGCAAACACCTCTTCTGGTTAGATTTAGTTCTTCTAATTAAAGACAGGCAAAGCAAAGACCTCTCTGGTTAGATTTAGTTCTTACATTGAAAGACAGGCGAAGCAAAGACCTCTTCTGGTTAGATTTAGTATTTCCAGTTAAAGACCGGCGAGACAAAGACCTCTTCTGGTTAGATTTAGTTCTTCCAGTTAAAGATAGGCGAATCAAAGACCTCTTCTGGTTTGATTTAGTTTTTCCAGTTAAAGATATGCGAAACAAAGACCTCTTCTAGTTAGATTTAATTCTTTCAGTTAAAGACAGGCGAAGCAAAGACCTCTTCTGGTTAGATTTAGTTCTTCCAGTTAAAGACATGCGAATGAAAGACCTCTTCTGGTTAGATTTAGTTCTTCCAGTTAAAGACAGGCGAAACAAAGACCTCTTCTGGTAAGATTTAGTTCTTCTAGTTAAAGACAGGTGAAGCAAAGACCTCTTCGGGTTAGATTTAGTTCTTCCAGTTAAAGTCAGGCAAGACAAAGACCTCTTCTGGTTAGATTTAGTTCTTCCAGTTAAGGACAGGCGAATCAAAGACCTCTTCTGGTTAGTTTTAGTTCTTACAGTTAAAGACATGCGAAGTAAAGACCTCTTCTGGTTAGGTTTAGTTCTTCTAGTTACAGACAGGCGAAGCAATGACCTCTTCTGGTTAGATTTATTTCTTCCAGTTAAAGACAGGCGAAGCAAAGACCTCTTCTGGTTAGATTTATTTCATCAATTTAAAGACAAGCGAAACAAAGACCTCTTCTGGTTAGATTTAGTTCTTCCAGTTAAAGACATGCGAAGTAAAGACCTCTTCTGGTTAGGTTTAGTTCTTCTAGTTAAAGACAGGTGAAACAAAGACCTCTTCTGGTTAGATTTAGTTCTTCCAGTTAAAGACAGGCGAAGCAATGACCTCTTCTGGTTAGATTTATTTCTTCCAGTTAAAGACAGGCGAAGCAAAGACCTCTTTAGGTTAGATTTATTTCTTCCAGTTAAAGACAGGCGAATCAAAGACCTCTTCTGGTTAGATTTATTTCTTCCAGTTAAAGACAGGCGAAGCAAAGACCTCTTCAGGTTAGATTTATTTCTTCCAGTTAAAGATAGGCGAATGAAATACCTCTTCTGGTTAGATTTTGTTCTTCCACTTAAAGACAGGCGAGACAAAGACCTCTTCTGGTTAGGTTTAGTTCTTCCACTTAAAGAAAGGCGAGACAAATACCTCTTCTGGTTAGATTTAGTTCTTCCAGTTAAAGACATGCGAAACAATGACCTCTTCTACTTAGATTTATTTCTTCCAGTTAAAGACAGGTGAAGCAAATACCTCTTCTGGTTAGATTTTGTTCCTCTAGTTAAAGACTTGAGAAGCAAAGACCTCCTCTGGTTAGATTTAGTTCTTCCAGTTAAAGACAGGAGAATCAAAGACCTCTTCTGGTTTGATTTAGTTTTTCCCGTTAAAAACAGGAGAAACAAAGACCTCTTCTATTTAGATTTAGTTCTTCCAGTTAAAGACAGGCGAAGCAAAGACCTCTTGTGGTTAGGTTTAGTTCTTCCACTTAAAGAAAGGCGAGACAAAGACCTCTTCTGGTTAGATTTAGTTCTTCAAGTTAAAGACATGCGAAACAATGACCTCTTCTACTTAGATTTAGTTCTTCCAGTTAAAGAGAGGCGAAGCAAAGACCTCTTCTTGTTAGATTTAGTTCTTAAATTGAAAAACAGGCGAAGCAAAGAGCTCTTCTGGTTAGATTTAGTATTTCTAGTTAAAGTCAGGTGAGACAAAGACCTCTTTTGGTTAGATTTAGTTTTCCAGTTAAAGACAGGAGAATCAAAGACATCTTCTGGTTTGATTTAGTTTTTCCAATTAAAGACATGTGAAACAAAGACCTCTTCTTGTTAAATTTAGTTCATCCATTTAAAGACAGGCGAAGCAAAGATCTCTTCTAGTTAGATTTAGTTCTTCCAGTTAAAGACATCGGAATTAAAGACCTCTTCGGGTTAGATTTAGTTCTTCCAGTTAAAGACAGGCGAAACAAAGACCTCTTCTGGTTAGATTTAGTTCTTCTAGTTAAAGACAGGCAAAGTAAAGACCTCTTCTGGTTAGATTTAGTTCTTCCAGTTAAAGACAGGCAAGGCAAAGACCTCTTCTTGTTAGATTTAGTTCTTTCACTTAAAGACAGGCGAGACAAAGGCCTCTTCTGGTTAGGTTTAGTTCTGCCACTTAAAGACAGGAGGATCAAAGACCTCTTCTAGTTAGATTTAGTTCTTCCAGTTAAAGAAAGGCGAGACAAAGTCCTCTTCTGGTTAGATTTAGTTTTTCCAGTTAAAGACATCCGAAATAATGACCTCTTCTAATTAGATTCAGTTCTTCCAGTTAAATACAGACGAAGCAAAGACCTCTTCTTGTTAGATTTAGTTCTTCTAGTTAAAGACATGCGAAGCAAAGACCTCCTCTGGTTAGATTTATTTCTTCCAGTTAAAGACAGACGAAGTAAAGACCTCTTCTGGTTAGATTTTTTTCATCCGTTTAAAGACAAGCGAAACAAAGACTTCTTCTGGTTAGATTTAGTTCTTCCAGTTAAATACATGCGAAGCAATGACCTCTTCTGGTTAGATTTATTTCTTCCAGTTAAAGACAGGCGAACAAAGACCTCTTCTGGTTAGATTTATTTCTTCCATTTAAAGACAAGCGAAACAAAGACTTCTTCTAGTTAGATTTAGTTCTTCCAGTTAAAGACATGCGAAGTAAAGACCTCTTCTGGTTAGATTTAGTTCTTCCAGTTAAAGACATGCAAATTAAAGACCTCTTCTGGTTAGATTTAGTTCTTCCAGTTAAAGACAGGCGAAACAAATACCTCTTCTGGTAAGATTTAGTTCTTCTAGTTAAAGACAGGCGAATCAAAGACCTCTTCTGGTTATATTTAGTTCTTACAGTTAAAGACAGGAGGATCAATGACCTCTTCTGGTTAGATTTAGTTCTTCCAGTTAAAGACAGGAAAGACAAAGACCTCTTCTGGTTAGATTTAGTTCTTCTAGTTAAAGACAGGCGAATCAAAGACCTCTTCTGGTTATATTTAGTTCTTACAGTTAAAGACAGGAGGATCAATGACCTCTTCTGGTTAGATTTAGTTCTTCCAATTAAAGAAAGGCGAGACAAAGTCCTCTTCTGGTTAGATTTAGTTCTTCCAGTTAAAGACAGTAGAAGCAAACACCTCTTCTGGTTAGATTTAGTTCTTCTAATTAAAGACAGGCGAAGCAAATACCTCTCTGGTTAGATTTAGTTCTTACATTGAAAGACAGGCGAAGCAAAGACCTCTTCTGGTTAGATTTAGTATTTCCAGTTAAAGACCGGCGAGACAAAGACCTCTTCTGGTTAGATTTAGTTCTTCCAGTTAAAGATAGGCGAATCAAAGACCTCTTCTGGTTTGATTTAGTTTTTCCAGTTAAAGATATGCGAAACAAAGACCTCTTCTAGTTAGATTTAATTCTTTCAGTTAAAGACAGGCGAAGCAGAGACCTCTTCTGGTTAGATTTAGTTCTTCCAGTTAAAGACATGCGAATGAAAGACCTCTTCTGGTTAGATTTAGTTCTTCCAGTTAAAGACAGGCGAAACAAAGACCTCTTCTGGTAAGATTTAGTTCTTCTAGTTAAAGACAGGTGAAGCAAAGACCTCTTCGGGTTAGATTTAGTTCTTCCAGTTAAAGTCAGGCAAGACAAAGACCTCTTCTGCTTAGATTTAGTTCTTCCAGTTAAGGACAGGCGAATCAAAGACCTCTTCTGGTTAGTTTTAGTTCTTACAGTTAAAGACATGCGAAGTAAAGACCTCTTCTGGTTAGGTTTAGTTCTTCTAGTTACAGACAGGCGAAGCAATGACCTCTTCTGGTTAGATTTATTTCTTCCAGTTAAAGACAGGCGAAGCAAAGACCTCTTCTGGTTAGATTTATTTCTTCAATTTAAAGACAAGCGAAACAAAGACCTCTTCTGGTTAGATTTAGTTCTTCCAGTTAAAGACATGCGAAGTAAAGACCTCTTCTGGTTAGGTTTAGTTCTTCTAGTTAAAGACAGGTGAAACAAAGACCTCTTCTGGTTAGATTTAGTTCTTCCAGTTAAAGACAGGCGAAGCAATGACCTCTTCTGGTTAGATTTATTTCTTCCAGTTAAAGACAGGCGAAGCAAAGACCTCTTTAGGTTAGATTTATTTCTTCCAGTTAAAGACAGGCGAATCAAAGACCTCTTCTGGTTATATTTATTTCTTCCAGTTAAAGACAGGAGAAACAAAGACCTCTTCTAGTTAGATTTAGTTCTTCCAGTTAAAGACAGGCGAAGCAAATACCTTTTCTGGTTAGATTTAGTTATTCTAGTTAAAGACAGGCGAGACAAAGACCTCTTCTGGTTAGATTTAGTTCATCCAGTTAAAGACAGGTGAATCAAAGACCTCTTCTAGTTAGATTTAGTTCTTCCAGTTAAAGAAATGCGAGACAAAGACCTCTTCTAGTTAGATTTATTTCTTCCAGTTAAAGACAGGCGAATGAAATACCTCTTCTGGTTAGATTTTGTTCCTCTAGTTAAAGACTTGAGAAGCAAAGACCTCCTCTGGTTAGATTTAGTTCTTCCAGTTAAAGACAGGAGAATCAAAGACCTCTTCTGGTTTGATTTAGTTTTTCCAGTTAAAAACAGGAGAAACAAAGACCTCTTCTATTTAGATTTAGTTCTTCCAGTTAAAGACAGGCGAAGCAAAGACCTCTTGTGGTTAGGTTTAGTTCTTCCACTTAAAGAAAGGCGAGACAAAGACCTCTTCTGGTTAGATTTAGTTCTTCAAGTTAAAGACATGCGAAACAATGACCTCTTCTACTTAGATTTAGTTCTTCCAGTTAAAGAGAGGCGAAGCAAAGACCTCTTCTTGTTAGATTTAGTTCTTAAATTGAAAAACAGGCGAAGCAAAGAGCTCTTCTGGTTAGATTTAGTATTTCTAGTTAAAGTCAGGTGAGACAAAGACCTCTTTTGGTTAGATTTAGTTTTCCAGTTAAAGACAGGAGAATCAAAGACATCTTCTGGTTTGATTTAGTTTTTCCAATTAAAGACATGTGAAACAAAGACCTCTTCTTGTTAAATTTAGTTCATCCATTTAAAGACAGGCGAAGCAAAGATCTCTTCTAGTTAGATTTAGTTCTTCCAGTTAAAGACATCGGAATTAAAGACCTCTTCGGGTTAGATTTAGTTCTTCCAGTTAAAGACAGGCGAAACAAAGACCTCTTCTGGTTAGATTTAGTTCTTCTAGTTAAAGACAGGCAAAGTAAAGACCTCTTCTGGTTAGATTTAGTTCTTCCAGTTAAAGACAGGCAAGGCAAAGACCTCTTCTTGTTAGATTTAGTTCTTTCACTTAAAGACAGGCGAGACAAAGGCCTCTTCTGGTTAGGTTTAGTTCTGCCACTTAAAGACAGGAGGATCAAAGACCTCTTCTAGTTAGATTTAGTTCTTCCAGTTAAAGAAAGGCGAGACAAAGTCCTCTTCTGGTTAGATTTAGTTTTTCCAGTTAAAGACATCCGAAATAATGACCTCTTCTAATTAGATTCAGTTCTTCCAGTTAAATACAGACGAAGCAAAGACCTCTTCTTGTTAGATTTAGTTCTTCTAGTTAAAGACATGCGAAGCAAAGACCTCCTCTGGTTAGATTTATTTCTTCCAGTTAAAGACAGACGAAGTAAAGACCTCTTCTGGTTAGATTTTTTTCATCCGTTTAAAGACAAGCGAAACAAAGACTTCTTCTGGTTAGATTTAGTTCTTCCAGTTAAATACATGCGAAGCAATGACCTCTTCTGGTTAGATTTATTTCTTCCAGTTAAAGACAGGCGAACAAAGACCTCTTCTGGTTAGATTTATTTCTTCCATTTAAAGACAAGCGAAACAAAGACTTCTTCTAGTTAGATTTAGTTCTTCCAGTTAAAGACATGCGAAGTAAAGACCTCTTCTGGTTAGATTTAGTTCTTCCAGTTAGAGACATGCAAATTAAAGACCTCTTCTGGTTAGATTTAGTTTTTCCAGTTAAAGACAGGCGAAACAAATACCTCTTCTGGTAAGATTTAGTTCTTCTAGTTAAAGACAGGCGAATCAAAGACCTCTTCTGGTTATATTTAGTTCTTACAGTTAAAGACAGGAGGATCAATGACCTCTTCTGGTTAGATTTAGTTCTTCCAGTTAAAGACAGGAAAGACAAAGACCTCTTCTGGTTAGATTTAGTTCTTCTAGTTAAAGACAGGCGAATCAAAGACCTCTTCTGGTTATATTTAGTTCTTACAGTTAAAGACAGGAGGATCAATGACCTCTTCTGGTTAGATTTAGTTCTTCCAATTAAAGAAAGGCGAGACAAAGTCCTCTTCTGGTTAGATTTAGTTCTTCCAGTTAAAGACAGTAGAAGCAAACACCTCTTCTGGTTAGATTTAGTTCTTCTAATTAAAGACAGGCGAAGCAAAGACCTCTCTGGTTAGATTTAGTTCTTACATTGAAAGACAGGCGAAGCAAAGACCTCTTCTGGTTAGATTTAGTATTTCCAGTTAAAGACCGGCGAGACAAAGACCTCTTCTGGTTAGATTTAGTTCTTCCAGTTAAAGATAGGCGAATCAAAGACCTCTTCTGGTTTGATTTAGTTTTTCCAGTTAAAGATATGCGAAACAAAGACCTCTTCTAGTTAGATTTAATTCTTTCAGTTAAAGACAGGCGAAGCAAAGACCTCTTCTGGTTAGATTTAGTTCTTCCAGTTAAAGACATGCGAATGAAAGACCTCTTCTGGTTAGATTTAGTTCTTCCAGTTAAAGACAGGCGAAACAAAGACCTCTTCTGGTAAGATTTAGTTCTTCTAGTTAAAGACAGGTGAAGCAAAGACCTCTTCGGGTTAGATTTAGTTCTTCCAGTTAAAGTCAGGCAAGACAAAGACCTCTTCTGCTTAGATTTAGTTCTTCCAGTTAAGGACAGGCGAATCAAAGACCTCTTCTGGTTAGTTTTAGTTCTTACAGTTAAAGACATGCGAAGTAAAGACCTCTTCTGGTTAGGTTTAGTTCTTCTAGTTACAGACAGGCGAAGCAATGACCTCTTCTGGTTAGATTTATTTCTTCCAGTTAAAGACAGGCGAAGCAAAGACCTCTTCTGGTTAGATTTATTTCTTCAATTTAAAGACAAGCGAAACAAAGACCTCTTCTGGTTAGATTTAGTTCTTCCAGTTAAAGACATGCGAAGTAAAGACCTCTTCTGGTTAGGTTTAGTTCTTCTAGTTAAAGACAGGTGAAACAAAGACCTCTTCTGGTTAGATTTAGTTCTTCCAGTTAAAGACAGGCGAAGCAATGACCTCTTCTGGTTAGATTTATTTCTTCCAGTTAAAGACAGGCGAAGCAAAGACCTCTTTAGGTTAGATTTATTTCTTCCAGTTAAAGACAGGCGAATCAAAGACCTCTTCTGGTTATATTTATTTCTTCCAGTTAAAGACAGGAGAAACAAAGACCTCTTCTAGTTAGATTTAGTTCTTCCAGTTAAAGACAGGCGAAGCAAATACCTTTTCTGGTTAGATTTAGTTATTCTAGTTAAAGACAGGCGAGACAAAGACCTCTTCTGGTTAGATTTAGTTCATCCAGTTAAAGACAGGTGAATCAAAGACCTCTTCTAGTTAGATTTAGTTCTTCCAGTTAAAGAAATGCGAGACAAAGACCTCTTCTAGTTAGATTTATTTCTTCCAGTTAAAGACAGGCGAATGAAATACCTCTTCTGGTTATATTTAGTTCTTCCAGTTAAAGACAGGTGAAACAAAAACCTCTTTTGGTTAGATTTAGGTCTTTCAGTTAAAGACAGGCAAAGCAAAGACCTCTTCTGGTTAGATTTAGATCTTCCACTTAAAGACAGAAGAGACAAAGACCTCTTCTGGTTAGGTTTACTTCTTCCACTTAAAGAAAGGCGAGACAAAGACCTCTTCTGGTTTGGTTTAGTTCATCAACTTAAAGAAAGGCGAGACAAAGACCTCTTCTGGTTAGATTTAGTTCTTCTAGTTAAAGACATGCGAAACAATGACCTCTTCTACTTAGATTTAGTTCTTCCAGTTAAAGACAGGTGAAGCAAAGACCTCTTCTGGTTAGATTTAGTTCTTCTAGTTAAAGACAGGCGAAGCAAAGACCTCCTCTGGTTAGATTTAGTTCTTACATTGAAAGACAGGAGAAGCAAAGACCTCTTCAAGTTAGATTTAGTATTTCTAGTTAAAGACAGGCGAGACAAAGACCTCTTCTGGTTAGATTTAGTTCTTCCAGTTAAAGACAGGCGAAGCAATGACCTCTTCTGGTTAGATTTATTTCTTCCAATTAAAGACAGGCGAAGCAAAGACCTCTTTAGGTTAGATTTATTTCTTCCAGTTAAATACAGGCGAATCAAAGACCTCTTCTGGTTAGATTTAGTTCTTACAGTTAAAGACATGCGAAGTAAAGACCTCTTCTGGTTAGGTTTAGTTCTTCTAGTTACAGACAGGCGAAGCAATGACCTCTTCTGGTTAGATTTATTTCTTCCAGTTAAAGACAGGCGAAGCAAAGACCTCTTCTGGTTAGATTTATTTCTTCAATTTAAAGACAAGCAAAACAAAGACCTCTTCTGGTTAGATTTAGTTCTTCCAGTTAAAGACATGCGAAGTAAAGACCTCTTCTGGTTAGGTTTAGTTCTTCTAGTTAAAGACAGGTGAAACAAAGACCTCTTCTGGTTAGATTTAGTTCTTCCAGTTAAAGACAGGCGAAGCAATGACCTCTTCTGGTTAGATTTATTTCTTCCAGTTAAAGACAGGCGAAGCAAAGACCTCTTTAGGTTAGATTTATTTCTTCCAATTAAAGACAGGCGAATCAAGGACCTCTTCTGGTTATATTTATTTCTTCCAGTTAAAGACAGGTGAATCAAAGACCTCTTCTAGTTAGATTTAGTTCTTCCAGTTAAAGAAATGCGAGACAAAGACCTCTTCTAGTTAGATTTATTTCTTCCAGTTAAAGACAGACGAATGAAATACCTCTTCTGGTTATATTTAGTTCTTCCAGTTAAAGACAGGTGAAACAAAAACCTCTTTTGGTTAGATTTAGTTCTTTCAGTTAAAGACAGGCAAAGCAGAGACCTCTTCTGGTTAGATTTAGATCTTCCACTTAAAGATAGGAGAGACAAAGACCTCTTCTGGTTAGGTTTACTTCTTCCACTTAAAGAAAGGCGAGACAAAGACCTCTTCTGGTTTGGTTTAGTTCATCAACTTAAAGAAAGGCGAGACAAAGACCTCTTCTGGTTAGATTTAGTTCTTCTAGTTAAAGACATGCGAAACAATGACCTCTTCTACTTAGATTTAGTTCTTCCAGTTAAAGACAGGTGAAGCAAATACCTCTTCTGGTAAGATTTTGTTCTTCTAGTTAAAGACAGGCAAAGCGAAGACCACCTCTGGTTAGATTTAGTTCTTCCAGTTAAAGACATGCAAATCAAAGACCTCTTCTGGTTTGATTTAGTTTTTCCAGTTAAAGACAGGCAAAAAAAAAACCTCTTCTAGTTAGATTTATTTCTTCCAGTTAAAGACAGGCGAAGCAAAGACCTCTTCTGGTTAGGTTTAGTTCTTCAACTTAAAGAAAGGCGAGACAAAGACCTCTTCTGGCTAGATTTAGTTCTTCCAGTTAAAGACATGCGAAACAATGACCTCTTCTACTTAGATTTAGTTCTTCCAGTTAAAGACATGCGAAGCAAAGACCTCTTCTAGTTAGATTTAGTTCTTCTAGTTAAAGACAAGCGAAGCAAAGACCTCCTCTGGTTAGATTTAGTTCTTACATTGAAAGACAGGAGAAGCAAAGACCTCTTCAAGTTAGATTTAGTATTTCTAGTTAAAGACAAGCGAGACAAAGACCTCTTTTGGTTAGATTTAGTTCTTCCAGTTAAAGACAGGCGAAGCAAAGACATCTTCTGGTTTGATTTAGTTTTTCCAGTTAAAGACAGGCGAAACAAAGACCTCTTCTAGTTAGATTTAGTTCTTCCAGTTAAAGACAGGTGAAGCAAAGACCTCTTCATGTTAGATTTAGTTCTTCCAGTTAAAGACATGCGAATTAAAGACCTCTTCCGGTTAGATTTAGTTCTTCTAGTTAAAGACAGACGAAACAAAGACCTCTTCTGGTTAGATTTAGTTCTTCCAGTTAAATACAGGCGAAGCAAAGACCTCTTCTGGATAGATTTAGTTCTTCCAGTTAAAGACAGGAAAGATAAAGACCTCTTCTGGTTAGATTTAGTTCTTTCACTTAAAGATAGGCGAGAAAAAGACCTCTTCTGGTTAGGTTTAGTTCTTCCACTTAAAGACAGGAGGATCAAAGACCTCTTCTGGTTAGATTTAGTTCTTCCAGTTAAAGAAAGGCGAGACAATGACCTCTTCTAGTTAGATTTAGTTCTTCCAGTTAAAGACAGACGAAGCAAAGACCTCTTCTTGTTGGATTTAGTTCTTCTAGTTAAAGACATGCCAAGCAAAGACCTCCTCTGGTTTGATTTAGTTCTTACATTAAAAGACAGGCGAAGCAAACACCTCTTCTGGTTAGATTTAGTATTTATAGTTAAAGACAGGCAAGACAAAGACCTCTTCTGGTCAGATTTAGTTCTTCCAGTTAAAGATAGACGAATCAAAGACTTCTTCTGGTTTGATTTAGTTTTTCCAGTTAAAGACATGCAAAACAAAGACGTCTTCTAGTTAGATTTATTTCTTCCAGTTAAAGACAGGCGAAGAAAAGACCTCTTCTGGTTAGATTTATTTCTTCCATTTAAAGACATGCGAATTAAAGACCTCTTCTAGTTAGATTTAGTTCTTCCAGTGAAAGACAGGCGAAACAAAGACCTCTTCTGGTTAGATTTAGTTCTTCCAGTCAAAGACAGGCGAAGCAAAGACCTCTTCTGGTTAGATTTAGTTCTTCCAGTTAAAGACAGGAAAGACAAAGTCCTCTTCTGGATAGATTTAGTTCTTCCAGTTAAAGACAGGCGAATCAAAGACCTCTTCTGGTTAGATTTTGTTCTTCCAATTAAAGACAGGCGAAACAAAGACCTCTTCTGGTTAGATTTAGTTCTTCCAGTTAAAGACAGGCAAAGCAATGACCTCTTCTGGTTAGATTTATTTCTTCCAGTTAAAGACAGGCGAAGCAAAGACCTCTTTTGGTAAGATTTATTTCTTCCATTTAAAGACAATCTAAACAAAGACCTCTTCTGGTTAGATTTAGTTCTTCCAATTAAAGACATGCGAAGTAAATACCTCTTCTGTTTAGGTTTAGTTCTTCCAATTAAAGACAGGAGAAACAAAGACCTCTTCTGGTTAGATTTAGTTCTTCCAGTTAAAGACATGCGAGACAAAGACCTCTTCTGGTTAGATTTAGTTCTTCCAGTTAAATACAGGCGAAGCAAAGACATTTTCTGGTTAGATTTAGTTCTTCCAGTTAAAGATAGGAAAGAAAAAGACCTCTTCTGGTTAGATTTAGTTCTTTCAGTTAAAGACAGGCGAATCAAATACCTCTTCTGGTTAGATTTAGTTCTTCCAGTTAAAGACAGGCGAAAAAAATACCTCTTCTGGTTATATTTAGTTTTTCCAGTTAAAGACAGGCGAAGCAATGACCTCTTCTGGTTAGATTTATTTCTTCCAGTTAAAGACAGGCGATGCAAAGACCTCTTTTGGTTAGATTTAGTTCTTCCATTTAAAGACAAGCGAAACAAAGACCTCTTCTGGTTAGATTTAGTTCTTTCAGTTAAAGACAGGCGAAGAAAAGACCTCTTATGGTTAGATTTAGTTCTTCCAATTAAAGATAGGCAAGACAAAGATCTCTTCTGGTTAGATTTAGCTCTTCCAGTTAAAGACATGCGAAGTAAAGACCTCTGCTGGTTAGATTTAGTTCTTCCACTTAAAGACAGGAGGATCAAAGACCTCTTCTGGTTAGATTTAGTTCTTCCAGTTAAAGAAATGAGAGACAAAGTCCTCTTCTGCTTAGATTTAGTTCTTCCAGTTAAAGACATGCGAAACAATGACCTCTTCTAGTCAGATTTAGTTCTTCCAGTTAAAGACAGGCGAAGCAAAGACCTCTTCTGGTTTGATTTATTTCTTCTATTTAAAGACAGGCAAAGCAAAGACCTCCTATGGTTAGATTTAGTTCTTACATTGAAAGACAGGCGAAGCAAAGACCTCTTCTGATTAGATTTAGTATTTCCAGTTAAAGACAGGCGAGTCAAAGACCTCTTCTGGTTAGATTTAGTTCTTCCAGTTAAAGACAGGCAAAGCAAAGACTTCTACAGGTTAGATTTATTTCTTCTAGTTAAAGACAGGCAAATCAAAGACCTCTTCTGTTTCTATTTATTTCTTCCAGTTAAAGACAGGAGAAACAAAGACCTCTTCTGGTTAGATTCAGTTCTTCCAGTTAAAGACAGGTGAAGCAAATACCTATTCTGGTTAGATTTAGTTCTTCTAGTTAAAGACAGGCGAGACAAAGGCCTCTTCTGGTTAGATTTAGTTCTTCCAGTTAAAGACATGCGAATCAAATACCTCTTCTAGTTAGATTTAGTTCTTACAGGTAAAGACATGCGAGACAAAGACCTCTTCTAGTTAGATGTATTTCTTCCATTTAAAGACATGCGAATGAAATACCTCTTCTGGTTAGATTTAGTTCTTCCAGTTAAAGACAGGAAAGACAAAGTCCTCTTCTGGTTAGATTTAGTTCTTCCAGTTAAAGACAGATGAATCAAAGACCTCTTCTGGTTAGATTTAGTTCTTCCATTTAAAGACAGGCGAAACAAAGACCTCTTCTGAATAGATTTAGTTCTTCTAGTTAAAGACAGGCGAAGCAATGACCTCTTCTGGTTAGATTTATTTCTTCCAGTTAAAGACAGGCGAAGTAAAGACTTCTTCTGGTTAGATTTAGTTCTTCCAGTTAAAGACAGGCGAAGCAATGACCTCTTCTGGTTAGATATATTTCTTCCAGTTAAAGACAGGCGAAGCAAAGACCTCTTCTGGTTAAATTTATTTCTTCCATTTAAAGACAAGCGAAAAAAATACCTCTTCTGGTTAGATTTAGTTCTTCCAGTTAAAGACAGGCGAAACAAAGACCTCTTCTGGTTAGATTTAGTTCTTCCAGTTAAAGACAGGCGAAGCAATGACCTCTTCTGGTTAGATTTATTTCTTCCAATTAAAGACAGGCGAAGCAAATACCTCTTCTGGTTAGATTTATTTCTTCCATTTAAAGACAAGCGAAACAAATACGTCTTCTTGTTAGATTTAGTTCTTCCAGTTAAAGACATGCGAAGTAAAGACCTCTTCTAGTTAGGTTTAGTTCTTCCAGTTAAAGACAATAGAAACAAAGACCTCCTCTGGTTAGATTTAGTTCTTCCAGTTAAATACATGCGAGACAAAGACCTCTTCTGGTTAGATTTAGTTCTTCCAGTTAAAGACAGGAAAGAAAAAGACCTCTTCTGGTTAGATTTAGTTCTTCCAGTTAAAGACAGGCGAATCAAAGACCTCTTCTGGTTAGATTTAGTTCTTCCAGTTAAAGACAGGCAAAACAAATACCTCTTCTGGTTAGATTTAGTTTTTCCAGTTAAAGACAGGAGAAGCAATGACCTCTTCTGGTTAGATTTAGTTTTTCCAGTTAAAGACAGGTGAAGCAATGACCTCTTCTGGTTAGATTTATTTCTTCCAGTTAAAGACAGGCGAAGCAAAGACCTCTTCTGTTTAGATTTAGTTCTTCCAGTTAAAGACAGATGAATCAAAGACCTCTTCTGGTTAGATTTAGTTCTTCCATTTAAAGACAGGCGAAACAAAGACCTCTTCTGAATAGATTTAGTTCTTCCAGTTAAAGACAGGCGAAGCAATGACCTCTTCTGGTTAGATTTATTTCTTCCAGTTAAAGACAGGAGAAGTAAAGACTTCTTCTGGTTAGATTTAGTTCTTCCAGTTAAAGACAGGAGAAGCAATGACCTCTTCTGGTTAGATATATTTCTTCCAGTTAAAGACAGGCGAAGCAAAGACCTCTTCTGGTTAAATTTATTTCTTCCATTTAAAGACAAGCGAAATAAATACCTCTTCTGGTTAGATTTAGTTCTTCCAGTTAAAGACGGGCGAAACAAAGACCTCTTCTGGTTAGATTTAGTTCTTCCAGTTAAAGACAGGCGAAGCAATGACCTCATCTGGTTAGATTTATTTCTTCCAATTAAAGACAGGCGAAGCAAATACCTCTTCTGGTTAGATTTATTTCTTCCATTTAAAGACAAGCGAAACAAATACGTCTTCTTGTTAGATTTAGTTCTTCCAGTTAAAGACATGCGAAGTAAAGACCTCTTCTAGTTAGGTTTAGTTCTTCCAGTTAAAGACAATAGAAACAAAGACCTCCTCTGGTTAGATTTAGTTCTTCCAGTTAAATACATGCGAGACAAAGACCTCTTCTGGTTAGATTTAGTTCTTCCAGTTAAAGACAGGAAAGAAAAAGACCTCTTCTGGTTAGATTTAGTTCTTCCAGTTAAAGACAGGCGAATCAAAGACCTCTTCTGGTTAGATTTAGTTCTTCCAGTTAAAGACAGGCAAAACAAATACCTCTTCTGGTTAGATTTAGTTTTTCCAGTTAAAGACAGGAGAAGCAATGACCTCTTCTGGTTAGATTTAGTTTTTCCAGTTAAAGACAGGCGAAGCAATGACCTCTTCTGGTTAGATTTATTTCTTCCAGTTAAAGACAGGCGAAGCAAAGACCTCTTCTGGTTAGATTTATTTCTTCCATTTAAAGACAAGCGAAAAAATACCTCTTCTGGTTAGATTTAGTTCTTCCAGTTAAAGACAGGCGAAACAAAGACCTCTTCTGGTTAGATTTAGTTCTTCCAGTTAAAGACAGGCGAAGCAATGACCTCTTCTGGTTAGATTTATTTCTTCCAATTAAAGACAGGCGAAGCAAATACCTCTTCTGGTTAGATTTATTTCTTCCATTTAAAGACAAGCGAAACAAATACGTCTTCTTGTTAGATTTAGTTCTTCCAGTTAAAGACATGCGAAGTAAAGACCTCTTCTAGTTAGGTTTAGTTCTTCCAGTTAAAGACAACAGAAACAAAGACCTCTTCTGGTTAGATTTAGTTCTTCCAGTTAAATGCATGCGAGAGAAAGACCTCTTCTGGTTAGATTTAGTTCTTCCAGTTAAAGACAGGCGAAGCAAATACCTCTTCTGGTTAGATTTAGTTCTTCCAGTTAAAGACAGGAAAGAAAAAGACCTCTTCTGGTTAGATTTAGTTCTTCGAGTTAAAGACAGGCGAATCAAAGACCTCTTCTGGTTAGATTTAGTTCTTCCAGTTAAAGACAGGCAAAACAAATACCTCTTCTGGTTAGATTTAGTTTTTCCAGTTAAAGATAGGAGAAGCAAAGACCTCTTCTGGTTAGATTTAGTTCTTCCAATTAAAGATAGGCAAGACAAAGAACTCTTCTGGTTAGATTTAGCTCTTCCAGTTAAAGACATGCGAAGTAAAGACCTCTTCTGGTTAGATTTAGTTCTTCCAGTTAAAGACAGGAAAGAAAAAGACCTCTTCTGGTTAGATTTAGTTCTTCCAGTTAAAGACAGGCGAATCAAAGACCTCTTCTGGTTAGATTTAGTTCTTCCAGTTAAAGACAGGCGAAAAAAATACCTCTTCTGGTTATATTTAGTTTTTCCAGTTAAAGACAGGCGAAGCAATGACCTCTTCTGGTTAGATTTATTTCTTCCAGTTAAAGACAGGCGAAGCAAAGACCTCTTTTGGTTAGATTTAGTTCTTCCATTTAAAGACAAGCGAAACAAAGACCTCTTCTGGTAAGATTTAGTTCTTTCAGTTAAAGACAGGCGAAGCAAAGACCTCCTCTGGTTAGATTTAGTTCTTCCAATTAAAGATAGGCAAGACAAAGATCTCTTCTGGTTAGGTTTAGCTTTTCCAATTAAAGACATGCGAAGTAAAGACCTCTTCTGGTTAGATTTAGTTCTTCCACTTAAAGACAGGAGGATCAAAGACCTCTTCTGGTTAGATTTAGTTCTTCCAGTTAAAGAAATGAGAGAAAAAGTCCTCTTCTGGTTAGATTTAGTTCTTCCAGTTAAAGACATGCGAAACAATGACCTCTTCTAGTCAGATTTAGTTCTTCCAGTTAAAGACAGGCGAAGCAAAGACCTCTTCTGATTAGATTTATTTCTTCTTGTTAAAGACAGGCAAAGCAAAGACCTCCTATGGTTAGATTTAGTTCTTACATTGAAAGACAGGCGAAGCAAAGACCTCTTTTGATTAGATTTAGCATTTCCAGTTAAAGACAGGCGAGTCAAAGACCTCTTCTGGTTAGATTTAGTTCTTCCAGTTAAAGACAGGCAAAGCAAAGACCTCTTCAGGTTAGATTTATTTCTTCTAGTTAAAGTCAGGCGAATCAAAGACCTCTTATGTTTATATTTATTTCTTCCAGTTAAAGACAGGAGAAACAAAGACCTCTTCTGGTTAGATTTAGTTCTTCCAGTTAAAGACAGGCAAAGCAAATACCTATTCTGGTTTGATTTATTTCTTCTAGTTAAAGACAAGCGAGACAAAGACCTCTTCTGGTTAGATTTAGTTATTCCAGTTAAAGACATGCGAATCAAATACCTCTTCTAGTTAGATTTAATTCTTCCAGTTAAAGACATGCGAGACAAAGACCTCTTATAGTTAGATATATTTCTTCCAGTTAAATACATGGGAATGAAATACCTCTTCTGGTTAGATTTAGTTCTTCCAATGAAAGACAGGCGAAACAAAGACCTCTTCTGGTTAGATTTAGTTCTTCCAGTTAAAGACAGGCGAAGCAAAGACCTCTTCTGGTTAAATTTAGTTCTTCCAGTTAAAGACAGGAAATACCAAGTCCTCTTCTGGTTAGATTTAGTTCTTCCAGTTAAAGACAGTCGAATCAAAGACCTCTTCTGGTTAGATTTAGTTCTTCCAGTTAAAGACAGGCGAAACAAAGACCTCTTCTGGTTAGGTTTAGTTCTTCCAGCTAAAGACAGGCTAAGCAATGACCTCTTCTTGTTAGATTTATTTCTTCCAGTTAAAGACAGGCGAAGCAAAGACCTCTTCTGGTTAGATTTATTTCTTCCAGTTAAAGACAGGAAAGAAAAAGACCTCTTATGGTTAGATTTAGTTTTTCCAGTTAAAGACAGGCGAATCAAAGACCTCTTCTGGTTAGATTTAGTTCTTCCAGTTAAAAACAGGCGAAAGAAATACCTCTTCTGGTTAGATTTAGTTTTTCCAGTTAAAGACAGGCGAAGCAATGACCTATTCTGGTTAGATTTATTTCTTCCAGTTAAAGACAGGTGAAGCAAAGACCTCTTCTGGTTAGATTTAGTTCTTCCATATAAAAACAAGCGAAACAAACACCTCTTCTGGTTAGATTTAGTTCTTTCAGTTAAATACAGGCGAAGCAAAGACCTCTTCTGGTTATATTTAGTTCTTCCAGTTAAAGATAGGCAAGACAAAGATCTCTTCTGGTTAGATTTAGTTATTCCAGTTAAAGACATGCAAAGTAAAGACCTCTTCTGGTTAGATTTAGTTCTTCCACTTAAAGACAGAAGGATCAAAGACCTCTTCTAGTTAGATTTAGTTCTTCCAGTTAAAGAAAGGAGAGACAAAGTCCTCTTCTGGTTAGACTTAGTTCTTCCAATTAAAGACAGGCGAAACAATGACCTCTTCTAGTTAGATTTAGTTCTTCCAGTTAAAGAAAGGCGAAGCAAATACCTCTTCTGGTTAGATTTATTTCTTCTAGTTAAAGACAGGCGAAGCAAAGACCTCCTCTGGTTAGATTTAGTTCTTACATTGAAAGACAGGCGAAGCAAAGACCTCTTCTGATTAGATTTAGTATTTCCAGTTAAAGACATGCGAGTCAAAGTCCTCTTCTGGTTAAATTTAGTTCTTCCAGTTAATAACAGGCAAAGCAAAGACCTCTTCAGGTTAGATTTATTTCTTCTAGTTAAAGACACGAAAATACAAGACCTCTTCTGTTTATATTTATTTCTTCCAGTTAAAGACAGGAGAAACAAATACCTCTTCTTGTTAGATTTAGTTCTTCCAGTTAAAGACAGGCGAAGCAAATACCTATTCTGGTTAGATTTAGTTCTTCTAGTTAAAGACAGGCGAGACAAAGACCTCTTCTAGTTAGATTTAGTTCTTCCAGTTAAAGACATGCGAATCAAATACCTCTTCTAGTTAGATGTATTTCTTCCATTTAAAGACATGCGAATGAAATACCTCTTCTGGTTAGATTTAGTTCTTCCTATGAAAGACAGGCGAAACAAAGACCTCTTCTGGTTAGATTTAGTTCTTCCAGTTAAATACAGGAGAAGCAAAGACCTCTTCTGGTTAGATTTAGTTCTTCCAGTTAAAGATAGGAAAGACAAAGTCCTCTTCTGGTTAGATTTACTTCTTCCAGTTAAAGACAGGTGAATCAAAGACCTCTTCTGGTTAGATTTAGTTCTTCCATTTAAAGACAGGCGAAACAAAGACCTCTTCTGGTTAGATTTAGTTCTTCCAGTTAAAGACAGGCGAAGCAATGACCTCTTCTGGTTAGATTTATTTCTTCCAGTTAAAGACAGGCGAAGCAAAGACCTCTTCCGGTTAGATTTATTTCTTCCAATTAAATAAAGGCGAAGCAAAGACCTCTTCTGGTTAGATTTATTTCTTCCATTTAAAGACAAGCGAAACAAAGACGTCTTCTTGTTAGATTTAGTTCTTCCAGTTAAAGACATGCGAAGTAAAGACCTCTTCTAGTTAGGTTTAGTTCTTCCTGTTAAAGACAACAGAAACAAAGACCTCTTCTGGTTAGATTTAGTTCTTCTAGTTAAATACATGCGAGACAAAGACCTCTTCTGGTTAGATTTAGTTCTTCCAGTTAAAGACAGGCGAAGCAAAGACCTCTTCTGGTTAGATTTAGTTCTTCCAGTTAAAGACAGGAAAGAAAAAGACCTCTTCTGGGTAGATTTAGTTCTTCCAGTTAAAGACAGGCGAATCAAAGACCTCTTCTGGTTAGATTTAGTTCTTCCAGTTAAAGACAGGTGAAACAAATACCTCTTCTGGTTAGATTTAGTTTTTCCAGTTAAAGACAGGCGAAGCAATGACCTCTTCTGGTTAGATTTATTTCTTCTAGTTAAAGACAAGCGAAGCAAAGACTACTTCTGGTGAGATTTATATCTTCCATTTAAAGACAAGCGGAACAAAGACCTCTTCTGGTTAGATTTAGTTCTTCCAGTTAAAGACATGCGAAGTAAAAACCTCTTCTGGTTAGGTTTAGTTCTTCCAGTTAAATACAGGAGAAACAAAGACCTCTTCTGGTTAGATTTAGTTCTTCCAGTTAAAGACAGGTGAAGCAATGACCTCTTCTTGTTAGATTTATTTCTTCCAGTTAAAGACAGGCGAAAAAAATACCTCTTCTGGTTAGATTTAATTCTTCCATTTAAAGACAAGCGAAACAAAGACCTCTTCTGGTTAGATTTAGTTCTTTCAGTTAAAGACAGGTGAAGCAAAGACCTCTTCTGGTTAGATTTAGTTCTTCCAGTTAAAGACAGGCAAGACAAAGATCTCTTCTGGTTTGATTTAGTTCTTCCAGTTCAAGACATGCGAAGTAAAGACCTCTTCTGGTTAGATTTAGTTCTTCCACTTAAAGACAGGAGGATCAAAGACCTCTTCTGGTTAGATTTAGTTCTTACAGTTAAAGAAAGGAGAGACAAACTCCTCTTCTGGTTAGATTTAGTTCTTCCAGTTAAAGACAGGCGAAGCAAAGACCTATTCTGGTTAGATTTATTTCTTCTAGTTAAAGACAGGAGAAGCAAAGACCTCCTCTGGTTAGATTTAGTTCTTACATTGAAAGACAGGCGAAATAAAGACCTCTTCTGATTAGATTTAGTATTTCCAGTTAAAGACAGGCGAGACAAAGACCTCTTCTGGTTAGATTTAGTTCTTCCAGTTAAAGACAGGTGAATCAAAGACCTCTTCTGGTTAGATTTAGTTCTTCCATTTAAAGACAGGCGAAACAAAGACCTCTTCTGGTTAGATTTAGTTCTTCCAGTTAAAGACAGGCGAAGCAATGACCTCTTCTGGTTAGATTTATTTCTTCCAGTTAAAGACAGGCGAAGCAAGGACCTCTTCTGTTTAGATTTATTTCTTCCATTTAAAGACAAGCAAAAAAAAGACCTCTTCTGGTTAGATTTAGTTCTTCCAGTTAAAGACAGGCGAAACAAAGACCTCTTCTGGTTAGATTTAGTTCTTCCAGTTAAAGACAGGCGAAGCAATGACCTCTTCTGGTAAGATTTATTTCTTCCAATTAAAGACAGGCGAAGCAAAGACCTCTTCTGGTTAGATTTATTTCTTCCATTTAAAGACAAGCGAAACAAAGACGTCTTCTTGTTAGATTTAGTTCTTCCAGTTAAAGACATTCGAAGTAAAGACCTCTTCTAGTTAGGTTTAGTTCTTCCAGTTAAAGACAACAGAAACAAAGACCTCTTCTGGTTAGATTTAGTTCTTCCAGTTAAATACATGCGAGACAAAGACCTCTTCTGGTTATATTTAGTTCTTCCAATTAAAGACAGGCGAAGCAAAGACCTCTTCTGGTTAGATTTAGTTCTTCCAGTTAAAGACAGGAAAGAAAAAGACCTCTTCTGGTTAGATTTAGTTCTTCCAGTTAAAGACAGGCGAATCAAAGACCTCTTCTGGTTAGATTTAGTTCTTCCAGTTAAAGACAGGTGAAACAAATACCTCTTCTGGTTAGATTTAGTTTTTCCAGTTAAAGACAGGCGAAGTAATGACCTCTTCTGGTTAGATTTATTTCTTCCAATTAAATACAAGCAAAGCAAAGACCTCTTCTGGTTAGATTTATATCTTCCATTTAAAGACAAGTGGAACAAAGACCTCTTCTGGTTAGATTTAGTTCTTCCAGTTAAAGACATGCGAAGTAAAGACCTCTTCTGGTTAGGTTTAGTTCTTCCAATTAAAGACAGGAGAAACAAAGACCTCTTCTGGTTAGATTTAGTTCTTCCAGTTAAAGACAGGTGAAGCAATAACCTCTTCTTGTTAGATTTATTTCTTCCAGTTAAAGACAGGCGAGACAAAGACCTCTTATGGTTAGATTTAGTTCTTCCAGTTAAAGACAGGCGAAGCAAAGACCTCTTCAGGTTAGATTTATTTATTCCAGTTAAAGACAGGCGAATCAAAGACCTCTTCTGTTTATATTTATTTCTTCCAGTTAAAGACAGGAGAAACAAAGACCTCTTCTGGTTAGATTTAGTTCTTCCAGATAAAGACAGGCGAAGCAAATACCTATTCTGGTTAGATTTAGTTCATCTAGTTAAAGACAGGCGAGACAAAGACCTCTTCTGGTTAGATTTAGTTCTTCCAGTTAAAGACATGCGAATCAAATACCTCTTCTAGTTAGATTTAGTTCTTCCAGTTAAAGACATGCGAGACAAAGACCTCTTCTAGTTAGATGTATTTCTTCCAGTTAACGACATGCGAATGAAATACCTCGTCTCGTTAGATTTAGTTCTTCCAATGAAAGACAAGAGAAACAAAGACCTCTTCTGGTTAGATTTAGTTCTTCCAGTTAAAGACAAGCGAAGAAAAGACCTCTTCTGGTTAGTTTTAGTTCTTCCAGCTAAAGACAGGCTAAGCAATGACCTCTTCTTGTTAGATTTATTTCTTCCAGTTAAAGACAGGTGAAGCAAACACCTCTTCTGGTTAGATTTATTTCTTCCAGTTAAAGACAGGAAAGAAAAAGACCTCTTCTGGTTAGATTTAGTTTTTCCAGTTAAAGACAGGTGAATCAAAGACCTCTTCTGGTTAGATTTAGTTCTTCCAGTTAAAAACAGGCGAAAGAAATACCTCTTCTGGTTAGATTTAGTTTTTCCAGTTAAAGACAGGCGAAGCAATGACCTCTTCTGGTTAGATTTATTTCTTCCAGTTAAAGACAGGTGAAGCAAAGACCTCTTCTGGTTAGATTTAGTTCTTCCATTTAAAAACAAGCGAAACAAACACCTCTTCTGGTTAGATTTAGTTCTTTCAGTTAAAGACAGGTGAAGCAAAGACCTCTTCTGGTTAGATTTAGTTCTTCCAGTTAAAGATAGGCAAGACAAAGATCTCTTCTGGTTTGATTTAGTTCTTCCAGTTCAAGACATGCGAAGTAAAGACCTCTTCTGGTTAGATTTAGTTCTTCCAGTTAAAGACAGGAGGATCAAAGACCTCTTCTGGTTAGATTTAGTTCTTCCAGTTAAAGAAAGGAGAGACAAAGTCCTCTTCTGGTTAGATTTAGTTCTTCCAGTTAAAGACAGGCAAAGCAAAGACCTATTCTGGTTAGATTTATTTCTTCTAGTTAAAGACAGGAGAAGCAAAGACCTCCTCTGGTTAGATTTAGTTCTTACATTGAAAGACATGCGAAACAAAGACCTCTTCTGATTAGATTTAGTATTGCCAGTTAAAGACAGGCGAGACAAAGACCTCTTCTGGTTAGATTTAGTTCTTCCAGTTAAAGACAGGCGAAGCAAAGACCTCTTCAGGTTAGATTTATTTCTTCCATTTAAAGACAGGCGAATCAAAGATCTCTTCTGTTTGTATTTATTTCTTCCAGTTAAAGACAGGAGAAACAAAGACCTCTTCTGGTTAGATTTAGTTCTTCCAGATAAAGACAGGCGAAGCAAATACCTATTCTGGTTAGATTTAGTTCATATAGTTAAAGACAGGCGAGACAAAGACCTCTTCTGGTTAGATTTAGTTCTTCCAGTTAACGACATGCGAATCAAATACCTCTTCTAGTTAGATTTAGTTCTTCCAGTTAAAGACATGTGAGACATAGACCTCTTCTAGTTAGATGTATTTCTTCCAGTTAAAGACATGCGAATGAAATACCTCTTCTCGTTAGATTTAGTTCTTCCAATGAAAGACAGGAGAAACAAAGACCTCTTCTGCTTAGATTTAGGTCTTCCAGTTAAAGACAAGCGAAGCAAAGACCTCTTCTGGTTAGGTTTAGTTCTTCCAGCTAAAGACAGGCTAAACAATGACCTCTTCTTGTTAGATTTATTTCTTCTAGTTAAAGACAGGTGAAACAAAGACCTCTTCTGGTTAGATTTATTTCTTCCAGTTAAAGACAGGAAAGAAAAAGACCTCTTCTGGTTAGATTTAGTTTTTCCAGTTAAAGACAGGCGAATCAAAGACCTCTTCTGGTTAGATTTAGTTCTTCCAGTTAAAAACAGGCGAAAGAAATACCTCTTCTGGTTAGATTTAGTTTTTCCAGTTAAAGACAGGCGAAGCAATGACCTCTTCTGGTTAGATTTATTTCTTCCAGTTAAAGACAGGTGAAGCAAAGACCTCTTCTGGTTAGATTTAGTTCTTCCATTTAAAAACAAGCGAAACAAACACCTCTTCTGGTTAGATTTAGTTCTTTCAGTTAAAGACAGGCGAAGCAAAGACCTCTTCTGGTTATATTTAGTTCTTCCAGTTAAAGATAGTCAAGACAAAGATCTCTTCTGGTTAGATTTAGTTATTCCAGTTAAAGACATGCAAAGTAAAGACCTCTTCTGGTTAGATTTAGTTCTTCCACTTAAAGACAGGAGGATCAAAGACCTCTTATAGTTAGATTTAGTTCTTCCAGTTAAAGAAAGGAGAGACAATGTCCTCTTCTGGTTAGATTTAGTTCTTCCAGTTAAAGACAAGCGAAACAATGACCTCTTCTAGTTAGATTTAGTTCTTCCAGTTAAAGACAGGCGAAGCAAATACCTCTTCTGGTTAGATTTATTTCTTCTTGTTAAAGACAGGCGAAGCAAAGACCTCCTCTGGTTAGATTTAGTTCTTACATTGAAAGACAGGCGAAGCAAAGACCTCTTCTGATTAGATTTAGTATTTCCAGTTAAAGACATGCGAGTCAAATTCCTCTTCTGGTTAGATTTAGTTCTTCCAGTTAATAACAGGCAAAGCAAAGACCTCTTCAGGTTAGATTTATTTCTTCTAGTCAAAGACAGGCAAATACAAGACCTCTTCTGTTTATATTTATTTCTTCCAGTTAAAGACAGGAGAAACAAAGACCTCTTCTTGTTAGATTTAGTTCTTCCAGTTAAAGTAAGGCGAAGCAAATACCTATTCTGGTTAGATTTAGTTCTTCTAGTTAAAGACATGCGAGACAAAGACCTCTTCTAGTTAGATGTATTTCTTCCATTTAAAGACATGCGAATGAAATACCTCTTCTGGTTAGATTTAGTTCTTCCAATGAAAGACAGGCGAAACAAAGACCTCTTATGGTTAGATTTAGTTCTTCCAGTTAAATACAGGAGAAGCAAAGACCTCTTCTGGTTAGATTTAGTTCTTCCAGTTAAAGACAGGAAAGACAAAGTCCTCTTCTGGTTAGATTTACTTCTTCCAGTTAAAGACAGGTGAATCAAAGACCTCTTCTGGTTAGATTTAGTTCTTCCATTTAAAGACAGGCGAAACAAAGACCTCTTCTAGTTAGATTTAGTTCTTCCAGTTAAAGACAGGCGAAGCAATGACCTCTTCTGGTTAGATTTATTTCTTCCAGTTAAAGACAGGCGAAGCAAAGACCTCTTCTGGTTAGATTTATTTCTTCCAATTAAATAAAGGCGAAGCAAAGACCTCTTCTGGTTAGATTTATTTCTTCCATTTAAAGACAAGTGAATCAAAGACGTCTTCTTGTTAGATTTAGTTCTTCCAGTTAAAGACATGCGAAGTAAAGACCTCTTCTAGTTAGGTTTAGTTCTTCCAGTTAAAGACAACAGAAACAAAGACCTCTTCTGGTTAGATTTAGTTCTTCCAGTTAAATACATGCGAGACAAAGACCTCTTCTGGTTAGATTTAGTTTTTCCAGTTAAAGACAGGTGAAGCAAAGACCTCTTCTGGATATATTTAGTTCTTCCGGTTAAAGACAGGAAAGAAAAAGACCTCTTCTGGTTAGATTTAGTTCTTCCAGTTAAAGACAAGCGAATCAAAGACCTCTTCTGGTTAGATTTAGTTCTTCCAGTTAAAGACAGGCGAAACAAATACCTCTTCTGGTTAGATTTAGTTTTTCCAGTTAAAGACAGGCGAAGCAATGACCTCTTCTGGTTAGATTTATTTCTTCTAGTTAAAGACAAGCGAAGCAAAGACCTCTTCTGGTGAGATTTATATCTTCCATTTAAAGACAAGCGGAACAAAGACCTCTTCTGGTTAGATTTAGTTCTTCCAGTTAAAGACATGCGAAGTAAAGACCTCTTCTGGTTAGGTTTAGTTCTTCCAGTTAAAGACAGGAGAAACAAAGACCTCTTCTGGTTAGATTTAGTTCTTCCATTTAAAGACAGGTGAAGCAATGACCTCTTCTTGTTAGATTTATTTCTTCCAGTTAAAGTCAGGCAAAAAAAATACCTCTTCTGGTTAGATTTAGTTCTTCCATTTAAAGACAAGCGAAACAAAGACCTCTTCTGGTTAGATTTAGTTCTTTCAGTTAAAGAGAGGTGAAGCAAAGACCTCTTCTGGTTAGATTTAGTTCTTCCAGTTAAAGACAGGCAAGACAAAGATCTCTTCTAGTTTGATTTAGTTCTTCCAGTTCAAGACATGCAAAGTAAAGACCTCTTCTGGTTAGATTTAGTTCTTCCACTTAAAGACAGGAGGATCAAAGACCTCTTCTGGTTAGATTTAGTTCTTCCAGTTAAAGAAAGGAGAGACAAAGTCCTCTTCTGGTTAGATTTAGTTCTTCTAGTTAAAGACAGGTGAAGCAAAGACCTCTTCTGGTTAGATTTATTTCTTCTAGTTAAAGATAGGAGAAGCAAAGACCTCCTCTGGTTAGATTTAGTTCTTACATTGAAAGACATGCGAAACAAAGACCTCTTCTGATTAGATTTAGTATTTCCAGTTAAAGACAGGCGAGACAAAGAACTCTTCTGGTTAGATTTAGTTCTTCCAGTTAAAGACAGGTGAATCAAAGACCTCTTCTGGTTAGATTTAGTTTTTCCATTTAAAGACAGGCGAAACAAAGACCTCTTCTGGTTAGATTTAGTTCTTCCAGTTAAAGACAGGCGAAGCAATGACCTCTTCTAGTTAGATTTATTTCTTCCAGTTAAAGAATGGCGAAGCAAAGACCTCTTCTGTTTAGATTTATTTCTTCCATTTAAAGACAAGCGAAAAAAAGACCTCTTCTGGTTAGATTTTGTTCTTCCTGTTAAAGACAGGCGAAACAAAGACCTCATCTGGTTAGATTTAGTTCTTCCAATTAAAGACAGGTGAAGCAATGACCTCTTTTGGTTAGATTTATTTCTTACAATTAAAGACAGGCGAAGCAAAGACCTCTTCTGGTTAGATTTATTTCTTCCATTTAAAGACAAGCGAAACAAAGACGTCTTCTTGTTAGATTTAGTTCTTCCAGTTAAAGACATGCGGAGTAAAGACCTCTTCTAGTTAGGTTTAGTTCTTCCAGTTAAAGACAACAGAAACAAAGACCTCTTCTGGTTAGATTTAGTTCTTCCAGTTAAATACATGCGAGACAAAGACCTCTTCTGGTTATATTTAGTTCTTCCAGTTAAAGACAGGCGAAGCAAAGACCTCTTCTGGTTAGATTTAGTTCTTCCAGTTAAAGACAGGAAAGAAAAAGACCTCTTCTGGTTAGATTTAGTTCTTCTAGTTAAAGACAGGCGAATCAAAGACCTCTTCTGGTTAGATTTAGTTCTTCCAGTTAAAGACAGGCGAAACAAATACCTCTTCTGGTTAGATTTAGTTTTTCCAGTTAAAAACAGGCGAAGCAATGACCTCTTCTGGTTAGATTTATTTCTTCCAGTTAAAGACAAGCGAAGCAAAGACCTCTTCTGGTTAGATTTATATCTTCCATTTAAAGACAAGCGTAACGAAGACCTCTTCTGGTTAGATTTAGTTCTTCCAGTTAAAGACATGCGAAGTAAAGACCTCTTCTGGTTAGGTTTAGTTCTTCCAGTTAATGACAGGAGAAACAAATACCTCTTCTGGTTAGATTTAGTTCTTCCAGTTAAAGACAGGTGAAGCAATGACCTCTTCTTGTTAGATTTATTTCTTCCAGTTAAAGACAGGCGAAAAAAAGACCTCTTCTGGTTAGATTTAGTTCTTCCAT
The DNA here is from genome assembly GCA_948472305.1 of Vicia faba. Lineage (NCBI taxonomy): Eukaryota > Viridiplantae > Streptophyta > Magnoliopsida > Fabales > Fabaceae > Vicia > Vicia faba. Next base: position 529,250,846 of record OX451740.1, on the reverse strand, counting down.
TTAAAGACAAGCGAAACAAAGACCTCTTTTGGTTAGATTTAGTTCTTTCAGTTAAAGACAGGTGAAGCAAAGACCTCTTCTGGTTAGATTTAGTTCTTCCAGTTAAAGACAGGCAAGACAAAGATCTCTTCTGGTTTGATTTAGTTCTTCCAGTTCAAGACATGCAAAGTAAAGACCTCTTCTGATTAGATTTAGTTCTTCCAGTTAAAGACAGGAGGATCAAAGACCTCTTCTGGTTAGATTTAGTTCTTCCAGTTAAAGAAAGGAGAGACAAAGTCCTCTTCTGGTTAGATTTAGTTCTTCCAGTTAAAGACAGGCGAAGCAAAGACCTCTTCTGGTTAGATTTATTTCTTCTAGTTAAAGACAGGAGAAGCAAAGACCTCCTCTAGTTAGATTTAGTTCTTACATTGAAAGACAGGCGAAACAAAGACCTCTTCTGATTAGATTTAGTATTTCCAGTTAAAGACAGGCGAGACAAAGACCTCTTCTGGTTAGATTTAGTTCTTCCAGTTAAAGACAGGCAAAGCAAAGACCTCTTTTGGTTAGATTTATTTCTTCTAGTTAAAGACAGGAGAAGCAAAGACCTCCTCTAGTTAGATTTAGTTCTTACATTGAAAGACAGGCGAAACAAAGACCTCTTCTGATTAGATTTAGTATTTCCAGTTAAAGACAGGCGAGACAAAGACCTCTTCTGGTTAGATTTAGTTCTTCCAGTTAAAGACAGGCGAAGGAAAGAGCTCTTCAGGTTAGATTTATTTCTTCCAGTTAAAGACAGGCGAATCAAAGACCTCTTCTATTTATATTTATTTCTTCCAGTTAAAGACAGGAGAAACAAAGATCTCTTCTGGTTAGATTTAGTTTTTCCAGTTAAAGACATGCGAAGCAAATACCTATTCTGGTTAGATTTAGTTCTTCTTGTTAAAGACAGGCGAGACAAAGACCTCTTCTGGTTAGATTTAGTTCTTCCAGTTAAAGAGATGCGAATCAAATACCTCTTCTAGTTAGATTTAGTTCTTCCAGTTAAAGACATGCGAGACAAAGACCTCTTCTAGTTAGTTGTATTTCTTCCAGTTAAAGACATGCGAATGAAATACCTCTTCTCGTTAGATTTAGTTCTTCCAATGAAAGACAGGAGAAACAAAGACCTCTTTTGGTTAGATTTAGTTCTTCCAGTTAAAGACAAGCGAAGCAAAGACCTCTTCTGGTTAGATTTAGTTCTTCCAGTTAAAGACAGGAAAGACAAAGTCCTCTTCTGGTTAGATTTAGTTCTTCCAGTTAAAGACAGGCGAATCAAAGACCTCTTCTGGTTAGATTTAGTTCTTCCAGTTAAAGACAAGAAAGAAAAATACCTCTTTTGGTTAGATTTATTTCTTCCAGTTAAAGACAGGCGAATCAAAGACTTCTTCTGGTTAGATTTAGTTATTCCAGTTAAAGACAGGCGAAGCAATGACCTCTTCTTGTTAGATTTATTTCTTCCAGTTAAAGACAGGCGAAGCAAAGACCTCTTCTGGTTAGATTTATTTCTTCCATTTAAAGACAAGCGAAAAAAAGACCTCTTCTTGTTAGAATTAGTTCTTCCAGTTAAAGACATGCGAAGTAAAGACCTCTTCTGGTTAGGTTTAGTTCTTCCAGTTAAAGACAGGAGAAACAAAGACCACTTCTGGTTAGATTTAGTCCTTCCAGTTAAAGACATGCGAGACAAAGACCTCTTCTGGTTAGATTTAGTTCTTCCACTTAAAGACAGGCGAAGCAAAGACCTCTTCTGGTTAAATTTATGTCTTCCAGTTAAAGACAAGAAAGAAAAAGACCTCTTCTGGTTAGATTTAGTTCTTCCAGTTAAAGACAGGCGAAACAAATCCCTCTTCTGGTTAGATTTAGTTTTTCCAGTTAAAGACAGGCGAAGCAATGATCTCTTCTGGTTAGATTTATTTCTTCCAGTTAAAGACAGGTGAAGCAAAGACCTCTTCTGGTTAGATTTATTTCTTCCATTTAAAGACAAGCGGAACAAAGACCTCTTCTGGTTCGGTTTAGTTCTTCCAGTTAAAGACAGGAGAAACAAAGACCACTTCTGGTTAGATTTAGTCCTTCCAGTTAAAGACATGCGAGACAAAGACCTCTTCTGGTTAGATTTAGTTCTTCCACTTAAAGACAGGCGAAGCAAAGACCTCTTCTGGTTAAATTTATGTCTTCCAGTTAAAGACAGGAAAGAAAAAGACCTCTTCTGGTTAGATTTAGTTCTTCCAGTTAAAGACAGGCGAAACAAATACCTCTTCTGGTTAGATTTAGTTTTTCCAGTTAAAGACAGGCGAAGCAATGATCTGTTCTGGTTAGATTTATTTCTTCCAGTTAAAGACAGGTGAAGCAAAGACCTCTTCTGGTTAGATTTATTTCTTCCATTTAAAGACAAGCGGAACAAAGACCTCTTCTGATTAGATTTAGTTCTTCCAGTTAAAGACATGCGAAGTAAAGACCTCTTCTGGTTCGGTTTAGTTCTTCCAGTTAAAGACGGGAGAAACAAAGACCTCTTTTGGTTAGATTTAGTTCTTCCAGTTAAAGACAGGCAAGACAAAGATCTCTTCTGGTTTGATTTAGTTCTTCCAGTTCAAGACATGCAAAGTAAAGACCTCTTCTGGTTAGATTTAGTTCTTCCACTTAAAGACAGGAGGATCAAAGACCTCTTCTGGTTAGATTTAGTTCTTCCAGTTAAAGAAAGGAGAGACAAAGTCCTCTTCTGGTTAGATTTAGTTCTTCTAGTTAAAGACAGGCGAAGCAAAGACCTCTTCTGGTTAGATTTATTTCTTCTAGTTAAAGATAGGAGAAGCAAAGACCTCCTCTGGTTAGATTTAGTTCTTACATTGAAAGACATGCGAAACAAAGACCTCTTCTGATTAGATTTAGTATTTCCAGTTAAAGAGAGGCGAGACAAAGAACTCTTCTGGTTAGATTTAGTTCTTCCAGTTAAAGACAGGTGAATCAAAGACCTCTTCTGGTTAGATTTAGTTTTTCCATTTAAAGACAGGCGAAACAAAGACCTCTTCTGGTTAGATTTAGTTCTTCCAGTTAAAGACAGGCGAAGCAATGACCTCTTCTAGTTAGATTTATTTCTTCCAGTTAAAGACAGGCGAAGCAAAGACCTCTTCTGTTTAGATTTATTTCTTCCATTTAAAGACAAGCGAAAAAAAGACCTCTTCTGGTTAGATTTTGTTCTTCTAGTTAAAGACAGGCGAAATAAAGACCTCTTCTGGTTAGATTTAGTTCTTCCAATTAAAGACAGGTGAAGCAATGACCTCTTCTGGTTAGATTTATTTCTTCCAATTAAAGACAGGCGAAGCAAAAACCTCTTCTGGTTAGATTTATTTCTTCCATTTAAAGACAAGCGAAACAAAGACGTCTTCTTGTTAGATTTTGTTCTTCCAGTTAAAGACATGCGAAGTAAAGACCTCTTCTAGTTAGGTTTAGTTCTTCCAGTTAAAGACAACAGAAACAAATACCTCTTCTGGTTAGATTTAGTTCTTCCAGTTAAATACATGCGAGACAAAGACCTCTTCTGGTTATATTTAGTTCTTCCAGTTAAAGACAGGCGAAGCAAAGACCTCTTCTGGTTAGATTTAGTTCTTCCAGTTAAAGACAGGAAAGAAAAAGACCTCTTCTGGTTAGATTTAGTTCTTCTAGTTAAAGACAGGCGAATCAAAGACCTCTTCTGGTTAGATTTAGTTCTTCCAGTTAAAGACAGGCGAAACAAATACCTCTTCTGGTTAGATTTAGTTTTTCCAGTTAAAAACAGGCGAAGCAATGACCTCTTCTGGTTAGATTTATTTCTTCCAGTTAAAGACAAGCGAAGCAAAGACCTCTTCTGGTTAGATTTATATCTTCCATTTAAAGACAAGCGGAACAAAGACCTCTTCTGGTTAGATTTAGTTCTTCCAGTTAAAGACATGCGAAGTAAAGACCTCTTCTGGTTAGGTTTAGTTCTTCCAGTTAATGACAGGAGAAACAAATACCTCTTCTGGTTAGATTTAGTTCTTCCAGTTAAAGACAGGTGAAGCAATGACCTCTTCTTGTTAGATTTATTTCTTCCAGTTAAAGACAGGCGAAAAAAAGACCTCTTCTGGTTAGATTTAGTTCTTCCATTTAAAGACAAGCGAAACAAAGACCTCTTCTGGTTAGATTTAGTTCTTTCAGTTAAAGACAGGTGAAGCAAAGACCTCTTCTGGTTAGATTTAGTTCTTCCAGTTAAAGACAGGCAAGACAAAGATCTCTTCTGGTTTGATTTAGTTCTTCCAGTTCAAGACATGCAAAGTAAAGACCTCTTCTGGTTAGATTTAATTCTTCCAGTTAAAGACAGGAGGATCAAAGACCTCTTCTGGTTAGATTTAGTTCTTCCAGTTAAAGAAAGGAGAGACAAAGTCCTCTTCTGGTTAGATTTAGTTCTTCCAGTTAAAGACAGGCGAAGCAAAGACCTCTTCTGGTTAGATTTATTTCTTCTAGTTAAAGACAGGAGAAGCAAAGACCTCCTCTAGTTAGATTTAGTTCTTACATTGAAAGACAGGCGAAACAAAGACCTCTTCTGATTAGATTTAGTATTTCCAGTTAAAGACAGGCGAGACAAAGACCTCTTCTGGTTAGATTTAGTTCTTCCAGTTAAAGACAGGCGAAGCAAAGACCTCTTCTGGTTAGATTTATTTCTTCTAGTTAAAGACAGGAGAAGCAAAGACCTCCTCTAGTTAGATTTAGTTCTTACATTGAAAGACAGGCGAAACAAAGACCTCTTCTGATTAGATTTAGTATTTCCAGTTAAAGACAGGCGAGACAAAGACCTCTTCTGGTTAGATTTAGTTCTTCCAGTTAAAGACAGGCGAAGGAAAGAGCTCTTCAGGTTAGATTTATTTCTTCCAGTTAAAGACAGGCGAATCAAAGACCTCTTCTATTTATATTTATTTCTTCCAGTTAAAGACAGGAGAAACAAAGACCTCTTCTGGTTAGATTTAGTTCTTCCAGTTAAAGACATGCGAAGCAAATACCTATTCTGGTTAGATTTAGTTCTTCTTGTTAAAGACAGGCGAGACAAAGACCTCTTCTGGTTAGATTTAGTTCTTCCAATTAAAGAGATGCGAATCAAATACCTCTTCTAGTTAGATTTAGTTCTTCCAGTTAAAGACATGCCAGACAAAGACCTCTTCTAGTTAGTTGTATTTCTTCCAGTTAAAGACATGCGAATGAAATACCTCTTCTCGTTAGATTTAGTTCTTCCAATGAAAGACAGGAGAAACAAAGACCTCTTTTGGTTAGATTTAGTTCTTCCAGTTAAAGACAAGCGAAGCAAAGACCTCTTCTGGTTAGATTTAATTCTTCCAGTTAAAGACAGGAAAGACAAAGTCCTCTTCTGGTTAGATTTAGTTCTTCCAGTTAAAGACAGGCGAATCAAAGACCTCTTCTGGTTAGATTTAGTTCTTCCAGTTAAAGACAAGAAAGAAAAATACCTCTTTTGGTTAGATTTATTTCTTCCAGTTAAAGACAGGCGAATCAAAGACTTCTTCTGGTTAGATTTAGTTCTTCCAGTTAAAGACAGGCGAAGCAATGACCTCTTCTGGTTAGATTTATTTCTTCCAGTTAAAGACAGGCGAAGCAAAGACCTCTTCTGGTTAGATTTATTCTTCCATTTAAAGACAAGCGAAAAAAAGACCTCTTCTTGTTAGAATTAGTTCTTCCAGTTAAAGACATGCGAAGTAAAGACCTCTTCTGGTTTGGTTTAGTTCTTCCAGTTAAAGACAGGAGAAACAAAGACCACTTCTGGTTAGATTTAGTCCTTCCAGTTAAAGACATGCGAGACAAAGACCTCTTCTGGTTAGATTTAGTTCTTCCACTTAAAGACAGGCGAAGCAAAGACCTCTTCTGGTTAAATTTATGTCTTCCAGTTAAAGACAAGAAAGAAAAAGACCTCTTCTGGTTAGATTTAGTTCTTCCAGTTAAAGACAGGCGAAACAAATCCCTCTTCTGGTTAGATTTAGTTTTTCCAGTTAAAGACAGCCGAAGCAATGATCTCTTCTGGTTAGATTTATTTCTTCCAGTTAAAGACAGGTGAAGCAAAGACCTCTTCTGGTTAGATTTATTTCTTCCATTTAAAGACAAGCGGAACAAAGACCTCTTCTGGTTAGATTTAGTTCTTCCAGTTAAAGACATGCGAAGTAAAGACCTCTTCTGGTTCGGTTTAGTTCTTCCAGTTAAAGACAGGAGAAACAAAGACCACTTCTGGTTAGATTTAGTCCTTCCAGTTAAGGACATGCGAGACAAAGACCTCTTCTGGTTAGATTTAGTTCTTCCACTTAAAGACAGGCGAAGCAAAGACCTCTTCTGGTTAAATTTATGTCTTCCAGTTAAAGACAGGAAAGAAAAAGACCTCTTCTGGTTATATTTAGTTCTTCCAGTTAAAGACATGCGAATTAAAGACCTCTTCTGGTTAGATTTAGTTCTTCCAGTTAAAGACAGGCGAAACAAAGACCTCTTTTGGTTAGTTTAGTTCTTCCAGTTAAAGACAAGCGAAGCAAACACCTCTTCTGGTTAGATTTATTTCTTCCATTTAAAGACAAGCGAAACAAAGGCCTCTTCTGGTTAGATTTAGTTCTTCCAGTTAAAGACATGCGAACTAAAGACCTCTTCTTGTTAGATTTAGTTCTTCCAGTTAAGGACAGGAGAAACAAAGACCTCTTTTGGTTAGATTTAGTTCTTCCAGTTAAAGACAGGCGAAGCAATGACCTCTTCTGGTTAGATTTATTTCTTCCAGTTAAAGACAGGCGAAAAAAAGACCTCTTCTGGTTAGATTTAGTTCTTCCATTTAAAGACAAGCGAAACAAAGACCTCTTATGGTTAGATTTAGTTCTTTCAGTTAAAGACAGGCGAAGCAAAGACCTCTTCTTGTTAGATTTAGTTCTTCCAGTTAAAGACAGGCAAGACAAAGATCTCTTCTGGTTTGATTTAGTTCTTCCAGTTCAAGACATGCGAAGTAAAGACCTCTTCTGGTTAGATTTAGTTCTTCCACTTAAAGACAGGAGGATCAAAGACCTCTTCTGGTTAGATTTAGTTCTTCCAGTTAAAGAAAGGAGAGACAAAGTCCTCTTCTGGTTATATTTAGTTCTTCCAGTTATAGACAGGCGAAGCAAAGACCTCCTCTGGTTAGATTTAGTTCTTACATTGAAAGACAGGCGAAGCAAAGACCTCTTCTGATTAGATTTAGTATTTCCAGTTAAAGACAGGCGAGACAAAGACCTCTTCTGGTTAGATTTAGTTCTTCCAGTTAAAGACAGGAGAAGCAAAGACCTCTTCAGGTTAGATTTATTTCTTCCAGTTAAAGACAGGCGAATCAAAGACCTCTTCTGTTTAGATTTATTTCTTCCAATTAAAGACGGGAGAAACAAAGACCTCTTCTGGTAAGATTTAGTTCTTCCAGTTAAAGACAGGCGAAGCAAATACCTATTCTGGTTAGATTTAGTTCTTCTAGTTAAAGACAGGCGAGACAAATACCTCTTCTGGTTAGATTTAGTTCTTCCAGTTAAAGACATGCGAATCAAATACCTCTTCTAGTTAGATTTAGTTCTTCCAGTTAAAGACATGCAAGACAACGACCTCTTCTAGTTAGATGTATTTCTTCCAGTTAAAGACATGCGAATGAAATACCTCTTCTGGTTAGATTTAGTTCTTCCAATGAAAGACAGGAGAAACAAAGACCTCTTCTGGTTAGATTTAGTTCTTCCAGTTAAAGAAAGGCGAAGCAAATACCTCTTCTGGTTAGATTTAGTTCTTCCAGTTAAAGACAGGAAAGACAAAGTCCTCTTCTGGATAGATTTAGATGTTCCAGTTAAAGACAGGCGAATCAAAGACCTCTTCTGGTTAGATTTAGTTCTTCCAGTTAAAGACAGGAAAGAAAAAGACCTCTTTTGGTTAGATTTATTTCTTCCAGTTAAAGACAGGCGAATCAAAGACCTCTTCTGGTTAGATTTAGTTCTTCCAGTTAAAGACAGGCGAAGCAATGACCTCTTCTGGTTAGATTTATTTCTTCCAGTTAAAGACAGGCGAAGCAATTCCCTCTTCTGGTTAGATTTATTTCTTCCAGTTAAAGACAAGCGAAACAAAGACCTCTTCTGGTTAGATTTAGTTCTTCCAGTTAAAGACATGCGAGACAAAGACCTCTTCTGGTTAGATTTATTTCTTCCAGTTAAAGACAAGCGAAGCAAAGACCTCTTCTGGTTAGATTTAGTTCTTCCAGTTAAAGACAGGAAAGAAAAACACCTCTTCTGGTTAGATTTAGTTCTTCCAGTTAAAGACAGGCGAAACAAATACCTCTTCTGGTTAGATTTAGTTTTTCCAGTGAAAGACAGGCGAAGCAATGACCTCTTCTGGTTAGATTTATTTCTTCCAGTTAAAGACAGGCGAAGTAAAGACCTCTTCTGGTTAGGTTTAGTTCTTCCAGTTAAAGACAGGAGAAACAAAGACCTCTTCTAGTTTGATTTATTTCTTCCAGTTAAAGATAGGCGAAGCAATGACCTCTTCTGGTTAGATTTATATCTTCCAGTTAAAGACAGGCGAAGAAAAGACCTCTCCTGGTTAGATTTAGTTCTTCCATTTAAAGACAAGCGAAACAAATACCTCTTCTGGTTAGATTTAGTTCTTTCAGTTAAAGACAGGCGAAGCAAAGACCTCTTATGGTTAGATTTAGTTCTTCCAGTTAAAGACAGGCAAGACAAAGATCTCTTCTGGTTAGATTTAGTTCTTCCAGTTAAAGGCATGCGAAGGAAAGACCTCTTCTGGTTAGATTTAGTTCTTCCACTTAAAGACAGGAGGATCAAAGACCTCTTCTAGTTAGATTTAGTTCTTCCAGTTAAAGAAAGGCGAGACAAAGTCCTCTTCTGGTTAGATTTAGTTTTTCCACTTAAAGACATGCGAAACAATGACCTCTTCTAGTTAGATTAAGTTCTTCCAGTTAAAGACAGGCGAAGCAAAGACCCCTTCTGGTTAGATTTATTTCTTTTAGTTAAACACAGGCGAAGCAAAGACCTCCTCTGGTTAGATTTAGATCTTACTTTGAAAGACAAGCTTAGCAAAGACCTTTTCTGGTTAGATTTAGTATTTCCAGTTAAAGACAGACGAGACAAAGACCTCTTCTGGTTAGATTTAGTTCTTCCAGTTAAAGACAGGCGAAGCAAAGACCTCTTCAGGTTAGATTTATTTCTTCCAGTTAAAGACAGGCGAATCAAAGACCTCTTCTGGTTATATTTATTTCTTCCAGTTAAAGACAGGAGAAACAAAGACCTCTTCTGGTTAGATTTAGTTCTTCCAGTTAAAGACAGGCGAAGAAAATACGTATTCTAGTTAGATTTAGTTCTTCTAGTTAAAGACAGGCGAGACAAAGACCTCTTCTGGTTAGATTTAGTTCTTCCTGTTAAAGACAGGCGAATCAAATACCTCTTCTAGTTAGATTTAGTTCTTCCAGTTGAATACATGTGATTTAAAGACCTCTTCTAGTTAGATGTATTTCTTCCATTTAGAGACATGCGAATGAAACACCTCTTCTGGTTATATTTAGTTCTTCCAGTTAAAGACAGGTGAAACAAAAACCTCTTCTGGTTAGATTTAGTTATTTCACTTAAAGACAAGCGAAAAAAAAGACCTCTTCTGGTTAGATTTAGTTATTCCACTTAAAGAAAGGCGAGACAAAGACCTCTACTGGTTAGATTTAGTTCTTCCAGTTAAAGACATGCGTAACAATAACCTTTTCTACTTAGATTTAGATCTTCCAGTTAAAGACAGGCGAAGCAAATACCTCTTCTGGTTAGATTTAGTTCTTCCAGTTAAAGACAAGCGAAGCAAAGACCTCTTTAGGTTAGATTTATTTCTTCCAGTTAAAGACAGGCGGATCAAAGACCTCTTCTGTTTATATTTATTTCTTCCAGTAAAAGACAAGAGAAACAAAGACTTCTTTTGGTTAGATTTAGTTCTTCAAGTTAAAGACAGGTGAAGCAAATACCTATTCTGGTTAGATTTAGTTCTTCTAGTTAAAGACAGTCGAGAGAAAGACCTCTTCTGGTTAGATTTAGTTCTTCCAGTTAAAGACACGCGAATCAAATACCTCTTCTAGTTAGATTTAGTTCTTCCAGTTAAAGACATGCGAGACAAAGACCTCTTCTAGTTAGATGTATTTCTTCCAGTTAAAGATATGCGAATGAAATACCTCTTCTGGTTATATTTAGTTTTTCCAGTTAAAGACAGGTGAAACAAAAACCTCTTCTGATTAGATTTAGTTATTTCAGCTAAAGACAAGCGAGACAAAGACCTCTTCTGGTTAGATTTAGTTCTTCCACTTAAAGAAAAGCGAGACAAAGACCTCTTCTGGTTAGATTTAGTTCTTCCAGTTAAAGACATGCGAAACAATGACCTCTTCTACTTAGATTTAGATCTTCCAGTTAACGACAGGCGAATAAAATACCTCTTCTGGTTAGATTTAGTTCTTCTAGTTAAAGACTGTCGAAGCAAAGACCTCCTCTGGTTAGATTTAGTTCTTACATTGAAAGACAGGCAAATCAAAGACCTCTTCTGGTTTGTTTTAGTTTTTCCAGTTAAAGACAGGCGAAACAAAGACCTCTTCTAGTTAGATTTAGTTCTTCCAGTTAAAGACAGGCGAAGCAATGACCTCTTCTGGTTATATTTAGTTCTTCCAGTTAAAGACATGCGAATTAAAGACCTCTTCTGGTTAGATTTAGTTCTTCCAGTTAAAGACAGGCGAAACAAAGACCTCTTTTGGTTAGTTTAGTTCTTCCAGTTAAAGACAAGCGAAGCAAAGACCTCTTCTGGTTAGATTTATTTCTTCCATTTAAAGATAAGCGAAACAAAGGCCTCTTCTGGTTAGATTTAGTTCTTCTAGTTAAAGACATGCGAACTAAAGACCTCTTCTTGTTAGATTTAGTTCTTCCAGTTAAAGACATGCGAAGACAAATACCTATTCTGGTTAGATTTAGTTCTTCTAGTTAAATACAGGCGAGACAAAGACCTCTTCTGGTTAGATTTAGTTCTTCAAGTTAAAGACACGCAAATCAAATACCTCTTCTAGTTAGATTTGGTTCTTCCAGTTAAATACATGCGAGACAAAGACCTCTTCTAGTTTGATGTATTTCTTCCAGTTAAAGATATGCGAATGAAATACCTCTTCTGGTTATATTTAGTTCTTCCAGTTAAAGACAGGTGAAACAAAAACCTCTTCTGATTATATTTAGTTATTTCAGCTAAAGACAAACGAGACAAAGACCTCTTCTGGTTAGGTTTAGTTCTTCCACTTAAAGAAAGGCGAGACAAAGACCTCTTCTGGTTAGATTTAGTTCTTCCAGTTAAAGACATGTGAAACAATGACCTCTTCTACTTAGATTTAGATCTTCCAGTTAACGACAGGCGAAGAAAATACCTCTTCTGGTTAGATTTAGTTCTTCTAGTTAAAGTCTGTCGAAGCAAAGACCTCCTCTGGTTAGATTTAGTTCTTACATTGAAAGACAGGCAAATCAAAGACCTCTTCTGGTTTGTTTTAGTTTTTCCAGTTAAAGACAGGCGAAACAAAGACCTCTTCTAGTTAGATTTAGTTCTTCCAGTTAAAGACAGGCGAAGCAATGACCTCTTCTGGTTATATTTAGTTCTTCCAGTTAAAGACATGCGAATTAAAGACCTCTTCTGGTTAGATTTAGTTCTTCCAGTTAAAGACAGGCGAAACAAAGACCTCTTTTGGTTAGTTTAGTTCTTCCAGTTAAAGACAAGCGAAGCAAACACCTCTTCTGGTTAGATTTATTTCTTCCATTTAAAGACAAGCGAAACAAAGGCCTCTTCTGGTTAGATTTAGTTCTTCCAGTTAAAGACATGCGAACTAAAGACCTCTTCTTGTTAGATTTAGTTCTTCCAGTTAAGGACAGGAGAAACAAAGACCTCTTTTGGTTAGATTTAGTTCTTCCAGTTAAAGACAGGCGAAGCAATGACCTCTTCTGGTTAGATTTATTTCTTCTAGTTAAAGAAAGGTGAAGCAAAGACCTCTTCTGGTTAGATTTAGTTCTTCCATTTAAAGACAAGAGAAACAAAGACCTCTTCTAGTTAGATTTAGTTCTTTCAGTTAAAGACAGGCGAAGCAAAGACCTCCTCTGGTTAGATTTAGTTCTTACATTGAAAGACAGGCGAAGCAAAGACCTCTTCTGGTTAGATTTAGTATTTCTAGTTAAAGACAGGCGAGACAAAGGCCTCTTCTGGTCAGATTTAGTTCTTCCAGTTAAAGACAAGCGAAGCAAAGACCTCTTCTGGTTAGATTTATTTCTTCCATTTAAAGATAAGCGAAACAAAGGCCTCTTCTGGTTAGATTTAGTTCTTCTAGTTAAAGACATGCGAACTAAAGACCTCTTCTTGTTAGATTTAGTTCTTCCAGTTAAAGACATGCGAAGACAAATACCTATTCTGGTTAGATTTAGTTCTTCTAGTTAAATACAGGCGAGACAAAGACCTCTTCTGGTTAGATTTAGTTCTTCAAGTTAAAGACACGCAAATCAAATACCTCTTCTAGTTAGATTTGGTTCTTCCAGTTAAATACATGCGAGACAAAGACCTCTTCTAGTTTGATGTATTTCTTCCAGTTAAAGATATGCGAATGAAATACCTCTTCTGGTTATATTTAGTTCTTCCAGTTAAAGACAGGTGAAACAAAAACCTCTTCTGATTATATTTAGTTATTTCAGCTAAAGACAAACGAGACAAAGACCTCTTCTGGTTAGGTTTAGTTCTTCCACTTAAAGAAAGGCGAGACAAAGACCTCTTCTGGTTAGATTTAGTTCTTCCAGTTAAAGACATGTGAAACAATGACCTCTTCTACTTAGATTTAGATCTTCCAGTTAACGACAGGCGAAGAAAATACCTCTTCTGGTTAGATTTAGTTCTTCTAGTTAAAGTCTGTCGAAGCAAAGACCTCCTCTGGTTAGATTTAGTTCTTACATTGAAAGACAGGCAAATCAAAGACCTCTTCTGGTTTGTTTTAGTTTTTCCAGTTAAAGACAGGCGAAACAAAGACCTCTTCTAGTTAGATTTAGTTCTTCCAGTTAAAGACAGGCGAAGCAATGACCTCTTCTGGTTATATTTAGTTCTTCCAGTTAAAGACATGCGAATTAAAGACCTCTTCTGGTTAGATTTAGTTCTTCCAGTTAAAGACAGGCGAAACAAAGACCTCTTTTGGTTAGTTTAGTTCTTCCAGTTAAAGACAAGCGAAGCAAACACCTCTTCTGGTTAGATTTATTTCTTCCATTTAAAGACAAGCGAAACAAAGGCCTCTTCTGGTTAGATTTAGTTCTTCCAGTTAAAGACATGCGAACTAAAGACCTCTTCTTGTTAGATTTAGTTCTTCCAGTTAAGGACAGGAGAAACAAAGACCTCTTTTGGTTAGATTTAGTTCTTCCAGTTAAAGACAGGCGAAGCAATGACCTCTTCTGGTTAGATTTATTTCTTCTAGTTAAAGAAAGGTGAAGCAAAGACCTCTTCTGGTTAGATTTAGTTCTTCCATTTAAAGACAAGAGAAACAAAGACCTCTTCTAGTTAGATTTAGTTCTTTCAGTTAAAGACAGGCGAAGCAAAGACCTCCTCTGGTTAGATTTAGTTCTTACATTGAAAGACAGGCGAAGCAAAGACCTCTTCTGGTTAGATTTAGTATTTCTAGTTAAAGACAGGCGAGACAAAGGCCTCTTCTGGTCAGATTTAGTTCTTCCAGTTAAAGACAGGCGAATCAAAGACTTCTTCTGGTTTGATTTAGTTTTTCCAGTTAAAGACAAGCGAAACAAAGACCTCTTCTAGTTAGATTTAGTTCTTCCAGTTAAAGACAGGCGAAAAAAGACCTCTTCTGGTTAGATTTAGTTCTTCCAGTTAAAGACAGGAAAGACAAAGACCTCTTCTGGTTAGATTTAGTTCTTCCAGTTAAAGACAGGCGAATCAAAGACCTCTTCTGGCAGTTAAAGACAGGCGAAACAAAGACCTCTTCTGGTTATATTTAGTTCTTCCAGTTAAAGAAAGGCGAAGCAATGACCTCTTCTGGTTAGATTTATTTCTTCCAGTTAAAGTCAAGCGAAGCAAAGACCTCTTCTAGTTAGATTTATTTCTTCCATTTAAAGACAAGCGAAACAAAGACCTCTTCTGGTTATATTTAGTTCTTCCAGTTAAAGACATGCGAAGTAAAGACGTCTTCTGGTTAGGTTTAGTTCTTCCAGTTAAACACAGGAGAAACAAAGACTTCTTCTGGTTAGATTTAGTTCTTCCAGTTAAAGACATGCGAGACAAAGACCTCTTCTGGTTAGATTTAGTTCTTCCAGTTAAAGACAGGCGAAGCAAAGACCTCTTCTGGTTAGATTTAGTTCTTCCAATTAAAGACAGGCGAATCAAAGACCTCTTCTAGTTAGATTTAGTTCTTCTAGTTAAAGACAGGCGAAACAAAGACCTCTTCTGGTTAGATTTAGTTCTTCCAGTTAAAGACAGGCGAAGCAATGACCTCTTCTGGTTAGATTTATTTCTTCCAGTTAAAGACAGAAGAAGCAAAGACCTCTTCTGGTTAGATTTATTTCTTCCATTTAAAGACAAGCGAAACAAAGACCTCTTCTGGTTAGATTTAGTTCTTCCAGTTAAAGACATGCGAAGTAAAGACCTCTTCTGGTTAGGTTTAGTTCTTCCAGTTAAAGACAGGAGAAGCAATGACCTCTTCTGGTTAGATTTATTTCTTCCAGTTAAAGACAGGCGAAGCAAAGACTTCTTCTGGTTAGATTTAGTTCTTCCATTTAAAGACAAGCGAAACAAAGACCTGTTTTGGTTAGATTTAGTTCTTTCAGATAAAGACAGGCGAAGCAAACACCTCTTCTGGTTAGATTTAGTTCTTCCAGTTAAAGACAGGCAAGACAAAGATCTCTTCTGGTTAGATTTTGTTTTTTAATTTAAAGACATGCGAATTAAAGACTTCTTCTGGTTTGATTTAGTTCTTCCACTTAAAGACAGGAGGATCAAAGACCTCTTCTGGTTAGATATAGTTCTTCCAGTTAAAGAAAGGCGAGATAAAGTACTCTTCTGGTTAGATTTAGTTCTTCCAGTTAAAGACAGGCGAAACAAAGACCTCTTCTGGTTAGATTTAGTTCTTCCAGTTAAAGACAGGCGAAGCAATGACCTCTTCTGGTTAGATTTATTTCCTCCAGTTAAAGACATGTGAAGTAAAGACGTCTTCTGGTTAGAATTATTTCTTCCATTTAAAGACAGGCGAAACAAAGACCTCTTCTGGTTAGATTTAGTTCTTCCAGTTAAAGACATGCGAAGTAAATACCTCTTCTGGTTAGGTTTAGTTCTTCCAGTTAAAGACAGGAGAAACAAAGACCTCTTCTGGTTAGATTTAGTTCTTCCAATTAATAACATGCGAGACAAAGACCTCTTCTGGTTAGATTTAGTTCTTCCAGTTAAAGGCAGGCGAAGCAAAGACCTCTTCTGGTTAGATTTAGTTCTTCCAGTTAAAGGCAGGCGAAGCAAATACCTCTTCTGGTTAGATTTTGTTCTTCCAGTTAAAGACAGGAAAGAAAAAGACCTCTTCTTGTTAGATTTAGTTATTCCAGTTAAAGACAGGCGAATCAAAGACCTCTTCTAGTTAGATTTAGTTCTTCCAGTTAAAGACAGGCGAAACAAAGACCTCTTCTGGGTAGATTTAGTTCTTCCAGTTAAAGACAGGCGAAGCAATAACCTCTTCTGGTTAGATTTATTTCTTCCAGTTAAAGACAGGCGAAGCAAAGACCTCTTCTGGTTAGATTTATTTCTTCCATTTAAAGACAAGCGAAACAAAGACCTCTTATGGTTAGATTTAGTTCTTCCAGTTAAAGACATGCGAAGTAAAGACCTCTTCTGGTTAGGTTTAGTTCTTCTAGTTAAAGACTGGCGAAGCAAAGACCTCCTCTGGTTAGATTTAGTTCTTACATTGAAAGACAGGCGAATCAAAGATCTCTTCTGGTTTGATTTAGTTTTTCCAGTTAAAGACAGGAGAAACAAAGACCTCTTCTAGTTAGATTAAGTTCTTCCATTTAAAGACAGGCGAAGCAATGACCTCTTCTTGTTAGATTTTGTTCTTCCAGGTAAAGACATGCGAATTAAAGACCTCTTCTGGTTAGATTTAGTTCTTCCAGTTAAAGACAGGCGAAAGAAAGACCTCTTCTGGTTAGATTTAGTTCTTCCAGTTAAAGACAGGCGAAGCAAAGACCTCTTCTGGTTAGATTTAGTTCTTCCAGTTAAAGACAGGCAAGAGAAAGACCTCTTCTGGTTAGATTTAGTTCTTTCACTTAAAGACAGGCGAGACAAAGACCTCTTCTGGTTAGGTTTAGTTCTTCCACTTAAATACAGGAGGATCAAAGACCTCTTCTGGTTAGATTTAGTTCTTCCAGTTAAAGAAAGGCTTGACAAAGTCCTCTTCTAGTTAGATTTAGTTCTTCCAGTTAAAGACATGCGAAACAATGACCTCTTCTAGTTAGATTTAGTTCTTACATTGAAAGACAGGCGAAGCAAAGACCTCTTCTGGTTAGATTTAGTATTTCTAGTTAAAGACAGGCGAGACAAAGACCTCTTCTGGTCAGATTTAGTTCTTCCAGTTAAAGACAGTGGAATCAAAGACTTCTTCTAGTTTGATTTAGTTTTTCAAGTTAAAGACATGCAAAACAAAGACCTCTTCTAGTTAGATTTAGATCTTCCAGTTAAAGACAGGCGAAACAAAGAGCTCTTCTGGTTAGATTTAGTTCTTCCAGATAAAGACAGGAAAGACAAAGACCTCTTCTGGTTAGATTTAGTTCTTCAAGTTAAAGACAGGTGAATCAAAGACCTCTTCTGGTTAGATTTAGTTCTTCCAGTTAAATACAGGAGAAACAAAGGCCTCTTCTGGTTAGATTTAATTCTAATAGTTAAAGACAGGCGAAGTAATGACCTCTTCTGGTTAGATTTATTTCTTCCAGTTAAAGACAGGCGACGCAAAGACCTCTTCTGGTTAGAATTATTTCTTCCATTTAAAGACAAGCGAAACAAAGACCTCTTCTGGTTAGATTTAGTTCTTCCAGTTAAAGACATGCGAAGTAAAGACCTCTTCTGGTTAGGTTTAGTTCTTCCAGTTAAAGACAAGCGAAGCAATGACCTCTTCTAGTTAGATTTATTTCTTCCAGTTAAAGACAGGCGAAGCAAAGACCTCTTCTGGTTAGATTTAGTTCTTCCATTTAAAGACAAGCGAAACAAAGACCTCTTCTGGTTAGATTTATTTCTTTCAGTTAAAGACAGGCGAAGCAAAGACCTCTTCTGGTTAGATTTAGTTCTTCCAGTTAAAGACAGGCGAAGCAATGACCTCTTCTGGTTAGATTTATTTCTTCCAGTTAAAGACAGGCAAGACAAAGATCTCTTCTGGTTAGATTTAGTTCTTCTAGTTAAAGACCTGTGAAGTAAAGACCTCTTCTGGTTAGGTTTAGTTCTTCCACTTAGAGACAGGAGGCTCAAAGACCTCTTCTGGTTAGATTTAGTTCTTCCAGTTAAAGAAAGATGAGACAAAGTCCTCTTCTGGTTAGATTTAGTTCTTCCAATTAAAGACAGGAGAAGCAAAGACCTCTTCTGTTTAGATTTAGTTCTTCCAATTAAAGACAGGCGAATCAAATACCTCTTCTAAATAGATTTAGTTCTTCCAGTTAAAGACAGGCGAAACAAAGACCTCTTCTGGTTAGATTTAGTTCTTCCAGTTAAAGACAGGCGAAGCAATGACCTCTTCTGGTTAGATTTATTTCTTCCATTTAAAGACAGGCGAAGGAAAGACCTCTTCTGGTTAGATTTATTTCTTCCATTTCAAGACAAGAGAAACAAAGACCTCTTCTTGTTAGATTTAGTTCTTCCAGTTAAAGACATGCGAAGTAAAGACCTCTTCTGGTTAGGTTTAGTTCTTCCAGTTAAAGACAGGCGAAACAAAGACCTCTTCTGGTTAGATTTAGTTCTTCCAGTTAAAGACAAGCGAAGCAATAACCTCTTCTGGTTAGATTTATTTCTTCCAGTGAAAGACAGGCGAAGCAAAGACCTCTTCTGGTTAGATTTAGTTCTTCCATTTAAAGACAAGCGAAACAAAGACCTCTTCTGGTTAGATTTAGTTCTTTCAGTTAAAGACAGGCGAAGCAAAGACCTCTTCTTGTTAGATTTAAATCTTCCCGTTAAAGACAGGCAAGACAAAGATCTCTTCTGGTTAGATTTAGTTCTTCTAGATAAAGACATGCGAAGTAAAGACCTCTTCTGGTTAGGTTTAGTTCTTCCACTTAAAGAGAGGCGAATCAAAGACCTCTTCTGGTTAGATTTAGTTCTTCCAGTTAAAGACAGGCGAAACAAATACCTCTTCTGGTTAGATTTAGTTCTTCCAGTTAAAGACATGCGAAATAATGACCTCTTCTAGTTAGATTTAGTTCTTCCAGTTAAAGACAGACAAAGCAAAGACCTCTTCTGGTTAGATTTAGTTCTTCCAGTTAAATACATGCGAGACAATGACCTCTTCTGGTTAGATTTAGTTCTTCCAGTTAAAGACATGCAATGTAAAGACCTCTTCTGGTTAGGTTTAGATATTTCAGTTAAAGACAAGCGAAACAAAGACCTCTTCTGGTTAGATTTACTTCTTCCAATTAAAGACAGGCGAAGAAATGACCTCTTCTGGTTAGATTTATTTCTTCCAGTTAAAGACATGCGAAGCAAAGACCTCTTCTGGTTAGATTTAGTATTTCTAGTTAAAGACAGGCGAGACAAATACCTCTTCTGGTTAGATTTAGTTCTTCCAGTTAAAGACAGGCGAATCAAAGACCTCTTCTGGGTTGATTGAGTTTTTCCACTTAAAGACAGGCGAAACAAATACCTCTTCTAGTTAGATTTAGTTCTTCCAGTTAAAGACAGGCGAAGCAAAGACCTCTTCTGGTTAGATATAGTTCTTCCAGTTAAAGACATGCGAATTAAATACCTCTCTGGTTAGATTTAGTTCTTCCAGTTAAAGACATGCGAATTAAATACCTCTCAGGTTATATTTAGTTCTTCCAGTTAAAGACAAGCAAGACAAAGACCTCTTCTGGTTAGATTTAGTTCTTCCAGTTAAAGACAGGCGAATCAAAGACCTCTTCTGGTTAGATTTAGTTTTTCCAGGTAAAGACAGGCGAAACAAAGACCTCTTATGGTTAGATTTAGTTCTTCCAGTTAAAGACAAGCGGAGCAATGACCTCTTCTGGTTAGATTTATTTCTTCCAATTAAAGACAACCGAAACAAAGACCTCTTCTGGTTAGATTTAGTTCTTCCAGTTAAAGACATGCGAAGTAAAGACCTCTTCTGGTTAGGTTTAGTTCTTCCAGTTAAAGACAGGCGAAACAAAGACCTCTTCTGGTTAGATTTAGTTCTTCCAGTTAAAGACAGGCGAAGCAATGACCTCTTCTGGTTAGATTTATTTCTTCCAGTTAAAGACAGGCAAGACAAAGATCTCTTCTGGTTAGATTTAGTTCTTCCAATTAAAGACATGCGAAGTAAAGACCTCTTCTGGTTAGGTTTAGTTCTTCCACTTAAAGACAGGAGGATCAAAGACCTCTTCTGGTTAGATTTAGTTCTTCCAGTTAAAGAAAGGCGAGACAAAGTCCTCTTCTGGTTAGATTTAGTTCTTCCAGTTAAAGACATGTGAAACAATGACCTCTTCTAGTTAGATTTAGTTCTTCCAGTTAAAGACAGGAGAAGCAAAGACCTCTTCTGGTTAGATTTAGTTCTTCTAGTTAAAGACAGGCGAAGGAAAGACCTCCTCTGGTTAGATTTAGTTCTTACATTGAAAGACAGGCGAAGCAAAGACCTCTTCTGGTTAGATTTAGTATTTCTAGTTAAAGACAGGCGAGACAAAGACCTCTTCTAGTTTGATTTAGTTTTTCTAGTTAAAGACAGGCGAAACAAACACCTCTTCTAGTTAGATTTAGTTCTTCTTGTTAAAGACAGGTAAAGCAAAGACTTCTTCTGGTTAGATTTAGTTCTTCCAGGTAAAGACATGTGAATTAAAGACCTCTCTGGCTAGATTTAGCTCTTCCGGTTAAAGACTGGCGAAACAAAGACCTCTTCTGGTTAGATATAGTTCTTCCAGTTAAAGACAGACGAAGCAAAGACCTCTTCTGGTTAGATTTAGTTCTTCTAGTTAAAGACATGCGAAGAAAAGACCTTCTCTGGTTAGATTTAGTTCTTACATTGAAAGGCAGGCGAAGAAAAGACCTCTTCTGGTTAGATTTAGTATTTCTAGTTAAAGACAGGCGAGACAAATACCTCTTCTGGTTAGATTTAGTTCTTCCAGTTAAAGACAGGCGAATCAAAGACCTCTTCTGGGTTGATTTAGTTTTTCCAGTTAAAGACAGGCGAAACAAAGACCTCTTCTAGTTAGATTTAGTTCTTCCAGTTAAAGACAGGCGTAGTAAAGACCTCTTCTGGTTAGATTTAGTTCTTCCAGTTAAAGACATGCGAATTAAATACCTCTCCGGTTAGATTTAGTTCTTCCAGTTAAAGACATGCGAATTAAATACCTCTTTGGTTAGATTTAGTTCTTCCAGTTAAAGACAGGCAAGACAAAGACCTCTTCTGGTTAGATTTAGTTCTTCCAGTTAAAGACAGGCGAATCAAAGACCTCTTCTGGTTAGATTTAGTTTTTCCAGGTAAAGAAAGGCGAAACAAAGACCTCTTATGGTTAGATTTAGTTCTTCCAGTTAAAGACATGCGGAGCAATGACCTCTTCTGGTTAGATTTATTTCTTCCAGTTAAAGACAGGAGAAACAAAGACCTCTTCTGGTTAGATTTATTTCTTCCAATTAAAGACAAGCGAAACAAAGACCTCTTCTGATTAGATTTAGTTCTTCCAGTTAAAGACATGCGAAGTAAAGACCTCTTCTGGTTAGGTTTAGTTCTTCCAGTTAAAGACAGGCGAAACAAAGACCGCTTCTGGTTAAATTTAGTTCTTCCATTTAAAGACAGGCGAAGCAATGACCTCTTCTGGTTAGATTTATTTCTTCCAGTTAAAGACAGGCAAGACAAAGATCTTTTCTGGTTAGATTTAGTTCTTCTAGTTAAAGACATGCGAAGTAAAGACCTCTTCTGGTTAGGTTTAGTTTTTCCACTTAAAGACAGGAGGATCAAAGACCTCTTCTGGTTAGATTTAGTTCTTCCAGTTAAAGAAAGGCGAGACAAAGTCCTCTTCTGGTTAGATTTAGTTCTTCCAGTTAAAGACATGCGAAACAATGACCTCTTCTAGTTAGATTTAGTTCTTCCAGTTAAAGACAGGAGAAGCAAAGACCTCTTCTGGTTAGATTTAGTTCTTCTAGTTAAAGACAGGCGAAGGAAAGACCTCCTCTGGTTAGATTTAGTTCTTACATTGAAAGACAGGAAAAGCAAATACCTCTTCTGGTTAGATTTAGTATTTCTAGTTAAAGACAGGCGAGACAAAGACCTCTTCTGGTTTGATTTAGTTTTTCCAGTTAAAGACAGGCGAAACAAAGACCTCTTCTGGTTAGATTTAGTTCTTCCAGTTAAAGACAGACGAAGCAAAGACCTCTTCTGGTTAGATTTAGTTCTTCTAGTTAAAGACATGCAAAGAAAAGACCTTCTCTGGTTAGATTTAGTTCTTACATTGAAAGGCAGGCGAAGCAAAGACCTCTTCTGGTTAGATTTAGTATTTCTAGTTAAAGACAGGCGAGAAAAATACCTCTTCTGGTTAGATTTAGTTCTTCCAGTTAAAGACAGGCGAATCAAAGACCTCTTATGGGTTGATTTAGTTTTTCCAGTTAAAGACAGGCGAAACAAAGACCTCTTCTAGTTAGATTTAGTTCTTCCAGTTAAAGATAGGCGTAGCAAAGACCTCTTCTGGTTAGATTTAGTTCTTCCAGTTAAAGACATGCGAATTAAATACCTCTCTGGTTAGATTTAGTTCTTCCAGTTAAAGACATGCGAATTAAATACCTCTCTGGTTAGATTTAGTTCTTCCAGTTAAAGACAGGCAAGACAAAGACCTCTTGTGGTTAGATTTAGTTCTTCCAGTTAAAGACAGGCGAATCAAAGACCTCTTCTGGTTAGATTTAGTTTTTCCAGGTAAAGAAAGGCGAAACAAAGACCTCTTATGGTTAGATTTAGATCTTCCAGTTAAAGACATGCGGAGCAATGACCTCTTCTGCTTAGATTTATTTCTTCCAGTTAAAGACAGGAGAAACAAAGACATCTTCTGGTTAGATTTATTTCTTCCAATTAAAGACAAGCGAAACAAAGACCTCTTCTGATTAGATTTAGTTCTTCCAGTTAAAGACATGCGAAGTAAAGACCTCTTCTGGTTAGGTTTAGTTCTTCCAATTAAAGACAGACGAAACAAAGACCTCTTCTGGTTAGATTTAGTTTTTCCAGTTAAAGACATGCGAAGTAAAGACCTCTTCTGGTTAGGTTTAGTTCTTCCACTTAAAGACAGGAGGATCAAAGACCTCTTCTGGTTAGATTTAGTTCTTCCAGTTAAAGACATGCGAAACAATGACCTCTTCTATTTAGATTTAGTTCTTCCAGTTAAAAACAGGAGAAGAAAAGACCTCTTCAGGTTAGATTTAGTTCTTCTAGTTAAAGACAGGCGAAGGAAAGACCTCCTCTGGTTAGATTTAGTTCTTACATTGAAAGACAGGAAAAGCAAAGACCTCTTCTGGTTAGATTTAGTATTTCTAGTTAAAGACAGGCCAGACAAAGACCTCTTCTGGTTTGATTTAGTTTTTCCAGTTAAAGACAGGCGAAACAAACACCTCTTCTAGTTAGATTTAGTTCTTCTAGTTAAAGACAGGCAAAACAAAGACTTCTTCTGGTTAGATTTAGTTCTTCTAGTTAAATACATGTGAATTAAAGACCTCTCTGGCTAGATTTAGGTCTTCCAGTTAAAGACAGGCGAAACAAAGACCTCTTTTGGTTAGATTTAGTTCTTCCAGTTAAAGACAGGCGAAGAAAAGAGCTCTTCTGGTTAGATTTAGTTCTTCCAGTTAAAGACAGGCAAGACAAAGACCTCTTCTGGTTAGATTTAGTTCTTCCAGTTAAAGACAGGCGAAGCGAAGGCCTCTTCTGGTTAGATTTAGTTCTTCCAGTTAAAGGCAGGTAAGACAAAGACCTCTTCTGGTTAGATTTAGTTCTTCCAGTTAAAGACAGGCGAATCAAAGACCTCTTTTGGTTAGATTTAGTTCTTCCAGTTAAAGATAGGCGAAGCAATGACCTCTTCTGGTTAGATTTATTTCTTCCAATGAAAGACATGCGAAGCAAAGATCTCTTCTGGTTAGATTTAGTTCCATTTAAAGACAAGCAAAACAAAGACCTCTTTTGGTTAGATTTAGTTCTTTCAGTTAAAGAGAGACGAAGATAAGACCTCTTCTTGTTAGATTTAGTTCTTCCAGTTAAAGACAAACAAGACAAATATCTCTTCTGGTTAGATTTAGTTCTTCCAGTTAAAGACATGCGAAGTAAAGACCTCTTCTGGTTAGGTTTAGTTCTTCCACTTAAAGACAGGAGGATCAAAGACCTCTTCTGGTTAGATTTAGTTCTTCCAGTTAAAGAAAGGCGAGACAAAGTCCTCTTCTGGTTAGATTTAGTTCTTCCAGTTAAAGACATGCGAAACAATAACCTCTTCTAGTTAGATTTAGTTTTTCCAGTTAAAGACAGGAGAAGCAAAGACCTCTTCTGGTTAGATTTAGTTCTTCTAGTTAAAGACAGGCGAAGGAAAGACCTCCTCTGGTTAGATTTAATTCTTACATGGAAAGACAGGCGAAGCAAAGACCTCTTCTGGTTAGATTTAGTATTTCTAGTTAAAGACAGGCGAGACAAAGACCTCTTCTGGTTTGATTTAGTTTTTCCAGTTAAAGACAGGCGAAACAAACACCTCTTCTAGTTAGATTTAGTTCTTCTAGTTAAAGACAGGCAAAGCAAAGACTTCTTCTGGTTAGATTTAGTTCTTCCAGTTAAAGACATGTGAATTAAAGACCTCTCTGGCTAGATTTAGGTCTTCCAGTTAAAGACAGGCGAAACAAAGACCTCTTCTTGTTAGATTTAGTTCTTCCAGTTAAAGAAATGCGAAGCAAAGACCTCTTATGGTTAGATTTAGTTCTTCCAGTTAAAGACAGGCAAGACAAAGACCTCTTCTGGTTATTTTTAGTTCTTCCAGTTAAAGACAGGCGAACAGAAGACCTCTTCTGGTTAGATTTAGTTCTTCCAGTTAAAGGCAGGCAAGACAAAGACCTCTTCTGGTTAGATTTAGTTCTTCCAGTTAAAGACAGGCGAATCAAAGACCTCTTTTGGTTAGATTTAGTTCTTCCAGTTAAAGATAGGCGAAGCAATGACCTCTTCTGGTTAGATTTATTTCTTCCAGTGAAAGACAGGCGAAGCAAAGACTTCTTCTGGTTAGATTTAGTTCTTCCATTTAAAGACAAGCGAAACAAAGACCTCTTCTGGTTAGATTTAGTTCTTTCAGTTAAAGAGAGACGAAGATAAGACCTCTTCTTGTTAGATTTAGTTCTTCCAGTTAAAGACAAACAAGACAAATATATCTTCTGGTTAGATTTACTTCTTCCAGTTAAAGACATGCGAAGTAAAGACCTCTTCTGGTTAGGTTTAGTTCTTCCACTTAAAGGCAGGAGGATCAAAGACCTCTTCTGGTTAGATTTAGTTCTTCCAGTTAAAGAAAGGCGAGACAAAGCCCTCTTCTAGTTAGATTTAGTTCTTCCAGTTAAAGACATGCGAAACAATGACCTCTTCTAGTTAGATTTAGTTCTTCCAGTTAAAGACAGGAGAAGTAAAGACCTCTTCTGGTTAGATTTAGTTCTTCTAGTTAAAGACAAGCGAAGTAAAGACCTCTTCTGGTTAGGTTTAGTTCTTCCAGTTAAAGACAGGCGAATCAAAGACCTCTTCTGGTTAGATTTAGTTTTTCCAGGTAAAGACAGGCGAAACAAAGACCTCTTATGGTTAAATTGAGTTCTTCCAGTTAAAGACAGCGGAGCAATGAACTCTTCTGGTTAGATTTATTTCTTCCAGTTACAGACAGGAGAAGCAAAAACCTCTTCTGGTTAGATTTATTTCTTCCAATTAAAGACAAGCGAAACAAAGACCTCTTCTGGTTAGATTTAGTTCTTCCAGTTAAAGACATGCGAAGTAAAGACCTCTTCTGGTTAGGTTTAGTTCTTCCAGTTAAAGACAGGAGAAACAAAGACCTCTTCTGGTTAGATTTAGTTCTTCAAGTTAAAGACAGGCGAAGCAATGACCTCGTCTAGTTAGATTTATTTCTTCCAGTTAAAGACAGGCAAGACAAAGATCTCTTCTTGTTAGATTTCGTTCTTCCAGTTAAAGACATGCGAAGTAAAGACCTCTTCTGGTTAGGTTTAGTTCTTCCACTTAAAGACAGGAGGATCAAAGACCTCTTCTGTTTATATTTAGTTCTTCCAGTTAAAGAAAGACGAGACAAAGTCCTCTTCTGGTGAAATTTAGTTCTTCCAGTTAAAGACATGCGAAACAATGACCTCTTCTAGTTAGATTTAATTCTTCCAGTTAAAGACAGGAGAAGAAAAGACCTCTTCTGGTTAGATTTAGTTCTTCTAGTTAAAGACAGGCGAAGGAAAGACCTCCTTTGGTTAGATTTAGTTCTTACATTGAAAGAAAGGCGAAGCAAAGACCTCTTCTGGTTAGATTTAGTATTTCTAGTTAAAGACAAGCGAGACAAAGACATCTTCTGGTGAGATTTAGTTCTTCCAGTTAAAGACAGGAGAATCAAAGAAATCTTCTGGTTTGATTTAGTTTTTCCAGTTAAAGACAGGCAAAACAAAGACCTCTTCTAGTTAGATTTAGTTCTTCCAGTTAAAGACAGGTGAAGCAAAGACCTCTTCTGGTTAGATTTAGTTCTTCCAGTTAAAGACATGTGAATTAAAGACCTCTCTGGTTAGATTTAGTTCTTCCAGTTAAAGATAGGCGACACAAAGACCTCTTCTGGTTAGATTTAGTTCTTCCAGTTAAAGACAGGCGAAGCAAAGACCTCTTCTGGTTAGATTTAGTTCTTTCAGTTAAAGACAGGTAAGACAATGACCTCTTCCGGTTAGATTTAGTTCTTCCAGTTAAAGACAGGCGAATCAAAGACCTCTTCTGGTTAGATTTAGTTCTTCCAGTTAAAGACAGGCAAAGCAATGACCTCTTCTGGTTAGATTTATTTCTTCCAGTGAAAGACAAGCGAAGCAAAGACCTCTTCTGGTTAGATTTAGTTCTTCCATTTAAAGACAAACGAAACAAAGACCTCTTCTGGTTTGATTTAGTTCTTTCAGTTAAAGATAGGCGATGATAAGACCTCTTCTTATTAGATTTAGTTCTTCCAGTTAAAGACAAAGATCTCTTCTGGTTAGATTTAGTTCTTCCAGTTAAAGACATGCGAAGTAAAGACCTCTTCTGCTTAGATTTAGTTCTTCCACTTAAAGACAGGATGATCAAAGACCTCTTCTGGTTAGATTTAGTTCTTCCAGTTAAAGAAAGGCGAGACAAAGTCCTCTTCTTGTTAGATTTAGTTCTTCCAGTTAAAGACATGTGAAACAATGACCTCTTCTAGTTAGATTTAGTTCTTCTAGTTAAAGACAGACGAAGCAAACACCTCTTCTGGTTAGATTTAGTTCTTCTAGTTAAAGACAGTCGAAGCAAAGACCTCCTCTGGTTAGATTTAGTTCTTACATTGAAAGACAGGCGAAGCAAAGACCTCTTCTGGTTAGATTTAGTATTTCTAGTTAAAGACACGCGAGACAAATACCTCTTCTGGTTAGATTTAGTTCTTCCAGTTAAAGACAGGCGAATCAAAGACCTCTTCTGGGTAGATTTAGTTCTTCCAGTTAAAGACATGCAAATTAAAGACCTCTCTGGTTAGATTTAGTTCTTCCAGTTAAATACAGGCGAAACAAAGACCTCTTCTGGTTAGATTTAGTTCTTCCAGTTAAAAACAGGCGAAGCAAAGACCTCTTCTAGTTAGGTTTAGTTCTTCCAGTTAAAGATAGGCAAAACAAAGACCTCTTCTGGTTAGATTTAGTTCTTCTAGTTAAAGACAGGCGAATCAAAGACCTCTTCTGGTTAGATTTAGTTTTCCCAGGTAAAGACAAGCGAAACAAAGACCTCTTCTGGTTAGATTTAGTTCTTCCAGTTAAAGACATGCGAAGAAAAGACCTCTTCTGGTTAGATTTATTTCTTCCAGTTAAAGACAGGCAAGACAAAGATCTCTTCTAGTTAGATTTAGTTCTTCCAGTTAAATACATGTGAAGTAAAGACCTCTTCTGGTTAGGTTTAGTTCTTCCACTTAAAGACAGGAGGATCAAAGACCTCTTTTGGTTAGATTTAGTTCTTCCAGTTAAAGAAAGGCGAGACAAAGTCCTCTTCTGGTTAGATTTAGTTCTTCCAGTTAAAGACATGCGAAACAATGACCTCTTCTAGTTAGATTTAGTTCTTCTAGTTAAAGACAGGAGAAGCAAAGACCTCTTCTAGTTAGATTTAGTTCTTCTAGTTAAAGACAGGCGAACGAAAGACCTCCTCTGGTTAGATTTAGTTCTTAAATCGAAAGACAGGCGAAGCAAAGACCACTTCTGGTTAGATTTAGTATTTCTAGTTAAAGACAGGCGAGACAAAGACCTCTTCTGGTTTGATTTAGTTTTTCCAGTTAAAGACAGGCGAAACAAACACCTCTTCTAGTTAGATTTAGTTCTTCCAGTTAAAGACAGGAAAAGCAAAGACCTCTTCTGGTTAGATTTAGTTCTTCCAGTTAATAACATGTGAATTAAAGACCTATCTGGTTAGATTTAGGTCTTCCAGTTAAAGACAGCGAAACAAAGACCTCTTCTGGTTAGATTTAGTTCTTCCAGTTAAAGACAGGCGAAGCAAAGACCTCTTCTGGTTAGATTTAGTTCTTCCAGTTAAAGACAGGCAAGACAAAGACCTCTTCTGGTTAGATGTAGTTCTTCCAGTTAAAGACAGGAGAAACGAAGATCTCTTCTGTTTAGATTTAGTTCTTCCAGTTAAAGACCGGCAAGACAAAGACCTCTTCTGGTTAGATTTAGTTCTTCCAGTTAAAGACAGGCGAATCAAAGACCTCTTTTGGTTAGATTTAGTTCTTCCAGTTAAGGATAGGCAAAGCAATAACCTCTTCTGGTTAGATTTATTTCTTCCAGTGAAAGACAGGAGAAGCAAAGACCTCTTCTGGTTTGATTTAGTTCTTCCATTTAAAGACAAGCGAAACAAAGACCTCTTCTGGTTAGATTTAGTTCTTTCAATTAAAGACAGACGAAGATAAGACCTCTTCTTGTTAGATTTAGTTCTTCCAGTTAAAGACAAACAAGACAAATATCTCTTCTGGTTAGATTTAGTTCTTCTAGTTAAAGACATGCGAAGTAAAGACTTCTTCTGGTTAGGTTTAGTTCTTCCACTTAAAGACAGGAGGATCAAAGACCTCTTCTGGTTAGATTTAGTTCTTCCAGTTAAAGAAAGGCGAGACAAAGTACTCTTCTGGTTAGATTTAGTTCTTCCAGTTAAAGACATGCGAAACAATGACCTCTTCTAGTTAGATTTAGTTCTTCCAGTTAAAGACGCGAGAAGCAAAGACCTCTTCTGGTTAGATTTAGTTCTTCTAGTTAAAGACAAGCGAAGTATAGACCTCTTCTTGTTAGGTTTATTTCTTCGAGTTAAAGACAGACGAATCAAAGACCTCTTCTGGTTCGATTTAGTTTTTCCAGGTAAAGACAGGAGAAAAAAAGACCTCTTATGGTTAGATTTAGTTCTTCAAGTTAAAGACAGGCGGAGCAATGACCTCTTCTGGTTAGATTTATTTCTTCCAGTTAAAGACAGGAGAAGCAAAAACCTCTTCTGGTTAGATTTATATCTTCCAATTAAAGACAAGCGAAACAAAGACCTTTTCTGGTTAGATTTAGTTCTTCCAGTTAAAGACATGTGAAGTAAAGACCTCTTCTGGTTAGGTTTAGTTCTTCCACTTAAAGACAGGAGGATCAAAGACCTCTTCATGTTAGATTTAGTTCTTCCAGTTAAAGAAAGGCGAGATAAAGTCCTCTTCTGGTTAGATTCAGTTCTTCCAGTTAAAGACATGCGAAACAATGACCTCTTCTAGTTAGATTTAGTTCTTCCAGTTAAAGACAGGCGAAGCAAAGACCTCTCTGGTTAGATTTAGTTCTTCCAGTTAAAGACAGGCGAAACAAAGACTTCTTCTAGTTAGATTTAGTTCTTCCAGTTAAAGACAGGCGAAACAAAGACCTCTTCTGGTTAGATTTAATTCTTCCAGTTAAAGACACGCAAGAAAAAGTCCACTTCTGGTTAGATTTAGTTCTTCCAGTTAAATACTGGCGAATAAAAGAACTCTTCTAGTTAGATTTAGTTTTTCCAGGTAAAGACAGGCGAAACAAAGACCTCTTCTGGTTAGATTTAGTTCTTCCAGTTAAAGAAAGGCGGAGCAATGACTTCTTCTGGTTAGATTTATTTCTTCCAGTTAAAGACAGGAGAAGCAAAGACCTCTTCTGGTTAGATTTATTTCTTCCAATTAAAGACAGGCGAAACAAAGACCTCTTATGGTTAGTTTTAGTTCTTTCAGTTAAAGACATGCGAAGTAAAGACCTCTTCTGGTTAGATTTAGTTCTTCCAGTTAAAGACAGGCGAAACAAATACCTCTTCTGGTTAGATTTAGTTCTTCCAGTTAAAGACAGGCGAAGCAATGACCTCTTTTGGTTAGATTTATTTCTTTCAGTTAAACACAGGCAAGACAAAGATCTCTTCTGGTTAGATTTAGTTCTTCCAGTTAAAGACATGCGAAACAATGACCTCTTATGGTTAGATTTAGTTCTTCCAGTTAAAGACAGGAGCAACAAAGACCTCTTCTGGTTAGATTTAGTTCTTCTAGTTAAAGACAGGTGAAGGAAAGACCTCTTTTGGTTAGATTTAGTTCTTACATTGAAAGACAGGCGAGACAAAGACATCTTCTGGTGAGATTTAGTTCTTCCAGTTAAAGACAGGCGAATGAAAGACCTCTTCTGGTTAGATTTTTTTCTTCCAGTTAAAGACATGCAAAGTAAAGACCTCTTCTTGTTAGGTTTAGATATTCCAGTTAAAGACAGGAAAAGCAAAGACCTATTCTGGTTAGATTTATTTCTTCCAGTTAAAGACATGTGAAATAAAGACCTCTTTGGTTAGATTTATTTCTTCCAGTTAAAGACAGGCGAAACAAAGACCTCTTCTGGTTAGATTTAGTTCTTCCAGTTAAAGACAGGCGAAGCAAAGACCTCTTCTGGTTAAATTTAGTTCTTCCAGTTAAAGACAGGCAAGACAAAGACCTCTTCTGGTTAGATTTAGTTCTTCCAGTTAAAGACAGGCGAATCAAAGACCTCTTCTGGTTAGATTTAGTTCTTCTAGTTAAAGACAGGCGAAACAATGACCTCTTCTGGTTAGATTTATTTCTTCCAGTGAAAGACAGGCGAAGCAAAGACCTCTTCTGGTTAGATTTAGTTCTTCCATTTAAACACAAGCGAAACAAAGACCTGTTCTGGTTAGATTTAGTTCTTTCAGTTAAAGACAGGCGAAGATAAGACCTCTTCTTGTTAGATTTAGTTCTTCCAGTTAAAGACATACAAGACAAAGATCTCTTCTAGTTAGATTTAGTTCTTCCAGTTAAAGACATGCGAAGTAAAGACCTCTTCTGGTTAGGTTTAGTTCTTCCACTTAAAGACACGAGGATCAAAGACCTCTTCTGGTTAGATTTAGTTCTTCCAGTTAAAGAAAGGCGAGACAAAGTCCTCTTCTGGTTAGATTTAGTTCTTCCAGTTAAAGACATGCGAAACAATGACCTCTTCTAGTTAGATTTAGTTCTTCCAGTTAAAGACAGACGAAGCAAAGACCTCTTCTGGTTAGATTTAGTTCTTCTAGTTAAATACATGCGAAGCAAAGACCTTCTCTGGTTAGATTTAGTTCTTACATTGAAAGGCAGGCGAAGCAAAGACCTCTTCTGGTTAGATTTAGTATTTCTAGTTAAAGATAGGCGAGACAAATTCCTTTTCTGGTTAGATTTAGTTCTTCCAGTTAAAGACAGGCGAATCAAAGACCTCTTCTGGTTTGATTTAGTTTTTCCAGTTAAAGACAGGCGAAACAAAGACCTCTTCTACTTAGATTTAGTTCTTCCAGTTAAAGACAGGCGAAGCAAAGACCTTTTCTGGTTAGATTTAGTTCTTCCAGTTAAAGACATGCGAATTAAATACCTCTCTAGTTAGATTTAGTTCTTCCAGTTAAAGACAGGCGAAACAAAGACCTCTTCTTGTTAGATTCAGTTCTTCCAGTTAAAGACAGGCGAAGCAAAGACCTCTTCTGGTTAGATTTAGTTCTTCCAGTTAAAGACAGGCAAGACAAAGACCTCTTCTGGTTAGATTTAGTTCTTCCAGTTAAAGACAGGCGAATCAAAGACCTCTTATGGTTAGATTTAGTTCTTCCAGTAAATGACAGGCGGAGCAATGACCTCTTCTGGTTAGATATATTTCTTCCAGTTAAAGACAGGAGAAGCAAAAACCTCTTCTGGTTAGATTTATTTCTTCCAATTAAAGACAAGCGAAACAAAGACCTCTTCTGGTTAGATTTAGTTCTTCCAGTTAAAGACATGTGAAGTAAAGACCTCTTCTGGTTAGGTATAGTTCTTCCAGTTAAAGACAGGCGAAACAAAGACCTCTTCTGGTTAGATTTAGTTCTTCTAGTTAAAGACAGGCGAAGCAATGACCTCTTCTGGTTAGATTTATTTCTTCCAGTTAAAGACAGGCAAGACAAAGATCTCTTCTGGTTAGATTTAGTTCTTCCAGTTAAAGACATGCGAAGTAAAGACCTCTTCTGGTTAGGTTTAGTTCTTCCACTTAAATACAGGAGGATCAAAGACCTCTTCTGTTTATATATAGTTCTTCCAGTTAAAGAAAGACGAGACAAAGTCCTCTTCTGGTTAGATTTAGTTCTTCCAGTTAAAGACATGCAAAACAATGACCTCTTCTAGTTAGATTTAGTTCTTCCAGTTAAAGACAGGAGAAGCAAAGACCTCTTCTGGTTAGATTTAGTTCTTCTAGTTAAAGACAGGCGAAGGAAAGACCTCCTTTGGTTAGATTTAGTTCTTACATTGAAAGACAGGCGAAGCAAAGACCTCTTCTGGTTAGATTTAGTATTTCTAGTTAAAGACAAGCGAGACAAAGACATCTTCTGGTGAGATTTAGTTCTTCCAGTTAAAGACAGGCGAATCAAAGACCTCTTCTGGTTTGATTTAGTTTTTCCAGTTAAAGACAGGCAAAACAAAGACCTCTTCTAGTTAGATTTAGTTCTTCCAGTTAAAGACAGGTGAAGCAAAGACCTCTTCTGGTTAGATTTAGTTCTTCCAGTTAAAGACATGCGAATTAAAGACCTCTCTGGTTAGATTTAGTTCTTCCAGTTAAAGACAGGCGACACAAAGACCTCTTCTGGTTAGATTTATTTCTTCCAGTTAAAGACAGGCGAAGCAAAGACCTCTTCTGGTTAGATTTAGATCTTCCAGTTAAAGACAGGCAAGACAAAGACCTCTTCTGGTTATATTTAGTTCTTCCAGTTAAAGACAGGCGATTCAAAGACCTCTTCTGGTTAGATTTAGTTCTTCCAGTTAAAGACAGGCGAAGCAATGACCTCTTCTGGTTAGATTTATTTCTTACACTGAAAGACAGGCGAAGCAAAGACCTCTTCTGGTTAGATTTAGTTCTTCCATTTAAAGACAAACGAAACAAAGACCTCTTCTGGTTAGATTTAGTTCTTTCAGTTAAAGATAGGCGAAGATAAGACCTCTTCTTGTTAGATTTAGTTCTTCCAGTTAAAGACAGACAAGAAAAAGATCTCTTCTGGTTAGATTTAGTTCTTCCAGTTAAAGACATGCGAAGTAAAGAACTCTTCTGGTTAGGTTTAGTTCTTCCACTTAAAGACAGGAGGATCAAAGACCTCTTTGGTTAGATTTAGTTCTTCCAGTTAAAGAAAGGCGAGACAAAGTCCTCTTCTGGTTAGATTTAGTTCTTCCAGTTAAAGACATGCGAAAAAATGACCTCTTCTAGTTAGATTTAGTTCTTCCAGTTAAAGACAGACGAAGCAAAGACCTCTTCTGGTTAGATTTAAGTCTTCTAGTTAAATATAGGCGAAGCAAAGACCTCCTCTGGTTAGATTTAGTTCTTACATTGAAAGACAGGCGAAGCAAAGACCTCTTCTGGTTAGATTTAGTATTTCTAGTTAAAGAGAGGCGAGACAAATACCTCTTCTGGTTAGATTTAGTTCTTCCAGTTAAAGATAGGCGAATCAAAGACCTCTTCTGGTTAGATTTAGTTCTTCAAGTTAAATACATGCGAATTAAAGACCTTTCTGGTTAGATTTAGTTCTTCCAGTTAAAGACGGGCGAAACAAAGACCTCTTCTAGTTAGATTTAGTTCTTCCAGTTAAAGATAGGCGAAGCAAAGACCTCTTCTAGTTAGATTTAGTTCTTCCAGTTAAAGACAGGCAAGACAAAGACCTCTTCTGGTTAGATTTAGTTCTTCCAGTTAAAGACAGGCGAATCAAAGACCTCTTCTGGTTAGATTTAGTTTTTCTAGGTAAAGACAAGCGAAACAAAGACCTCTTCTGGTTAGATTTAGTTCTTCCAGTTAAAGACAGGAGCAGCAATGACCTCTTTTGGATAGATTTATTTCTTCCAATTAAAGACAGGAGAAGCAAAGACCTCTTCTGGTTAGATTTATTTCTTCCAATTAAAGACAAGCGAAACAAAGACCTCTTCTGGTTAGATTTATTTCTTCCAGTTAAAGACATGCGAAGTAAATACCACTTCTGGTTAGGTTTAGTTCTTCCAGTTAAAGACAGGCGAAACAAAGACCTCTTCTGGTTAGATTTAGTTCTTCCAGTTAAAGACAGGCGAAGCAATGACCTCTTTTAGTTAGATTTATTTCTTCCAGTTAAAGACAGGCAAGACAAAGATCTCTTCTGGTTAGATTTAGTTCTTCCAATTAAAGACATGCGAAGTAAAGACCTCTTCTGGTTAGGTTTAGTTATTCCACTTAAAGACAGGAGGATCAAAGACCTCTTCTGGTTAGATTTAGTTCTTCTAGTTAAAGAAAGGCCAGACAAAGTCCTCTTCTGGTTAGATTTAGTTCTTCCAGTTAAAGACATGCGAAACAATGACCTCTTCTAGTTAGATTTAGTTCTTCCAGTTAAAGACAGGAGAAGCAAAGACCTCTTCTGGTTAGATTTAGTTCTTCTAGTTAAAGACAGGAGAAGGAAAGACCTCCTCTGGTTAGATTTAGTTCTTACATTGAAAGACAGGCGAAGCAAAGACCTCTTCTGGTTAGATTTAGTATTTCTAGGTAAAGACAGGCGAGACAAAGACCTCTTCTGGTTTGATTTAGTTTTTCCAGTTAAAGACAGACAAAACAAACACCTCTTCTAGTTAGATTTAGTTCTTCCAGTTAAAGACAGGCAAAGCAAAGACCTCTTCTGGTTAGATTTAGTTCTTCCAGTTAAAGACATGTGAATTAAAGACCTCTCTGGTTAGATTTAGGTCTTCCAGTTAAAGACAGGCGAAACAAATACCTCTTCTGGTTAGATTTAGTTCTTCTAGTTAAAGACAGGCGAAGCAAAGACCTCTTCTCGTTAGATTTAGTTCTTCCAGTTAAAGACACGCAAGACAAAGACCTGTTCTGGTTAGATTTAGTTCTTCCAGTTAAAGACAGGCGAAACGAAGACCTATTTTGGTTAGATTTAGTTCTTTTATTTAAAGACAGGCAAGACAAAGACCTCTTCTGGTTAGATTTAGTTCTTCCAGTTAAGGACAGGCGAATCAAAGACCTCTTTTGGTTAGATTTAGTTCTTCCAGTTAAAGATAGGCGAAGCAATAACCTCTTCTAGTTAGATTTATTTCTTCCAGCGAAAGACAGGCGAAGCGAAGACCTCTTCTGGTTAGATTTAGTTCTTCCATTTAAAGACAAGCGAAACAAAGACCTCTTCTGGTTAGATTTAGTTCTTTCAGTTAAAGACAGACGAAGATAAGACCTCTTCTTGTTAGAATTAGTTCTTCCAGTTAAAGACAAACAAGACAAATATCTCTTCTGGTTAGATTTAGTTCTTCCAGTTAAAGACAGGCAAAGCAAAGACCTCTTCTGGTTAGATTTAGTTCTTCCAGTTAAAGACATGTGAATTAAAGACCTCTCTGGTTAGATTTAGGTCTTCCAGTTAAAGACAGGCGAAACAAATACCTCTTCTGGTTAGATTTAGTTCTTCCACTTAAAGACAGGAGGATCAAAGACCACTTCTGGTTAGATTTAGTTCTTCCAGTTAAAGAAAGGCGAGAAAAAGTCCTCTTCTTGTTAGATTTAGTTCTTCGAGTTAAACACATGCGAAACAATGACCTCTTCTAGTTAGATTTAGATCTTCCAGTTAAACACGGGAGAAGCAAAGACCTCTTCTGGTTAGATTTAGTTCTTCTAGTTAAAGACAGGCGAAGGAAAGACCTCCTTTGGTTAGATTTAGTTCTTACATTGAAAGACAGGCGAAGCAAAGACCTCTTCTGGTTAGATTTAGTATTTCTAGTTAAAGACATGCGAGACAAAGACATCTTCTGGTGAGATTTAGTTCTTCTAGTTAAGGACAGGCGAATGAAAGACCTCTTCTGGTTAGATTTAGTTCTTCCAGTTAAAGACATGCAAAGTAAAGACCTCTTCTGGTTAGGTTTAGATATTCCAGTTAAAGACAGGCGAAGCAAAGACCTGTTCTGGTTAGATTTAGTTCTTCCAGTTAAAGACATGTGAATTAAAGACCTCTCTGGTTAGATTCATTTCTTCCAGTTAAAGACAGGCGAAACAAATACCTCTTCTGGTTAGATTTAGTTCTTCCAATTAAAGACAGGCAAGACAAAGACCTCCTCTGGTTAGATTTAGTTCTTCCAGTTAAAGACAGGCGAATCAAAGACCTCTTCTAGTTAGATTTAGTTCTTCCAGTTAAAGTCAGGCGAAACAATGACCTCTTCTGGTTAGATTTATTTCTTCCAGTGAAAGACAGGCGAAGCAAAGACCTCTTCTGGTTAGATTTAGTTCTTCCATTTAAAGACAAGCGAAACAAAGACCTGTTCTGGTTAGATTTAGTTCTTTCAGTTAAAGACAGGCGAAGATAAGACAAGACAAAGATCTCTTCTAGTTATATTTAGTTCTTCCAGTTAAAGACATGCGAAATAATGACCTCTTCTAGTTAGATTTAGTTCTTCCAGTTAAAGATAGACGAAGCAAAGACCTCTTCTGGTTAGATTTAGTTCTTCTAGTTAAAGACATGCGAAGCAAAGACCTTCTCTGGTTAGATTTAGTTCTTACATTGAAAGGCAAGCGAAGCAAAGACCTCTTCTGGTTAGATTTAGTATTTCTAGTTAAAGACAGGCGAGACAAATTCCTCTTCTGGTTAGATTTAGTTCTTCCAGTTAAAGACAGGCGAATCAAAGACCTCTTCTGGTTTGATTTAGTTTTTCCAGTTAAAGACAGGCGAAACAAAGACTTCTTCTAGTTATATTTAGTTCTTCCAGTTAAAGACAGGCGAAGCAAAGACCTCTTCTGGTTAGATTTAGTTCTTCCAGTTGAAGACATGCGAATTAAATACCTCTCTGGTTAGATTTAGTTCTTCCAGTTAAAGACAGGCGAAACAAAGACCTCTTCTTGTTAGATTTAGTTCTTCCAGTTAAAGACAGGCGAAGCAAAGACCTCTTCTGGTTAGATTTAGTTTTTCCAGTTAAAGACAGGCAAGACAAAGACCTCTTCTGGTTAGATTTAGTTCTTCCAGTTAAAGACAGGCGAATCAAAGACCTCTTTTGGTTAGATTTAGTTTTTCCAGGTAAAGACAGGCGAAACAAAGACCTCTTATGGTTAGATTTAGTTCTTCCATTTAAAGACAGGCGGAGCAATGACCTCTTCTGGTTAGATTTATTTCTTCCATTTAAAGACAGGAGAAGCAAAAACCTCTTCTGGTTAGATTTAGTTCTTCCAGTTAAAGACATGTGAATTAAAGACCTCTCTGGTTAGATTTAGGTCTTCCAGTTAAAGACAGGCGAAACAAATACCTCTTCTGGTTAGATTTAGTTCTTCTAGTTAAAGACAGGCGAAGCAAAGACCTCTTCTCGTTAGATTTAGTTCTTCCAGTTAAAGACACGCAAGACAAAGACCTGTTCTGGTTAGATTTAGTTCTTCCAGTTAAAGACAGGCGAAACGAAGACCTATTTTGGTTAGATTTAGTTCTTTTATTTAAAGACAGGCAAGACAAAGACCTCTTCTGGTTAGATTTAGTTCTTCCAGTTAAGGACAGGCGAATCAAAGACCTCTTTTGGTTAGATTTAGTTCTTCCAGTTAAAGATAGGCGAAGCAATAACCTCTTCTAGTTAGATTTATTTCTTCCAGCGAAAGACAGGCGAAGCGAAGACCTCTTCTGGTTAGATTTAGTTCTTCCATTTAAAGACAAGCGAAACAAAGACCTCTTCTGGTTAGATTTAGTTCTTTCAGTTAAAGACAGACGAAGATAAGACCTCTTCTTGTTAGAATTAGTTCTTCCAGTTAAAGACAAACAAGACAAATATCTCTTCTGGTTAGATTTAGTTCTTCCAGTTAAAGACAGGCAAAGCAAAGACCTCTTCTGGTTAGATTTAGTTCTTCCAGTTAAAGACATGTGAATTAAAGACCTCTCTGGTTAGATTTAGGTCTTCCAGTTAAAGACAGGCGAAACAAATACCTCTTCTGGTTAGATTTAGTTCTTCCACTTAAAGACAGGAGGATCAAAGACCACTTCTGGTTAGATTTAGTTCTTCCAGTTAAAGAAAGGCGAGAAAAAGTCCTCTTCTTGTTAGATTTAGTTCTTCGAGTTAAACACATGCGAAACAATGACCTCTTCTAGTTAGATTTAGATCTTCCAGTTAAACACGGGAGAAGCAAAGACCTCTTCTGGTTAGATTTAGTTCTTCTAGTTAAAGACAGGCGAAGGAAAGACCTCCTTTGGTTAGATTTAGTTCTTACATTGAAAGACAGGCGAAGCAAAGACCTCTTCTGGTTAGATTTAGTATTTCTAGTTAAAGACATGCGAGACAAAGACATCTTCTGGTGAGATTTAGTTCTTCTAGTTAAGGACAGGCGAATGAAAGACCTCTTCTGGTTAGATTTAGTTCTTCCAGTTAAAGACATGCAAAGTAAAGACCTCTTCTGGTTAGGTTTAGATATTCCAGTTAAAGACAGGCGAAGCAAAGACCTGTTCTGGTTAGATTTAGTTCTTCCAGTTAAAGACATGTGAATTAAAGACCTCTCTGGTTAGATTCATTTCTTCCAGTTAAAGACAGGCGAAACAAATACCTCTTCTGGTTAGATTTAGTTCTTCCAATTAAAGACAGGCAAGACAAAGACCTCCTCTGGTTAGATTTAGTTCTTCCAGTTAAAGACAGGCGAATCAAAGACCTCTTCTAGTTAGATTTAGTTCTTCCAGTTAAAGTCAGGCGAAACAATGACCTCTTCTGGTTAGATTTATTTCTTCCAGTGAAAGACAGGCGAAGCAAAGACCTCTTCTGGTTAGATTTAGTTCTTCCATTTAAAGACAAGCGAAACAAAGACCTGTTCTGGTTAGATTTAGTTCTTTCAGTTAAAGACAGGCGAAGATAAGACAAGACAAAGATCTCTTCTAGTTATATTTAGTTCTTCCAGTTAAAGACATGCGAAATAATGACCTCTTCTAGTTAGATTTAGTTCTTCCAGTTAAAGATAGACGAAGCAAAGACCTCTTCTGGTTAGATTTAGTTCTTCTAGTTAAAGACATGCGAAGCAAAGACCTTCTCTGGTTAGATTTAGTTCTTACATTGAAAGGCAAGCGAAGCAAAGACCTCTTCTGGTTAGATTTAGTATTTCTAGTTAAAGACAGGCGAGACAAATTCCTCTTCTGGTTAGATTTAGTTCTTCCAGTTAAAGACAGGCGAATCAAAGACCTCTTCTGGTTTGATTTAGTTTTTCCAGTTAAAGACAGGCGAAACAAAGACTTCTTCTAGTTATATTTAGTTCTTCCAGTTAAAGACAGGCGAAGCAAAGACCTCTTCTGGTTAGATTTAGTTCTTCCAGTTGAAGACATGGGAATTAAATACCTCTCTGGTTAGATTTAGTTCTTCCAGTTAAAGACAGGCGAAACAAAGACCTCTTCTTGTTAGATTTAGTTCTTCCAGTTAAAGACAGGCGAAGCAAAGACCTCTTCTGGTTAGATTTAGTTCTTCCAGTTAAAGACAGGCAAGACAAAGACCTCTTCTGGTTAGATTTAGTTCTTCCAGTTAAAGACAGGCGAATCAAAGACCTCTTTTGGTT
The DNA here is from genome assembly GCA_948472305.1 of Vicia faba. Classification (NCBI taxonomy): domain Eukaryota; kingdom Viridiplantae; phylum Streptophyta; class Magnoliopsida; order Fabales; family Fabaceae; genus Vicia; species Vicia faba. The sequence goes on along the minus strand of OX451740.1, from coordinate 529,211,375 downwards.
AGATTTAGTTTTTCCAGGTAAAGACAGGCGAAACAAAGACCTCTTATGGTTAGATTTAGTTCTTCCATTTAAAGACAGGCGGAGCAATGACCTCTTCTGGTTAGATTTATTTCTTCCAGTTAAAGACAGGAGAAGCAAAAACCTCTTCTGGTTAGATTTATTTCTTCCAATTAAAGACAAGCGAAACAAAGACCTCTTCTGGTTAGATTTAGTTCTTCCAGTTAAAAACATGCGAAGTAAAGGCCTCTTCTGGTTAGGTTTAGTTCTTCCAGTTAAAGACAGGAGAAACAAAGACCTCTTTTAGTTAGATTTAGTTCTTCTAGTTAAAGACAGGCGAAGCAATGACCTCTTCTGGTTAGATTTATTTCTTCCAGTTAAAGACAGGCAAGACAAAGATCTCTTCTGGTTAGATTTAGTTCTTCCAGTTAAAGACATGCGAAGTAAAGACCTCTTCTGGTTAGGTTTAGTTCTTCCACTTAAAGACAGGAGGATCAAAGACCTCTTTTGTTTATATTTAGTTCTTCCAGTTAAAGAAAGACGAGACAAAGTCCTCTTCTGGTTAGATTTAGTTCTTCCAGTTAAAGACATGCGAAACAATGAACTTTTCTAGTTAGATTTAGTTCTTCCAGTTAAAGACATGAGAAGCAAAGTCCTCTTCTGGTTAGTTTTAGTTCTTCTAGTTAAAGACAGACGAAGGAAATACCTCCTTTGGTTAGATTTAGTTCTTACATTGAAAGACAGGCGAAGCAAAGACCTCTTCTGGTTAGATTTAGTATTTCTAGTTAAAGACAAGCGAGACAAAGACATCTTCTGGTGAGATTTAGTTCTTCCAGTTAAAGGCAGGCGAATCAAAGACCTCTTCTGGTTTGATTTAGTTTTTGTAGTTAAAGACAGGCAAAACAAAGACCTCCTCTAGTTAGATTTAGTTCTTCCAGTTAAAGACAGGTGAAGCAAAGACCTCTTCTGGTTAGATTTAGTTCTTCCAGTTAAAGACATGCGAATTAAAGACCTCTCTGGTTAGATTTAGTTCTTCCAGTTAAAGAAAGGCGACACAAAGACCTCTTCTGGTTAGATTTTGTTCTTCCAGTTAAAGACAGGCGAAGCAAAGACCTCTTCTGGTTAGATTTAGTTCTTCCAGTTAAAGACAGGCAAGATAAAGACCTCTTCTGGTTAGATTTAGTTCTTCCAGTTAAAGACAGGCGATTCAAAGACCTCTTCTGGTCAGATTTAGTTCTTCCGGTTAAAGACAGGCGAAGCAATGACCTTCTCGGGTTAGATTTATTTCTTCCAGTGAAAGACAGGCGAAGCAAAGACCTCTTCTGGTTAGATTTAGTTCTTCCATTTAAAGACAAACGAAACAAAGACCTCTTCTGGTTAGATTTAGTTTTTTCAGTTAAAGATAGGCGAAGATAAGACCTCTTCTAGTTAGATTTAGTTCTTCCAGTTAAAGACAGGCGAAGCAAAGACCTTTTCTGGTTAGATTTGGTTCTTCCAGTTAAAGACATGCGAATTAAATACCTCTCTAGTTAGATTTAGTTCTTCCAGTTAAAGACAGGCGAAACAAAGACCTCTTCTTGTTAGATTCAGTTCTTCCAGTTAAAGACAGGCGAAGCAAAGACCTCTTCTGGTTAGATTTAGTTCTTCCAGTTAAAGACAAGCAAGAGAAAGACCTCTTCTGGTTAGATTTAGTTCTTCTAGTTAAAGACAGGCGAATCAAAGACCTCTTATGGTTAGATTTAGTTCTTCCAGTAAAAGACAGGCGGAGCAATCACCTCTTGTGGTTAGATTTATTTCTTCCAGTTAAAGACAGGAGAAGCAAAAACCTCTTCTGGTTAGATTTATTTCTTCCAATTAAAGACAAGCGAAACAAAGACCTCTTCTGGTTAGATTTAGTTCTTCCAGTTAAAGACATGTGAAGTAAAGACCTCTTCTGGTTAGGTATAGTTCTTCCATTTAAAGACAGGCGAAACAAAGACCTCTTCTGGTTAGATTTAGTTCTTCTAGTTAAAGACAGGCGAAGCAATGACCTCTTCTGGTTAGATATATTTCTTCCAGTTAAAGACAGGCAAGACAAAGATCTCTTCTGGTTAGATTTAGTTCTTCCAGTTAAAGACATGCGAAGTAAAGACCTCTTCTGGTTAGGTTTAGTTCTTCCACTTAAAGACAGGAGGATCAAAGACCTCTTCTGGTTAGATTTAGTTCTTCCAGTTAAAGAAAGGCGAGACAAAGTCCTCTTCTGGTTAGATTTAGTTCTTCCAGTTAAAGACATGCGAAACAATGACCTCTTCTAGTTATATTTAGTTCTTCCAATTAAAGACAGACCAAGCAAAGACCTCTTCTGGTTAGATTTAGTTCTTCTAGTTAAAGACAGGCGAAGCAAAGACCTCCTCTGGTTAGATTTAGTTCTTACATTGAAAGACAGGCGAAGCAAAGACCTCTTCTGGTTAGATTTAGTATTTCTAGTTAAAGACAGGCGAGACAAATACCTCTTCTGGTTAGATTTAGTTCTTCCAATTAAAGACAGGCGAATCAATAACCTCTTCTGGTTAGATTTAGTTCCTCCAGTTAAAGACATGCGAATTAAAGACCTCTCTGGTTCGATTTAGTTCTTCCAGTTAAAGACAGATGAAACAAAGACCTCTTCTGGTTAGATTTAGTTCTTCCAGTTAAAGAAAGACGAAGCAAAGACCTCTTCTAGTTAGATTTAGTTCTTCCAGTTAAAGACAGGCAAGACAAAGACCTCTTCTGGTTAGATTTAGTTCTTCCAGTTAAAGACAGGCGAATCAAAGACCTCTTCTAGTTAGATTTAGTTCTTCCAGTTAAAGACAGGAGCAGCAATGACCTCTCCTGGTTAGATTTCTTACTTCCCGTTAAAGACAGGAGAAGCAAAGAGCTCTTCTGGTTAGATTTATTTCTTCCAATTAAAGACAAGCGAAAGAATGACCTCTTCTGGTTAGATTTAGTTCTTCCAGTTAAAGACATGCGAAGTAAAGTCCTCTTCTGGTTAGGTTTAGTTCTTCCAGTTAAAGACAGGCGAAACAAAGACCTCTTCTGGTTAGATTTAGTTCTTCCAGTTAAAGATAGGCGAAGCAATGACCTCTTCTGGTTAGATTTATTTCTTCCAGTTAAAGACAGGCAAGACAAAGATCTCTTTTGGTTAGATTTAGTTCTTCCAGTTAAAGACATGCGAAGTAAAGACCTCTTCTGGTTAGGTTTAGTTCTTCCACTTAAAGACAGGAGGATCAAAGACCTCTTCTGGTTAGATTTAGTTCTTCTAGTTAAACAAAGGCGAGACAAAGTCCTCTTCTGGTTAGATTTAGTTCTTCCAGTTAAAGACATGCGAAACAATGACTTCTTCTAGTTAGATTTAGTTCTTCCAGTTAAAGACAGGAGAAGCAAAGACTTCTTCTGGTTAGATTTAGTTCTTCTAGTTAAAGACAGGCGAAGGAAAGACCTCATCTGGTTAGATTTAGTTCTTACATTGAAAGACAGGCGAAGCAAAGACCTCTTCTGGTTAGATTTAGTATTTCTAGTTAAAGACAGGCGAGACAAATACCTCTTCTGGTTAGATTTAGTTCTTCCAATTAAAGACAGGCGAATCAAAGACCTCTTCTGGTTAGATTTAGTTCTTCCAGTTAAAGACATGCGAATTAAAGACCTCTCTGGTTAGATTTAGTTCTTCCAGTTAAAGACAGGTGAAACAAAGACCTCTTCTGGTTAGATTTAGTTCTTCCAGTTAAAGACAGACGAAGCAAAGACCTCTTCTAGTTAGATTTAGTTCTTCCAGTTAAAGACAGGCAAGACAAAGACCTCTTCTGGTTAGATTTAGTTCTTCCAGTTAAAGACAGGCGAATCAAAGACCTCTTCTAGTTAGATTTAGTTCTTCCAGTTAAAGACAGGAGCAACAATGACCTCTCCTGGTTAGATTTATTACTTCCAGTTAAAGACAGGAGAAGCAAAGACCTCTTCTGGTTAGATTTATTTCTTCCAATTAAAGACAAGCGAAAGAAAGACCTCTTCTGGTTAGATTTAGTTCTTCCAGTTAAAAACATGCGAAGTAAAGTCCTCTTCTGGTTAGGTTTAGTTCTTCCAGTTAAAGACAGGCGAAACAAAGACCTCTTCTGGTTAGATTTAGTTCTTCCAGTTAAAGATAGGCGAAGCAATGACCTCTTCTGGTTAGATTTATTTCTTCCAGTTAAAGACAGGCAAGACAAAGATCTCTTCTGGTTAGATTTAGTTCTTCCAGTTAAAGACATGTGAAGTAAAGACCTCTTCTGGTTAGGTTTAGTTCTTCCACTTAAAGACAGGAGGATCAAAGACCTCTTCTGGTTAGATTTAGTTCTTCTAGTTAAACAAAGGCGAGACAAAGTCCTCTTCTGGTTAGATTTAGTTCTTCCAGTTAAAGACATGCGAAACAATGACTTCTTCTAGTTAGATTTAGTTCTTCCAGTTAAAGACAGGAGAAGCAAAGACTTCTTCTGGTTAGATTTAGTTCTTCTAGTTAAAGACATGCGAAGGAAAGACCTCATCTGGTTAGATTTAGTTCTTACATTGAAAGACAGGCGAAGCAAAGACCTCTTCTGGTTAGATTTAGTATTTCTAGTTAAAGACAGGCAAGACAAAGACCTCTTCTGGTTTGATTTAGTTTTTCCAGTTAAAGACAGACGAAACAAACACCTCTTCTAGTTAGATTTAGTTATTCCAGTTAAAGACAGGCAAGACAAAGACCTCTTCTGGTTAGATTTAGTTCTTCCAGTTAAAGACAGGTGAAGCGAAGACCTCTTCTGGTTAGATTTAGTTCTTCCAGTTAAAGATAGGCAGGACAAAGACCTCATCTGGTTAGATTTAGTTCTTCTAGTTAAAGACAGGCGAATCAAAGATCTCTTTTGGTTAGATTTAGTTCTTCCAGTTAAAGATAGGTGAAGCAATGACCTCTTCTAATTAGATTTATTTCTTCCAGTGAAAGACAGGCGAAGCAAAGACCTCTTCTGGTTAGATTTAGTTCTTCCATTTAAAGACAAGCGAAACAAAGACCTCTTCTGGTTAGATTTAGTTCTTTGAGGTAAAGACAGATGAAGATAAGACCTCTTCTTGTTAGATTTAGTTCTTCCAGTTAAAGAAAAACAAGACAAATATCTCTTCTGGTTAGATTTAGTTCTTCCAGTTAAAGACATGCGAAGTAAAGACCTCTTCTGGTTAGGTTTAGTTCTTCCACTTAAAGACAGGAGGATCAAAGACCTCTTCTGGTTATATTTAGTTCTTCCAGTTAAAGAAAGGCGAGACAAAGTCCTCTTCTGGTTAGATTTAGTTCTTCCAGTTAAAGACATGCGAAACAATGACCTCTTCTAGTTAGATTTAGTTCTTCCAGTTAAAGACGGGAGAAGCAAAGACCTCTTCTGGTTAGATTTATTTCTTCTAGTTAAAGACAGGCGAAGGAAAGACCTCCTTTGGTTAGATTTAGTTCTTACATTGAAAGACGGGTGAAGCAAAGACCTCTTCTGGTTAGATTTAGTATTTCTAGTTAAAGACAGGCGAAACAAAGACATCTTCTAGTGAGATTTAGTTCTTCCAGTTAAAGACAGGCGAATGAAAGACCTCTTCTAGTTTGATTTAGTTCTTCCAGTTAAAGACATGCAAAGTAAAGACCTCTTCTGGTTAGGTTTAGATATTCCAATTAAAGATAGGCGAAGCAAAGACCTATTCTGGTTAGATTTAGTTCTTCCAGTTAAAGACATGTGAATTAAAGACCTCTCTGGTTAGATTTATTTCTTCCAGTTAAAGACAGGCGAAACATAAACCTCTTCTGGTTAGATTTAGTTCTTCCAGTTAAAGACAGGGGAAGCAAAGACCTCTTTTGGTTAGATTTAGTTCTTCCAGTTAAAGATAGGAAAGACAAAAACCTCTTCTGGTTAGATTTAGTTCTTCCAGTTAAAGACAGGCGAATCAAAGACCTCTTCTGGTTAGATTTAGTTCTTCCAGTTAAAGACAGGCGAAACAATGACCTATTCTGGTTAGATTTATTTCTTCCAGTGAAAGACAGGCGAAGCAAAGACCTCTTCTGGTTAGATTTAGTTCTTCCATTTAAAGACAAGCGAAACAAAGACCTGTTCTGGTTAGATTTAGTTCTTTCAGTTAAAGACAGGCGAAGATAAGACCTCTTCTTGTTAGATTTAGTTCTTCTAGTTAAAGGCAGACAAGACAAAGATCTCTTCTGGTTAGATTTAGTTCTTCCAGTTAAAGACATGCGAAGTAAAGACCTCTTCTGGTTAGGTTTAGTTCTTCCACTTAAAGACAGGAGGATTAAAGACCTCTTCTGGTTAGATTTAGTTCTTCCAGTTAAAGAAAGGCGAGACAAAGTCCTTTTCTGGTTAGATTTAGTTCTTCCAGTTAAAGACATGCGGAACAATGACCTCTTCTAGTTAGATTTAGTTCTTCCAGTTAAAGACAGACGAAGCAAAGACTTCTTCTGGTTAGATAAATTTCTTCTACCTAAAGACATGGGAAGCAAAGACCTTCTCTGGTTAGATTTAGTTCTTACATTGAAAGGCAGGCGAAGCAAATACCTCTTCTGGTTAGATTTAGTATTTCTAGTTAAAGACAGGCGAGACAAATTCCTCTTCTGGTTAGATTTAGTTCTTCCAGTTAAAGACAGGCGAAGCAAAGACCTCTTCTGGTTAGATTTAGTTCATCCTGTTAAAGACATGCGAATTAAATACCTCTCTGGTTAGACTTAGTTCTTCCAGTTAAAGACAGGCGAAACAAAGACCTCTTCTTGTTAGATTTAGTTCTTCCAGTTAAAGATAGGCGAAGCAAAGACCTCTTCTGGTTAGATTTAGTTCTTCCAGTTAAAGACAGGCAAGACAAAGACCTCTTCTGGTTAGATTTAGTTCTTCCAGTTAAAGACAGGCGAATCAAAGACCTCTTCTGGTTAGATTTAGTTTTTCCAGGTAAAGACAGGCCAAACAAAGACCTCTTATGGTTAGATTTAGTTCTTCCAGTTAAAGACAGGCGGAGCAATGACCTCTTCTGGTTAGATTTATTTCTTCCAGTTAAAGACAGGAGAAGCAAAAACCTCTTCTGGTTAGATTTATTTCTTCCAATTAAAGACAAGCGAAACAAAGACCTCTTCTGATTAGATTTAATTCTTCAAGTTAAAGACATGCGAAGTAAAGACCTCTTCTGGTTAGGTTTAGTTCTTCCACTTAAAGACATGAGGATCAAAGACCTCTTATCTTTATATTTAGTTCTTCCAGTTACAGAAAGACGAGACAAAGTCCTCTTCTGGTTAGATTTAGTTCTTCCAGTTAAAGACATGCAAAACAATGACCTCTTCTGGTTAGATTTAGTTCTTCCAGTTAAAGACAGGAGAAGCAAAGACCTCTTCTAGTTAGATTTAGTTCTTCTAGTTAAAGAAAGGCGAAGGAAATACCTCCTTTGGTTAGATTTAGTTCTTACATTGAAAGACAGGCGAAGTAAAGACCTCTTCTGGTTAGATTTAGTATTTCTAGTTAAAGACAAGCGAGACAAAGACATCTTCTGGTGAGAATTAGTTCTTCCAGTTAAAGACAGGCGAATCAAAGACCTTTTCTGGTTTGATTTAGTTTTTCCAGTTAAAGACAGGCAAAAGAAAGACCTCTTCTAGTTAGATTTAGTTCTTCCAGTTAAAGACATGTGAAGCAAAGACCTCTTCTGGTTAGATTTAGTTCTTCCAGTTAAAGACATGCGAATTAAAGACCTCTCTGGTTAGATTTAGTTCTTCCAGTTAAAGACAGGCGACACAAAGACATCTTCTGGTTAGATTTAGTTCTTCCAGTTAAAGAAAGGCGAAGCAAAGACCTCTTCTGGTTAGATTTAGTTCTTCCAGTTAAAGACAGGCAAGACAAACACCTCTTCTGGTTAGATTTAGTTCTTCCAGTTAAAGACAGGTGATTCAAAGACCTCTTCTGGTTAGATTTAGTTCTTCCAGTTAAAGACAGGCGAAGCAATGACCTCTTCGGGTTAGATTTATTTCTTCCAGTGAAAGACAGGCGAAGCAAAGACCTCTTCTGGTTAGATTTAATTCTTCCATTTAAAGACAAACGAAACAAAGACCTCTTCTGGTTAGATTTAGTTCTTTCAGTTAAAGATAGGTGAAGATAAGACCTCTTCTTGTTAGATTTAGTTCTTCCAGTTAAAGACAGACAAGACAAAGATCTCTTCTGGTTAGATTTAGTTCTTCTAGTTAAAGACATGCGATGTAAAGACCTCTTCTGGTTAGGTTTAGTTCCTCCACTTAAAGACAGGAGGTTCAAAGACCTCTTCTGGTTAGATTTAGTTCTTCCAGTTAAAGAAAGGCGAGACAAATTCCTCTTCTGGTGAGATTTAGTTCTTCCAGTTAAAGACATGTGAAACAATGGCCTCTTCTAGTTAGATTTAGTTCTTCCAGTTAAAGACAGACGAAGAAAAGACCTCTTCTGGTTAGATTTAGTTCTTCTAGTTAAAGAAAGGCGAAGCAAAGACCTCCTCTGGTTAGATTTAATTCTTACATTGAAAGACAGGCGAAGCAAATACCTCTTCTGGTTAGATTTAGTATTTCTAGTTAAAGACAGGCGAGACAAATACCTATTCTAGTTAGATTTAGATCTTCCAGTTAAAGACAGGCGAATCAAAGACCTCTTCTGGTTAGATTTAGTTCTTCCAGTTAAAGACATGCGAATTAACGACCTCTCTGGTTAGATTTAGTTCTTCCAGTTAAAGATAGGCGAAACAAAGACCTCTTCTTCTTAGATTTAGTTCTTCCAGTTAAAGACAGGCGAAGCAAAGACCTCTTCTAGTTAGATTTAGTTCTTCCAGTTAAAGACAGGCAAGACAAAGACCTCTTCTGGTTAGATTTAGTTCTTCCAGTTAAAGACAGGCGAATCAAAGACCTCTTCTGGTTAGATTTAGTTTTTCCAGGTAAAGATAGGCGAAACAAAGACCTCTTCTGGTTAGATTTAGTTCTTCCAGTTAAAGACAGGCAAGACAAACACCTCTTCTGGTTAGATTTAGTTCTTCCAGTTAAAGACAGGCGATTCAAAGACCTCTTCTGGTTAGATTTAGTTCTTCCAGTTAAAGACAGGCGAAGCAATGACCTCTTCGGGTTAGATTTATTTCTTCCAGTGAAAGACAGGCGAAGCAAAGACCTCTTCTGGTTAGATTTAATTCTTCCATTTAAAGACAAACGAAACAAAGACCTCTTCTGGTTAGATTTAGTTCTTTCAGTTAAAGATAGGTGAAGATAAGACCTCTTCTTGTTAGATTTAGTTCTTCCAGTTAAAGACAGACAAGACAAAGATCTCTTCTGGTTAGATTTAGTTCTTCCAGTTAAAGACATGCGATGTAAAGACCTCTTCTGGTTAGGTTTAGTTCCTCCACTTAAAGACAGGAGGTTCAAAGACCTCTTCTGGTTAGATTTAGTTCTTCCAGTTAAAGAAAGGCGAGACAAAGTCCTCTTCTGGTGAGATTTAGTTCTTCCAGTTATAGACATGTGAAACAATGGCCTCTTCTAGTTAGATTTAGTTCTTCCAGTTAAAGACAGACGAAGCAAAGACCTCTTCTAGTTAGATTTAGTTCTTCTAGTTAAAGACAGGCGAAGGAAAGACCTCCTTTGGTTAGATTTAGTTCTTACATTGAAAGACAGGCGAAGCAAATACCTCTTCTGGTTAGATTTAGTATTTCTAGTTAAAGACAGGCGAGAAAAATACCTCTTCTGGTTAGATTTAGATCTTCCAGTTAAAGACAGGCGAATGAAAGACCTCTTCTGGTTAGATTTAGTTCTTCCAGTTAAAGACATGCGAATTAAAGACCTCTTCTGGTTAGGTTTAGATATTCCAATTAAAGACAGGCGAAGCAAAGACCTATTCTGGTTAGATTTAGTTCTTCCAGTTAAAGACATGTGAATTAAAGACCTCTCTGGTTAGATTTATTTCTTCCAGTTAAAGACAGGCGAAACATAAACCTCTTCTGGTTAGATTTAGTTCTTCCAGTTAAAGACAGGGGAAGCAAAGACCTCTTCTGGTTAGATTTAGTTCTTCCAGTTAAAGATAGGAAAGACAAAAACCTCTTCTGGTTAGATTTAGTTCTTCCAGTTAAAGACAGGCGAATCAAAGACCTCTTCTGGTTAGATTTAGTTCTTCCAGTTAAAGACAGGCGAAACAATGACCTATTCTGGTTAGATTTATTTCTTCCAGTGAAAGACAGGCGAAGCAAAGACCTCTTCTGGTTAGATTTAGTTCTTCCATTTAAAGACAAGCGAAACAAAGACCTGTTCTGGTTAGATTTAGTTCTTTCAGTTAAAGACAGGGGAAGATAAGACCTCTTCTTGTTAGATTTAGTTCTTCTAGTTAAAGACAGACAAGACAAAGATCTCTTCTGGTTAGATTTAGTTCTTCCAGTTAAAGACATGCGAAGTAAAGACCTCTTCTGGTTAGGTTTAGTTCTTCCACTTAAAGACAGGAGGATTAAAGACCTCTTCTGGTTAGATTTAGTTCTTCCAGTTAAAGAAAGGCGAGACAAAGTCCTTTTCTGATTAGATTTAGTTCTTCCAGTTAAAGACATGCGGAACAATGACCTCTTCTAGTTAGATTTAGTTCTTCCAGTTAAAGACAGGCAAGACAAAGACCTCTTCTGGTTAGATTTAGTTCTTCCAGTTAAAGACAGGCGAATCAAAGACCTCTTCTGGTTAGATTTAGTTTTTCCAGGTAAAGACAGGCGAAACAAAGACCTCTTCTGGTTAGATTTAGTTCTTCCAGTTAAAGACAGGCAAGACAAACACCTCTTCTGGTTAGATTTAGTTCTTCCAGTTAAAGACAGGCGATTCAAAGACCTCTTCTGGTTAGATTTAGTTCTTCCAGTTAAAGACAGGCGAAGCAATGACCTCTTCGGGTTAGATTTATTTCTTCCAGTGAAAGACAGGCGAAGCAAAGACCTCTTCTGGTTAGATTTAATTCTTCCATTTAAAGACAAACGAAACAAAGACCTCTTCTGGTTAGATTTAGTTCTTTCAGTTAAAGATAGGTGAAGATAAGACCTCTTCTTGTTAGATTTAGTTCTTCCAGTTAAAGACAGACAAGACAAAGATCTCTTCTGGTTAGATTTAGTTCTTCCAGTTAAAGACATGCGATGTAAAGACCTCTTCTGGTTAGGTTTAGTTCCTCCACTTAAAGACAGGAGGTTCAAAGACCTCTTCTGGTTAGATTTAGTTCTTCCAGTTAAAGAAAGGCGAGACAAAGTCCTCTTCTGGTGAGATTTAGTTCTTCCAGTTATAGACATGTGAAACAATGGCCTCTTCTAGTTAGATTTAGTTCTTCCAGTTAAAGACAGACGAAGCAAAGACCTCTTCTAGTTAGATTTAGTTCTTCTAGTTAAAGACAGGCGAAGGAAAGACCTCCTTTGGTTAGATTTAGTTCTTACATTGAAAGACAGGCGAAGCAAATACCTCTTCTGGTTAGATTTAGTATTTCTAGTTAAAGACAGGCGAGAAAAATACCTCTTCTGGTTAGATTTAGATCTTCCAGTTAAAGACAGGCGAATGAAAGACCTCTTCTGGTTAGATTTAGTTCTTCCAGTTAAAGACATGCGAATTAAAGACCTCTTCTGGTTAGGTTTAGATATTCCAATTAAAGACAGGCGAAGCAAAGACCTATTCTGGTTAGATTTAGTTCTTCCAGTTAAAGACATGTGAATTAAAGACCTCTCTGGTTAGATTTATTTCTTCCAGTTAAAGACAGGCGAAACATAAACCTCTTCTGGTTAGATTTAGTTCTTCCAGTTAAAGACAGGGGAAGCAAAGACCTCTTCTGGTTAGATTTAGTTCTTCCAGTTAAAGATAGGAAAGACAAAAACCTCTTCTGGTTAGATTTAGTTCTTCCAGTTAAAGACAGGCGAATCAAAGACCTCTTCTGGTTAGATTTAGTTCTTCCAGTTAAAGACAGGCGAAACAATGACCTATTCTGGTTAGATTTATTTCTTCCAGTGAAAGACAGGCGAAGCAAAGACCTCTTCTGGTTAGATTTAGTTCTTCCATTTAAAGACAAGCGAAACAAAGACCTGTTCTGGTTAGATTTAGTTCTTTCAGTTAAAGACAGGGGAAGATAAGACCTCTTCTTGTTAGATTTAGTTCTTCTAGTTAAAGACAGACAAGACAAAGATCTCTTCTGGTTAGATTTAGTTCTTCCAGTTAAAGACATGCGAAGTAAAGACCTCTTCTGGTTAGGTTTAGTTCTTCCACTTAAAGACAGGAGGATTAAAGACCTCTTCTGGTTAGATTTAGTTCTTCCAGTTAAAGAAAGGCGAGACAAAGTCCTTTTCTGATTAGATTTAGTTCTTCCAGTTAAAGACATGCGGAACAATGACCTCTTCTAGTTAGATTTAGTTCTTCCAGTTAAAGACAGACGAAGCAAAGACTTCTTCTGGTTAGATTAAGTTCTTCTAGCTAAAGACATGGGAAGCAAAGACCTTCTCTGGTTAGATTTAGTTCTTACATTGAAAGGCAGGCGAAGCAAATACCTCTTCTGGTTAGATTTAGTATTTCTAGTTAAAGACAGGCGAGACAAATTCCTCTTCTGGTTAGATTTAGTTCTTCCAGTTAAAGACAGGCGAATCAAAGACCTCTTCTGGTTTGATTTAGTTTTTCCAATTAAAGACAGGCGAAACAAAGACCTCTTCTAGTTAGATTTAGTTCTTCTAGTTAAAGACAGGCGAAGCAAAGACCTCTTCTGGTTAGATTTAGTTCATCCAGTTAAAGACATGCGAATTAAATACCTCTCTGGTTAGACTTAGTTCTTCCAGTTAAAGACAGGCGAAACAAAGACCTCTTCTTGTTAGATTTAGTTCTTCCAGTTAAAGATAGGCGAAGCAAAGACCTCTTCTGGTTAGATTTAGTTCTTCCAGTTAAAGACAGGCAAGACAAAGACCTCTTCTGGTTAGATTTAGTTCTTCCAGTTAAAGACAGGCGAATCAAAGACCTCTTCTGGTTAGATTTAGTTTTTCCAGGTAAAGACAAGCGAAACAAAGACCTCTTATGGTTAGATTTAGTTCTTCCAGTTAAAGACAGGCGGAGCAATGACCTCTTCTGGTTAGATTTATTTCTTCCAGTTAAAGACAGGAGAAGCAAAAACCTCTTCTGGTTAGATTTATTTCTTCCAATTAAAGACAAGCGAAACAAAGACCTCTTCTGATTAGATTTAATTCTTCAAGTTAAAGACATGCGAAGTAAAGACCTCTTCTGGTTAGGTTTAGTTCTTCCACTTAAAGACAGGAGGATCAAAGACCTCTTATCTTTATATTTAGTTCTTCCAGTTACAGAAAGATGAGACAAAGTCCTCTTCTGGTTAGATTTAGTTCTTCCAGTTAAAGACATGCGAAACAATGACCTCTTCTGGTTAGATTTAGTTCTTCCAGTTAAAGACAGGAGAAGCAAAGACCTCTTCTAGTTAGATTTAGTTCTTCTAGTTAAAGAAAGGCGAAGGAAATACCTCCTTTGGTTAGATTTAGTTCTTACATTGAAAGACAGGCGAAGTAAATACCTCTTCTGGTTAGATTTAGTATTTCTAGTTAAAGACAAGCGAGACAAAGACATCTTCTGGTGAGAATTAGTTCTTCCAGTTAAAGACAGGCGAATCAAAGACCTTTTCTGGTTTGATTTAGTTTTTCCAGTTAAAGACAGACAAAACAAAGACCTCTTCTAGTTAGATTTAGTTCTTCCAGTTAAAGACAGGTGAAGCAAAGACCTCTTCTGGTTAGATTTAGTTCTTCCAGTTAAAGACATGCGAATTAAAGACCTCTCTGGTTAGATTTAGTTCTTCCAGTTAAAGACAGGCGACACAAAGACATCTTCTGGTTAGATTTAGTTCTTCCAGTTAAAGAAAGGCGAAGCAAAGACCTCTTCTGGTTAGATTTAGTTCTTCCAGTTAAAGACAGGCAAGACAAACACCTCTTCTGGTTAGATTTAGTTCTTCCAGTTAAAGACAGGTGATTCAAAGACCTCTTCTGGTTAGATTTAGTTCTTCCAGTTAAAGACAGGCGAAACAATGACCTCTTCGGGTTAGATTTATTTCTTCCAGTGAAAGACAGGCGAAGCAAAGACCTCTTCTGGTTAGATTTAATTCTTCCATTTAAAGACAAACGAAACAAAGACCTCTTCTGGTTAGATTTAGTTCTTTCAGTTAAAGATAGGTGAAGATAAGACCTCTTCTTGTTAGATTTAGTTCTTCCAGTTAAAGACAGACAAGACAAAGATCTCTTCTGGTTAGATTTAGTTCTTCTAGTTAAAGACATGCGATGTAAAGACCTCTTCTGGTTAGGTTTAGTTCCTCCACTTAAAGACAGGAGGTTCAAAGACCTCTTCTGGATAGATTTAGTTCTTCTAGTTAAAGAAAGGCGAGACAAAGTCCTCTTCTGGTGAGATTTAGTTCTTCCAGTTAAAGACATGTGAAACAATGGCCTCTTCTAGTTAGATTTAGTTCTTCCAGTTAAAGACAGACGAAGCAAAGACCTCTTCTGGTTAGATTTAGTTCTTCTAGTTAAAGAAAGGCGAAGCAAAGAACTCCTCTGGTTAGATTTAATTCTTACATTGAAAGACAGGCGAAGCAAATACCTCTTCTGGTTAGATTTAGTATTTCTAGTTAAAGACAGGCGAGACAAATACCTATTCTAGTTAGATTTAGATCTTCCAGTTAAAGACAGGCGAATCAAAGACCTCTTCTGGTTAGATTTAGTTCTTCCAGTTAAAGACATGCGAATTAAAGACCTCTCTGGTTAGATTTAGTTCTTCCAGTTAAAGATAGGCGAAACAAAGACCTCTTCTTGTTAGATTTAGTTCTTCCAGTTAAAGACAGGCGAAGCAAAGACCTCTTCTAGTTAGATTTAGTTCTTCCAGTTAAAGACAGGCAAGACAAAGACCTCTTCTGGTTAGATTTAGTTCTTCCAGTTAAAGACAGGCGAATCAAAGACCTCTTCTGGTTAGATTTAGTTTTTCCAGGTAAAGACAGGCGAAACAAAGACCTCTTCTGGTTAGATTTAGTTCTTCCAGTTAAAGACAGGAGCAGCAATGACCTCTTCTGGTTAGATTTATTTCTTCTAGTTAAAGACAAGAGAAGCAAAGACCTCTTCTGGTTAGATTTATTTCTTCCAATTAAAGACAAGCGAAACAAAGACCTCTTCTGGTTAGATTTAGTTCTTCCAGTTAAAGACATGCGAAGTAAAGACCTCTTCTGGTTAGGTTTAGTTCTTCAAGTTTAAGACAGGCGAAACAAAGGCCTCTTCTAGTTAGATTTAGTTCTTCCAGTTAAAGACAGGCGAAGCAAAGACCTCTTCTGGTTAGATTTAGTTCTTCCAGTTAAAGACAGGCAAGACAAACACCTCTTCTGGTTAGATTTAGTTCTTCCAGTTAAAGACAGGCGATTCAAAGACCTCTTCTGGTTAGATTTAGTTCTTCCAGTTAAAGACAGGCGAAGCAATGACCTCTTCGGGTTAGATTTATTTCTTCTAGTGAAAGACAGGCGAAGCAAAGACCTCTTCTGGTTAGATTTAATTCTTCCATTTAAAGACAAACGAAACAAAGACCTCTTCTGGTTAGATTTAGTACTTTCAGTTAAAGATAGGTGAAGATAAGACCTCTTCTTGTTAGATTTAGTTCTTCCAGTTAAAGACAGACAAGACAAAGATCTCTTCTGGTTAGATTTAGTTCTTCCAGTTAAAGACATGCGATGTAAAGACCTCTTCTGGTTAGGTTTAGTTCCTCCACTTAAAGACAGGAGGTTCAAAGACCTCTTCTGGTTAGATTTAGTTCTTCCAGTTAAAGAAAGGCGAGACAAAGTCCTCTTCTGGTGAGATTTAGTTCTTCCAGTTATAGACATGTGAAACAATGGCCTCTTCTAGTTAGATTTAGTTCTTCCAGTTAAAGACAGACGAAGCGAAGACCTCTTCTGGTTAGATTTAGTTCTTCTAGTTAAAGAAATGTGAAGCAAAGACCTCCTCTGGTTAGATTTAGTTCTTACATTGAAAGACAGGCGAAGCAAATACCTCTTCTGGTTAGATTTAGTATTTCTAGTTAAAGACAGGCGAGAAAAATACCTCTTCTGGTTAGATTTAGATCTTCCAGTTAAAGACAGGCGAATCAAAGACCTCTTCTGGTTAGATTTAGTTCTTCCAGTTAAAGACATGCGAATTAAAGACCTCTCAAGTTAGATTTAGTTCTTCCAGTTAAAGATAGGCGAAACAAAGACCTCTTCTTGTTAGATTTAGTTCTTCCAGTTAAAGACAGGCGAAGCAAAGACCTCTTCTAGTTAGATTTAGTTTTTCCAGTTAAAGACAGGCAAGACAAAGACCTTTTCTGGTTAGATTTAGTTCTTCCAGTTAAAGACAGGCGAATCAAAGACCTCTTCTGGTTAGATTTAGTTTTTCCAGGTAAAGACAGGCGAAACAAAGACCTCTTCTGGTTAGATTTAGTTCTTCCAGTTAAAGACAGGAGCAGCAATGACCTCTTCTGGTTAGATTTATTTCTTCTAGTTAAAGACAGGAGAAGCAAAGACCTCTTCTGGTAAGATTTATTTCTTCCAATTAAAGACAAGCGAAACAAAGACCTCTTCTGGTTAGATTTAGTTCTTCCAGTTTAAGATATACGAAGTAAAGACCTCTTCTGGTTAGGTTTAGTTCTTCCAGTTAAAGACAGGCGAAACAAAGGCCTCTTCTGGTTAGATTTAGTTCTTCCAGTTAAAGACAGGCGAAGCAATGACCTCTTCTGGTTAGATTCATTTCTTCCAGTTAAAGACAGGCAAGACACAGATCTCTTCTGGTTAGATTTAGTTCTTCCAGTTAAAGACATGCGAAGTAAAGACCTCTTCTGGTTAGGTTTAGTTCTTCCACTTAAAGACAGGAGGATCAAAGACCTCTTCTGGTTAGATTTAGTTCTTCCAGTTAAAGAAAGGCGAGACAAAGTCCTCTTCTGGTTAGATTTAGTTCTTCCAGTTAAAGACAGGCGAAACATTGACCTCTTCTAGTTAGATTTAGTTCTTCCAGTTAAAGACAGGAGAAGCAAAGACCTCTTCTGGTTAGATTTAGTTCTTCTAGTTAAAGACATGCGAAGGAAAGACCTCATTTGGTTAAATTTAGTTCTTACATTGAAAGACAGGCGAAGCAAAGACCTCTTCTGGTTAGATTTAGTATTTCTAGTTAAAGACAGGCGAGACAAAGACCTCTTCTGGTTTGATTTAGGTCTTCCAGTTAAAGACAGGCGAAACAAACACCTCTTCTAGTTAGATTTAGTTCTTCCATTTAAAGACAGGCAAAGCAAAGACCTCTTCTGGTTAGATTTAGTTCTTCCAGTTAAAGACAGGAAAGACAAAGACCTCTTCTGGTTAGATTTAGTTCTTCCAGTTAAAGACATGCGAAGCGAAGACCTCTTCTGGTTAGATTTAGTTCTTCCAATTAAAGACAGGCAAGACAAAGACCTCTTCTGGTTAGATTTAGTTCTTCCAGTTAAAGACAGGCGAATCAAAGACCTCTTTTGGTTAGATTTAGTTCTTCCAGTTAAAGATAGGCGAAGCAATGACCTCTCCTGGTTTGATTTATTTCGTCCAGTGAAAGACAGGCGAAGCAAAGACCTCTTCTTGTTAGATTTAGTTCTTCCATTTAAAGACAAGCGAAACAAAGACCTCTTCTGGTTAGATTTAGTTCTTTCAGTTAAAGACAGACGAAGATAAGACCTCTTCTTGTTAGATTTAGTTCTTCCAGTTAAAGACAAACAAGACAAATATCTCTTCTGGTTAGATTTAGTTCTTCCAGTTAAAGACATGCGAAGTAAAGACCTCTTCTGGTTAGGTTTAGTTCTTCCACTTAAAGACAGGAGGATCAAAGACCTCTTCTGGTTAGATTTAGTACTTCCAGTTAAAGAAAGGCGAGACAAAGTCCTCTTCTGGTTAGATTTAGTTCTTCCAGTTAAAGACATGCGAAACAATGACCTCTTCTAGTTAGATTTAGTTCATCCAGTTAAAGACGGGAGAAGCAAAGACCTCTTCTGGTTAGATTTAGTTCTTCTAGTTAAAGACAAGCGAAGTAAAGACCTCTTCTGGTTAGGTTTAGTTCTTCCAGTTAAAGACAGGCGAATCAAAGACCTCTTCTCGTTAGATTTAGTTTTTCCAGGTAAAGACAGGCAAAACAAAGACCTCTTATGGTTAGATTTAGTTCTTCCAGTTAAAGACAGGCGGAGCAATGACCTCTTCTGGTTAGATTTATTTCTTCTAGTTAAAGACAGGAAAAGCAAAAACCTCTTCTGTTTAGATTTATTTCTTCCAATTAAAGACAACCGAAACAAAGACCTCTTCTGGTTAGATTTAGTTCTTCCAGTTAAAGACATGCGAAGTAAAGACCTCTTCTGGTTAGGTTTAGTTCTTCCAGTTAAACACAGGCGAAACAAAGACCTCTTCTGGTTAGATTTAGTTCTTCTAGTTAAAGACAGGCGAAGTAATGACCTCTTCGGGTTAGATTTATTTCTTCCAGTTAAAGACAGGCAAGACAAAGATCTCTTTTGGTTATATTTAGTTCTTCCAGTTAAAGACATGCGAAGTAAAGACCTCTTCTGGTTAGGTTTAGTTCTTCCACTTAAAGACAGGAGGATCAAAGCCCTCTTCTGTTTATATTTAGTTCTTCCAGTTAAAGAAAGACAAGACAAAGTCCTCTTCTGGTTAGATTTAGTTCTTCCAGTTAAAGACATGCGATACAATGACCTATTCTAGTTAGATTTAGTTCTTCCAGTTAAAGACAGGAGAAGCAAAGACCTCTTCTGGTTAGATTTAGTTCTTCTATTTAAAGACAGGCGAAGGAAAGACCTCCTTTGGTTAGATTTAGTTCTTACATTGAAAGACAGGCGAAGCAAAGACCTCCTCTTGTTAGATTTAGTATTTCTAGTTAAAGACAAGCGAGACAAAGACATCTTCTGGTGATATTTAGTTCTTCCAGTTATAGACAGGCGAATCAAAGACCTCTTCTGGTTTGATTTAGTTTTTCCAGTTAAAGACAGGCAAAACGAAGACCTCTTCTCGTTAGATTTAGTTCTTCCAGTTAAAGACAGGTGAAGCAAAGACCTCATCTGGTTAGATTTAGTTCTTCCAGTTAAAGACATGCGAATTAAAGACCTCTCTGGTTAGATTTAGTTCTTCCAGTTAAAGACAGACGACACAAAGACCTCTTCTGGTTAGATTTAGTTCTTCCAGTTAAAGACAGGCGAAGCAAAGACCTCTTCTGGTTAGATTTAGTTCTTCCAGTTAAAGACAGGCAAGACAAAGACCTCTTCTGGTTAGATTTAGTTCTTCCAGTTAAAGACAGACGAATCAAAGACCTCTTCTGGTTAGATTTAGTTCTTCCAGTTAAAGACAGGAGAAGCAATGACTTCTTCTGGTTAGATTTATTTCTCCCAGTGAAACACAGGCGAAGGAAAGACCTCTTCTGGTTAGATTTAGTTCTTCCATTTAAAGACAAACGACACAAAGACCTCTTCTGGTTAGATTTAGTTCTTTCAGTTAAAGATAGGAGAAGATAAGACCTCTTCTTGTTAGATTTAGTTCTTCGAGTTAAAGACAGACAAGACAAAGATCTCTTCTGGTTAGATTTAGTTCTTCCAGTTAAAGACATGCGAAGTGAAGACCTCTTCTGGTTAGGTTTAGTTCTTCCACTTAAAGACAGGAGGATCAAAGACCTCTTCCGGTTAGATTTAGTTATTCCAGTTAAAGAAAGGCAAGAAAAAGTCCCCTTCTGGTTAGATTTAGTTCTTCCAGTTAAAGACATGCGAAACAATGACCTCTTCTAGTTAGATTTAGTTCTTCCAGTTAAAGAAATACGAAGCAAAGACCTCTTCTGGTTAGATTTAGTTCTTCTAGTTAAAGACAGACGAAGCAAAGACCTCCTCTGGTTAGATTTAGTTCTTACATTGAAAGACAAGCGAAGCAAAGACCTCTTCTGGTTAGATTTAGTATTTCTAGTTAAAGACAAGCGAGACAAATACCTCTTCTGGTTAGATTTAGTTCTTCCAGTTAAATACAGGCGAATCAAAGACCTCTTCTGGTTAGATTTAGTTCTTCCAGTTAAAGACATGCGAATTAAAGACCTCTCTGGTTAGATTTAGTTCTTCCAGTTAAAGACAGGCGAAACAAAGACCTCTTCTGGTTAGATTTAGTTCTTCCAGTTAAAGACAGGCGAAGCAAAGACCTCTTCTAGTTAGATTTATTTCTTCCAATTAAAGACAGGCAAGACAAAGACCTCTTCTGGTTAGATTTAGTTCTTCCAGTTAAAGACAGGCGAATCAAAGACCTCTTCTGGTTAGATTTAGTTTTTCCAGGTAAAGACAGGCGAAACAAAGACCTCTTCTGGTTAGATTTAGTTCTTCCAGTTAAAGACAGGAGCAGCAATGACCTCTTCTGGTTAGATTTATTTCTTCCAGTTAAAGACAGGAGAAGCAAAGACCTGTTCTGGTTAGATTTATTTCTTCCAATTAAAGACAAGCGAAACAAAGACCTCTTCTGGTTAGATTTAGGTTTTCCAGTTAAAGACATGCAAAGTAAAGACCTCTTCTGGTTAGGTTTAGTTCTTCCAGTTAAAAACAAGCGAAACAAAGACCTCTTCTGGTTAGATTTAGTTCTTCCAGTTAAAGACAGGCGAAGCAATGAACTCTTCTGGTTAGATTTATTTCTTCCAGTTAAAGACAGGCAAGACGAAGATCTCTTCTGGTTAGATTTAGTTCTTCCAGTTAAAGACATGCCAAGTAAAGACCTCTTCTGGTTTGATTTAGTTTTTCCAGTTAAAGACAGGCGAAACAAACACCTCTTCTAGTTAGATTTAGTTCTTCCAGTTAAAGACAGGCAAAGCAAAGACCTCTTCTGGATAGATTTAGTTCTTCCAGTTAAGGACATGTGAATTAAAGACCTCTCTGGTTAGATTTAGGTCTTCCAGTTAAAGACAGGCGAAACAAAGACCTCTTCTTGTTAGATTTAGTTCTTCCAGTTAAAGACAGGCGAAGCAAAGACCTCTTAGTGTTAGATTTAGTTCTTCCAGTTAAAGACAGGCAAGACAAAGACCTCTTCTGGTTAGATTTAGTTCTTCCAGTTAAAGACAGACAAGACAAAGACCTCTTCTGGTTAGATTTAGTTCTTCCAGTTAAAGACAGGCGAATCAAAGACCTCTTTTGGTTAGATTTAGTTCTTCCAGTTAAAGATAGGCGAAGCAATGACCTCTTCTGGTTAGATTTATTTTCTTCCAGTGAAAGACAGGCGAAGCAAAGACCTCTTCTGGTTAGATTTAGTTCTTCCATTTAAAGACAAGAGAAACAAAGACCTCTTCTGGTTAGATTTAGTTCTTTCAGTTAAAGACAGATGAAGATAAGACCTCTTCTTGTTAGATTTAGTTCTTCCAGTTAAAGACAAACAAGACAAATATCTCTTCTGGTTAGATTTAGTTCTTCCAGTTAAAGACATGCGAAGTAAAGACCACTTCTGGTTAGGTTTAGTTCTTCCACTTAAAGACAGGAGGATCAAAGACCTCTTCTGGTTAGATTTAGTTCTTCCAGTTAAAGAAAGTCGAGACAAAGTCCTCTTCTGGTTAGATTTAGTTCTTCCAGTTAAAGACATGCGAAACAATGACCTCTTCTAGTTAGATTTAGTTCTTCCAGTTAAAGACGGGAGAAGCAAAGACCTCTTCTGGTTAGATTTAGTTCTTCTAGTTAAAGACAAGCGAAGTAAAGACCTCTTATGGTTAGGTTTAGTTCTTCCACTTAAAGACAGGAGGATGAAAGACCTCTTCTGGTTAGATTTAGTTCTTCCAGTTAAAGACAAGCGAGAAAAAGACCTCTTCTGGTTAGATTTAGTTCTTCCAGTTAAAGACAGGCGAATCAAAGACCTCTTCTGGTTTGATTTATTTTTTCCAGTTAAAGACAGGCGAGACAAAGACCTGTTCTGGTTAGATTTAGTTCTTCCAATTAAAGACAGGCGAATCAAAGACCTCTTCTGGTTAGATTTAGTTGTTCCAGTTAAAGAAGGCGAAACAAAGACCTCTTCTGGTTAGATTTAGTTCTTCCAGTTAAAGACAGGCGAAGCAATGACCTCTTCTGGTTAGATTTATTTCTTCCAGTTAAAGACAGGCTAAGCAAAGACCTCTTCTGGTTAGATTTATTTCTTTCATTTAAAGACAAGCGAAACAAAGACCTCTTCTGGTTATATTTAGTTCTTCCAATTAAAGACATGCGGTAAAGACCTCTTCTGGTTAGGTTTAGTTCTTCAAGTTAAAGACAGGCGAAATAAAGACCTCTTCTGGTTAGATTTAGTTCTTCCTGTTAAAGATAGGCGAAGCAATGACCTCTTCTGGTTAGATTTATTTCTTCCAGTTAAAGACAGACGAAGCAAAGACCTCTTCTTGTTAGATTTAGTTCTTCCATTTAAAGACAAGCGAAACAAAGACCTCTTCTGGTTAGATTTATTTCTTCCAGTTAAAGAAATACGAAGTAAATACCTCTTCTGGTTAGTTTTAGTTCTTCAAGTTAAAGACATGCGAGACAAAGACCTCTTCTGGTTAGATTTAGTTCTTCCAGTTAAAGACAGGCAAAACAAAGACCTCTTCTGGTTAGATTTAGTTCTTCCAGTTAAAGACAGTCGAATCAAAGACCTCTTCTGGTTAGATTTATTTCTTCCAGTTAAAGACAAGCGAGCAAAGACCTCTTCTGGTTAGTTTTAGTTCTTCCAGTTAAAGACGGGTGAAACAAAGACCTCTTCTGGTTAGATTTATTTCTTCCAGTTAAAGACAGGCGAACAAAGACCTTTTCTGGTTAGATTTAGTTCTTCTAGTTAAAGACAGGCGAGACAAAGACCTCGTCTGGTTAGATTGATTTCTTCCAGTTAAAGACATGCAAAGGACATCTGATGTTTCAGTATAAATCGACCAAAATATTTATTCTGATACTTCTTCCATTTTTCCACCAATAGTCACTATGGATGGCATCTGTAAGCCCATCTCCAAAAACACTCCATCATATCTCTAAATGGCATCTATAATCCCACTCCTAATTCAACACATCATCGAGTTCAAATTTCTGGGCACTTTAGTGTTCAATCATCTTTCACCTTCAAGTAACAAATGGCGGACTGTCCAATCTAACTCTTCAGGTTTAAGAAGATTGAACAGAGGCAGCTGTTGTACTTCAAATTTTCCCTCTCAATTTCTCAAGATATTTTGCATGAAGATTTTCAAAATCTCAAGTTTGCGTAAGTACAAAGCAGATCGAAAGGAGTGACTGCAGGCAACTGTTCAAATTCAAAACCTGGAAAATGGCTTCCTTCGATGCAAGCTCGATTCACCAGATTTCAATTGGGCATATGGCCTATTTAAAACTTGCTTCAGATTTACAAGCTTCGATTAATCAAATGGTTATCTTCATGCTAGCTTCGATTGGGCTTGGTTTCCCTTTGAAACAATTTCCTTCTATTTAGAAGGAAATAACCTTTTACTATATTCCTTCTATTTAGAAGGTAGTGGCTTCATACTGACTTCTTTTGATTCAGAAGGAAATGACCTTCTGAAAGCTTCCTTCGATTCATAAGACAATTGCCTTCTGAAGGTTTCCTTGGATTCACCAAGTAGGGACCTCCTGCATACAAGCCTCGTTTGGGCATTTAGGTTCCCTGCATATGTCCTTCGATTTCACCATGTGATAGGGTGGGAGAACTGACTTGAAGGTTTTGCGTTTGATCGCAAATGTTGCGGTTATCAAGAGTCGCCACCGACTTTTCTTTTATCCAAAAGGAAAGGTGAAAAAGCACAGGAAAGACCTTTGAGATTATTTCTTGAGTTCGGGGGGTAGATTATGAAAAGGGAAAGTATTAGCACCCTTTTCATCCATGGTTTTCCATGGGCTCTTAGTTACTTGCTAGATCACTTGCTTTTGTTTGAAATTGTGCTTTGTGTGGTTTTTTAAAAGTATTTTGTAAAGAGGCCATTGTTTAGGCAATCTTTGTAATGATTCTTGTTCGTATGAATGTATATAAAGATGTTTGATCTTTTGAAATCTTTTTCAAGTTTATAAGAGGTTTTGAAAGTGCAGGTGTTTGTTTTTGAAAATAGCAAGGATGTTTTGAAGTTGAGCAAGTAATTAGGAGCATTATACCTACTCAAAAGTCTTTCTTGTTCATTTTCTTTTCCTTTGATATTGTTATCTTACCATTGAATTGGTAAGTAACCCTATCTTTGGATGTAAACAGGACGGGCGTGGGTCATCGTATAACCATGATTAGAAATGTTGCAAGGTGTCTTAGCATTCTCTTTTAGGGACTAATATCATTTGAAAGACAACTTAGATAGCATCATTGAGGGACTATGATCTTATATTTGCTTGTTTTTGCTAAGATACCTCACATGCGTAATATGGCCATTTTGTAAAGGCAACCAAGTGGATTTACCCTAGGGGGTGCTTGTGTGTAAGTGTATTGTTTTCATGCTTAATTTTTGTCTTTGATCAGGGTTTTCTATTTGATTGGTTTTAGTCTTTCCATACAAACCCTAATTACTAGCATTTGTATATAAATCGATAAATTGCGGAATTTAAAGTTACTACGCTATTACAATACTTGTGGGAGGGGGTGTACAAATTATAAATGGGGATTGCAAGAAAATAAAAATAATTAGTCTATTACAACCATATTGAATTTGTACAAGAATTGAAATAAATAAATGTACAAAAATAGATAAATATACAAGAATGTAAATGCAAAGAAAATAGATATTTGTTTGATTTTTCATGAGAAAAGGGGTTTTTATTTTTAACCTAATTAACTAGAAGAAAATAATTAAAAGTAAAACCTAAATTTACTAAGAGAAGATTTTAAATAAAACCCTAAATCTACTAATTGATTAAAAAGAAATTAAGTTTATAAGAAAAGTATCTTCTTTGGTATTTTTGTCTTGAAAATAATTTATGGTATTATAAAATAATTTTGATCTTTTTAAATATTAAAATAATATATTTTAATTGGTGTAAAATAAAATAACTAAAACCTATTTTTAATTAAATTTACAAAGATAATTAGTAAAATAAATAAAGTATTGATTAAATAAAATAATTTTTTATGAGGAAAAATAAATAAACTATGTTAAAATATAAAGTTCCAAAGTTAGAAAACTTAACTTGCAAGAGGGTATCAGGTTTGAAGTTTGAGCAGCTTTCATTGAGTTCCAATGATTGGGTTAGCTTCCTCAAGTTCCCAGGAAGCTAAAGGGATGCTTAGCTTGAGCTGGAAGTGGCTGAGGAGTTCTGGAGAAGTCCACTTGTAGACCCATGTTTTTGAAAATGGAGGATGGTGAAAATGGTGTTACAGTTGTGTAGTAAGGGTTTGGATAGCCTCTATATGAGTTATAGAAGCTTTGTGATTGATTAAAAGTGAAAACGCACGAGTGGATTGTGTATTTGAAGTTCAAGGTCAGAAATGACAAGTAATGGAGGTTTTTGGTGCAAGTTTTGATTTCAAAGTGTTTGAGGGCTTAAGCATTTGTGTATTTTGTGGGAAATGGTTTGTATATTTATAAGCAAAAGGATTAGAGTGGTTTGGACAATCAAAAGTACAAGTTTTTAGCTAATTGCTAGGTTACTTGATTTTGAAGAAAAGTGGGAAACAAAGTTTCAATGTGAAGTACAAGCATGGGCTGAGTGATTGTAAGTGTATAAGAAGTTTCTTATGGGTTATGGGACTTGCATGATCATAAGAGAACAAGTGCAAGGCTCAAAAACAAGTTTTGTGTAAAAAAGCACTTTATTAAAATGGCAATGTACACTTTCTTCTCAAAATGGATATAAAGCACGGCCTTGCATTGAATGCTTGAAATGAGACCTCTAACAGCTGTGCAAGCATTTAATTATGGAGTGCCTAAAAAGTTTGAGGCCTGCAAAGTAGAGGTTATGTAGCATACTTTGAATTTTGAATTTGGTTCATCATAAAATGCCTTGTAATTCAAGTGATAAAACCCTAACTTCATCTCTTCGATTCTCCCTACTCAAGACTGATCTCAAGGATTTCTTGGACATTTTGGAAATATTGTAATGTTCTCTACAACCCATCTTTGAATTGCCTTTGATGATTCCCCTTGTAACTATATGAAAAAGTTCCATGAAGTTGGGTCAAAATCCTGACCAAATTAGGGCAAAATTTCACTAAGTGATTTGTTTCATGACCACATGTTCTCAAAATTATAACTTGAGATCCAAGAACTTTTGGAATAAGTTAAGTTAATAAAATTTGTAGATTTCATGAAGATCTACAACTTTCATGTTGGAAGTTTCTTTTGAATCATCTTGCATCATGGTGAAAAGTTTGCTCAAAGTTGTGAAAAAATAAGAAATTTCCAACACTTAGAAAAATTTCTAAGTTTAGAAATTTTTACTTTTCAATATGAAATTTTAAACTTTGGATTTCTTGATGAATAAGTTTCATATTTAGACAGGTTTTGATGAATTGTGATCTTTGGCATTTGAATTTGACCAAAAAGTCAAAGTTTGACTTTTCAGTATACAATTGACTTTTGATCAGTTAACTGAAAAATTCATCTGTCAATCTATTGGACTTGCAATGTTTTGAGCCACGTGATTAGGTGAAAATGATGCAATTGAACTCTTGAAATCATGCCTTAAACCAATTGATCATTTTCTAGGTCAAAAATCAGAAATTGCCCTTTCCCAGTCAAAACCCTAATTTTAACCATTTTGCCCTTTTGAAGATTTGATCAAATTTATTGAGGAGTTATGGTCCAGACTTGATCAAATGATATATATGAGTTTAAATTTTTGATGTGTATAAAAAATTATGATGTTTGACTGTAAATTGGCCATAGTTGACTTTTTCCCTAATACAATTGATTTTTAGGTGAACTGCTCAATTGATTGAGCAAAAGTGTGATCCAAAGCTTGAAATTTGACATGAGTAATATTGACGGTCCATAATGATCCATGAAAGTCATATGGGGCATTGGAAGTTCAAATATCCTTGTGCAATCTCAAACCCTAATTTTGGTCATCAATGCTTAAGGAGGTGTCTTGAGCTGATCAACCCTAGTGCAGTCTTCAGCCAAAGGAGATCTTGTGAGCAAAATTCTTAATAAGTGAGAGGGAAAATTTTGGGGTACAACAAACCATTTAGACCTCCTGCATGCATCCTTCGTTTGGGCATGTGGCCTTTTTCGAATGCAAGTTTGGTTTATATCCTTCGTTTAGGCATATGGCCCCCTTTGATGCAAGCTTGGTTTACATATTTCGTTTGGGCTCGTGTCCTCCTTCTAATGCAAGTTTGGGTTACATCCTCCATTTTGGAATGAATTCTCCTTCGATGCAAGTTTAATCCATAAGCTTCGTCTAGGTATGTTGCTCCCTTCGAAGCAACCTACTTTGATCCATTTCAAAAAAACCTTCGACACACAAGTGGAAAACATAATTTTTAAAGGAATACTGATCAAATTCAAAGGCCATGATACATGATCTTACTTTGCAGGCCTCAATGCTTATGTTTCACTCGATAATTAATTGTTTACACCATGAATTAATCTATTATCCAGGTAATTAAGTTTTTGTCCAAAAGATTTTACCATGAAGTAAACTTGCTAGTATAAAATTTGTCTTAAGCCCATACCTTGCTTAAATCCTGATTATACTTCACCATAAGTCATGGAAATTAGCCCCTTTTAACCAACAACTTTGGTACTTCGCCTTGGGATCATGGAAAATCTGACATAACTTAATATTCACGTTTCAACCAAGCCATATTTTGTTCAAACTCCCAAACCTTTTCTCTATAAATAGAGAAACCATTAACAAAGAGTATCAAAATATGAATGAAAGCGTATATGAGCTGAGTCTGAAAGTTAAATCTGAATGAGTAACAGAATGGCATCCGTGTTAGGAGCGTATCTGAACTGTATCTGAGAAGCTGAAACTGAACGAGTATCAAATTGGCGTTAGTCTCTGGAGCGTATCAGAACTGTATCTGAAGGATGAATTTGAATAAGTATCAGAATGGCATCCGTGTTTGGAGTGTATCTGAAAGTTGAATCTGAATAAGTAAGAGAATGGCATCCGTGTCTGGAGCGTATTTGAACTGTATCTGAGAGTTGAATTTGAATGAGTATCAGGATGGCATATGTGTATGAAGCGTATTTGAACTGTATCAAGGGTTGAGTCTGAATGAGTATGAGAATGGCATTCGTGTTTGGAGCATATTTGAACTATATCAAAGGTTGAGTCTGAATGAGTATCAGAATGGCATTCGTGTTTGGAGCGTATTTGAACTGTATCAAAAGTTGAGTCTGAATGAGTATCAGAATGGCATCCGTGTCTGGAGCGTATTTGAATTGTATCAAAGGTTGAGTCTGAATGAGTATCAGAATGGCATCCGTGTTTGGAGCGTATCTGAACTGTATCAAAGGTTGAGTCTGAATGAGTATCAGAATGGCATCCATGTTTGGAGCGTATCTGAATTGTATCAAAAGTTATGTCTGAATGAGTATCAGAATGGCATCCGTGTCTGGAGCGTATCTGAATTGTATCTGAAAAGCCTTTGAACATTGTTAATGGTAGCTATTGATTAATCTTATCCTGAAAAGGGTAAAAAACATTAGTTGTATGCAATGTCATGATGTATGAAATACATGGTACAATGAGATTGTGATATATGCATTCGTGTTATCAATGTTTATGATATATGGATGTGATGTATGCATATGTGAGCTAATCTGCTGCACTGTTGTTAGATAGGGGAAATAAAATCCATGACTGCTGCTGAGGATATGGAGTGTAAGTCTTAATGTTGTGAAGTTGAAGTGTTGATGAATTTACGTTTAGATAAATAAACTCTGTTGCAAGGGAAATGATGTGTGCTGCTTGTAAAAACGTGTTGGGGAAACCTGAGAAATTGGACGACTTCTACTGGGGATTGATAACTGCAAGCTTTGTTCCGCTGGGGATTAAACTGCACACTGTGGGGGACTTTATGGAAATAACTTAAAAAGATTTCCCTATCTCTTAAAGCCATTAGTGATTGTCTTTCTATTTTGTTCATTTGTAAATGGTAATTACGTTCAAATGCATGTGTTCAAAAATAAATCATTGGACATTTTTGTAAACAAAACACAAGAGTAAAGAAAAACATATACTTTCAAAGGTATATCTTTGTATTGACTTTGAGTAAGTATTTTTGTACAATGAGACAATCATTCTAGTAAGAGAATTTTGTCGTGAAAAATGAGAATTTGATACAAAGCAAAGATAGTTATGTGCAATAATCCCATGGGGTTCCCATTCTGCTATAGCCTTCGTGTCTCTGAGCATCTTGTCTATTTGTTGCCTTGTCTGAAGCTTATTGAATTGATCAGAACTGTTGAGTTTGCAGATTGTTCGTAAGGTGATCCAACAGGACATAGGCGTATGCTTTAATTCCTTAACTTTTTCCTGGACCGCCCTTTCGGGTTTTCAGTCCATCGAGATACTCGTTTCTGCCCAAGTCGCTCTTTCAGGTTTTCAACTTGCCGGGTGTACAAATTTTTTTGTTTTATCCCTAATTTTTTGCCCGAACCTTTTTGGTTCGCCGAGATGGCCTTGTTTTGCCTAGGTATGCTGACCTAACGGGTCTCTTTATTCGTAGTATCTTTTGACTATGTCTGTGTTCACAGGGTGCGGTAGGTCGTCCCCATCCATGGTGGTCAAGATCATTGCCCCACAAGAGAATATGATTTTGATCATAAATGGTCCT
Organism: Vicia faba; assembly: GCA_948472305.1. Classification (NCBI taxonomy): domain Eukaryota; kingdom Viridiplantae; phylum Streptophyta; class Magnoliopsida; order Fabales; family Fabaceae; genus Vicia; species Vicia faba. The sequence continues at coordinate 529,181,595 of OX451740.1, read as the reverse complement.
TCGTATGTAGGGGTCCATTTTCCCCTAGGATCACCTTGTGGTAGTTTGATACGTTTGATCACCAAGTCCCCTACTTGATACACTTGGCGTCTGACCTTTTTGTTGAAAGCCTTGATCATCCATTTTAGATACATTTGACCATGACAAACAATAGTAAGCCTTTTCTCATAAATCAAGTTTAGTTGATCAAGTCGAGTCTGGATCCAATCTTCTTCATTCAACCTTGCATCCTTCATAATTCTTAGAGAGGGGATCTGCACCTCAATAGGCAAGACAACCTCCATGCCATATACCAAAGAGTAGGGTGTTGCCCCGGTTGATGTGAGAGTTGTGGTACGATACCTATTGAGAGCGAATGGTAGCATCTCATGTCAGTCTTTGTATGTGACTGTCATTTTCTGTATGATCTTTTTGATATTCTTATTTGTGGCTTCGACATCACTATTCATCTCTGGACGGTAAGGGGAAGAATTGTGATGCTGGATCTTGAATTTCTGGTACAGGGCGGTGATCATAGTATTGTTTAGGTTCGTACCATTGTCTGTGATGATCCTCTCCGGGATACCATACCGACATATGTGATTCTGTTTAATGAACCGGGCTACAACATTCTTGGTCACAGAAGCAAAAGAGGCTGCCTCAACCCACTTTGTAAAATAGTCAATGGCCACTAAGATGAAGCGGTGCCCATTAGAGGTTGTTGGCTTGATTTCCCCAATCATATTGATGCCCCACATGGAAAAGGGCCAAGGAGCCGTCAAGACATTCAGAGGAATCAGAGGTACGTGCACCTTGTCAGCATAGATCTGACACTTGTGGCAGGTTCGAGAGTGTTGGTAGCAATCTGCTTCCATGGTAGACAAGTAATAACCTGAACGTAGTATTTTATTTGCCATCGTATTCCCACTGGAATTGGTGCCAAAAGTGCCCTCATGTAGATCAGCCATGATCTTTTCTTCCTCAACCTTGTTTATGCAAAGGAGTAAACAAGGATCATGGTTGCGTTTATGGAGAATTCCATTACTAAGGAAGAATTTAGCAGAGAATCTCCTTAAGAACTTCTTATCATTGACTGATGCTCCTTCCGGATATTCTTGATCCTCGAGATACCTCTTGACTTCGTGAAACCAAGGCTGGTCCACTACTTCTTCAGTATTAATCTCGTGACAGTGAGCTGGTTCATCCATTCGTTCAATGGTGATCTGGGGAGCTTTGTTATCCCATTTAAGTTTAAACATGGATGACATTGTGGCTAGTGCGTCTGCTAGATGATTTTCTTCTCGCGGGAAATGCTCGAAGGTAATCTTCTCAAAATGTGGGATCAATGTCAGCACATGTTCTTTGTAGGGGATAAGGTTAGGGTGTTTGGTGTCCCATTCTCCTTTGATCTGGCTGATGACTAAAGCTGAATCTCCGAATACATTTAAGGATTTGATCCCCATGTCTATGGCAGCTTTGAGACCAAAAATGCATGCTTCATATTCTACCATGTTATTGGTACAATTGAAGCGGAGTCTTGCAGTAAAGGGAGTATGACACCCTTCAGGAGATATGAGTACAACACCTATACCATTGTCGAGTGCGTTGGATGCCCTATCAAAGACCAGGGTCCATCGGGATCCTTGTTCAGGTCCGTCATATGGTATGAGTTCTTCACAGTTGTTTACCATCATTATGTCTTCATCTGGGAATTTGAACTTCATGGATTGGTAGTCTTCCACAGTTTGGTGAGCAAGGTGATCAGCCCGTACACTTCCCTTTATTGCTTTCTGGGTAATATATTATATGTCATATTCTGTCAGGATCATCTGCCATCTTGCTATTCTCCCAGAGAGAGCAGGCTTCTCGAAGATGTATTTTATTGGGTCCATTTTATATATTAATAAGGTAGTATGGGTCATCATATATTGTCTTAGCTGGAGAGCAGCCCATGCCAGAGCGCAGCAAGTTTTCTCGAGCAGTGAATATCTTGTTTCACATTCGGTAAACTTTCTGTTCAGGTGATAAATAGCATGCTCTTTTCGGCCAGACTCGTCATGCTGCCCCAGCACACACCCCATTGAGTTCTCCAAAATAGTTAGATACATGATCAATGGTCTTCCCTCGACTGGTGGCATCAAAACAGAAGGCTCTTGTAAGTATTCTCTGATCTTGTCGAAAGCAGTTTGGCACTCATCATTCCATTTGACTACTTGATCTTTCTTCAGCAACTTGAAGATTGGTTCACAAGTAGCTGTCATGTGAGAAATGAATCTGGCAACGTAGCTTAAACGTCCCAAGAATCCTCTGACTTCCTTCTCGGTACGAGGAGCAGGCATCTCTTATATCTCTTTCACCTTAGCGGGATCCACTTCGATTCCTTTATGGCTGACAACAAAGCCTAGGAGTTTACCAGACCTTACCCCAAACGTGCATTTATTTGGGTTCAGCCTCAGCTTGTACTTATTTAGTCTCTCAAAGAGTTTCTGTAAATGGTCAAGATGCTCTTCTTCTGTTTGAGATCTAGCTATCATGTCGTCCACATAGAACTCTATTTCGTGATGTATCATGTCGTGAAATAAGGCTACCATGGCATGCTGATAGGTTGCCCTAGCATTCTTCAGTCCGAATGGCATAACCTTGTAGTAGAATATGCCCCACTGTGTGACAAAGGTTGTTCTCTCCATGTCCTCAGGCACCATTTTGATTAGGTTGTAGCCTGAGAAGCCGTCCATGAAGGAAAACACTTTATATTGTGTCGTATTGTCAACTAGAACATCAATGTGGGGTAGTGGGAAATCATCCTTAGGGCTTTCCCTATTTAAATCTTTGTAGTCTACGCACATTCGCACTTTGTCGTCCTTTTTAGGCACGGGAACAACATTGGCAACCCATTATGGATAGGAAGTGACAACCAAGAATACAACATTAAATTGTTTCAAGACTTCTGCCTTAATCTTCTCTGACATGTCTGGTCGTATTCGACGGACCTTTTGTTTTACCGGTGGACAATATTCTTTTGTTGGTAGACGATGTACCACAATATCTACATCAAGTCTTGGCATGTCTTCATACGACCAGGCAAAGACCTCAACATAATCGTGTAACAACTGAATTAGACGGTTCTTGACACTGGGTTCCAGATTGGCACCCACCTTGACTTCTCTTTTGTCTTCTTTGGTACCTAGGTTAATTGTATCCACTGGTTCCTCGTGGGGATGAATGGTCCTTTCTTCTTGTTGCAGTAACCTGGCGAGTTCCCCTGGTACTTTACAATCTTCCTCACCTTCGTCTTCGGCTTGGTAGATTAGATTTTCAGAATCAAAGAAGGCCAAAGCATAATCGTTACCCATAGGATCCTGAAGGGATGTAGACCTGCATTGTGAGTGTGAGTGTTTGTAAGAGTATAGCTATCTTTGAAGGAAATGAAAATGTAAAAAAGAAAAACAATGAGCACAAACTTTGTATGCAAAAACGTCCATGATTCATTGATGTCATATGGAAATGAGATAATAACCCTTAAAAATGGACCATTGTGCATCGGGTAAGACACAAGGTTTTAAGAGTCTGAATTGTTTTAATATTGCAGATACGACAAAATGTAAAGACAAATTACTGTGGGATAAGTATGATCGGGATGAAATCTCTAGCTTCCCAATTGTTGGGCCCTCCACTGACAGTTGGGAAAATCCAATACTCCAGGTCATAACTGTCTTCATCATCCTCTACTGCATTGACTTTGTGGTTGCTGATCTTCAAGGGTGGTCCTCCGGCATGAGCGCGGCGTACAACTTTCTGGGCACCTTCTTCTATCACTGCCTTGGCATCCTTTAAAGACGACATCTTAAGCGGAGGCCTTGTAATCTTGGGGACTTGAGACACAACCTTGGTTACTGCCACATCTTGCGGGACTTCTTCAAAGTGTTGGAATGGAATTTCAATAAATTCACCATCTAGTTCCACATATCTGAAGGAATTTAGATGGCTGACCATATACTCTTCTTCTCCATGAACGGTGATGATTTTCCCTTGAATTGGATATTTCAGCATTTGATGCAATGTTGAGGTGACTGCATCAGCATTGTGAATCCATAGACGGCCTAGTAAGCAGGAATATGAATAGCGAATATCCATTACATAAAAAGTTGACTCAAAAGTTTGGGTTCCAACTTTTATGGGAATGTCAACTTTCCCATGCACCATCCTTTTCGAGCCGTCAAAGGCCCTAACTACTATGTTGCACGGTTTCAATATCAATCCTTCACAGTCAAGCCTATCAAGAGCCTTTTTAGGCAGAACATTCAGAGACGAACCAGTGTCCACCAAAACATGAGCCAAGGTCGTGCCCCTGTATTCGACTGAGACATGTAATGCCTCATTATGCTTCCTCCCTCTTGGCGTTAAATCAACATCTGAAAAACCTAAGCCATTATCTGCAGTCAAGCTGGCTACGCAGTCTTGGAACTGATTGATAGATGTTTCTCAGGGTACATGGGCAGTCTTAAGGAACTTTACCAAGGCCTTTGCATGCGCCTCGGAACATAATAATAAAGCCAGCATGGAAATTTTTGATGGAGTTTGCCCCAGTTGCTCGACTACGTTGTAGTCGCTTCTTTTTATGATCTTTAGAATTTCCTCCATCTCTTATCAGGAGGTCTCAGGGATAGCTACTGATTGTTCCTTCATCTGGATAGGTTCAACCAGAATACCTTTACCTCAAGTCTCGGTTGAATCGACAGCAGGAATGTCAGTAGGGGTGATAACAGGGATTGTAACAGTTTTGTTAACAGGAGTATTATCAGAGATGATTGCAGGACTAGGAATAGCCTTTGGAGGAGCAACAACAACAGGAATGATTACGGGTCCAGAAATAGCTTTGGGAGGAGCAATTTCTGGAGAGATAACCCTTCCACTGCGGGTTATCTTACTAGTCCCTGGAATATTACTGACGTCGGAGTCAACTTTCTCAGAACTTGAATCTTCAGCAGCTGGCTAATCTTGCTTAATACCGTGGTAGTAGACATCACCTCCATAAATACATGGGACGGTTTCGTCTAATGAATACGGGATTGGTCCAGGCATTGTGATTATCAACGGAGCTACCTTAGGAACTGATGTAATTCTAACGGGTCTTTTGGTAGAGACCCTGGAAGAATTGTCTAAAATGGTCACGATGGAAACATCATTATAAAAAACAGTTGGAATAGAAGTCTTTTCGAACAAAATTTCCTTGTCATCTATTAGGCATTGAACGCCTGCTTTTAAAAACGGACAACTGGTTGGTGAGGACAAACAGAAATGACAGCTTTCATCACATCCTGGGAATACACCAACATTCAACAAGTTCTTTTTGATAGTCAGGAGTGGGGTCACGAGTTCATCAATTGAAGTAACAAACATATCTTCCTTAATGACATTGGTATTATGGCTGTGCTTGGGCATAGGGGCAGTAATGACATTGGGCTTTTCTGGTGTGTCGAATTCAATCTCTTTGGCTTCAAGAAGGTCTTGTACTTTGTTCTTCAGAGCCCAACAGTTGTTAGTGTCATGGTCGGGACTCTCGGAATGGTATGTGCAGCGGGCATTAGGATGATAGTGAGGAGAGGTTGTGTTAGGGTTCTTTGGAGCTTCTTTCAAAGTCACTAGATTGGATCCTAACAAACGTGGCAATACTTGAGATAGTGTCATATTAATTCAGGTGAATTGTCTGACTGGTCTTTCCATTCTTGGCTGGTTGCTTCTTTGCTGAGCAGGCATAAGTTTGGGAATCATGACAGCCCCCACCATTGGACGGTGTTCAGTCCTATCTTGATTTCTATGAAGATATACATCAACAACTTCTTTCTTTCCGATGAATGGTTTCTTTAAAGCAGCAGAGGATGTATCTTTTCGAATCTTCCCATTCTTTATCCCGACTTCCACCCTTTCTCCGATCAATATCAACTCGGAAAAACCTGCCGAGGAACTCCCAATTAAGTGATTAAAGAAAGGTCCGGACAAGGTGCCCAAAAACATATCAACCAACTCTCTTTCAGATAGGGGAGGCTGGACTCTTCCTGCTAAGTCCCTCCACTTTTCCGCGTAGTCTTTGAAGCCTTCACTTGAAACCATGGCCATACTCTGGAGTTAAGTACTGGTGGGTGTAAGATCAGCGTTGTATTGGTATTGTTTGTAAAAGGCAGCGGCCAGATATTCCCAGTTATAAACATTGGCTCTTTCTAACTGATAAAACCAATCAAGTTGAGTTCCAGATAGACTGTCTTGGAAGAAGTGTACCCATAAATCCTTGTCAGCAGTATGAGGCTGGATTTTCCTCACATAGGACCAGAGATGCATTTTGGGACATGAAACTCCATCATATTTGGCGAACACCGGTGCTTTGAATTTTGGAGGAATGACTATGCCACATACTAACCCCAACTCCTCAAAGTCCAATCCAGGCACTTTTTGGATTTCCATTTCACTTAACCGTTTTTCTAGATGCTTATACTTGTCGTCGGCTAGAGGATATTATTCTTCAGAATAGTCTTCCTCTTCCTCTTCCTCTTCTAAATCTTGTTGAACAATGGCTTCCTTGCCTTTTCCATCTTGATTGTCTTTCTCACCAGATGACGTTGCAAATTCCAAGGTCCTTCTTGCTTGTCCTTGGAATCTTCTTCCCATATTTATAACTCCGGTTATTTTCTTTTTCTTCTTTTTCTCTTCAACCAACAAGGTCTTCAACTCTTCTTGTCCTTTGGAGGTCCTTCATCGTTTGCTCGAGATCCATATTACTGAAATAAAAAGTAGAAAGATGAGGAGACTTGTTGCAAGAAACATGCTTATGTTATGATGAATGGTAAATGCATATGCAATGATTTCAAGGATTTTGAAGATTCAAATTTGTTTTAGACAAAAAGGAAACACACGTTATATTAATAAATTAAAGCTTGAGTGCATCAATGCCTCTTTGGGCAAAACAAATACAAAAAACTCTAAGATAAAAAGGTAGTACGCATCCTCTTTGATGCGATGTAGGCATTCAGAGTCTGCTCCTCATGAAGTTGCTTAGTGAGTTCCAAAACCTTCTTCTCACTAGCGTAGAATTGGGCTTCAAAAGTATCTCGCTGCACCTTGAGTTGTATCCAATCTCTTTGTAAGTCTTCAAGAGAGGTGGGCATGTCAGGATGTAGGATAGTGTATGGAACATCTCCTTCCTTAACAGGCTCAATGATTATCGGGAGAATGGAAGGATAAGGCATCATAAGACTCTGAGCACGAGTTTGTACCAACTTGAGGTAAGGCTCAAGAGGGATGTAATTATTATGCCCCAATGTCTTGCTATCTACCTTGTTCAACATCCTCCAAGCTCGGATAAATCTCTGGCGAAGACTTTGATCGCCGTTCTCGTAGTCAAATACCAAACCTTGAATGAGCATCTCATACGGGCCATCCCTTTGGGCGTAACCAAATAGTCTTAAGGCTAAGCAGGGGTTGTAGGTTATACCTCCCCTAATTCCAAGTAAAGGGACATTAGGGAATTCTCCACAACTGTTGCCAATAGTAACATTCTCTATAGATCGGGAACACCAATGGATGTCTGAATGTTTGAGTGTCATCAACCTTTGTGACCATATTGATCCTTGCTCGTTCTTTAATACAAATTGGGGAAGATGCTAAATAAATCGTCTTTCCAAGAGAGGAGTGAAACACATGAGGACCCATCTTTTCCTCGTAGTGCGAGTGTGAAAAGAATGTAGGATGTCCCCTAGAAAAGTAGGCACCGGGTTGCAGGATATGAAGATTTTAACAGTGTTCACATCTATGAGTTGGTCACGATTTGGAAACAAAACCATCCCATAGATGAGGAGAGCCACAATTTCTTCAAAATCTTGCAAATTCAAAGAGTACCAATAGTTTCGGGCTTTCTCAAACAAGAACTTTTCTAGGAAGCCTTTGACACCACTCCTTGTTTCCGAATTAGTTGTGACATCAGATGACTGCAAGTGTAGAGCTTGAGCAATCTCTTTTGGCTTTGGGTCTCTTTCCATACCGTTGAAAGGTAGTTGATTGAGAATTGGAATCCTCAATAGTTGGGAGAATTCTTCCAAAGTTGGCACAAGTTGATAATCGGGAAATGTGAAGCAATGGTGCAAAGGATCAAAGAACTGAAAGAGAACCTTCATCATGTCTTCATCAGTGTTGGAGGTGACCAATTTGAGTAGGCGACCATGCCTCTCGGTGAATGGAGAATTTTATGGAATCCTTGAAGCTAGCTCCTTAAAATGTGGAGGGATCCTTACAAGATTGACTTGAATAGTTTTCCGGCGAATAGAATCCATGTCCTACAAAACAGAACAAAGATGAATCCTAAGATCCTTGAAATGGTTAGTGAATGGTGTATGATGTTATGATGTTCATGATGTTATGTAAAAGTAAATATACACAAACAAAACAAACCAGTCCTTAGGTTTAGGCTTTCTTGGAGTCTTATAGGTATGTACCCTCTTGAAGTTTAGTTGGCTTAACCTGTCCTAGAAATAGTAATTGGGTTCTAAGGAGCTCAATATCACTGATTTGTTTCTTTGAGCATTCTCTCGGCACAAGCCCCTTTAATGGCGACCGAAATATCTCAAAAACCCAAACCTCAACGAGTGCAGTATCGAGTATCTACCAACTTTGGACTGCACCAAAGCCGGTCATTTCACTACGTCCTAATGGCCAAGTTGGTCAAGTAAAGGTTCTAAAAGTTCATTAGTGCTTCATGATATCACTCAGCCGCCCCGTATTCTCCTTGATTAACTCAAGGGCTACCGGTACCCACAAATATGTGGCACTAACATAGCTATTGCTTAGACCATGTCGATATACCCCACACAGTTTCCACAACATATTACTACTTACTTATAAGGTATCCCTAAATCCGGGTAGAGGATTCAAACCCAAACAAAGAACCATAATATAAAGCATACAAATCAAACAATGAAAGCAAGTAAATGTGATCTAACCCTAAGGTAACCCCACTTTTAGAATTTTCCCTAGCAAAGTCGCCAATTCTTTGATACGGTGGGAGAACTGACTTGAAGGTTTTGCGTTTGATCGCAAATGTTACGGTTAGCAATAGTCGCCACCGAATTTTATTTTATCCAAAAGGAAAGGTGAAAAAGCACATGAAAGATCTTTGAGATTATTTCTTGAGTTCGGGGGGTAGATTATGAAAAGGGAAGGTATTAGCACCCTTTTTATCCATGGTTTTCCATGGGCTCTTAGTTACTTACTAGATCACTTGCTTTTTGTTTGAAATTGTGCTTGGTGTGGTTTTTGAAAGTATTTTGTGAAGAGGCCATTTGTTTAGGAAAACTTTGTAATGATCCTCGTTTGTAAGAATGTATACAAAGATGTTGATCTTTTGAAAATGTTTTCAAGTTTTGTAAGATGTTTGAAAGTGTAGGTGTTTATTTTGAAAATAGCAAGGATGCTTTGTTTGAAACTGAGAAAGTAATTGGGATCATTCTACCTACTCAAAAGTCTTTTTTGTTCATTTTCCTTTTCCTTTGACATTGTTATCTTACCATTGATTTGGTAAGTAACCCTATCTTTGGATGTAAACGGGACGGGCGTGGGTCATCGTATAACCATGATTAGCAATGTTGTAAGGTATCTTAGCATTCTTTTTTAGGGACTAAGATCATTTGGAAGGCAACTTAGATAGCATCATCGAGGGACTACGATCTTGTATTTGCTTGTTTTTGCTAAGATACCTTACATGCGTAATATGGTCATTTTGTATAAGGAAACCAAGTGGGATAACCCTAGTGGTGCTTGTGTGCAAGTGTATCATTTCATGCTTGTTTTTATCTTGAATTAGGGTTTTCTAAGTGTTGATTTTAGTCTTATGGTTATATTTATTTCTTCCAGTTATGAGCAAGTAATTAGGGACTAAGATCATTTGGAAGGCAACTTAGATAGCGTCATCGAGGGACTATGATCTTGTATTTGCTTGTTTTTGCTAAGATACCTTACATGCGTAATATGGTCATTTTGTATAAGGCAGCCAAGTTGGATAAACCTAGGGGTGCTTGTGTGCAAGTGTATCATTTCATGCTTGTTTTTATCTTAAATTAGGGTTTTCTAAGTGTTGATTTTAGTCTTATGCTTGTGAGCAAGTAATTAGGAGCATTCTACCTACTCAAAAGTCTTTCTTGTTCATTTTCTTTTCCTTTGACATTGTTATCTTACCATTGAATTGGTAAGTAACCCTATCTTTGGATGTAAACGGGACGGGCGTGGGTCATTGTATAACCATGATTAGCAATGTTGCAAGGTGTCTTATAATTCTCTTTTCGGGACTAAGATCATTTGAAAGGAAACTTAGATAGCGTCATTGAGGGACTATGATCTTATATTTGCTTGTTTTTGCTAAATCACCTCACATGCGTAATATGACCATTTTGTAAAGGCACCCAAGTGGATTTACCCTAGGGGGTGCTTGTGTGCAAGTGTATTGTTTTAATGCTTGATTTTTTTCTTTGATTAGGGTTTTCTATTTGATTGGTTTTAGTCTTTCCATACAAACCCTAATTACTAGCATTTCTATATAAAGCCATTAATTGCGGAATTTAAAGTTACTACGCTATTACAATACTTGTGGGAGGGGGTGTACAAATTATAAATGGGGATTGCATGAAAATAAACCTAATTAGTCTATTACAACCATATTGAATTTGTACAAGAATTGAAATAAATAAAAGTACAAAAATAGATAAATATGCAAGAATGTAAATGCAAAGAAAATAAATATTTGTTTGATTTTTCATGAGAAAAGGGGTTTTGATTTTTAACGTAATTAACTAGAAGAAAATTAATTAAAACTAAAACCTAAATTTACTAAGAGAAGATTTTAAATAAAATCCTAAATCTACTAATTGATTAAAATGAAATTAAGTTTATAAGAAAAGTATTTTCTTTGGTGTTTTTGTATTGAAAATAATTTATGGTATTATAAAATATTTTTGGTCTTTTTAAATATTAAAATAATATATTTTAATTGGTGTAAAAGAAAATAACTAAAACCTATTTTTAATTAAATTTACATAGATAATTAGTAAAATAAATAAAGTATTGATTAAATAAAATAATTTTTTATGAGGAAAAATAAATAAACTATGTTAAAATATAAATCTATTGTTTTTATTTTTTTAATAATTTTTTAGTATTAGGAAAATATTTAAGAAAATAAATAAATAATAATAAAAAAAAGAAATAAAATAAAATAAAACTGGGCCAGGGTGTGAATAGCCTGCAAGGGGGTGAGAAATAACAAAAAAAATAAGGCCCAAAGATGAAGCCCAGCGCCTGCCAAAAAAGGGGTCAGAATGCAAAAATATGGAGAAAAAAATCAAAAGGGTGCCACTGGGGCGACTATACATCCGTTAACATAAGCAAAATAATGAATATATGATACAAAACGCGTCCTGATTTACACTTCATCTTCAACCTCCAACCAGACCAACTGTAACTTGTTCATTTCTCAACAAAAATGAAAACTGTAAACATGAAACTTGTAGAAAATTTCCTCACGATTTCAGAAATGTAAAGCATTAAAGCTATAGATCAAAGACAAACATGAATTTCATTGGCCCTAATCTGAACCCTAAAAATATCATAAATTTCAATCTTACAATTCTCTAAGCTCAAACAAAATTAATGAGAACTATGAACATGGTTAGCTTTAAGGCAATGATATCTACATGTTTCATTCACAAATAAATCATTGATGATACCTGTATGAAAAGTTCCAAAGTTAGAAAACTTACCTTGCAAGAGGGTATTGGGTTTGAAGTTTTAGCAGCTTTTAGTGAGTTCCAATGATTGGGTTAGCTTCCTCAAGTTCCCAGGAAGCAAAAGGGATGCTTAGCTTGAGCTGGAAGTGGAAGTGGCTGAGGAGTTCTGAAGAAGTCCACTTGCAGACCCCTATTTTTGAAAATGGAGGATGGTGAAAATGGTGTTACAGTTGTGTAGTAAGGGTTTGGATAGCCTCTATATGAGTTATAGAAGCTTTGTGATTAATTAAAAGTGAAAATGCACCAGTGGATTGTGTATTTGAAGTTCAAGGTCAGAAATGACAAGTAATGGAGGTTTTTGGTGCAAGTTCTGATTTCAAAGTGTTTGAGGGCTTAAGAATTCGTGTATTTTGTGGAAAATGGTTTGTATATCTATAAGCAAAAGGATTGGAGTGGTTTGGGAAATCAGAAGTACATGTTTTTAGCTAATTGCTAGGTTACTTAATTTTGAAGAAAAGTGGGAAACTAAGTTTCAATGTGAGATACAAGCATGTGCTAAGTGATTGTAAGTGTCTAACAAGTTTCTTATGAGTTGTGGGACTTGCATGATCAGAAGAGAACAAGTGCAAGGCTCAAGAACAAGTTTTGTGTAAAAAAGCACTTTATCAAAATGGCAATGTACACTTTCTTTCCAAAATGGATATAAAGCATGGCCTTGCATTGAATGCTTGAAATGAGACCTCTAACAGCTGTGTAAGCCATTAATTATGGAGTTCCTAACAAGTTTGAGGCATGCAAAGTAGAGGTTATGCAGCATACTTTGAATTTTGAATTTGGTTCATCATAAAATGCCTTTTAATTCAAGTGATAAAACCCTAACTTCATCTCTTTGATTCTCCCTACTCAAGAATGATCTCAAGGAGTTCTTGGACATTTTGGAAAGCTTGTAATGTTATCTACAACCCATATTTGAATTGCCTTTGAATATTACCCTTGGAACTATATGAAAAAGTTCCATGAAGTTGGGTCAAAATCCTAGACAAATTAGGGCAAAATTTCACTAAGTGTTTTGTTTCATGACCACATGTTCTTAAAATTATAACTTGAGATCCAAGCACTTTTGGAAGAAGTTGTGTGAATAAAAGTTGTATATTTCATGGATATCTACAACTTTTATGTTGGAAGTTTCTCTTGAATCATCTTGCATAATGGTGAAAATTTTGCTTAAATTTGTGAAAAAATAAGAAATTTCCAACACTCAAAAATTTCTAAGCTTAGAAATTTTTACTTTTCAAAATGAAATTCTGAATTTTGGATTTCTTGATGAATAAGTTTCATATTTTGACATGTTTTGATGAATTGTGATCTTTGGCATTTGAATTTGACCAAAAAGTCAAAGTTTGACTTTTAGTATACAGTTGACTTTTCATAAGTTGACTGAAAAGTTCATTTGTTAATCTATTGGATTTGCAATGTTTTGAGCCATGTCATTAGGTAAAAATGATGCAATTTAACTCTTGAAATCATGCATTAAACCAATTGATCATTTTCTAGGTCAAAAATCAGAAATTGCCCTTTCTCAATCAAAACCCTAATTTTGACCATTTTTCCCTTTTGAAGATTTGATCAAATTTCTTGAGGAGTTATGGTACAAAATTGATCAAATGATATATATGAGTTTAAATTGGTGATGTGGATAAAAAATTATGAAGTTTGACTGTGAATTGGTCATAGTTGACTTTTTCCCTAATACAACTGATTTTTAGGTCAACTGCTTAATTGATTGAGCAAAATTGTGATCCAAAGCTTGAAATTTGACATGAGTAATATTGAGGGTCCATAATGATCCATTAATGTCATATGGGGAATTGGAAGTTCAAATATCCTTTTGCAATCTCAAACCCTAATTTTGGCCACCAGTGCGTAAGAAGGTGTCTTGAGCTGATCAACCCTAGTGCAGTCTTGAGCCAAAGGAGATCTTGTGAGCAAAATTCTTGATAAGTGAGAGGGAAAATTTTGGGGTACAACACACCATTTATACCTCCTACATGCATCCTTCATTTGGGCATGTGGCCTTCTTCGAATGCAAGTTTGGTTTATATCCTTCGTTTAGGCATATGGCCCCCTTTGATGCAAGCTTGGTTTACATCTTTCGTTTGGCCTTGTGGCCTCCTTCGAATGCAAGCTTGGGTTACATCCTCCGTTTGGGAATGAATTCACCTTCGATTCAAGTTTAATCCATAAGCTTCACCTGGGCATGTTGCTCCCTTCGAAGCAACCTGCTTTGATCCATTTCAAAAAAACCTTCGACACACAAGTGGAAAACATAACTTTTAAAGGAACACTAATCAATTTCATAGGCCATGCTACATGATCTTACTTTGCAGGCCTCAATGCTTATGTTTCACTCCATAATTAATTGTTTACACCATAAATTAAGCTATTATCCAGGTAATTAAGTTTTTGTCCAAAATATTTTTCCATGAAGTAAACTTTCTAGTACAAAATTTGTCTTAAGCCCATACCTTGCTTAAATCCTGATTATATTTCACCATAAGTCATGGAAATCAGCCCCTTTTAACCAACAACTTTGGTACTTCGCCTTGGGATCATAGAAAATCTGACATAACTTAATATTCATGTTTCAACCAAGCCATATTTTGTTCAAACTCCCAAACCTTTTCTCTATAAATAGAGAAATCATTAACAAAGAGAGGGGCCAAATTTTGATTGTGTGGGAAAATCATCAAACTCTTAAACTCTCGAACACTCTCAAAAATTAAAACTCTAAAACTCTCACAAAAAATCTTAGATCCCTTCATGCATTAGTAAACCCTTCGATTCACTTCCCAACTTCCAGATAACCAACCTTCGACTCATTCCCTAACAACAACATAACAGTCTTTCAATTCACTCCCTAGACTGTTATATAATAACTTCGATTCACTCACCACTATCACACACCAAACTTCGATTTCCTTATAACTACCACTTAACAACCTTTCGATTCAAGCAGAGAAGTGGTCCCATTAGCTTAAGGAAGGTTCCAGCGAAGCTCAATCCATCATCAAGTCTGAGTCATATAGAGGTCCTTCGATTGACACTTCAAGAGGTAAGTTTCCTCTAAACTTGGAACTTTCCATTTAAATATCATTTATACATACAAATAAAATAAAAAATGTAGATATCATATCTAGGAAGTTGACCCTGCTTTTAGCTTCGATTATCACTGCCTGTATGTTGAGAATCTCAATTCTGACTAGTTAGCCTTTAATTTTGGTGCCAAACAAGCTTGTACTAACCCCTGGCCTTTATCTTTCGAAAGTTACATTGTTAGATTCATTTTCAAACTTTAGGCAGGTTGGGTGTACCTTTCGATTGGCTGAGGATTGAAGACTTTCGAATCTCAACTTGGGAATCTTGCACTCCTGCAATCGAAGGAAGAAACTGGGCATGTCAAACATTCAGAAACAAGTTCATCTAGTACCCAACAAAGCTGCCTTATGAAAGGATGAAACAGACCACCCCAATGGTACAAACAACACGCGCGAAAGGCATTTCTAAGGAAGGTCCTGGGTTCAAGCCCAAACGAGACCTTTTATCAATTTGTTCATATCTTCTCACTTTGTTTTGTTTGCAGGAAATACAGTTGGGCTTCAACCCCTTTTATGTTTCTGACCCCCTATTTACTAACAAACGAACCTGGGCCCAAACACAAAAATTAGTCTTCTACACAAAACTGTTTTCCAGCACAAAATAGTTTTTACACAAAAACTGTTTCCAATCATAAAACTGTTTTTATACACAAAAAATGTTTTAAACACAAAAAATTGTTTTCTACATGAAAACACCAAAAAAATATGTTTAAGTTATTTAGCTTATTTTATTTAACTTCTTACAATGAAAAAGACCAAAAAACATTTTCCCATTTATTTTCTTTTCTTTAACTTAATTTTCCTTAACAAAAAACAAAACAAATCTTTTCATTTTTTCATTATGTCTTGTACATTATATTCCTTGTACATTATTTAAATTCAATATGGTTGTAAAAGATAGTTAGGATTTAATTTATTTCAAATCTCCATTTGTAAATTTATACACCCCATCCCCAAAGTGATGTAATAGTGTAGTAAATTTACTTTCCGCAATTTACTGTTATTATATAAAATGCTAGTAATTAGGGTGTGTATGGCAAGATAAAACCGACAAGTAGACAACCCTAAATTCAAAGACAAAAATGCATGCAATCAAACACACTTGCACACGTGCATCTCTAGGGTAATATCCACTTGTTGCCTTTTGGAAAATAATAATGTCTCTCGAATATGGGCGTTTTAGCAAAGACCCTCAATAAAAAGATCGTAGTCCCTCGATGACCCTTGATGTTACCTTCGGTAAAACAATCTAGTCCCTAAAGAAAATTGATAAAACGTCTCATAGGTTGCCTTCTATGACTATATAATTGACCCACGCCCATCCCTTCACATCCAACGATGGGGTTCTTACAAAATCAATGGTAAGATAGCAACACATAAAGGAGGAGGAAAAGAACAAAGAACTTTTGAGTAGGTAGGACGCTCGTAGTTGCTTGCTTGAAAACTAAAACCACTTCCACACACACACTTTCAAAACAACTTCAAACAAACACGTATCTTTGAATTATTTTCAAAATCAACACTTTGTATGCATTCTTATAGAGACGAGAATCATTAAAAAGTTTGCCGCAACAAAGGCATTTTCAAAATATTTTCAAACTGACACCACAAAGCACATTTCAAATAATTTCAAGAGTGATCTAGCAAGAAACTAAGAGCCTGTAGATAACTATGGATGAAAATGGTGCTAACACCTTCCCTTTTCATAACCTACCCCTCGAACTCAAGAAAACATCTCTAAAGGTATTTCCTGTTCTTTTCAACCTTTCCTTTGTCGGATAAAAAAAAAGTAGATGGTGACTCTTGCTATCTGCAACAATTATGATCAAACGCAAACCGACCAAGTCAGTTCTCCCCCCCGTATTACAAATACCAAACCATTTTATGAACTCAAGTTGTGAATTTCTGAGCTTGAAACACACCTACTGAATTCCCGTATGCACTATCTTGAGTCGACTGAAACACTCAACTTTGTGCACAATTCAAAGTGTGTTATAACACATAAGAGTTTGACTTGTTAACTACTTTCTTGGTTGTTAATTGGGTAGCTTGGGAAACATGTGAATCACGTTAAAATTCGGAAAACCCTGATTTCTGCTTCACAATGCTGCTTAAGGGAACAATGGTCTTTCACACTTCTTTCTTGTAGAGAAATGCTTTGATTCCATGAGCATTTGACCTAATGACATATATGTATACATATTGTGATACGGTGGGAGAACTGACTTGGGATATTTTGCGTTTTACCGTAAATATTGTGGTTAGCAAGAGTCACCACCGACTTTTCTTTTATCCAAAAGGAAAGGCTGAAAAGAACAGGAAAGACCTTTGAGATTATTTCTTGAGTTCGAGGGGTAGATTATGAAAAGGTAACGTGTTAGCACCCTTTTTATCCATAGTTATCTATGGTCTCTTAGTTTCTTGCTAGATCACTTGCTTTTGTTTGAAAATGTGCTTTGTGGTGGTTTTGAAAGTATTTTGAAAAGGCGCCTTCGTTTAGGAAAACTTTGTAATAGTTCTCGTTCGTAAGAACGTATACAAAGTGTTGGACTTTTGAAAATGTTTCATGTTTGGAAAATGTTTTGAAATTGTTTTTTGAAAGTGTTTTTGGAAAGTGTTTGGTGTTTTTGAAAATAAGCAAGGATGTTTGTTTTGAAAATGAGCAAGCAACTAGGAACAATCTACCTACTCAAAAGTTTTTATTCATTTCTTTCTTTCCTTTGATATTGCTATCTTACCATTGATTGGTAAGAAGCCTTATCTTTGGATGTAAGGGGACGGGCATGGGTCATCGTATAGTCATGATAGCAATATTGTAAGATGTATTAGCATTTCTCTTTGAGGGACTAAGATCATTTTGAAAGGCAACATTTGTAGCGTCATCGAGGGACTATGATCTTGTATTTTTTATTTGTTTTTGCTAAGATATCCCACATGCATAACATGGCCATTTTTGTAAGGCAACAAATGGAATTACCCTAAGGGTGAAAGTGTGCAAATGTGTTTGATTTACATGCATTGTTTATCTTGAATTAGGGTTTTCTAATTGTTGATTTTAGTCTTTCCATACAAACCCTAATTACTAACATTTAATATGAAAGCGATAAATTGCGGAAAGTAAAATTTCTATGTTATTACATCATTAGGGGAGGGGGTATACAAATTTACAAATGAGGATTGCAAGAAAATTAAACATAATTATCTATTACAACCATATTGAATAATATACAAGAATTGAAAATATAATGTACAAATGTAAATGGAAAAAGAAATGATTTTTGTTTGATTTTTTTGAAAGGGTTTAAACTGATTAAGAAAAGAAACTAAGTTAGAAAGCATTTTTTAGGGTTTTTTATGAAAAGGTTTTAAGTTTAATAAAATAAATATGAAAATTAATTAATTAAAAGAAAACCTAAGTTCTAAGTTAATTTTAATTAATAAAAAGAAACTAACTAAACCTAAATCTAATTATTATTTATAAAAAAGAAATTAAATTGTTAAGAAAATATTTTTGTTCTTTTTGTTTTATAAAGAAAATATACATATAAATGTGAAAATAAAAAATAAAATATTTTTTGGATTTTTAATAAAAATAATAATAATAATAATAATAATAGTAATAAAAAATAACACAGAAAAATATAATATAATATAAAACATAAAATAAATTAAATTAAATAAAAATAAAAAGTTTGGGTCAGTATGCAAAAGTAGGCAGGGGTGAAAATGGAGCAAAAAGAGAAGCCCATTGATTGGAGGCCCGGGCGCTGCTTGTTGGAACAAAATAGAGAGAAACATGTGAAAAATATGAAAAGTGGCAGCGTTGGGGCTTGAACCCATGCCCTGAGTATGAAACATGCGCTGCATTACCACTGGGGTGGTTATACATCTGTTAACTTAAACAAAATAACAAATACATAACATAAGTCAAGTCTTGAAAATGACTTCATCTTCAACCTCCAACCTGAACATCTGCAACTTCCTCATTTCTCATCCATTTGCAAAAATGTAAACATCAAACTTGTTCCAAATTTCACAACGATTCCAGAAATGTAAATTAATAAAACTATAAATCAAAGATAAACATGAATTTTGAATGGTACCAAATTCTGACCTAACTTTTTCAGAAAGTTCAAACATAAAATTCTCACTACTCAAGCAATATAAATGAAATCTATGGACATGTACAATTTTAGGGCAATGATATCTACATTTTATCTTCACAAATGCAAGCCTAACAATTCCTAAATGAAAAGATAGAAGTTCAGAAATGATACCTCAAAACTGAAAATCGTGAAATGCAAAGGAGCTTGATTCAAGGTGCTGCAATGATCAGGTTAGCTTCCTCAAGTTTCCAGGAAGCTAATGCAATGATTAGCTTGAGCAATGGATGGATGGAATGGCTTGGAGAAGTCAACATGCAATGTTATGGTTTTGGTTATGGAGGTTGATGAAAATGGTGTTGCAGTCGTGTAACAGAGTGTGGGATTGTTTGTAGACGATGTTTAGTAACTTTTGGAAGTAAAAACCCAAGAAACGCATGAGTGGATTCTGAGTTTGGATTTTTTGGTCAGAATATGCAACAATGGAGTTTTTTGGACAATTTATGGTTTGAGGGAGTTTGGGAGAGTTTCAGGGTGTTCAAGCTCGCCTGTCAGCTTGGAAATAGGGCCTCTATTTATAAGCAACAAGTTTGGAGACTTTTATTTGATCAGAATTCAAAATCACATGTTTGTGGCTCTTTGCTTGATTTTGAAGAAAGCTTGAGAAATGTGGTTCCAATGCACAAGTACCTGGCTCATAGGGTGGCTTAGAAGCTTTAAACATGTTTCTTCTGAGCATACATGTTGTGTGTCTTCAGAACAACAAGTTATAGGCTCGAGAAGAGTGGACTTTTTGCATGAAGCCACTTTTCCAAAATAATAATGTTGTCTTTCTTCCTAAAATGGTATTAAGCATGGACAATGCATTGAATGCTTGGATTAAAGCTTCTAACAGCTGTGTAAACATTTAATTATGGAGTGAAAAGCAAGTAAGAAGCCTTCAAAGTAAGGTTTGTACAACATGCTTGAAGATTGGATCAAGTGTTCATCATAAAATTAACTTGTAATTCAAGAATGAAACCTTAACTCCTTGCTTTCGATTCTCCTAGATCAAGTATGATATCAATGAGTTCTTGGACATTTTGGAAAGCTTATAACATCCTATACAACCTCTATTTTGTACATTTTTGAAGATTAATCTTGGAACTATATGAAAAATTGCCATGAAGTTAGGTCAAAAATCCTGCCTAAACTAGGGCAAAATTTCACTAAGTTTTTCAAGTTTCATGAACATGTCTTCACAAAATCATAACTTGAAATCCAAGAATTTATATAAAAAGTTATGCTATACAATTTTTTATATCTCATTTAGATATACAACTTTCATGTTGGAAGTTTCCTTTGAAACATCTTGCATCATGGTGAAAATTTGGCATAAAGTTGTGAAAAAAATGTGAATTTCCAACAGAAAAAGTTCTGTTTAGAAATTTTGACTTTTCAAAATGAAATCTTGAATTTTTGATTTCTTGATGAAATTTTTTCATATTTTGACATGTCTTGATGATTTTTAATCTTTGAAACTTGATTTTGATTAAAAAGTCAAAGTTTGACTTTTCAGTGTACATTTGACTTTTCAACAGTTGACTGAAATTCATCTGTCAATCAATTGAACTTGAGAAATGTTTTGAGTCATTCCATTAGGTCAAATGAATTATTTGAATCCTTGATATCATAACTTAAACCAATCAATCATTTTCTAGGTCAAAAAATCAGAAATTGCACCTTCTCAATCAAAACCCTAATTTTGACCATTTTGCCCTTTTGATAAACTAATCAAATTTCTTGAGGAATTGTGATCCTTACTTGATCAAATGACATATATGAGTTCATAATGTTGATATGGATAAAAATTATGAAGTTTGACTTTAAATTTACCACAATTGACTTTTTACCCAATACAGCTGATTTTAGGTCAGTTGATCAATTGACTAAGCAAAAATGTGATCCAAGACTTGAAACTTGACATGAGAAATATTGAGGGTCCAAAATGATCCATGAAAGTCATATGGGGCATTAAAAGTCCATTTGTCCATGTGCAAACTCAAATCCTAATTTTCAGTTATTAGTGCTTGAGGAGGTGTCTTGAGCTGATCAACCCTTGTGCAGTCTTGAATCAAGGGAGATCTTGTGAGAGATTTCTTGAGAAATGAAGGGAAAATTTTGGGGTACAAAAACTGTCCATGTTCAATCTTCTTAAACCTGAAGAGTTAGATTGGCGGATCCGCCATTCGTGACTTGAAGGTGGAAGATGATTGAACACTAGAGTGCCCAGAAATTTGCACTCGAAGATATATTGGGAATGGGCTTATAGATGCCATTTGGAGGAATGTTGGTAAGCACTGGATGAAGTATCAACATAAATATTAGGTCGATTTATACTAACACTTGATGTTTTACCTGTGGGAAAAAAAGGTTAGCTAAATGCAGATGTATTCATGATATTCACAAGATGAATGGGATTGTGCTAAATGTATTTCGTATGTATGTGCTATGATGTATGAATGTGAGATGCATGTTTATCCGGGAAAATAAATCCCTGACTACTGCTGAGGAGTTCCTGGGAAGTTGAATCCTGGATTGTTGTTGGGGATGAAGAATATACATATCTTCAAACTTTGTTGACAGAATGCTTCTGATGGGGAATATCTCTTGCATGTTAACTGTTATCTGGTCGGGTCCAGGCTTCACAACTTACTGATGAGGAAGTCAACTGCTATCTAGTCGGATCCAGGCATCGCGATAACTTACTAGGTGAGAATAAATTATTTGTTATCTAGTCGGATTCCAGGTTTCGCAAATTTTTTTTTGAACTTGGACTATTATCTGGTCAGATCCAGGCTTAACAGATTTCTTGAAGTGGTAACTACTATCTGGTCAGGTCCAGGTTTCCTAGTTTTTTTTTGAAAAAGTAATACTATTATCTGGTCGGGTCCAGGCTTCATAGTGAACTTGCTGGGGATTGTAGCTAGTTGTTATCTGGTCGGACTCCAGGCTTGACAATAGCTTGCTTGAATAGACAAAGCTGAATTGATATCTGGTCG
Source organism: Vicia faba (assembly GCA_948472305.1). Classification (NCBI taxonomy): domain Eukaryota; kingdom Viridiplantae; phylum Streptophyta; class Magnoliopsida; order Fabales; family Fabaceae; genus Vicia; species Vicia faba. The sequence goes on along the minus strand of OX451740.1, from coordinate 529,159,555 downwards.
GATCCAGGTTTCACAGATTTTGAGGTGGATGAAGTTAATTGCTATTCGGTCGGGTCTAGGCTTCATAAATAAAATGATATGAAGAGATTGAACTGATATTTGGTCGGGTCCAGGCTTTACAGTAACTTGTTTGGGACTTAATTATTATCTGGTAGGATTCCATGTTTCACAACAAACTTCTGAGGGGAATTGCTATCTGGTCGGATCCAGGATTCACAATAACTTTCTTGAAAAGATGAAGTTGAAACCTGATATCTGGTCGGGTCCAGGCTTCACAGTAACTTGTTGGGATATAGACAAACTCTACTGGGGGAAAAAGAAGTTAAACCCTGGTCTGGATTAGTCTAGGTTCTTCTATATCTTGAAGAGTTAAACTATTATCTTATCGGGTCCATGTTTCATAGTATTTTTGAGAAGTTAACTATTATCTGGCCGGGTCCAGACTTCATAGTATTTGAAAGATTCTCACTATTATCTGGTCGGGTCCAGGCTCTATAGTGACTTGAGAAGTTGACTATTATTTGGTCGGGTCCAGACTTCATAGTAGCTTGAATGTTCTACTAATATTTGGTCGGGTCCAGGTTTCATAGTATCTTTTGGAGGTAGTAAAGGTTTTGTTGATGACTTTACTGGGGATTAGGGGTTGTGGCCCTCTGATTTGTAATAGTCTGAAAGGAAAACTAGAGATGGAGAGGATAAACTGAGTCGGGGAGGACAGACTCAGCTTGGGGAGGATATACTCAGTTGGGGATAATAGACTCAACTGGGGAAGATAGACTACTAGGGGAAATTTGTTGTTCGTTGTTTATTGTATGTTGCATGTTGTTTGTTTGGGAAATAAAACTTGTTGGGGAAATAAACCCTGTTGGGGAAATAAATCCTATTGATGAACTACTGACGAGGTGAGTTCTTTGAGGAAGAGATCTGTAAGGCTTCTTCTTGTAGGATCAACTTAGCTGGGGAGAAAATTGTCAAGAGATTGAGACTCTGGATGGATATCAATCTATGCAAAGAGACTTTGTGGGCAACTCCTTTGAGGATTGGCTTATTGTAACCGGTCTCGTGGGGATAATGCTAATGAAATAACTCTGTGGGGGATATTCCAACTGCATTAAAGAGATGTTTGATGCTGCTTAGCAGGACACACGTGCCAAATAGTTTTAATTATGTTCATATGCATATGTTATTTCAATTTTAGTCATTGGACAACTTTGCATTCAAAACAAAAACAGAAAGTTTGCACTTCAAAGTATATTTGTATTGATATTTTGCCCATGAATAGGCGTTTTTTTGTACAAAGATATGGAGATCCTAGTAAGAGGAAATCGTTGAAAGGAAAAAAAAGATTGAAAACAAAACAAATAGCCATGTGGAAATGATCTCATTGCATACCAACTCTACTATTTCCCCCAATGTCTTTAAATGCCCCTTGCCGTTGTGTTTACCCTCGAATTTTGGTAAACAACCGCTGATCTTCCAAATCCTTTCACGGATTCAGTTACTTGCAAGATCGATCAGATTGATCTCAGGACACGAGTGTCTTTATTAACCTTTAAACTTGATTGTTGTATTTAACATGTTTTGTATATGAAGACAAATGGCTTCAAATGTCTAATTAAAATTCATATAAAGTGAAAGTAAAATCACTTCTAAATTTGAAATGGTAAAAGACTTAAGTAAATGTTACTGGAAATTCTGCACAAAGTAAATGCATTTATGTTAAATGGGTGTATCATACGTACATCCTCAATAAACTAGTTTCTCTTTAACACTTGGTACTTTGAGTAATTTCTGAGTAATTTGTACAAAGATGTTCACCCCCTAAATCGAAATACTAAAGCCACTATTTATACTACTTCGACCCTAACGGTCTTCTACACGAACTAATGCCACGTTTATGTTTGCATGTCTTCGAAGAACTTAGAGCCTTCCATGCGTCTTTTCGGATAATATCAAAATATTTGAATTCGAATTTCCTTCTTATCTTGAGCGCCAATCTCTGAAGACGGTCGAACGAAAAACTGTTTGAAACCTTAGCCACATTTCGAATAACAATCTTTATTCAATAATTCGAATTGGTAAACCTTTCCAACGAATTTTACTCAATTCGAATCTCAACTTTTATGGCTTCACATAAATAAAGTAGTGGAATATTCTGAAGTATATTCAAGTCTAACTTTAAAATCCTTAGTCGACATTTCCAGCTAACAAATTGCCCCCACGAAATATTCATTTTGAAGCAAGAAATTTATATTTTTTTGCTACCTCTTCAAAATTTTGACTCCCTGAACACACTGTAAATCTTTCAACTACTCTGATGCTGAAATGTACAATCTCATGCACTTGTTTCTTCTTGGAGGCGAAAGAATTGGTGGATGCACCAAGTATTGCTTGATCCTTTCGAATGCCTCCTGATGTTCTTCGTTCCATACAAAGGCCTCTTGTTTTAATCGTAAGAGTGGGGAAAAGGCTTGAATTCGACCACTTAGGTTGGATATAAACCTTCGTAAGAAATTTATCTTTCCTAAGAGTTATTGCAACTCTTTCTTTGTCGATGGCTCCTTTACCTCCAAAATTGCCTTTGTCTTGTTTTGGTTGATTTCTATACCCTTCTTATGGACCACAAAGCCCATAAAATCACCTGCCTGCACAAAAAATGAACACTTAAGGGGATTCATTTTTAGGCCATGCTTTGTCATTCTTTCGAATGATTGTCGAAGGTGATCCAAATGGCTTGGCCCTGATATAGATTTCACCACTATGTCATCAATATAAAGTTGCATAAAGGTCTCAATGAAATCATGGAATATTGAATTCATTGTCCTTTGATAGGTTGCCCCAACATTTTTTAGGCCAAAGGACATAACCACCCATTCATAGGTGCCTATTTCACCAGGGCATCAAAACACTGTCTTTGGCACATCTTCTTCTGCAATAAAAATTTGGTTGTATCCTGAATAACCATCTAACATACTAAGGTATTCATAACCAGCAACAGAATCTACTAACATTTCAGCCACAATCATTGGGTATTCATCTTTAGGAGTAGCTGAATTTAAATCACGAAAATCTATGCATACTATAAGAGAACCATTTTTCTTAATTACAGGAACTATATTATCTATTCATTCGACATACCTTGTGGTACTGATGAACTTGCAACGTAGGAGTCTTTCGACTTCCTCTTTTATTTTGGATAAGATTTCTGGCGCGAATCTCCTTGGGCTCTGCTTGATGGGCTTCTTGCCATCCTTTATTGGCAGCTTCAATTCGACCAGTTCCCTGCTTAAACCAGGAATTTCGTCATAGTCCCTGGCGAAACAATCTTTATACTCCTTGAGCAATTGGATCACTTCTGCTCTTACTTCTGGGTTCAATTTCGCGCTGATGTACGTTGGCCTCCTTTGAGTTCCATCTCCTAGATCCACTTCCTCGAGAGGGTATTGCGCCAGCATCTTCGTGTTGGATGCCGCTTGATCCTTCTCGAATCCCGAAGGCTCATCGTCATAGATGGAATCAAGCCTTTGGTCTTTGTCTTCGACAAGTGTGTCTTCGTCAGGTGGTTCAAGTTTGAAGAAAATTCATGGCCCCTTGTTGTGAATTCCTTCAGCCTTGGCTTCAACAACAATAATTTTAACTTCGGCTTCCAAAGCCGTTTTCATCCTATTTTCAGCCAAATAGGCCGAAATCTTCTTGTAGTAAGAAGACTCAGACAAGGACATAGTCTTCGTCTTCCTAGCCAGTTGGCCGCATTCCTGGGACTCCAAGCACGTCTTCGTCAGGTCCCATGTTTTCCTTGTCCCAATAAAATCCATGTGTTGGGTGAAGGGTAAGGAAATACATTGCATTATTACTTGGTGCTGATACACATTCCGCTGCAGTGCATGGCCCAATGTTGGCCAAATTCCTGTCGAAATTCCTTCTATCGACATGATTAACCTCAACCATAAAATAGCTTTGGTCTGCTTCTATGTTTTCGACAATCCCATCATCTCTCCATATTGCCATCCTTTGGTGCATTGAGAATGGAACTTCCCTGATTCCATGTATCCATTCACGGCCTAGAAGAAGATTGTAATTCGTCTTCGCCGCAATTACCATGAACATGGTGGGTCTTGTTATGGTACCTACAGTTATTTCTACTTGGACCACTCCTAGAGTTTTGTCCAATTTTGCCTTCATAGTTTGACAGCACCATGTTGTGTGGTTTGATATCGGTGTCGAACATCCCAATCCTCTCCAATAAGAATTGAGGCATCAAGTTCACTACTGCCCTACCATCCACCATAACTTTGTTGATGCCCACCTGTTCAATTTTAGCCCTAATAAATAAAGGCTTAAGGTGGTTTTTCATACCTGCATCTGGCCTTTCGAAGAAGTCGTTTTGCTTTTCAATGGCGCCATTATTCATGACATAGTAACTTACAGGTTTGTGTTTTGTCATTTTCAATTCGTCAGCCTCTTCGGAGTCTTCGACCTCAGTAACCTGGTCGTACTCATGTGGTAAGACAAAAACCACATTGCAATTTATTTGCAAAGAAGATTCTCCATCGGAATTAAAGCTATTTGTTGACATATCTTCATCATCTACTAGCCCATTGCTATCCAGTTCGTTGTTGTCCCCTTCACCAGGGACCTTCATCTTGGTAGGAGAGAAAAGTTTCCTCCTTGTTGGGGACTTCTTTTCCATTGTTGGGACAGTCGAAGTTTGGTTGGTTCTTGACTCGCCAACTTCCTTGTTTGTAAGCTCCCTTTGGGCTTTCTTTTGTTTCGTTGGTGTCGCCTCCATTGGGACCTAGACATGGGGTTCTTCCCCTTGTAGTTCTTCGACACGTGAGATTGTTGCTTGTTGGAGTAAAACTGCCTCCTGAAGGCCCATGCAGCATGTCCACCTTCTTCGAAGCTTCTCCACTTCGACTTTCCTTTGGCTTCAGTTCTATTTTGTCCTGCTTTCAGCCATTTTCTCGTTGGCATGTTTGCTGGGGGCTTAAATGTTGCATGTTTGCGTGCCCCAGGGTGTGGGCTATCTTCCCTTTTGGGGATGCCTCTTGTATTATTGACGTAGCATGCCCTATTCCAACTTTTATTGTTCCAACACTGAGAGTATGGAATCCTTTTGTAAGCTTCAGCATTCCTTCCGTCATATAGCGCGCTGCACCATGGGCACATAAGAACTTTTGAACCCATTTTTGTGACAACGAACTAAGAATCCCATGAGACTCTCTCCCATCTAGGGGTAAGGTAAGAGTTCCTTCTCCCTTTGCCAGTTGTTTCTGGCCTTCTCCTGATAGACCCTTTGGTAGGTAGCAGTCGCTCCTTGATCATTCATGATGCTGCACCTTGGGCACACAAGCCCCTTTGGGTTCTTCGAGTGACAATGGAATAAGTAATACACCAAACTCACCTTTTGGTCGCTTGCCTTCATCTTTTCATTCTCCATTTTGAGTCGCTTTTCTATCTCCTCTATTTCTGGGGAGAATTGGTTTAGGTCCACCATGTTCACTTCGAATTTTTGACCCGCAACAAGTTTCATTCCTTCGAACTTGACCCTAAGACCATCAATTGTCATGGTCTTCATTGCACTCTTCATTGCGCCATCAGTAGCGCTTGTTTCCTTCTCCGCCACGAGATCATCAGCAAACCCTGGCTTTGAGGCTTTGTCAGACCCCTGGTTTTGTTCTGGTTGCAACCCTTCGACTCCAGCAATGTCCACTATGTTGATGGCAGCAGGCTCAACATAATTGGTCTCGGAAACCTGCATAGGGTCAGCTTCAATCCTCATTTGAGGTTTGGGTTTTTCCCCAAACTTCAACCTTCCATCCTGAATTGCTTTTTGTATCAGATCCCTGAAAAGAAAGCATTGTGAGATTTTTTGGCCTAAGAAATTATGATACTTACAAAAACCCCTTTTCTTCTATTGTTCTAACGGAGGAATTTTAGCACCAGAGCGCACTATCATCTGGCCATCTTTAACTAGTATATCAAAAATTTCATCACACTTGGTTATGTCGAACGTATAAGATTTTCTTGGAAATTTGTCGCTCCTTTCTGGTTCGACAAGATTTATCCCATTCGCAGGAGTCAACATTTTGCAAGGGTACGGTGTTCCTTGCTTGAACTCTGCAAGATCTATTTCGTGCTCTTCGACTTCTGAGAAATCCTTTTCGACTTCTCTTTCGTCTGAGCAGGCTTCGATATAAGCCACTCTTTATTTTCTATGACTTTGTTTCTCCCTAGCCTTTTAGATGTTCAAACGCTCAACTTGTCGACACCTATCAGCCAATTGCGCCATATCCCTCAAATAATGGGGATCTAATTTTTTCCTGATAGAAAAGTCCAAACCTCTTGCTGCCATTTAGACCAACTCGTGTTGTGGAACTTGTGTGAAGCATCTTACCTTCAACGAACGGAATCCATTGAGGTAATCGTCTATGGGCTCACTAAATTTTTGCTTGACATTTGCCAATTCTCTTAGACTAATCTTGGTTTGTCCTACATAGAATTGCTCATTAAACAACCTCTCCAAACGAGTCCAATCATGGATGGAATTCGCCGTGAGGGTGGTGAACCAAGTAAAATCATTTTGTCAACGAAGAAGGGAAGTATTTAATCCTTAGATTTTCATTATTTGCTATATCTCCTGCCTCTGTAAGGTATCTGGCGATATGTTCTATGGTAGATTCGCTAGTATCACCAGAAAACTTGGTGAATTTGGGTACTTTCCATCCCCTTGGCAATTCAGTTTGTTGAATATATTCTGACAAAGGGGATGTATAATTTGGTCTACTCATACCTAAGTTTACCCCATTTCATTCCATGATCCTTTTGACTAAGGCTGGTAGGTTATTGTTTCCCACCATATCATTCTGTCGACAACCTTGAAGGATTTCATCAACATCTTGGTTTTGATTCACCAAAACTACCCTTCTCCCTGGTTCCTCCCTAGGGATATCCTGTTGGGGTCTGGGTGGTTCCTCCCTTCGAATTGGTTGTTGGACTTCGGCTTCAGGGTGAATCAAAGGTTGGGCCTGGTTTATGGTTGGCTCTTCTTGGAATATGATGCCTTGATCTGTCGAACTTCTTCTCTGGGCGCACCAAAGAAATCTGCAAGACGCCCTATTTGTGCTTCCATCTGTTGGTTTGCTTGGGCATTCTGCAAGTTAGTTTGTGTAGTGCTTTGAATTAAAGGGTTGAAAATTGTACCCATCTGTTGGGCCAATACGCCCAACATATCGTGGTTGCTATCGTCCATTTGTTGCCTTATGACTGCTTGTGTATTTGTGGTGATAGCAGGTATTTGGATTGGCTGTGAATTGTTTCTAGCCATATGGTTTATCCCAGACCCTGATCCTTACAGTGGTCATAAAGTAGATGTTACAGGACGGGTGTATGTCGACGTATTATTTTGAAATCCTGTCATGAACGAAGTTGGCATGCCATATATAGGATATGATGTTGGGATTGTAAATCCTGGTGGAAAAGTTATGGACATACCTATCAAAGGCTTGGGTGTTAATGGTGGATTTTGATTGGCCATAGACACAATGGCATGTTCGTTATGGGTGTTTGATGATATAGTTGAAGCGTTTGTATTTTGGGGTATAACTGCAGCGCTTATTGTCGAAGGGATCGTAGCAGTCCTTTGACTCGCCGTCATCACTTCGTTTGTATTCGAAGAATTGGTATTTCCTTCCATAAGAGGGTGAACTTGTTGCGCATCACTTGTGGGTGGGTTGGCCATTCCCCTAATGTGTTGTCCTTTTGGTTTAGGATTTGTATTGTTGGCTAGTTTTCCACTTCTCAATCTCATGCAATAAACAAGATAAAACTAAGATGGATAAAGACACAGGTCCCACTAGGCGTGCAAATTTGTTTACCCTCGAATTTTGGTAAACAACCGTTGATCTTCCAAATCCTTTCACGGATCCAGTTACTTGCAAGATCCATCAGATTGATCTCAAGACACGAGTGTATTTATTAATCTTTTAACTTGATTGTTGAATTTAACATGTTTTGTATATGAAGACTAATGGCTTCAAATGTCGAATTAAAATGCATGTAAAGTAAAAGTAAAATTACTTCTAAACTTGAAATGGTAAAATACTTAAGTAAATCTTACTGGAAATTTTGCAGAAAGTAAATGCATTTATATTAAATGTGTGTATCATACGTACATCCTCAATAAACTCGTTTCTCTTTAACACTTGGTACTTTGAGTAATTTCTAAGAAATTTGTACAAAGATGCTCACCCACTAAATCGAAATACTAAAGCCACTATTTATACTACTTCGACCCTAACGGTCTTCTACACGAACTAATGTCACGTTTCTGTTTGCATGTCTTCGACGAACTCAGAGCCTTCCACGCGTCTTTTCGGATAAGATCAAAATATTTGAATTTGAATCTCCTTCTTATCTTGAGCGCCAATCTCTGAAGACGGTCGAACGAAAAAATGGTTGAAACCTTAGCCACATTTCAAATAACAATCTTTATTCAATAATTCGAATTGGTAAACCTTTCCAACGAATTTTACTCAATTCGAATCTCAACCTTTATGGCTTCACATAAATAAAGTAGTGGAATATTCTGAAGTATATTCAAGTCTAACTTTAAAATCCTTAGTCAAAATTTCCAGCTAACACGTTGACAGAAGTTGATTGGATTGATCTTAGACCGTTTGAACTCGGACCTTGGTAATAAAGTCGACGGTGGTGATTCCACGGGACATAGTCATACGCTTTCAATCTTTAACTTTTTCCTGGACCGCCCTTTCGGATTTTTAGCCCAACAAGATACCCATTTTTTCCCAAGTTACCCTTTCAGGTTTTCAACTTGTCGGGTGCACAATCTTTTACATATATCCCTAACTTTTTCCTAAACCTTTTAGTTTGCCGGGATGCCCTTTTTTTTTACCTAGGTGTGTCAACCTAGCGGGTCTCTTATGCGTAGTATTTTTAACTATGTCCACGTTCACAGGATGCGGGAAGTCTTCACCATCCATGGTAGTCAGCATCATGGCATCGCCAGAGAATACTCTCTTGACAAAAAATGGCCCTTCGTAGGTGGGAGTACATTTTCCCATGGGGTCTCCTTGTGGCAGAATGATGCACTTTATCACCAATTCACCAGCTTGATATACTCGAGGCTTGATCTTTTTGTTGAAAGCCTTGACCATACGTTTTTGGTACGTTTGGCCATGACAAATAGCAGTCAGTCGCTTCTCATCGATCAAGTTCAACTGATCCAATCTTGTATGAATCCACTCGTCTTCGCTTAAGCCTGCTTCATTCATAATCCTTAGTGAGAGAATATGAACTTCCACTGGTAAAACAGCTTCCATGTTGTGATACGGTGGGAGAACTGACCGTTTTGGAATGCTGGTTTGCGCTTTGCGTTTGTATTTGCAAAATGTCGCGCTAACCAAGAGTAGCCACCGACTTTTATTTTATCCAACAAGGAAAGGAAAAAAGCACAGAAAAATTCCTTTTTCGAGATATTTCTGAGTACGGGGGGTAGATTATAGAAAGGGAAGGTATTAGCACCCTTTCTATCCGTATTTATCTACGGGCTCTTAGGTACTTGCTCATCATTTCCAAAATTGTTTTCTTTGTGTTCGTGGGTTTTGAAAAGTTTTTGTTTTAACTTCGATTTAACTCTTGCTTCTGTCTTCAAGAGTGTAATGAAGTGTTTTTGAAAACTTGTTCGTTAAAAGTGTAAGTGTGAAAAAGTTTGTTTTGTTTTGGATGAGCAAGTATCTAAGAACTAATCTACCTACTCGAAAAAAGGAATCGTTCTATGTTCATTTCCTTTAGACAGCGTTATCCCACTATAAGTGAGTAGGTAGCACCGTCGTTGGAGTTTGAGGGTCAATTCGAAAGAGGGACATACAGTCACTAAAACAATGTTAGGACGTCTTAGAGGTAACCCTAATGTCTTAAATCATTTATCCGAGGCGACAATGTCTGAGGCAACCTTTCTGAGGCAACTTATGATATTTTAGACAAGAGGGCGACCTCTAAAACAACCTATACTCAATGACCATTTACGAAGGAAACCAAGTGGGAGTGTACCCTAGGAGTGTGCATGTGCGAGTGTGTTGATTTCAGATTATTTATCTTTGCACATGTTTAGGGTGATCTAACTGTTTTAAATTTAGTCCTTCATTCTTGTCATGCAAACCCTATTATCAAACATCTAGCAGTTGAATATTTGCAGAAATTAAAGTGCGGAATTTAAACTAAGCTATTACAAGGCATCGGGTATTTACATCGCCAAAAACAAACCCTTTGAAATTTAAAAGCGGTAAAGTATAAATAAATGTCCTAATTAAAATTATTACAAACCGGAAGCAGATACAATAATTGAATAAAAAATAAAGTGCGCGAGAAACTCGAATCGAATGCGAAAACTAGGGTTTTGACCCTCCTAATTAAAATAAAATGTTTTTGTTGTTTTTATTTTTTTTTAAGAAAAGAAATTAATTCCTAAAATTAAATGCTAAATTAATTAGTTAATTGAATTAATAAATGAAAAATAACTAAATGACATATTTTTGGTTTTTTTTGTTATTTTAGGAAAGAAATAAAATAATTAAATTAGTGTTAAAACCTATTGATTCTAATTAATTTTAAATATTTGCAAAATAAATTAAAGTTATCTAACATAAAAAACCTAATTAAAATTGATTAATGTTTTACTAAAAATAAATATCTAACATTTAATTTGGACATAAAAAAAAATTTGGTGATTTTTTGATAAAGAAAATAATTAAATTATTGGTTAGTAAATAAATAAACAAAATAAATAAATGAAACAAAATAAAATATAAAGAAGGATAGAGATGCTGGACTTGAAATTAGGGTGTCAATAGCAAGAATTTTGGGCCCAAATGGAGGTCCATGTTGACTTTCTGGATCATATGCGTTGCGTTTGACTGGCTTGTGGTGCACCCTCAATGATGACCACCAGATTTGGCCATCTGGCGTGTTGATGATAAAGGTCCATGGTGGGTCTCCTGGATTGTACGCACACAGAATTTCCTGAAATAATAATGCAAAATAACAAATGCTGGAGGCAGGGATCGAACCCCTGACCTCCAGCCTCCAACGCCTTGAACATCCACCTGGTAACCACTGGGCTATGTTGTTCTTATTTTTATCATATTGCAAAATAATAATAATAATATAAGAAAAATGAAATATAGTGAAAACAAAAACAGAAAACGTGCGCTCGTTTAAACAAGCCAATGGTGGGACGACAGCTAATCGTCTTCTTCTTCCCTCTGTGGCTAAAACCTTGAGACCTATACCCACGGACACTTTCCATCACTGTAACCCTGTCCACTCTCAAAATCTTCCACAAGCCATGAAAATGATATCTAAGGCCATGGTTGAGGTCGTTTCATCCTCCTGATCACAATCGTACCATTCATGAAGGATGATTGTTCCTGAAATAAAAAGCCCTAAACCAAACTCTGAAACCCTAACAATGGTGGATTTCGTTACAGACTATTAAAATGCAATTGAGTAATGCCGAAAGTTTGCAAACATCATGGTGATCAAGAATATGCCATTATTTTACGCTATGGATGCAAGAAGAAGGTTATTTGAATTCAAGAATATAGTGATACGGTTAAGGACTTACAGTGCGTGGGAGGGCTTGAAAACGCTTGGTTTCGATTGCTTTAGGTTCCTGAGAGTGCCAGGAAACGATTGGGACAAATACCAAGCCTTGAGGATGCCTCTAACCACCAATTCGATCTCACACTTTTTGCTTCTTTTTTCAAATTACGTTCTTGCTCTGCGCCGGATTTCCAACCACTCTTTTGATCTGCCTCGCCTCCTTATGTATTAGTGAAGGGATTAGGGTTGCAAATTGCATCCAAACTTCTTCTTTCAATGCCTTTGATATTTGATTTGATTCTTCTTTAAAGCTTTCCAAAATTGGTCCAAATCCAATCTCTTTGTACACATATACCTTGATACGAATTTGATTGATCCTAGCTGTGTAATAAGACCTGAAATCATCACAAAATCCCTTGTTATCAATGTTTTGAATTTTTATTTGATTTAATTTGATTTAAATTGAATTAATTCAAATAAAAACCAAATTAAATAATAAAAATAAGATATGGACAAGTGGAAAAGGCTAGAGTACGTGGGCTATGTTCCCAACTTAAAACAAGTGAAAAAGATTGGGCCTATTTGGCAAAATTTGAAGTTTTGGGGATAGTTGACTTTTGGCAATATTGCAAAAAAGGTTAATTTCAACAATGCATAACTTCCTCAATTTTGACTCTTTAGAGGTGTTCTTGGACTTTTTAGAAATCTTGAGATGTCCTATAATCAACCCTTTTGGTTTAATCTCATTTTGATATTCCATGCTCATGTATGAAGCTTTGACAAAAAATGTGTTTTTGTTTACTTTTCAAAATGACCTATAATGTCCAAATTCATAACTTCTTGTGAGTGCATATTTTGAACTTTGGAGATGAAGATGGATTGTAGGTAATTGCATCCTATTAAAAATGAGCTTTGGATGGGTCATTTCTCATAAAGTATGAGAAATTTATGCTTGGTCAAAGTTGGGTTGACTTTTCATGTAAAACCCTAATTTAGCAACTTTTGAGTCTTGATGAATTATGAGAAATCCTTGATGAATCATGATCAACCCTTTATCAAATGATTAAATATACTCCAAAATTAGGATGGTGACCAAAAATATTGAAGTTTGACTGTATGTGGGCCACAATTGACTTTTGCCCTAGCACAGTCGATTTTTGGACCTTTGAGCAATTGACTGAGCAAACTTCCTCTGCAAGGCTTGAAACTTGACATGGGTGATCTTGAGAATATATTAGGACATTGATGAGAACTTTGGATCACTTGGACTCAAATATCTTGATGCAACATGAAATCCTAATTTGGGGTAGACTATCTTAGGAGAGAGCTTGTCTAGCCAACCCTTGGACTACCTTGAGCAACTTGAGGATCTTTCTTGCAATGTTTTGAGAAATATGGGAGGGAAAATTTTGGGGTACAACAACTTCCCCTGTTTAATCTTCTTAAACATGATGATGTAGATTGGCTTTCGTGCCTTTCGTAATCCGAAGGTGGAAGTTGATTGAACACTAGAGTGCCTAGAAATTTGCACTCGCATGAAGTGGTAATTGTCTTGTCATGTCGGGAATGGGCTTACAGATGCCATTCAGAGGAGTGTCGATCGCATAAGGGATTCCTTAGCGAGATCCTGCATACCTGTTGTTGAGGAAGATTCTGCTTGGGATGTCTGATCTTTGTTGAGAGAAATAGAAATTTAGGAGCTTCGGCGTCTGTTATTCTGCTGGTGAGTCGTCTTTGTTGATATTTAGGAATTTCGATCGTCCGTACTCAACTGAAGAATCATCTCTGCTGAGATTCAGGAGCTCGTCCATAATTCAACTAATGAAATATATGCGCTGAGATTTAGGAGCTCGTCCGTAATTCAACTAAGGAAACATCTCTGCTGAGATTTAGGAACTCATCCGTAATTCAACTGAGGAAACATCTCTAATGAGATTTAGGAGCTCGTCCGTAATTCAACCGAGGTAATATCTTTGCTGATATTTAGGAGCTCGTCCATAATTAAACCGAGGTAATATCTTTGTTGAGATTTAGGAGCTCGTCTGTAATTCAACTGAGGAAACATCTTTGATGAGATTTAGGAGCTCGTCCGTAATTCAACTGAGGTAATATCTTTGCTGAGATTTAGGAGCTCGTCCATAATTCAACTAAGGAAATATCTTCGCTGAGATTTAGGAGCTCGTCCATAATTCAACTAAGGAAACATCTCTGCTGAGATTTAGGAACTCGTCCGTAATTCAACCGAGGAAACATCTCTGCTGAGATTTAGGAGCTCGTCCGTAATTCAACTGAGGAAAACAATTTTGCTGAGATTTAGGAACTCATCCGTAATTCAACATGAGAAACAACTTTTGCTGAGATTTAGGAGCTCGTCTGTAATTCAACTGAGGAAACATCTTCACTGAGATTTAGGAGCTCGTCCGTAATTCAACTAAGGAAACATCTCTGCTGAGATTTAGGAACTCGTTCGTAATTCAACTGAGGAAACATCTCTGATGAGATTTAGGAGCTTGTCCGTAATTCAACTGAGGAAACATCTATGTCGAGATTTAGGAACTTATCCGTAATTCGACTGAGGTAGAAGCTTCATAGCTTGAACTTGTGAGAATGTAATCGTATCCTTTCCTAAAAGGTAAAGGTTAGTTGTATGTAATGCATGATATGTATCAAGCAATGATGTTCTCAAAATAAATGAGATTGTGTTGTATGATGTGTATGCATGTGTCATGATGTATGGAAATGTGATGTTTTTAGCTGGGGAAAATAAATCCCGGATAGCTGCTGGAGAAAAGAATTGGAGTCTTCGTTTCCGCTAGAGATAGTGAATGAAGATGTTTGTGAGAATAAACCTGCAGGAGAGGATAACTCCGTTGGGGAATAAACTGAAGAGAGAATGACTCTGTGGGGAACAGATTCTCTGCTGAAGATTCCGCTGATAAACTCAGCTGGGGATGAATTACCGTTGCTGGTGATAATAGAACCTGTTGGGGATTGAACTCCTGTTTGTGAAAAGAAATAACTCTGTTGGGGATGGTTTTCCAGTTGCAACTTCACGGGGAATAATCTTTTAGACTCTACTGGGGACAATCTTCCAGAGTCTATTGGGGATAATTCTTCAAACTCCACTGGGGATATTTTTCAAACTCCATTGGGGATATTTTTTATACTCCGCTGGGGATGATAAGACTTCTTAGTGTTGATGGTAGATAAACTTTGCTTGGGGAGAATATTTCCAATTCATTCGCAGTTGCGAGTCTCAGCTGGGAAGAGCTAACACCACTATCTTTCTCCTTACTCTGCGGGGAATGAATGTACTTTCAATCGTTCCCTCCAGCTAGGTCTATCCCTATACCTGGTGGATAGAGCAACTGTACAGTTTAGACATTTCTCGTTTGCCCTTGTTTCTGATATTACGAGTAATCGTCTTTTGTTTCCCATGTAAATATTCATGAGCAACAATTAATGTCAAATGCATAAATCAAAAATGAACATTGGATGTTCTTGCAAAACAAAACAGAAAAAGAAAAACAGTTTGAAATTTCTTTGTAAAAATGACTTGTATTGATTTTGAAGTTTGGCCTGTAAATAGGTGTTTTTTGTACAAGAGGCTAACGTCCTAGTAAGAGAACGCTGCCGAACAATAGAGTTTATACAATTTGTGAAAATACAAATAAAACAGCTATGTGAATAATCCCACTGGGTTCCAACTCTGTTATTGCCTTTAAGTCCTCAAGCATCTCATCACTTTGCTACTTGGTTGAAGGTGGATCAGATTGATTAGCGCCGTCCGAGCTTGATAGTTGATACCGAAGTCTGGTTGCAAGGTGATCCAATGAGACATAGTGTTACGCTTTGATCCCTAATTTTTTCCTGGACCGCCCTTTCGGGTTTTCAGTCCACTGGGATAGCCTTTTTTGCACAAGCCGCCTTTTCAGGTTTTCGACTTGCCGGGTGAACAGATTTTTTTCACTTTCCATCCCTTATTTTTGCCCGAACCCTTTTGGTTTGCCGGGAAACCCTTATTTTTTCCTAGGCCAGTCAACCTAGCGGGTCTTTGATTATGCATAGTATTTTTTTCACTATGTCTGCATTGACGGGGTGAGGAAGGTCGTCACCATCCATGGTGGTTAGAATCATAGCTCCTCCTGAGAAGATGCTCTTAACCACAAATGGCCCTTCGTAAGTAGGGGTCCATTTTCCCCTGGGATCACCTTGTGGTAGGATGATGCGCTTGATCACCATATCCCCCACTTGATACTCTTGTCGTCTGTCTTTCTTATTAAATGCCTTGATCATCCGTTTTTGATACGTTTGACCATGACAAATAGCGGTAAGTCTCTTTTCATCGATTAAGTTCAGCTGATCAAGCCAGGTCTGAATCCAATCATCTTCGTTCAAACCTGCATCCTTCATAATCCGAAGAGAGGGTATCTGAACTTCAATGGGCAAGACTTCCTCCATGCCATAAACCAAAGAATAGGGTGTTGACCTTGTTGACGTCCGTGCTGAGGTACGGTACCCATGAAGAGCAAATGGTAACACCTCGTGCCAGTCTTTGTACGTCACCGTCATCTTCTGTACAATCTTCTTAATGTTCTTATTAACCGCTTCGACAACCCCATTCATCTTCGACCGATAAGGAGAAGAGTTATGATGCTGTATCTTGAACTGTTTGCAGAGCTCGATGATCACCTTATTGTTGAGATTTGTACCATTGTCTGTAATGATCCTCTCTGGTACACCATATCGATAGATCAGGTTATGCCGAATGAACTGTGCCACGACGTTCTTGGTCACAGTAGCAAAGTGTGATCGGTGGAAATAGAACTGATTGTTTAAAGCTGGTTCGCAAAATGTCGCGGTAAGCAAGAGTCGCCACCGTCTTTTATTTTCTCCAACATGGAAAGGACAAAAGCACAGCAAAATTCCTTATGAGAATGTCTCTCGGTTCGGGAGGTAGATTTATAGAAAGGGAAGGTGTTAGCACCCTTTCTATCCATGGTTATCCATGGGCTCTTAGGTACTTGCTCTTATGTTTTCAAAATGATGTTTGCTTTTCAAAATGTGAGTGGGTTTGAAAAAGGTTTCATTGAAAGATTTCTGAATGACTCTTGTATCTGTCCTCAAGAGTGTTTGAAAAATTTGTTTTGAAAGCTTTTGAAAGTGTCAGTGTGAAAAGATTTTTGTTTTGTTTTTTAGAGAGCAAGTACCCATGAGTCATCTACCTACCCTAAGGAATTAGGCTGTGTAAAAGTCCTTAAGGTAGTGCCATCCTACCATTGAGAGGTAGGTAGCACCACCGTTGGAGGTGTTCGAGTCAATTCGATTTTAGGGACAGTGTGGTCACCGAAGCAACAGTTAGGACACCTTAGAAGTAACCCTAATGTCCTAGATCCTTTTTAATCCGAGGCAATCGTTTTGAGGCAACTGTTTCGAGGCAACTGGATCTTGGACCTAAGAGCGACCGCTAAAACGTCCTATACTTGACGACCACGTTTCGAAGGCAACGAGTGAGGCGTACCCTAGAAGTGGTGTGTGCATTGTGTGTTGTTTTCAGTTTATATTTATCTTGGATTAGGCAATCGTGAGCTGCGAGTTGTGTTTAATTAACATACATTCTTTCATGCAATTTAGCAGTTAGGAGTGCGGAAAATTAAATACAGAAAGATAAAAGCTACGCTATTACAAGGCGCGGGTCTATACATCGCCAAAATACAAAGACCCGTTTTTGATAAAGATGCGGAAAGTAAAGAAAAGCGATAAACCTAATTACTATTACATCCTTGAACAGTTACATAATAATCAAATAAGAAAATAGTGCGCGAATAAATTAAACTGGACGTCCGAGGGTGTTGGACCCTTTTGAGAAATTAAATTAAATTAAGACCTAATTATTTAATTAAAGAAAAGAAAGTGTGTTTTATGTTTTGTTTTTGTATTTAATGGAAATAAAGAAAATTAAAATCAAAGGAAAACCCTAGTTCTAAGTTTGTTTTAATTATTAATGAAAATATTAAAGTTAACCTAATTTAAGCTAATTAATTAATTTACATTTTTATGTACAAAAATAGTAGTAATCAATAATGATAATAATAATTAATAAAAAGATTAAAAGTGTCAAAACCTAATTCTATATGATTTTTATTTATTAAGAAAAAAGATTAAATTTTAAACCTAAATTAACTAATCAATTAATTTTTATTTACAAAAATAGGTCAATGGTAAATTTAATAAATAATTAAAAATAAAGCATTTTTTGAGTTTCTGATTTTTATTAGGAAAAACTATTTTATGGTGAATTAATAATAATTATTAAAAAAACAATTGAAAGAAATTAAAAGAAAAGAAAAGAAAACAAAATTAATTATGCAAACCAAGGGGGTGTCTGGCCCAAAGTGGAGGTTTTTGTGAAGCAATTCAGGCCCAAGAACACAAGCCTCATTGACTTTCCTGATTGTGTACGTGATGGTTGACTGGAGTGCATCATGGACTTCATTCTGTGGCCACTGGATTGGGCATCATGGCCACTTGGCAAGCTAGCGCGTGAAGGCGTATGGTGGAACGTTGAATCATTGCTGCACTGGAATGCCTTGGAAAAAATAAGAACGATTATGTGGGGGACCTGGGAATCGAACCCAGGTCCCAGCATTTGCCAAGCGTGTCACCAGCCAACTGAACTATGAAGCGCCTTTGTTAAATATATAGACAACAAATATTATATAAAATACAAACAATTATTATGAGGCAAACAAAAATACGCGCACTGTTTTGAACCCACCAACCATGCCTTGCCACCTATTGTCTTCCTCGTCTTTTCCCTGCAAATACAAACAAGATAGCGGGGGTTTTAAACCCCCACAAAGTAAAAGTCCCAAGAATAACAATTAGGGCTATGGATTACATAAATTGAGCGCGAGGGTTTGGTTGAATTCTTCTGGCCTTGACGAATTCAACCATAGTCATCATGTGGTCCAATTTTTCCTTATGCATAAAGCCCTAATTGAGAGCTTCAGAAACCCTAAATTTCGTCCATGGTGGATTTTGATTCAGGCAGTTATAACTCAATTGGATTATACCAATCGCTTCAGAAGGTCCCTATTAGCATAAATCAAACAAGAAAATAGATTAAAAGCGCATGAATCGTGTTATGAAATTTTTGAAATATGTTCAAACCGTGGGACTCGTGATGAACGATTCTTTGCGTGTTAAGCTTCGTTCTTGATTGCAATGTCTTCCTGGCAATGTCAGCAATGTATTGGAAACAATTTTAGGCCTTGAATCCTCCTGCAAATAGGATTTCAGTTTCACAATTTTCTTGAGTTTTTTTGCAAAGTGATTATGGAGTTTCAGCAGCTTTCACGTGTGTCTAGCTTTAGGGTTTCACTCAGCATATGTATGTGAATGAATTTAGGTTAGAATTAAGCCCATAAATCCATTGCATTCATGTTTGAATATATGATTGGAAATCAAATCTTTTTTCAATCTTTTCTTTCATGAAACCTTGCCAATCATGGATATTTTGCCTTGTTTATTGAGAAACGAGTTGCCAGCTTGCCCTAGTCATATTTGCTGCACAAAAAGATCTAAAAAGCACATCTTTTGAATTTTCTTATAATTAAAACCAATTAAATGAATTAATATTAATATAAATTCAATTAATTAATTAAAAAATAAGAAAATAAGTCAAATTAAGCTTAATGGGTCGTGCATAGGCTTTGGGTAAATATTCAAGAAAGAATTTGAGGCCCATTAGCAAAATTGAAGTGTTTTAGGCAAAGTTGACTTTTGAAAGTTCCCAAAACTTTCCCAACTTCTCCAATGCATATCTTGCTCAGTTTTGAAGCTATGAACATGTTCTTGGACATTTTGGAAAGGTCTTAAAGTCCTCTAACCAATGCCTTTGGTCCCATGTCATTTTGATTTACCAATCTCAAGTTATGGTCTTTGACTTAAAGTGCCTTTTTGTTGACTTTTGAAAATGACCTATAATGTTGAAATTGATAACTTTTTGTGAGAGAATTTCTTGGACTTGGAGTGTGAAGATGAGTTGTAGGAAATGTCATCCCCTTAAAAATGAGCTTTGGATGGGATTTTTCTGATAAACCATGAAGAAGTTATGCCTTGGTCAATTTGCAGTTGACTTTTCAGCTGTCCAAAAATATAAACTTTTGCATCTTGAGACTTTTTGAGCCATGCTTGTGGAATCATGATCAAGAATTGATCAAATTATGATTGTGGCTTCAAAATAAGATGTTGACCAAAAACTTTGACTTTTGACTGTCAAATGACCATTTTACCCGTGCAGTTGACTATGAAGCAATTAGGGCTTTTGACTGTGCAATTTGATGCTGTGAGTCTTGAACCTTGACATATGGATGCTTGACAATGTATATAGACATATGGGACTTGATTGGACCCTTGAAAACCTCAATTTCTTTGCCAGAACCAAAACCCTAATTTTGACTGTGTTAGGAGGCAATTGGACTGTGCAACCCTTGAGAGATTTTGAAGCTTGATCCTGCCAAATTTTGAAGAATATGGGAGGGAAAATTTTGGGGTACAACAGTTGCCCCTGTTCAATCTTCTTAGACCTGAGGATGTAGATTGGCTGGAGTGCCTTTCGTAATCCGAAGGTGGAAGATGATTGAACACTAAAGTGCCCAGAAATTTGCACTCACATAGTAGAATGTTAGCAGTGTGATGTAGGGAATGGGCTTACATATGCCATTTGGAGGAATGATGGATAGGAGGATGGGCTTATAGATGCCATCTAGGGACTGTTGGTATGTGGATGGG
This sequence comes from Vicia faba, assembly GCA_948472305.1. NCBI lineage: Eukaryota > Viridiplantae > Streptophyta > Magnoliopsida > Fabales > Fabaceae > Vicia > Vicia faba. Next base: position 529,139,137 of record OX451740.1, on the reverse strand, counting down.
CTTATAGATGCCATCTAGGTGTCGATCGCGTAAGAGATTCCTTAGCGAGAACTTGCGTACCTGAGAAAGAAAGATAATTGCCTGGCCCGTTACAGGGATTGATCTTCAAACTCTTCATGTAGATATGCCCTGGCTGGATACAGGTATCGAATCTCTAAACTCTTCAGACGTGCCTTGGCTGGATACAGGAATCGAATCTGGAATTAGTTACTCACAGATGTGCCCTGGCTAGATACAGGAATCGAATCTGGAATTAGTCGTCAACAGATATGCCCTGGCTGGATACAGGAATCGAATCTTCAAACTCTTCAGACGTGCCCTGGATGGATACAAGAATCGAGTCCGGAAATAGTCGTCAACAGATATGCCCTGGCTGGTTACAGGAATTGAATCTTCAAACTCTTCAGACGTGCCCTGGTTGGATACAGGAATCGAGTCCGGAATAGTCGTCAACAGATATGCCCTGGCTGGTTACAGGAATCAAATCTTCAAACTCTTTAGACGTTCCCTGGCTGGATACAGGAATCGAGTCCGGAATAGTCGTCAATAGATATGCCCTGGCTAGTTATAGGAATCGAATCTTCAAACTCTTCAGACGTGCCCTGGCTGGATACAGGAATCGAGTCCGGAATAGTCGTCAATAGATATGCCCTGGCTGGTTACAGGAATCGAATCTTCAAACTCTTCAGACGTGCCCTGGCTGGATACAGGAATCGAGTCCGGAATAGTCGTCAACAGATATGCCCTGGCTGGTTACAAGAATCGAATCTTCAAACTCTTCAGACGTGCCCTGGCTGGATACAGGAATCGAGTCCATAATTTCTCTATGCAGATATGCCCTGGCTAGATACAGGTGTCGAATCCACAAGTAATCGCTCACAGATATGCCCTGGCTAGATACAGGTATCGAATCCTGAATTGCGACAGTTGATAGTAATTATCTTTGTATTGACCTTTGTCCTGAAAAGACAAAACGTTAGTTGTATGCAATGTCATGATGTATGAAATGCGTGATGTTCTCAAAATAAATGAGATTGTATGTGCATGATGCATACGTGCATGCTATAATGTATGAAGATGTGATGTTTATGAATGTATTTTTGTCTAGGAAAATAAATCCTTGACGAATGCCGGGAGTTTGTTGAATCCTGGGCTGATGTTGAAGAGTAGGGTTCTTCGTCTCCGCTGGGGATGATAATTGCGCGAATAAACCGGTAGGAGAAGATGACTCCGTTGAGGAATAAACTTTGCTGGAGAGATTACTCTGCAGGGAGTTACTCTGTGGGAAGAGAGTTACTTTGCTGAGATGTTGATGATAACTCCGCTGGGGATACCATTGTTGAGCTCTGTTGGAAGATTTGATGAACTCCGCTGGGGATAGGAAGACTTCGCCGGGGACGATATTTCCGTGGCAATTGGCTGAGGATAACCCAGTTATATCCTGGTGGGGAAATAACCTTTGAATAAAACCGGGGAGGCGCGTTCGTACTCTGCAGGGGGTAAGCTTCCAGAATCTACTGGGGATAAGCTTCCTAAATCTACTGGGGAGATTGATTGAACTCTCCTGGGGAAACTTTTCAGATTGGACTGGGGAATGGCTCCACTGGATGTCCGGTATACCGCCGGGGAACAATCTTAGATCAAGATTGCCGGGGATGCTTGCTAGGAATGTTTGTGTACTCTGTTGGGGAATGTTGAGATCTTCGGGGAATAATCCAACTTCCTTAAGGCTGACAATAGACTAACTCTGCTTGGGGAGAGTGTTGCTGACTTGCTAGGGATATTGTGCCTTTACGGGCTGCTGGGAGACCAACTGCTTGGGAGAGTATTGCTGAGTCTTATCTTACTCGGCGGGGAGTGAAGGTATCTGGGTTACATTCTTCAGCCGAACTTACCTTAGTACCTTGGTGGACAGAGCAATTAGATCGTATAGACAACTCATTATTGCCCCTGTTTCTGATGTTACCTGTAATTCATCCTTTGTTTTGTATGCAAATAATTAGTGTCAAATGCATATATCAAAAATGAACATTGGACGTTCTTTGCACAACAAAATAGAAAAAGGAAAAATAATTGGCAATTTATCTGAAAAGTGAATTTGTATTTATTTTTGAGTTTGACTGTAAATAGGCGTTTATGTACAAGAGGCTGGCGTCCTAGTAAGAGAATGCCGCCGAACAAACAGAGTTTATACATTTTGTGAAAAGGAAAACAAAACAGCTATGTGAAAAGAGTAATCCCACTGGGTTCCAACTCTGCTATCGCCTTTATATCTTCGAGCGTCTCATCACTTGGCTGCTTAGTTGAAGATGAAGCTGATTGATCGATGCCGTCTGAACTTGATGTTGATACCGGATTCTGGATGCAAGGCGATTCAATGAGACATAGTATTACGCTTTAATCCCTAACTTTTGCCTGGATCGCCCTTTCGGGTTTTTAGTCCACGGGGATACCCATTTTTGCCCAAGCCGCCTTTTCAGGTTTTCGACTTGCCGGGTGTACAGATTTTTTCATTTCATCCCTTATTTTTGCCCGAACCCTTTTGGTTCGCCGGGAAGCCCTAATTTTTGCCTAGGTATGTCAACCTAGCGGGTCTTTTATTATGCGTAGTATCTTTTTACTATGTCTGCATTGGCGGGGTGAGGAAGGTCGTCACCATCCATGGTGGTTAGAATCATGGCTCCTCCTGAGAAGACATGTTTAACCACAAATGGCCCTTCATATGTGGGGGTCCATTTGCCCCTGGGATCACTTTGAGGAAGAATGATGCGCTTGATTACCAGGTCCCCAACTTGATACTCTTGTGGTCTGACTTTCTTGTTAAACACCCTGATCATCCGTTTTTGATACGTTTGACCATGACAAATAGCAGTGAGTCTCTTTTCGTCAATTAGGTTTAACTGATCAAGTCGAGTCTGGATCCATTCATCTTCTCTCAAGCCTGCATCCTTCATTATCCGGAGAGAGGGTATCTGGACTTCAATCGGCAAAATTGCCTCCATGTCGTAGACCAAGGAAAAGGGAGTTGCCCCGGTTGACGTTCTTGCTGAGGTACGATACCCATGAAGAGCAAACGGTAACATCTCGTGCCAATATTTATAGGTCACTGTCATCTTCTGCACAATCTTCTTGATATTCTTATTTGCTGCTTCTACAGCCCAATTCATCTTCGGTCGGTAAGGAGAAGAGTTTTGGTGCTGTATCTTGAATTGTTCGCAGAGCTCAGTGATCATCTTGTTGTTAAGATTGGTACCATTGTCCGTAATGATCCTCTCAGGTACACCGTATCGACAGATCAGGTTATGCCGAATGAACCATGCCACGACGTTCTTGGTTACCGTAGCATAAGAAGCTGCTTTAACCCACTTTGTAAAGTAATCGATCGCCACCAGAATGAAGCGATGCCCGTTGGATGTCGTAGGTTTGATCTTGCCGATCATATCAATGCCCCACATTGCGAAAGGCCAAGGTGCAGTCAAGACATTCAGAGGGACTGGAGGAACATGCACCTTATCTGCATAGATCTGACACTTATGACATGTCCGAGAATGTTGGTAACAGTCGGCTTCCATTGTGGACCAGAAATATCCTGCCTGAAGGATTTTCTTTGCCATGGTGTGTCCACTGGAATGCGTTCCGAAGGTACCTTCATGCAGCTCTGCCATGATCTTTTCTGCTTCAGCTTTATCCACACAACACAGTAAGGTCGAATCATGGTTTCGCTTGTATAGAATGCTGTTGCTGAGGAAGAACTTTGCTGCGAACCTTCTCAGAAACTTTTTGTCATTGATGGATGCACCTTCAGGGTATTCTTGAGCTTCCAACTACCTCTTCACTTCATGATACCAAGGTTTTTCAGTTACCACCTTAACCTTAAGATCACAGCAATATGCGGGTTCATCCAGTTTTCAGATAATGATACGGGGAGCCTCATTGTCCCATTTGACTCTGAACATAGAAGACATCGTAGCCAGCGCGTCTGCCAACTGATTCTCCTCTCTTGGGAAGTGTTCAAAAGTTATCTCTGTAAAATGGGGGATCAACGTTAACACACATTCTTTATAAGGAACAAGGTTTGGGTGTTTCGTATCCCACTCGCCTTTGATCTGATTGATCACGAGAGCGGAATCTCCGAAGACACTCAGAAACTTGATCCTTAAGTCAATCGCAGTTTGAAGACCCATGATGCATGCCTCATACTCCGCCATGTTGTTGGTGCAGTTGAAACATAGCCGGGCAGTGAGTGGAGTATGAGTGACTTTTGGGGATATGATCACAACGCCAATACCGTTACTCAAAGCGTTGGAGGCTCCGTCAAAGTGCATAGACCATCGGGATCCTTCCTCAGGTCCTTCATCCGGTCCAGGTACTTCACAGTCATTCACTACCATGATGTTCTCGTCTGGAAACTCAAAGCTCATTGAATGGTAGTCGTCCACTGCTTGGTGTGCCAAATGGTCTGCCAATACACTTCCCTTGATGGCTTTCTGAGTCGTGTACTGGATGTCGTATTCTGTCAAGATCATCTGCCATCTTGCTATTCTTCCAGACAGAGCAGGCTTTTCAAATATGTACTTTATTGGATCCATCTTTGAAATCAATAGAGTAGTGTGAGTCAGCATATACTGTCTCAGCCGGCGGGCAACCCATACCAAAGCGCAGCAAGTTTTCTCGAGCAGTGAGTATCGGGTCTCACAGTCGGTAAACTTTTTGCTAAGGTAATAAATGGCGTGCTCTTTTCGGCCAGACTCGTCATGCTGCCCCAGCACACACCTCATTGAGCTGTCAAGTACTGTCAAATATAATATTAGAGGTCTCCCTTCAACCGGTGGCATAAGAATGGGTGGTTCTTGGAGATACTCTTTGATTCTGTCGAAAGCGGCCTGACATTCATCATTCCAACGTACTACTTGATCTTTCTTCAATAGCTTGAAGATTGGTTCACAGGTAGCAGTTAGATGCGAGATGAATTGGGCAATGTAATTCAGCCGTCCTAGAAAGCCTTTGACTTCTTTCTCTGTCTTGGGAACTGGAATCTCTTGTATGGCCTTAACCTTGGCAGGGTCCACTTGAATACCTTTGTCGCTCACGAAGAAGCCTAGCAACTTTCCAGATCTTACCCCAAAGGTGCACTTGTTCGGGTTCAACCTCAGCTTGTACAACTTCAGACGGTCAAATAACTTCTGTAGGTGGTCAAGGTGTTCCTCCTCAGTTTGAGACCTTGCAATCATATCATTGACGTACACTTCAATCTCATGATGGCTCATGTCGTGAAATAAAGCAACCATGGCACGTTGGTAGGTTGCCCCAGCATTTTTCAACCCGAATGGCATGACCTTGTAGCAGAAGGTGCCCCACTGAGTAACAAAGGTAGTCTTTTCCATATCTTCAGGAGCCATTTTAATCTGATTATAACCTGAAAAGCCGTCCATGAAGGAGAACACCTTGTGCTGAGCAGTATTGTCAACCAGAACGTCGATGTGAGGTAGAGGGAAATCATCTTTGGGGCTCGCCCTATTCAAATCCCTGTAATCAACACACATTCGGACCTTGCCATCTTTCTTCGGCACCGGAACCACGTTGGCAACCCACTGAGGGTAAGAAGTCACTGCTAGAAACCCGACATCAAATTGTTTCATAACCTCAGCTTTGATTTTCTCGGACATCTCTGGACGCATACGACGAACCTTTTGTTTAACCGGGGGGCATTCTTCCTTGGTAGGCAGGTGATGAACCATAATATCAGTATCCAGCCCAGGCATGTCTTCATAAGACCAGGCGAAGATTTCCACATAATCATGCAACATCTGAATCAACCGTTGTTTCACACTGAGCTCCGGATTGGCACCGATCTTGACTTCCTTTCTATCTGTCTCAGTACCCAGATTTACCGTTTCCACTGGCTCTTCATGTGGCTGAATGTCCCTCTCTTCTTGGAGTAACAGTCTTGCAAGCTCGCCAGGCACTTCACAATCATCTTCACCTTCATCTTCGGCTAAGTTGATCGGATTTTCGAAGTCATAACTGGCAGTAGCAGAGTCGTTACCAGTGAGATCCAGAGTGGATTGAAACCTGTATAGGTGAGTGTGTGTAAATATAGCTATTTTGCAATATATAAAGAAAGAAAGAAAGGGAGCACAAGATTTGAAATGCGAAAAACGTCCAATGTCTTTATTCATGATATATGGAAATGACAAGTAATAAGCCCACACAAATGAAACCACGGTGCCCCGGGTAAGACACCGGGCCATAAAGTTCCAAATTATTGTTCATTACAAATTTAAAAAAGAAAGGAATTCATTACTGAGTAACAAAAGTAACAGGTATGTAGTCTTTTGCAGTCCAATTGTTCAGTCCACCGTCGGTCGTCGGGTAGATCCAGCTATCAAACTCTGATTCCTCCGCATCGCCTTCAATAGAATTCACTCTCGGGTTGGTGATGAACACGGGAGGTCTTCCGATCCTTGCTTTGCGTACAACCCTCTGAGCCTCTGCAGTGAAACCCAGCCCAAACTTGTCAGTCTTTGGAGTAAAATCAGGGAGCCTGCCCCAGTTTGCATATTCACCTTTTTCAATCACAGCTCGGGCGTCCTTCAAGGAAGCCATCTTCAAGGGAGAGTCTTCTTCAACTACTGTCTCCGCCGACACCAATGTTGGAGGCACCTCTTCAAAATGTTGAAAGGGGGTTTCAATGAACTCCCCGTCCATCTCTATATACCGGAACGAGTTCAGATGACTAACCATGTATTCCTCCTCCCCCTGCACTATAACAATCTTCCCTCTGACAGGGTATTTAAGCTTTTGGTGTAGAGTGGAGGTCACAGCCCCAGCCTTGTGGATCTAAGGGTGACCCAGCAAACAAGAATAGGATGGACGAATGTCCATCACATAGAACGTTGAATCAAAGACTTGGGAACCAACCCGGATCAGAATATCTACTTCACCATGTACCATCCTCTTCGACCCGTCAAAGGCTCGGACAACGATGTTACTAGGCTTCAACTCCAAACCCTTACAATCCAACCTGTCTAAGGCCTTCTTGGGCAGTTCGTTCAGTGAAGAACCGGTGTCTACCAACACGTGTGCAAGAGTAGTGCCCCTGCATTCAATGGAGACATGTAGGGCATCATTGTGGTTCTTTCCCTTGGCGGTCAGATCAGCATCAGAGAAACCCAACCCATTGTCAGCGGTCAAGTTGGCCATACAATCAGTAAATTGGTCCGCAGACGTTTCTTGTGGCACATGGGCCGTCTTTAGGAAAGAAATCAGGGACTTGGCATGGGCCTCTGAGCACAACAACAGTGATAGCATAAAGATTTTAGAGGGGGTGTGCCCCAGCTGTTCAACGACGTTGAAATCACTCTTCTTGATGATCTTAAGGATTTCCTCCATCTCTTGCTGGGAGGCTTCAACATTAACAGTCTTCGGTGCCTCCATCTGGGTAGGCACATCAGCAATCCCTTTGCCCCGAGTGTCAGATGACTCGGCAGCAGGGGTAGAAACTTGATCAAGAGGGGAAACGGGCGCACTTGTAGGCGTGATGATAAGAGGTCTTCGGATGACTGGTGGCGCAATGTCAGGCGAGAAGAGCCTGCCACTACGAGTAACTTTAGCGGCACTGTTGATGTTACTGATGCCGGTACTAGTGTTGAACTCCTGCTTCACTCCAAGTACATACACATCTGCCCCATAGTGCCATGGGACAGCCTTGTCAGATTTATAGGGGAGAGGCCCTGGAACAGTAATGATGATAGGTGCAACAGACATGATTTTGACTGGCTTCCTCGGGGGAGCCTTGGTAGGATTGTTGAAAATGGTGACAACAGATACTTCTTCAGTAGGAACAATAGGAACAACGGTCTTCTTGAACAAAATCTCTTTGCTATCCATCAGGTTTTGGACGCCTGACTTCAGCAACGGACAACCAGTAGGTGAGACAACACATAGAAGGCAACCCTTGCTACAACCCGGAAATAAATCGGCTAGCAACAGGTTCCTCTTGACAGTCAATAAAGGAGTAAAAATCTCATCCACAGAGCCTACATACAGGTCTTCCTCAATAGCATTTACTCCATGCTGGGGCATAGGAGCAGTCACAACGTTGGGCCTTTCGGGCGCCTCAAACTGTATTTCCTTAGCATCAATAAGGTCTTGAACCTTATTTATTAGGGCCCAGCAATCATCAGTAGAATGCCCCGGGCTATCAGAGTGATAAGCACAGCGGGCGTTGGGATTGTACTTCAGAGAGGTTGTGTTTACCACCTTCGGAGCTTCTCTGACGGTTACCAAGTTGGTCGATAACAGTTGCGGCAAGATCTGCGACAAGGTCATACTAAGCCGAGTATATTCTCTTCTGGGTCTCTCACCCCTTGGTTGGTTAGGTTGCCGAGGAGCGGCAGCAGGCTTTGCAATTACCACCGCGTTGATAGCTTGGCGGTGTTCCGGTTTATTTTGCCTTTTGGGCCCATACACAGCACTGGCTTCCTTCTTGAAAGGCTTTTTCTCAGAACTTGAGGACGCACCTTTCTGTATCTTCCCTGATTTCATCCCAGCTTCTATCCTCTCTCCCATCAGAATGAGGTCTGTGAAACCTGCAGAAGAATTACCGATCAAGTGGTTGAAGAACGGCCCGGATAGGGTCCCTAAGAACATGTCCACGAGTTCACGGTCGTTTAACGGCGGCTGCACCCTGCCAGCCAGGTCCCTCCACTTCTGCGCGTACTCTTTAAAACCTTCTCCCGATCCTAGCGACATACCCTGGAGTTGGGTACATGTAGGAGCGAGGTCGGCATTATACTGATACTGCTTATAAAAAGTAGTAGCCAAGTCCTCCCAGTTATGAACCTTGGTTCCATCCAGCTGATAGAATCATTCGAGATGAGTCCCTGAAAGACTCTCCTGGAATAAATGGATCCATAAGTTCTTGTCCACAGTGTATGGTTGGATCTTCCGCACATAAGATCTGAGATGTAGCTTAGGGCAGGACGCCCCGTCATACTTTGCGAAAGATTGTGCCTTGAACTTTTGTGGGATTACCACCCCAGAAGATAGACCCAGGTCTCCAAAATCCAACCCAGGCACTTGTTGAATTTCAATGGCATTCAGGCGATCCTCTAACTGCTTCTACTTGTCTTCAACTGGAGGGTACTGCTCTTCATTGAAATCAGTCTCGTTGTCAGAGACCACAGGACTAGGAACCCTTCCCCCTTGGGGACTGCCTTTCCCTACAGAAGAACCAGCTTGATCAACCTCATTTTGCAGTGTATTGCCAAACCTCCGACCAGTGTTGAATAGTACAGTTCTCTTCTTCTTCTTCTTGACCAGCAGAGCCTTCAATTCCTCTTGACCTTGGGCCAAACTCATGATCAACTCTTGGAACTGGGCGTTTTGGGCCTGGAGGGCCTTGATGGATTGCTCAGTAGATGATTCAGGATTCATGATGAGGCGAGCTGAAATAAACAGCGAAGAAGATTAAACCACCTGTAAAAAGAGTACCTGCTATGCACATGATGCATGATATGCTGTTTATACAATGCATTCAAGGGTTCGAAAGTTCAAATTTGTTGTAGACAAAAAGGAACACACGTTATCATTAAGAAATAATTGTTCAGTACATCAAGGCCTCATGGGAAAAACATTACAAAGTAAATTAATCCCAAAAGACATTGCGCATCCTCTTTGGAGCTATGTAAGTGTTAAGAGTCTTTTCCTCGTGTAGTAGGCGGGTGAGCTCCAAGACCTTCTTCTCACTGGCATGTAGACTGGATTCAAGAGAATTTCGTTCTTCCTTGAGTTGGATCCAGCTCTTCTGCATTTCTTCCCAGGATGTAGGCATGTCAGGATGTTGAATGGTGTACGGGACCTCTCCTTCCAACACCGGCTCTTTGATCACAGGGAGAACATGAGGATATGGCATCACTAACTTCTGGGAGCGGGCTCGTACGCACTTGAGATAAGGCTCCAATGGGATGGATTTCTTGTGCCCCAGTGTCTTGCTGTCTACCTTGTTGGGCATCCTCCAAGCTCTGATAAATCTCTGGCGAAGTCCTTGTGCATCGTTGTCGAAATCAAAAACTATGTCAGGAAGCAACATGTCATGAGGGCCATCTCTCCGAGCATATCTGAACTGTCTCAAAGCCAGACACGGGTTGTACGTAATACCTCCTCTGATTCCAAGTAAAGGAACATTAGGAAACTCCCCACAACGATCAATGATAGTGACATCTTCTCTGGACCGAGAACACCAATGTATATCAGCACGCGTAAGAGTCATCAATCGTTGTGACCATCTCAAACCCCGCTCGTTCTTCAAAACTGATTGTGGAAGGTGCGAAATAAACCACCTTCCCAGGAGAGGAGTGCAGCACATAAGAACACCCCTTCTTCTCATGGTTCGAGTGTAACATGAGTGAAGGATGTCTCCAAGCAACGTAGGTATAGGATTCCTGGACATGAAGATCTTGACAGCATTGATATCTATAAGCTGATCGGGATTCGGGAACAACACCAACCCATAGACAAGGAGAGCCACAACTTCCTCAAAGGCTTGTAGGTCAAGGGAATTCCAACATTCTTGGGCCTTCTCAAACAGGAACTTTGCCAAGAATCCTTTGATACCACTTCTAACTTCCCAATGTCCCTTGATGTCAGATGGTTGTAGGCATAATGCTTTAGCAACCTCTTCAAGTTTTGGTTCCCTTTCCGTACCGTTGTAGGGTAGTTGACTAAGGATGGGGATCTTCAGAAGCTGGGAAAACTCTTCCAAGGTAGGCACCAGTTGATAATCCGGGAAAGTAAAATAGTGGTGCAGAGGGTCAAAGAACTGGAAGAGGACCTTTATCATATCTTCCTCAATGTTGGTGTTGACCAAGTTGATGAGTCTTCCATGTTTCTCACTGACAGAAGAGCTCTCGGGAATCCTGGATGTAAGTTCCTTAAGCTGAGGAGGGACCCTTACGAGGTTGATCTGAATTGTCTTTTTGCGGATAGTTTCCATGTCCTACAAAACAAGAACAAAGATGAAGATTCGAACCCCTGAAGTGGTTAGTGGATGCATATGATGATGTATGATGTTATGATATTATGATAAAACACACCACAAGTATCCATAAAAAGCAAACATGGTAAGGCACACAAGTCACACAAGACAGCCCTTAGAGTTTAGGCCAACATGGGGTCTAGGTATTACCCTCTTGAAGTTGGTGGGCTCAAAACCTGTCCTATCAGAAGTAACCGGGTTCTAAGGATCTCCATATCATTGGATTGTTTTCTGTGTTCATTGTTTCGATTTAGCCACTGAACTGGCGATCAAAATATTCCAAGAAAACAACCCTCAATGAGTGTAGTATCGAGTATCAACCAACTTCGGACTGCACCAAAGTCAGTCATCTCACTACCCTAAAGAGGCCAGGATGGTCAAGTAAGGTTCCTAAGGTCAGTTGATGCTTCACGACACCATGCGGCGGCCCCGTACTCTCCTTGACTTGACTCAAGGGTTACCGGTACTCACCAAAGTGCCACATCAACGTAGCAGACTGCTTCAACCGTGTCGGTATACCCCGCACAGTTCCCTCACAGTCTTGTTGCTACTTTCTAAGAGGTATCCCCCAGATCCGGGTTAGGATCTATAGAACTCCCAAAACAGGCTCACAATATTTAAAGCAATCAAAACAGGCAATTGAAAACATAAGTATGATCTATCCTAAGGTACACCTCACTTTAAAATGTCCCCAGCAGTGTCTCCAGTTCTGTGATCAGTGGAAATAGAACTGACTGTTTAAAGCTGGTTCGCGAAATGTCGCGGTAAGCAAGAGTCGCCACCGTCTTTTATTTTCTCCAACATGGAAAGGACAAAAGCACAGCAAAATTCCTTATGAGAATGTCTCTCGGTTCGGGAGGTAGATTTATAGAAAGGGAAGGTGTTAGCACCCTTTCTATCCATGGTTATCCATGGGCTCTTAGGTACTTGCTCTTATGTTTTCAAAATGATGTTTGCTTTTCAAAATTTGAGTGGGTTTGAAAAAGGTTTCATTGAAATATTTCTGAATGACTCTTGTATTTGTCCTCAAGAGTGTTTGAAAAATTTGTTTTGAAAGCTTTTGAAAGTGTCAGTGTGAAAAGATTTTTGTTTTGTTTTTTAGAGAGCAAGTACCCATGATTCATCTACCTACCCTAAGGAATTAGGCTTTGTAAAAGTCCTTAAGGTAGTGCCATCCCACCATTGAGAGGTAGGTAGTACCACCGTTGGAGGTGTTTGGGTCAATTCGATTTTAGGGACAGTGTGGTCACCGAAGCAACAGTTAGGACACCTTAGAAGTAACCCTAATGTCCTAGATCCTTTTTAATCCGAGGCAACCATTTCGAGGCAACTGTTTCGAGGCAACTGGATCTTGGACATAAGAGTGACCGCTAAAACGTCCTATACTTGACGACCACGTTTCGAAGGCAACGAGTGAGGCGTACCCTAGAAGTGGTGTGTGCATTGTGTGTTGTTTTCAGTTTATATTTATCTTGGATTAGGCAATCGTGAGCTGCGAGTTGTGTTTAATTAACATACATTCTTTCATGCAATTTAGCAGTTAGGAGTGCGGAAAATTAAATACAGAAAGATAAAAGCTACGCTATTACAAGGCACGGGTCTATACATCGCCAAAATACAAAGACCCGTTTTTGATAAAGATGCGGAAAGTAAAGAAAAGCGATAAACCTAATTACTATTACATCCTTGAACAGTTACATAATAATCAAATAAGAAAATAGTGTGCGTATAAATTAAACTGGACGTCCGAGGGTGTTGGACCCTTTTGAGAAATTAAATTAAATTAAGACCTAATTATTTAATTAAAGAAAAGAAAGTGTGTTTTATGTTTTTTTTTTGTATTTAATGGAAATAAAGAAAATTAAAATCAAAGGAAAACCCTAGTTCTAAGTTTATTTTAATTATTAATGAAAATATTAAAGTTAACCTAATTTAAGCTAATTAATTAATTTACATGTTTATGTACAAAAATAGTAGTAATCAATAATGATAATAATAATTAATAAAAAGATTAAAAGTGTCAAAACCTAATTCTATATGATTTTTATTTATTAAGAAAAAAAATTAAATTTTAAACCTAAATTAACTAATCAATTAATTTTTATTTACAAAAATAGGTCAATGGTAAATTTAATAAATAATTAAAAATAAAGCATTTTTTGAGTTTCTGATTTTTATTAGGAAAAACTATTTTATGGTGAATTAAAAATAATTATTAAAAAAACAATTGAAAGAAATTAAAAGAAAACAAAATTAATTATGCAAACCAAGGGGGTGTCTGGCCCAAAGTGGAGGTTTTTGTGAAGCAATTCAGGCCCAAGAACACAAGCCTCGTTGACTTTCCTGATTGTGTACGTGCTGGTTGACTGGAGTGCATCATGGACTTCATTCTGTGGCCACTGGATTGGGCATCATGGCAACTTGGCAAGCTAGCGCGTGAAGGCGTATGGTGGAACGTTGAATCATTGCTGCACTGGAATGCCTTGGAAAAAATAAGAACGATTATGTGGGGGACCTGGGAATCGAACCCAGGTCCCAGCGTTTGGCAAGCGTGTCACCAGCCAACTGAACTATGAAGCGCCTTTGTTAAATATATAGACAACAAATATTATATAAAATACAAACAATTATTATGAGGCAAACAAAAATACGCGCGCTGTTTTGAACCCACCAACCATGCCTTGCCACCTATTGTCTTCCTTGTCTTTTCCCTGCAAATACAAATAAGATAGCGGGGGTTTTAAACCCCCACAAAGTAAAAGTCCCAAGAATAACGATTAGGGATATGGATTACATAAATTGAGCGCGAGGGTTTGGTTAAATTCGTCTTGCCTTGACGAATTCAACCATAGTCATCATGTGGTCCAATTTTTCCTTATGCATAAAGCCCTAATTGAGAGCTTCAGAAACCCTAAATTTCGTCCATGGTGGATTTTGATTCAGGAAGTTATAACTCAATTGGATTATACCAATCGCTTCAGAAGGTCCCTATTAGCATAAATCAAACAAGAAAATAGATTAAAAGCGCATGAATCGTGTTATGCAATTTTTGAAATATGTTCAAACCGTGGGACTTGTGATGAACGATTCTTGGCGTGTTAAGCTTCGTTCTTGATTGCAATGGCTTCCTGGCAATGTCAGCAATGTATTGGAAACAATTTTAGGCCTTGAATCCTCCTGCAAATAGGATTTCAGTTTCAAAATTTTCTTGAGTTTTTTTGCAAAGTGATTATGGAGTTTCAGAAGCTTTCACGTGTGTCTAGCTTTAGGGTTTCACTCAGCATATGTATGTGAATGAATTTAGGTTAGAATTAAACCCATAAATCCATTGCATTCATGTTTGAATATATGATTGGCAATCAAATCTTTTTTCAATCTTTTCTTTCATGAAACCTTGCCAATCATGGATATTTTGCCTTGTTTATTGAGAAACGAGTTGCCATCTTTCCCTAGTCATATTTGCTGCACAAAAAGATCTAAAAAACACATCTTTTGAATTTTCTTATAATTAAAACCAATTAAATGAATTAATATTAATATAAATTCAATTAATTAATTAAAAATAAGAAAATAAGTTAAATTAAGCTTAATGGGTCATGCATAGGCTTTGGGTAAAGATTCAAGAAAGAATTTGAGGCCCATTAGCAAAATTGAAGTGTTTTAGGCAAAGTTGACTTTTGAAAGTTCCCAAAAATTTCCCAACTTCTCCAATGCATATCTTGCTCAATTTTGAAGCTATGAACATGTTCTTGGACATTTTGGAAAGTTCTTGAAGTCCTCTAACCAATGCCTTTGGTCCCATGTCATTTTGATTTACCAATCTCAAGTTATGGTCTTTGACTTAAAGTGCCTTTTTGTTGACTTTTGAAAATGACCTATAATGTTGAAATTGATAACTTTTTGTGAGAGCATTTCTTGGACTTGGAGTGTGAAGATGAGTTGTAGGAAATGTCATCCCCTTCAAAATGAGATTTGGATGGGATTTTTATTATAAACCATGAAGAAGTTATGCCTTGGTCAATTTGCAGTTGACTTTTCAATTGTCCAAAAATAGAAACTTTTGCATCTTGAGACTTTTTAGCCATGCTTGTGGAATCATGATCAAGAATTGATCAAATTATGATTGTGGCTTCAAAATAAGATGTTGACCAAAAACTTTGACTTTTGACTGTCAAATGACCATTTTACCCGTGCAGTTGACTATGAAGCAATTAGGGCTTTTGACTGTGCAATTTGATGCTGTGAGTCTTGCACCTTGACATATGGATGCTTGAAAATGTATATAGACATATGGGACTTGATTGGACCCTTGAAAACCTCAATTTCTTTGCCAGAACCAAAACCCTAATTTTGACTGTGTTAGGAGGCAATTGGACTGTGCAACCCTTGAGAGATTTTGAAGCTTGATCCTGCAAAATTTTGAAGAATATGGGAGGGCAAATTTTGGGGTACAACACAAAGGAAGCTGCTTCAACCCACTTCGTAAAGTAATCAATAGTTACCAAGATGAAACGATGCCCGTTAGATGCCGTAGGTTTGATTTCGCCAATCATATCGATGCCCCACATTGCAAAAGGCCAAGGTGCTGTCAGGACATTCAGATGAACAGGAGGTATGTGCACCTTATCAGCATAGACTTGGCACTTGTGACAGGTCCGAGAATGTTGATAACAGTCGGCTTCCATTGTAGACCAATAATATCCTGCCCGTAGGATTTTCTTTGCCATGGTATGTCCACTGGAATGATTTCCGAAAGTACCTTCATGTAATTCTACCATAATCCTTTATGCCTCGTTCTTATCCACACATCGCAGTAAGGTCGAATCATGTTTACGCTTGTAAAGAATGCCATTGCTGATGAAGAACTTCGCCGTGAACCTTCTTAGAAACTTCTTATCATTAACAGATGCACCCTCAGGGTACTCCTGATCCTTAAGATACCTCTTCACTTCATGAAATCAGGGTTTATCCGCTGCCTCTTCAGTCTTAATGTCACAGCAATGTGCAGGTTCGTCCAACCTCTCAATGGTAATCTGGGGAGCTTCATTGTCCCACCTGACCTTGAACATAGAAGACATTGTCGCTAGCGCGTCCGCCAACTGATTCTCCTCTATTGGGAAGTGTTCAAAGGTTATCTCCTCGAAGTGCAGAAGCAACGTCAACACATACTCTTTGTAAGGAATAAGATTTGGGTGTTTCATATCCCACTCTCCTTTGATCTGATTGATCACGAGAGAGGAATCTCCGAATACACTTAAGAACTTAATCCTTAAGTCAATAGCTGCTCGAAGACCCATGATGCACGCTTCATACTCCGCCATGTTATTGGTGCAGTTGAAACATAATCAGGCGGTGAACAGAGTATGAGAGCCTTCGGGAGATATGATCACGGCACCAATGCCATTACGCAAAGCGTTTGAAGCTCCATCAAAGTACATAGACCATTTGGATCCTTCCTCAGGTCCAGGTGTCTCACAGTCAGTCACTATCATGATATTCTCATCCGGGAATTCAAAGTTCATAGACTGGTAATCGTCCACTGCCTGATGTGCCAAATGATCTGCTAACACACTTCCCTTTATTGCTTTTTGGGTCGTGTATTGGATGTCATACTCAGTCAAGATCATCTACCATCTTGCTATTCTTCCGGACAAGGCAGGCTTCTCGAAGATATACTTGATTGGATCCATCTTTTATATCAATAAGGTGGTGTGAGTCGGCATATACTGTCTCAACCGGTGAGCAGCCCATGCCAAAGCACAACAAGTTTTCTCAAGCAACGAGTATCGGGTCTCGTAGTCGGTAAACTTTTTGTTAAGGTAATAAATAGCATGCTCTTTTCGGCCAGACTCGTCATGCTGCTCCAGCACACACCCCATCGAATTATCGAGTACTGTCAAGTATAAGATCAGGGGTCTCCCTTCAACTGGAGGTATCAGAATAGGTGGCTCTTGGAGATATTCTTTGATCCTTTCGAAAGCAGCCTGACATTAATCGTTCCATCTTACCACTTGATCTTTCTTCAGTAACTTGAAGATTGGCTCACAAGTAGCAGTCAGGTGTGAGATGAATCGAGCAATATAGTTTAGACGTCCCAGAAAGCCTCTAACTTCTTTTTTGGTTCGGGGAGCTGGCATTTCCTGGATAGCCTTCACCTTTGCAGGATCCACTTGAATAACTTTATCACTTACGACGAAACCCAGCAGTTTACCAGATCTCACTCCGAAGGTGCACTTGTTCGGGTTTAACCTCAACTTGTACAGCTTCAACCTGCCAAATAGCTTTTAAAGGTGGTCAAGATGTTCCTCCTCAGTCTGGGACCTCACAATCATGTCATCGACGTATACCTCAATCTCATGATGAATCATGTCATGGAACAAAGCGACCATGGCGCGCTGATACGTTTCCCCAGCATTCTTCAATCCTAAAGGCATGACTTTATAGCAAAAGGTACCCCATTGAGTAACAAAGGTTGTC
This sequence comes from Vicia faba, assembly GCA_948472305.1. Classification (NCBI taxonomy): domain Eukaryota; kingdom Viridiplantae; phylum Streptophyta; class Magnoliopsida; order Fabales; family Fabaceae; genus Vicia; species Vicia faba. The sequence continues at coordinate 529,121,622 of OX451740.1, read as the reverse complement.
TTATCCATATCCTCAGGAGCCATCTTAATCTGATTGTAACCGGAGAAACCATCCATAAAAGAGAAGACCTTATGCTGTGCGGTGTTGTCAACCAGAACATCGATATAAGGCAAAGGGAAATCATCCTTGGGGCTTGCCCTGTTCAGATCCCTATAGTCAACACACATCCGAACCTTACCATCCTTCTTCGGTACCGGAACCACATTGGCCACCCACTGTGGGTAAGAAGTAACTGCTAGAAAACCGGCGTCAAACTGTTTCATAACCTCAGCCTTGATTTTCTCAGACATCTCCGGGCGCATTCGGCGAACTTTCTGTTTCACTGGAGGACAGTCTTCCTTGGTGGGCAAGCGGTGAACTACAATATCGATATCCAAACCAGGCATATCTTCATAAGACCAGGAAAAGATCTCAACATAGTCACGTAGCATCTGAATCAACCTTTGCTTAACACTAGGCTCCAGATTTGCACCGATCTTGACCTCTTTCTTGTTTACCTCTGTACCCAGACTTACTGTTTCCACTGGCTCTTCATGCGGCTGTATGGCCCTCTCTTCCTGAAGTAACAGTCTAGCAAGTTCCCCAGGCACTTCGCAATCATCCCCACCTTCGTCCTCGGCTTGGTTGATCGGACTTTCGAAGTCATAACTCGCAGTAGCAGAGTCGTTATCAGTGGGATCCAGAGTGGATGTAGACCTGTATATGTGAGTGTGTGTAAAATAGCTATTTTTGCAAGATAGAAAAGAAAGAAAAACAAGGAGCTCAAAATTCGTAATGCAAGAAAAATGTCCAATACTTTTATTGATGATATATGGAGATGATAAATATAAATCCCTCACAAACAAAGCCACAGTGCCTCGGGTAAGACATTGGGCCGTAAAGTTTAAAAATTATATGTTACAAACTTAAAACAAAAGTCTCATTACTGGGTAATAAAAGAAATGGGCATAGAATCCTTCATCGTCCGATTGCTTAATCCACCGTCGGTAGTCGGGTAAATCCAGCTGTCAATATCAAACTCCTCTTCATCATATCCAATAGCATTCACTCCTACGTCATGTTTGGGCATATGTGCCGTTATGACATTAGGCTTCTTCGGTGCTTCAAACTCGGTCTCCTTAGCGTCGATCAGATCCTGCACTTTACTCTTCAAAGCCCAACAGTTATTAGTATCATGCCCTGGGCTATCAGAGTGATAAGCACAGCGGGTGTTCGGATTATATAGCGGCGATGTGGTGTTGGGATTCTTTGGAGCCTCCTTTGGAATCACCAATTTGGTCTTTAACAACTGTGGCAGAATCTGAGACAGGGTCATACTGAGCCGAGTGAATTGTCTTTGCGGCCTCTCTGCTCTTGGCTGATTGTTGCGCTGAGGGGCAACAGTAGGTCTTGATATAACTACCGCATTCACTGCTTGGCGGCATTCGGGTAGGTTCTGGCTCCTTGAGCTGTAAACTGCACTGGACTCCTTCTTGAAAGGCTTCTTCTTGGTACTTGACGAAGCACCTTTCTGTATTTTTCCGCTCTTGATACCGGCTTCAACTCTCTCCCCAGTCATTATTAATTCGGTGAACCCAGACGATGAGCTATCGATCAGATGATTAAAGTACAGACCAGACAAGGTCCCAAGAAACATATCCACTAACTCCCTATCAGCCAGAGGGGGTTTTACTCTCCCAGCAAGGTACCTCCATTTTTGAGTGTAGTCCTTAAAACCTTCACTCGCACCCATAGACATACCCTGAAGTTGAGTACGCGTGGGAGCGAGGTCGGCATTATACTGGTAATGCTTGTAGAAAGCAGAGGCAAGGTCCTTCCAGTTACGGATGTTGGCTCCTTCTAGTTGGTAGAACCATTCAAGTTGAATCCCTGAAAGACTATCTTGAAAGAAATGGATCCAGAGGTTCTTATCAGCAGTATATGGCTGAATCATTCTGACATACGAGCGGAGGTGTAGCTTTGGGCAGGAGACCCCGTACTTAGCAAAGACTGGTGCTTTAAACTTGTGGGGAATCACCACCCCAGATGCCAAACCCAAATCTGCAAAGTCCAGACCAGGGACTTTCTAGACCTCCATTGCGCTCAACCGGTCTTCAAGTTGCTTATACATGTCCTCAGCTAGAGGATACTGGTCTTCATCAAAGTCAGTCTCATTATCAGAAACCACAGGGCTAGGAGCCCTCCTTTCTTCTTGGTTCTCTCCCCCTCCAGATGAGTGGGACAAATCAACTTCTTCCCGTAGCCTGTTCCCAAACCTGTGACCCATGTTCAGGAGGACCGTCTTCTTCTTCTTCTTCTTATCCTTCAAGATAAGAGTCTTCAGATCTTGCTGACCCTTGGCCAGGTTCATGAACATTTCCTAGAACTGAGCATTCTGAGCTTGTAGAGCCTTGATAGCTTGATCAGTAGATGTTTCAGAAGACATGATGTGCTGAAATAAATAGCAAAGAAGATGAGAACCTGTAGGGGTACCTGTAATGAGGTGCATGGGAATGAAATGCGTATGATATGATTTCAAAGACTTTAGGGAGATTCAAATTCGTAAACCAAAATGAAACACACTTTATTAGATAAAAAACTTGAAACAATGTTTAACAAATGCCTTTAAGGCGTTACAAAAAAGAAATACTGAAAAGTAAATCAAAACTAGAAATAACAAAAGACATCAGTGCTCCCATGGTCGCTTTCCTTGTGTGCTGACATAGTCGTTGAGGACCTTCTCATTCTCCAACTGCCTTGTAAGCTTTAGGATTTTCCGTTCTTGTTCGTGATACTTCTCTCTGTAAGTATCCCGCTCTTCCCTCAACTGGATCCAAGACCTCTTTAATGCCCCAATGTCAGTAGGCATGTATGGATGGAGGACAGTATGAGGAACCCCTTCTTCATCAGTACTCTCAACAATTACCGGTAAGACAGCTTCGTATGGCATCCCCAGTTTTTGAGCACGGGCTCGAACCCACCGGAGATACGGTTCCATCCGAAGAGAGGTCTTCATTCCTAGATCATGCGGATCAGACATGTGCACCCTGTTCCAAGCTCGTATGAATCTGCGGCGATGTCCCTCAACATCCCCCATGAAGTCAAAGACAATGTCCGAAAGCAGCAACTCATGAGGTCCGCCCCTCCTAGCTCGCCCAAACTGTCGTAAGGCCAAACAAGGATTATAGGTGATCCCTCCTCTAATTCCAAGTAATCGAACATTGGGGTATTCCCCACAGCGATCAATAACAGCTACTTCTTCCATGTCTTTAGTACACCAGATGATGTCCGTGTGAGCAAGGGACATAATTCTGTAGGTCCAACTCATACCTTCCTCATTCTTCAAAACAGATATGGGGAGGTGAGAAATAAACCACCTCGCCAGCAATGGTGCACAACACATAAGGGTTCCCCGTTTCTGAGCAGTACGGGCATAAAGAGCATGCAGAATGTCACCTAAGAGAGTGGGCACCAGATTACGGGACATGAAGATCTTCACTGTGTTCACGTCGACAAAAGAATCTGAATTTGGGAACAAAACCAGGCCATAAATGAGAAGAGCCAGGATGTCTTCAAACGCTTGAAAGTCCAAATTATCCCAGAACTGATGAGCCTGATCAACCAAGAACTTAGCCAAGATGCCTTTTGTCCCACTCCGAGTCTCCCAGTTAGACATTACATCAGCCTTTGTTAGATGTAGGGTTGTAGCAACATCCTCTGGCCTAAGAGTTATCTCCCAACCTTTAAATGGCGTCTGCTCTAGAATAGAAATGGCGAGTAGATCAGAGAACTCATCCAAAGTAGGGACCAACTGATAGTCCAAAAAGGTGACACAGTGGTGCAATGGATCAAAGAACTGGAACAAGACACTCATCATTTGTTCATCCAGCTTGGAAGTGACTAGGCTGAGGAGGTGACCATGTCTTCTAACAAAAGAGGAAGTATCAGGGACCTTTGAAACCAAATCTCTAAGCTGAACATGGATTTGTACGAAGTTGATCCGAATGGTATTTATGCGCATAGATGCCATGATCTGCAAAATAGAACAAATATGAATCCCCTCGTTCTTTGAAATGGGTTAGTCTAATGAAATATGTATGCAATGTCATGATGCATGATGTCATGATAGAAACACATCACAAGTATTCACAGATAGCAAACATGGTAAGGGAAAACAAGTTACACAGTAGCCCTTAGATTTCAGGCTGGCATGGAGTTTAGGTATTACCCTCTTTCAGTTTAGTTGGTTAAACCTGTCCTAGTAATAGTAACCGGGTTCTAGAGGATCTCAATATCACTGACCACCCTCGATCGGTCATAATTCCAGTTTAGCAACCTTTTCTTGCAGCCGAAATCATCGCGAAAGTTTGGTCTCAATGAGTGTAGCATACTGCCACTTTTTTATGGCCAAGTTGGTCAATTATAGGTTCTAAGGTCAGTTGGTGCTTAATGACCCCTTAGCAGCCCCATATTCTCCTTGTTCCACCACAAGGGATATCGGTACAAACTAAAGTGCCACACCAACGTAGTTACTGCTTCAACCGTATCGGTCTACGCCGTATAGTTCCCTCACAGTCTATTGCTACTTACCTAAAAGGTATCCCCCAGATCTGGGTTAGGATCTATAGTAACTCTGATTCAAACCCACAAATATAAAGCATACAAATCAAGCAATTGAAAACATTATGATGAACTAATCCTAAGGTACACCCCACTTATTAGTCCCCAGCAGAGTCTCCAGTTCTGTGATACGGTGGGATACCTGACCGTTTTGGAATGCTGGTTTGCGCTTTGCGTTTGTATTCGCAAAATGTCGCGATAAGAAAGAGTCGCCACCGACTTTTATTTTATTCAAAAAGGAAAGGAAAAAAGCACAGAAAAATTCCTTTTTTGAGATATTTCTGAGTACGGGGGGGGGGGGGGGGGGGGGGGGGGGGGGGGGGGTAGATTATAGAAAGGGAAGGTATTATCACCCTTTCTATCCGTAGTTATCTACGGGCTCTTAGCTATTTGTTCATCATTTTCAAAATTGTTTTCTTTGTGTTTGTGGGTTTTGAAAAGTTTTTGTTTTAACTTCGATTTAACTCTTGCTTCTGTCTTCAAGAGTGTAATGAAGTGTTTTTGAAAACATGTTCGTTAAAAGTGTAAGTGTGAAAAAGTTTGTTTTGTTTTGGATGAGCAAGTATCTAAGAACTAATCTACCTACTCGAAAAAGGAATTGTTCTATGTTCGTTTCCTTTAGACAGCGTTATCCCACTATTAGTGAGTAGGTAGCACCGCCGTTGGAGTTTGAGGGTCAATTTGAAATAGGGACATACAGTCACTAAAGCAACGTTAGGACGTCTTAGCGGTAACCCTAATGTCTTATGTAACACCCTCTAAACCCCGCATATAATTTTCGCAATTAATTAAAATTATAAACTCAGAGTACATGTATAATCGAGGATGCCACAATTCTCTTTTTAATAAAACAAATTCCTGTCATGCATAATTTTAGTAGTAACTCATACATGTTTACGCAGCGGAATACTTTAATTAATAAATCAAATGTTATAATAATTTCCAAATCATCAGGGATTAACACCTGGAAAGTAAACATCATATTATAACAAATAAAAAGGAAATAAACGAGTCCGACTAAAGCAGCTCGACAACCAAACGTTCCCGGAGTTACAACTATCAGAGCATGACCCGGACATATTAAAACGAAACTAAACTAGACACGATAAGCCTTCGCCAAGCACCTGAGCGAAGCTCCTCAATCTGAAATATTCAACAGTAAGGGTGAGCTTCTCAAATATACATTTGGTTATACATTCATAACAATCAATTCACGAAATCATAAGCATCACCCACTAATTAACATATTTCATAGTTTACAAAACCTTTACAATTCATATATCCATGACATACTGCCTTTCATATTTGCAAATATTCATCAAACATCATCAACCATTTATCAAATCATACGTGCATACAAACAATCAAATATAACACTGGAGAAATCATCCATTCATGTTATATTCGAGTAATGCAACACACCCATGCATGTGGTACCACTACACCGCCCCATTAAATCGCGGGTCACGGATAACTCACCGTTCCATTATATCGCGGACACGGCTACCACCTCAACGTTCCATTAAATCGCGGACACGTATATTGGCCACCATGTTAATTCCACACAATGGGAATTAACAAATGCAACATGATATGTAAGTATGTAACACTCAGCATACTATGAACATCGATCAACATATCATGCACATCAACAATATCAAACACAACATGATATGAATAGCATGTAACCACTCAGCATACTATGTAAACATCAATCATATCAAGTTACGAATAGCATGTAATCACTCAGCATACTATTCAAACATCAACCAATCACATCAATTATATCATAATTCATGCTCGATAACATATCTAAAAGCATGGCAATAAAAATCCAACGTCAAAACACTGAAATCAAAAATTCAGAAAGTCATCACAGCAGAGCAACACGGGCACCCGTGTTGTGCAACACGGCCCGTGTTGTGCAGAACGTCCAGAAAAATGCACATTTTAATTTTATCAGTACAGGGGCTCTGACACGGGTACCCGTGTTGTGCAACACGGCCCGTGTCGTGCAACCAGGAGCACACCCCTTCCAACTCAGAGGAGCAACACGGGCACCCGTGTTGTGCAACACGGCCCGTGTTGCTGAGCGCGCACAGGATTTTCCTGAACCTGCAGCAGCTCAGAAAACAGCAGTCCAAACGCGGAGAAACGTCCGCCAAAACGCGCATTTCAGCACCTAACGCCTCGAGTTTGTACAATTCACAACAACACCACAATATCCAAGTTACCAACGATTATCATAATAACCTTAATCGGAAACTAACCGTCCTTTTGGGGAAATCTACTGACACGGAGGTTATCCCTACAACTTCCAAGGTAAATTCACGATCATGATATATACTCTCAATTCCTCATTTGGGACCTAAAACTCTTAATCGATTCATAAAAATTGGGAACCTAACCCTTTTCTAACAAGGTTCAGTCCTACAGTTATCGATCCCTAGAAACATCTAACAATTGGGAATTCCTACGATTACCCGAATCAACCGTACATAAACCCATAAACAAATATAAATCGAGTATAAACCCCCCTTACCTTATCAATTAGCAGCTTTGAGTTCTTGGGCGGTGTTCTTCGTTCTCCGTTCCTCGTACCTTCAGAGCTCTATTTTCCCAAATTCTAACTTCTGTTCTTACGTGAAAAACCAAAAATGAGAAAATGGCCTAAGTCCCAAACATAACTTTATTTCTCTGCACCCCACTCTTTACTAACAACATCTAAGCCCAATAACATAAAAATTCTAATATTCCTTATTTCTTTTATTTTCCTCAAATACTCCAAAATAATTGATTCTTTTTATTTTATTAATTCTAATAAAATAAATTCCCAAATTTAAATAAATCAAAAATTGAAACTGGGGTGTTACAACTCTTCCCCACTAAAAGAGTTTTCGTCCTCGGAAACATACCTTAGACGAACAGCTCCGGATAAGCCTCTTTCATCTGGCTCTCCAGCTCCCAAGTGATATTTCCATCTGCTGGACCTCCCCAAGCAACCTTCACTAATGCTATCTCTTTACCTCTTAACTGTTTCACTTCCCGATCTTCTATCCTCATAGGCACTGCTTCTACTGTCAGGTTATCTCTTACCTGTACATCATCTATTTGGATTACATGGGATGGGTCTGGAATGTATCTCCTCAACTGAGAAACATGAAAAACATCGTGCAAATTCGCAAGTCTCGGAGGTAAAGCAATACGATAAGCAACTTCTCCAACTCTTTCCGTAATCTGAAACGGACCAATAAAACGCGGAGTCAACTTCCTAGATTTCAACGCTCGACCAATACCCGTCATCGGAGTAACTCTCATAAACACATGATCTCCAGCACTGAATTCTAAATTCTTCCTCCTCTTATCATGATAACTTTTCTGACGACTCTGAGAAGCTCTCATCTTCTCTTGAATCAATTTGATCTTTTCAGTAGTCTGCTGAACAATCTCTGGCCCAACTACCGAACTCTCTCCAGATTCATACCAACACAAAGGTGTTCTACACCGTCTACCATACAATGCCTCAAACGGAGCCATACCAATACTCGAATGGTAACTATTGTTATAAGTAAACTCAATCAATGGCAAATAACTATCCCAAGTTCCACCTTTCTCTAGAACACAAGCACGCAATAAATCTTCCAACGATTGAATCGTCCTCTCCGTCTGTCCATCAGTCTGAGGATGGTAAGCTGAACTCAACCTCAATTTAGTACCCAAAGTCTTCTGCAATCCTTCCCAAAATTTCGAAGTGAACCTCGGATCTCTATCTGACACAATACTAGAAGGAACTCCATGCAAACTCACTATTTTCTCAATATATAACTGTGCCAATCTCTCCATTGAGTAATCCATTCGCACTGGTATAAAATGAGCAGACTTAGTCAACCTATCCACAACGACCCATATCGCTTCACAATTCAAAGGAGTCCTCGGCAACCCAGATACAAAATCCATAGAAATACTATCCCACTTCCATTCTGGAATAAACATTGGTTGCATAAATCCAGACGGCTTCTGATGCTCAATCTTCGATTTCTGACAGATTAAACATGCATACACAAATTCAGCTATTTCCTTTTTCATTCCCGGCCACCAAAATAATTTCTTCAAATCATGATACATTTTCGTGGCACCCGGATGAATACTCATTCCACTGCGATGTCCTTCCTCTAATATACTTTTCTTGATTTCTGCGACATCAGGAACACAAACTCTATCGCCAAATCTCATAACATCATTCTCATCAATTCTAAACTCACCACCTTGATCTTGGTTGATCAATGTCAATTTATCAACTAAATTAACATCAGATTTTTGCCCGATCCTGATCTCTTCTAGAATACCACTAGTAAGTTTCAACATACCCAAACGAACACACTTCGGAGTACTTTCACAAACTAGACTCAAATCTCGGAATTGCTCAATTAAATCCAATTCACGAACCATCATCATAGACATATGCAAGGACTTCCTGCTCAAAGCATCTGCAACTACATTTGCCTTACCAGGATGGTAATTCAAACCAAAATCATAATCTTTGAGAAATTCCAACCACCTTCTTTGCCTCATATTGAGCTCTTTCTGATCGAAAAGATACTTCAAACTCTTATGATCACTATACACTTCAAATCTCGAACCATACAGATAATGTCTCCACAATTTCAAGACAAACACAACTGCTGCCAACTCTAAGTCATGAGTAGGATAGTTCCTTTCATGAACCTTCAACTGTCTCGAAGCATACGCAACTACCTGTTGATTCTGCATTAAAACACCACCTAGACCCAACAGAGATGCATCACAATAGACCACAAAAGATTCCGCCGGATTCGGCAAAATCAGAATAGGAGCACTAGTCAATCTCCGCTTCAATTCTTGGAAACCTTTCTCACAATCAGAATCCCAAATAAACGCTTGTCCTTTACGAGTCAACTTCGTCAACGGCAATGCTAACTTTGAGAATCCTTCGATAAACTTTCTGTAATAACCTGCAAGACCAAGAAAACTTCTGATTTCAGAAACAGTCTTCGGCGCTTCCCACTGAGATACCGCTTCTACTTTTGTAGGATCCACTGCAATACCATTCTTAGAAATCACATGTCCAAGAAAACTAACTTCATTCAGCCAGAACTCACATTTGGACAACTTTGCATACAACTTCCTATCTTTCAACAACTCTAACACAATTCTGAGATGTTCCGCATGTTCTTCGTCGTTCTTGGAATAAATCAGAATGTCATCAATAAAAACCACAACAAACTTATCCAGATACGGATGAAAAATCCTGTTCATATATTCCATGAAAACACCAGGTGCATTAGTAACTCCGAACGGCATAACAGAATATTCATAATGCCCATACCTCGTTCGAAAAGCAGTCTTTTGAATATCTTCCGCTTTCACACGAATCTGATGATATCCAGATCTCAAGTCAATCTTACTGAATACACTGGCTCCAATTAGCTGATCCATTAAATCATCAATCCTCGGTAACGGGTACCGATTCTTAATGGTTACCTTGTTCAATTGCCTGTAATCAACACACAGTCTCATAGAACCTTCTTTCTTCTTAACCAACAATACCGGAGCACCCCAAGGCGAAACACTTGGACGAATAAACTTCTTCTCCAGTAAATCTTCCAACTGACTCTTCAATTCAGCCAACTCAGACGCAGACATACGATATGGCGCCATCGACACCGGTCTCGTACCAGGAATTAGATCTATAGAGAATTCCACTTCTCTCTCAGGAGGTAATTCACCAACATCATCCGGAAAGACTTCTGGAAAATCACACACCACTGGCAATTCACCACTCCTGACCTTTCCTGTTGCATCTAACGAAGTAAGTAACATAAACACGTTAGCACCATCTTCCATTGCTTCTTGTACCTGCCTAGCAGTCATAGTCAAATTCTCGACACCAACTGCTTCTGGAAAAATCACCGTCTTAGCAAAACAGTTCAGATGAACCCGGTTGAATTCCAACCAGTTCATCCCAAGGATAATATCAATTTGTTCAAGCGGTAGGCACACTAAATCCATACCGAAACTTCTACCAAAAATCTCAATAGGACAATTCCTACATACAAGTGAAGTTGTCACTGAACCCGATGCAGGAGTATCAACAACCATGCTACCTTGCATACCAGATATGTCCAGTTTCAACCTCTCAGCACAATCCAAAGAAATGAAAGAATGAGTTGCACCAGTATCAATAATTGCAACTAAAGGTGTGCCATGAATAAAACACGTACCTTTAATCAATCGATCCTCTGGAGTAGTCTCAGATCCAGACAAAGCGAACACTTTTCCACCTGACTGATCCTTCCTAGGCTTAGGACACTGCGGACGAATGTGACCTTCTTCGCCACAATTGTAACAAGTAACAGACTTCCCTTTGCAATCAATAGACAGATGACCAGCCTTTCCACATTTATAGCACTTCTTCTCATCACTCTTGCAATCTCGAATGTGATGACCAAACTCACCACACCTGTAACATCTGATAGGAGCCTTAGAATCTCCCCCACTAGGCCTTTTCCAACCGCCTGATCTCTGGTTATCTCTACCATATGGCTTGCCACGGTCCATATGTTGCTTTCCTCTTTTGTCAACAGCCCCACGAGAGTGAGACGACCTATTCTTGGTAATATCTTCTTCCAAGATTCTGCTACAATCCACCAGATCAGAAAATCTACGAATACGCTGGTACCTGATTCCCTGCTTAATCTCATCGCGAAGACCATTCTCAAATTTGATACATTTAGAGAATTCTCCAGCCTCATCATTGTTGTAGTGCGCATAATACTTTGCCAGCTCAGTGAACTTAGTAGCATACTCACTAACAGTCAGATTGCCCTGCTTAAGTTCCAAAAATTCAATTTCCTTTCTTCCCCGAACATCTTCAGGAAAGTACCTCCTCAGAAAAGCCCTTCTGAAGTTAGCCCAAGTCAGTGCCTCTCCATCCTGAACCATTTCAGTCCTTGTGGCAACCCACCAGTCGTCGGCCTCTTCTGCCAACATATGCGTACCATATCTGACCTTCAGATCTTCAGCACAATCAATCACACGGAAAATCCTTTCGATTTCCTTCAGCCACTTCTGAGCACCTTCAGGGTCATGTGTACCTTTGAACAACGGAGGATTGTTCCTTTGGAAATTTCCCAATTGCCTATCAGCACCAATCACGCCTCCAGTTGGGTTTCCAGCAAGTACACCAGCTAACATCCCCAAAGCCTCAGCGAGTGCAGCATCATTTCGTCCATTACCTCTTCCAGCCATATTCCTGAGAATTAAAACATACTCCACATCAGAATACAGTATCGATAGTGTTACCTTGCACTAGTCGCATACGAAAAGGAATGACTGACTCAAGACTCTGGTCACAACGACCGACTATGCTCTGATACCACTATTGTAACACCCTCTAAACCCCGCATATAATTTTCGCAATTAATTAAAATTATAAACTCAGAGTACATGTATAATCGAGGATGCCACAATTCTCTTTTTAATAAAACAAATTCCTGTCATGCATAATTTTAGTAGTAACTCATACATGTTTACGCAGCGGAATACTTTAATTAATAAATCAAATGTTATAATAATTTCCAAATCATCAGGGATTAACACCTGGAAAGTAAACATCATATTATAACAAATAAAAAGGAAATAAACGAGTCCGACTAAAGCAGCTCGACAACCAAACGTTCCCGGAGTTACAACTATCAGAGCATGACCCGGACATATTAAAACGAAACTAAACTAGACACGATAAGCCTTCGCCAAGCACCTGAGCGAAGCTCCTCAATCTGAAATATTCAACAGTAAGGGTGAGCTTCTCAAATATACATTTGGTTATACATTCATAACAATCAATTCACGAAATCATAAGCATCACCCACTAATTAACATATTTCATAGTTTACAAAACCTTTACAATTCATATATCCATGACATACTGCCTTTCATATTTGCAAATATTCATCAAACATCATCAACCATTTATCAAATCATACGTGCATACAAACAATCAAATATAACACTGGAGAAATCATCCATTCATGTTATATTCGAGTAATGCAACACACCCATGCATGTGGTACCACTACACCGCCCCATTAAATCGCGGGTCACGGATAACTCACCGTTCCATTATATCGCGGACACGGCTACCACCTCAACGTTCCATTAAATCGCGGACACGTATATTGGCCACCATGTTAATTCCACACAATGGGAATTAACAAATGCAACATGATATGTAAGTATGTAACACTCAGCATACTATGAACATCGATCAACATATCATGCACATCAACAATATCAAACACAACATGATATGAATAGCATGTAACCACTCAGCATACTATGTAAACATCAATCATATCAAGTTACGAATAGCATGTAATCACTCAGCATACTATTCAAACATCAACCAATCACATCAATTATATCATAATTCATGCTCGATAACATATCTAAAAGCATGGCAATAAAAATCCAACGTCAAAACACTGAAATCAAAAATTCAGAAAGTCATCACAGCAGAGCAACACGGGCACCCGTGTTGTGCAACACGGCCCGTGTTGTGCAGAACGTCCAGAAAAATGCACATTTTAATTTTATCAGTACAGGGGCTCTGACACGGGTACCCGTGTTGTGCAACACGGCCCGTGTCGTGCAACCAGGAGCACACCCCTTCCAACTCAGAGGAGCAACACGGGCACCCGTGTTGTGCAACACGGCCCGTGTTGCTGAGCGCGCACAGGATTTTCCTGAACCTGCAGCAGCTCAGAAAACAGCAGTCCAAACGCGGAGAAACGTCCGCCAAAACGCGCATTTCAGCACCTAACGCCTCGAGTTTGTACAATTCACAACAACACCACAATATCCAAGTTACCAACGATTATCATAATAACCTTAATCGGAAACTAACCGTCCTTTTGGGGAAATCTACTGACACGGAGGTTATCCCTACAACTTCCAAGGTAAATTCACGATCATGATATATACTCTCAATTCCTCATTTGGGACCTAAAACTCTTAATCGATTCATAAAAATTGGGAACCTAACCCTTTTCTAACAAGGTCCAGTCCTACAGTTATCGATCCCTAGAAACATCTAACAATTGGGAATTCCTACGATTACCCGAATCAACCGTACATAAACCCATAAACAAATATAAATCGAGTATAAACCCCCCTTACCTTATCAATTAGCAGCTTTGAGTTCTTGGGCGGTGTTCTTCGTTCTCCGTTCCTCATACCTTCAGAGCTCTATTTTCCCAAATTCTAACTTCTGTTCTTACGTGAAAAACCAAAAATGAGAAAATGGCCTAAGTCCCAAACATAACTTTATTTCTCTGCACCCCACTCTTTACTAACAACATCTAAGCCCAATAACATAAAAATTCTAATATTCCTTATTTCTTTTATTTTCCTCAAATACTCCAAAATAATTGATTCTTTTTATTTTATTAATTCTAATAAAATAAATTCCCAAATTTAAATAAATCAAAAATTGAAACTGGGGTGTTACATCTTAGATCATTTATCCGAGGCGACAATGTCCGAGGCAACTTATGATCTTTTAGACAAGAGGGAGACCTCTAAAACAACCTATACTCAATGACCATTTAGAAGGCAACCAAGTGGGAGTGTACCCTAGGAGTGCGCATGTGCGAGTGTGTTGATTTCAGATTATTTATCTTTGCACATGTTTAGGGTGATCCAACTATTTTAAATTTAGTCCTTCATTCTTGTCATACAAACCCTATTATCAAACATCTAGCAGTTGAATATTTGCAGAAATTAAAGTGTGGAATTTAAACTAAGCTATTACAAGGCGTCGGGTATTTACATCACCAAAAACAAACCCTTTGAAATTTAAAAGCGGTAAAGAATAAATAAATGTCCTAATTAAAATTATTACAAACCGGAAGCAGATACAATAATTGAATAAAAAATAAAGCGCGCGAGAAACTCGAATCGAATGCGAAAACTAGGGTTTTGACCCTCCTAATTAAAATAAAATGTTTTTGTTGTTTTTATTATTTTTTTAATAAAAGAAATTAATTCCTAAAATTAAATGCTAAATTAATTAGTTAATTAAATTAATAAATGAAAAATAACTAAACGACATATTTTTGGTTTTTTTGTTATTTTAGGAAAGAAATAAAATAATTAAATTAGTGGTAAAACCTATTGATTATAATTAATTTTAAATATTTGCAAAATAAATTAAAGTTATCTAACATAAATAACCTAATTAAAATTGATTAATTTTTTACTAAAAATAAATATCTAACATTTAATTTGGACATTAAAAAAAATTTGGTGATTTTTTGATAAATAAAATAATTAAATTATTGGTAAGTAAATAAATAAACAAAATAAATAAATGAAACAAAATAAAATATAAAGAAGGATAGAGATGCTGGGCCAGAAATTAGGGTGTCAATAGCAAGAATTCTGGGCCCAAATGGAGGTCCATGCTGACTTTCTGGATCCTGTGCGTTGCATTTGACTGGCTTGTGGTGCACCCTCAATGATGGCCACCAGATTTTGCCATCTGGCATGTTAATGATGAAGGTCCATAGTGGGTCTCCTGGATTGTACGCGCACATAATTTCCTGAAATAATAATGCAAAATAACAAATGCTAGAGGCAGGGATCGAACCCCTGACCTCCAGCCTCCAACGCCTTGAAAATCCACCTGGTAACCACTGGGCTATGTTGTTCTTATTGTTATCATATTGCAAAATAATAATAATATAAGAAAAATGAAATATAGTGGAAACAAAAACAGAAAACGCCCGCTCGTTTAAACAAGCCAATGGTGGGATGACAGTTAATCGTCTTCTTCTTCCCTCCGTGGCTAAAACCTTGAGACCTATACCCATGGACGTTGTCCGTCACGGTAACCCTGTCCACTCTCAAAATCTTTCACAAGCCATGGAAATGATATCTAAGGCCATGGTTGAGGTCGTTTCATCCTCCTGATCACAATCGTACCATTCATGAAGGCTGATTGTTCCTGAAATAAAAAGCCCTAAATCAAAGTCTGAAACCCTAACAATGGTGGATTTCGTTATAGACCATTAAAATGAAATTGAGTAATGCCAAAAGTTTGCAAACATCATGGTGATCAATAATATGCCAGTATTTTACGCTATGGATGCAAGAAAAAGGCTATTCGAATTCAAGAATATAGTGATATCATTAAGGACTTATAGTGCGTGGGAGGGCTTGAAAACACTTGGTTTTGATTGCTTTAGGTTTCTGAGAGTGCCAGGAAACGATTGGGATAGATACCAAGCCTTCATGATGCCTCTAACCACCAATTTGATCTCACACTTTTTGCTTCTTTTTTCAAATTTTGTTCTTGCTCTGCGCTTGATTTCCAACCTCTCTCTTGATCTGCCTCGCCTCCTTATGTATTAGTGAAGGGATTAGGGTTGCAAATTGCATCCAAATCTTCTTCTTTCAATGCCTTTGATATTTGATTTGATTCTTCTTTAAAGCTTTCCAAAATTGGTCCAAATCCTATCTCTTTGTACACATATGCCTTGATACGAGTTTGATTGATCCTAGTTGTGTAGTAAGACCTGAAATCATCACAAAATCCCTTGTTATCAATGTTTTGGATTTTTATTTGATTTAATTTGATTTAAATTGAATTAATTCAAATAAAAACCAAATTAAATAATAAAAATAATATATGGACAAGTGGAAAAGGCTAGAGCACGTGGGCTATGTTTCCAACTTAAAACAAGTGAAAAAGATTGGGCCCATTTGGCAAAATTTGAAGTTTTGGGAATAATTGACTATTGGCAATTTTGCAAAAAAGGTCAACTTCAACAATGCATAACTTCCTCAATTTTGACTCTTTGGAGGTATTATTGGACTTTTTAGAAAGCTTGAGATGTTCTATAATCAACCCTTTTGGTCTCATCTCATTTTGATATTCCATGCCCATGTATGAAGCTTTGACAAAAAAAGTGTTTCTGTTGACTTTTCAAAATGACCTATAATGTCCAAATTCATAATTTCTTGTGAGTGCATATTTTGAACTTGGGAGATGAAGATGGATTGTATGTAATTGCATCCTATTCAAAATTAGATTTGGATGGGTCATTTCTCATAAAGTATGAGTAAGTTATGCTTGGTCAAAGTTGCGTTGACTTTTCCTACAAAACCCTAATTTAGCAACTTTTGAGTCTTGATGAATTATGAGCAATCCTTGATGAATCATGATTAAACCTTGATCAAATGATGAAATATACTTTAAAATGAGGATGTTGACCAAAAATCTTGAAGTTTGACTGTATGTGGGCCACAATTGACTTTTTCCCTAGCACAGCCGATTTTTGGACCTTTGAGCAATTGACTGAGCAAACTTCCTCTGCAAGGCTTGAAACTTGACATGCGTGATCTTGAGAATATATTATGACATTAGTGAGCACTTGGGATCACTTGGACTCAAATATCTTGATGCAACATGAAACCCTAATTTGGGGTAGACTGTCTTAGGAGAGAGCTTGTCTGGCCAACCCTTGGACTACCTTGAGTAACTTGAGGATCTTTCTTACAATGTTTTGAGAAATATGGGAGGGAAAATTTTGGGGTACAACACATGCCATATACCAATGAAAAGGGAGTTTCCCCAGTTGATTTTCTAGCTGAAGTACGGTAGCCATGAAGAGCAAACGGTAACATCTAATGCCAATCCTTGTAGGTTACTACCATCTTCTGCATAATCTTCTTAATGTTTTTGTTGGCCGCTTCGACTGCGCCATTCATTTTAGGTATATAAGGAGAAGAATTGTGATGCTTGATTTTGAACGGAGTGCAAAGCTCGGTAATCATAACATTATTAAGGTTAGTACCATTGTCGATGATGATCCTTTTGGGGATACCATAGCGGCAGATGAGGTTATGTTTGATGAATCTGGCTACCACATTCTCGGTTACTAAGGAAAACGAGGCGGCTTTGACCCATTTTGTGAAATAGTCGATAGTGACAAGAATGAAGCGATGTTCATTGGAAGTAGTGGGTTTGATCTCTCCAATCATGTCAATGCCCCATATTGCAAATGGCCATAGAGCGGTCATGACGTTCAAAAGGATATAAGGTACATGGACCTTGTCAACATAGATTTGGCATTTGTGACAAGTCCTTTAGTGTTGATGGAAATCAATCTCCATCATTAACCAATAGTAGCCAGCTCTCGGGATCTTCTTTGCCATAGTATGTTCGCTTGAGTGAGTACCAAAGAAACCATCGTGCATGTCTTCCATAATTTCCTCTGCCTCCTTCTTGTCCACATATCGGAGTAGTGTAGAATCATGGTTGAGCTTGTACAATATTCCGTTGCTTAGGAAGAATTTGGCTGAAAATCTTTGTAGGAATTTTCTGTCATTGATGGATGCTCCCTCGGGGTACTCTTGTGCTTTGAGATATCTCATCACCTCATGGTACCATGGCTTTTTCGTGTCAGTGTCAAGCTCACAGCAGTGTGCATGTTCATTGAATCTTTCAATTGTAATCATAGGGGCTTCGTTGTCCCATCTGACCTTGAACATGGAAGACATGGTTGCCAAGGCATCAGCCAGCTGATTTTTTTCCCTAGGGAAGTGTTTAAAGCTGATCTCTTCGAAGTAAGGAATCCTAGATAGCACAAGTTCCTTGTAAGGAATGAGATTATGGTGCTTAGTGTCCCAATATCCTTTTACTTGGCTAATCACTAGGGCGGAATCCCCAAACACATTCAAATGTTTGATCCTCAAATCAATGGCAGCCTTCATACCCAAAATACATGCTTCATACTCGTCCATGTTGTTAGTGCAATCGAAGAATAGTCTGGAAGTGAAAGGAGTGTGGCAACCTTCAGGAGAGATTATCACAACATCAATTTTGTTACCCAAGGTGTTGGAAGCCCCGTCGAAGACCATAGTCCATCGGGATCCTTGTTCAGGTCCGTCATAAGGTCCAGGTTTCACGCAGTCGGTCACTAGCATGATGTTCTCATCTGGGAAGTCAAAGTTCATAGACTGATAATTATCAACAGCTTGATGGGACAAATTATCTCCTAATACGCTTCCTTTGATGGCTTTTTGCGTTGTGTATTGAATGTCGTACTCAGTCAAAATCATTTACCACCTAGCTATCCGTCTGGAAAGAGCAGGTTTCTCGAAGATTTACTTGATTGGGTCCATCTTAGAAATCAACAGATTGGTATGAGTTAACATATACTGCCTTAGCTGGCGAGCAGCCCATGCCAGAGCGCAGCAAGTTTTCTCGAGCAGTGAATATCTGGTTTCACAGTCGGTAAATTTTTGCTCAGGTAATAAATAGCATGCTTTTTCGGCCAGACTCGTCATGTTGGCCCAAAACACACCCCATAGAGTTCTTTAGTACTATCAAGTACATGATCAAGGGTCTTCCTTCAACTGGAGGCATGATAATAGGAGGTTCTTATATATATTCTTTGATTTTGTCAAAGGAAGCTTGGCAGTCATCATTCCATCTGACTACTTGATCTTTCTTCAAGAGTTTAAAGATTGGCTCACAAGTAGCAGTCAAGTGTGATATGAAGTGGGCGATGTAATTAAGACGACCCAAGAATCCTCTAACTTCCTTTTTAGAGTGGGGGACTGGCATTTCTTGGATGGCCTTCACTTTGGCAGGATCGACTTTGATGCCTTTACTACTGGCAATAAAACCTAGAAGCTTTCCAGATCGTACTCCAAATTTGCACTTGTTAGGGTTTAACCTCAACTTATACTTTTTCAACCTTTCGAATAGCTTGTATAGTTGATCGAGATGTTCCTCTTCAGTTTGTGATCTGGCAATCATATCATCCACATATACCTCTATTTCATGATGAATCATATCATTAAACAAAGCTACCATAGCCCTTTGATATGTTTCCCCTGCATTCTTCAATCTAAATGGCATGACCTTGTAACAAAAGGTTCCCCACTACGTAACGAAAGTGGTCTTCTCCATGTCTTCGGGAGCCATCCTAATTTGATTGTAGCTGGAGAAGCCATCCATGAAAGAGAAAACTTTATGCTGAGAAGTGTTATCGACCAAGACATCAATGTGTGGTAGAGGGAAGTCATCCTTGGGGCTTGCCCTATTCAGATCCCTATAATCTACGTACATAAGAACTTTTCCATCTTTCTTTGGCACTAGTACCACATTTGAAACCCATTAGGGGTAAGATGTCACAACTAGGAATCCTGCATCAAATTGTTTCATCACTTCAGCCTTTATCTTTTCAGACATGTTTGGCCTCATGTGATGAACCTTTTGTTTGACAGGAGGACAATATTCCTTTGTCGGCAGACGATGAACTATGATGTCAGTATCCAACCCTAGCATATCTTCACACGACCAAGCAAACACTTCCACATAGTCATGCAACATTTGAACCAACCTGCTCTTAACACTGTCTTCTAAGTTAGCACCAATATTAACCTCTTTCTTTTCTGTCTCGGTACCCAGATTGATGATTTCAACTGACTCTTCGTGCGGCTGAATAGCTTTTTCCTCTTGTAATAGAAGTCTGGCTAGTTCTCTTGGTATTTCATAATCTTCCACGCCTTCGTCTTTGGCTTGGTTAATTGGACATTCAAAGTCATAGTCGGTAATAGTATAGTCATTGGCAATGAGATCCAGAGTGGATGGGAACCTGCAAGAGTGTGTGAGTGTGTGTGTGCATGTAAGACACATGGCTATTTTGAAAAATGTATTTGAAGAAAAGAAAGACAATGAGCACAAAGATTTGAATGCAAAAGAGTCCAATGATTTGTATTGAATGATCATATGATAAGATGAACATAAATAAAACCCTTGACAAATGGACCAAAAATGCCTCGGGCCAGGCACATGCCTTAAAAGTCATTGTTAAATATTAGACAAAATGTTATTGAATTAAAAGAAAGCAATAAACAAATGATTACTCCTCAATGAAGGAGATAGGCACGAAGTCTTTTGCGTGCCAATTATTGAGTTTTGTTGTAGTTGGATACACCCAATCTTCAAATGCAGCTTCATCATCTAAATCACCCACAACGTTAACTTCATGGCTTCCAATGCAGAGAGGTGGCTTTCCTGCACGAGTGCGTCTCACTTCCTTCTGAGCCTTGAATTTGAAACCCAAACCAAAATTGTCCGCTTTGAATGGTATCTCAAGGAGGTGTCCCCAAGTATCACAACTTCCTTCTTCAATTGCAGCACAAGCATCTTTGACTGAAACCATCTTCGGCATGACCTTAACAGTTTTGGACACATCAGAGGAACATTTGGTAGAAGCAACCATTGGTGGCACAACTTCAAAGGCTTGACACGGAGTATCTATGAATTCTCCATCCATCTCCACGTATTTGAAAGAGTTGAGGTGGCTTACCATGAACTCCTCCTCCCCACAGATGGTGACAAATCATCCTTTGACCGGATACTTGAGGTTTTGATGGAGATTTGAGGTTACTGCCCCAACTCCATGGATCCAAGGGAGACCCAACAAACAAGAATATGAAGGACAGATATCCATGATGTAGAAGGTGGAATTGAAAATTTGTGAGCCCACCTTGATTGGAAGATCTACCTCTCCATGAACTGTCCTTTTTGATCCATTGAAGGTCCTCACAATGATATCACTTAGTTTCAAGACTAAACCTTCACAGTCTAGACTGTCTAACGCTCATTTGGGTAGCACGTTTAGAGAAGAGCCAGTGTCGACCAGAACATGTGCTAGGGTGGTCCCCTTGCACCTGAAAGAAACATGTAGAGCTTTATTGTGGTTCTTCCCAAGCGGTGTTAGATCGACATCTGAGAATCCTAGACCATTATCAGTCTACAAGCTCGCCACGCAATTCTCAAACTGGTCTGTTGTGGTCTCATGAGGGACATGAGCCTTCTTCAATAATTTTATTAATGCCCGAGCATGGGCATCAGAACAGAGTAGCAACGAAAACATAGAAATCTTGGAAGGGGTTTGTCCCAACTGCTCCACAATCTTAAAGTTGCTCCTTTTTATGATTTTTAAGATCTCGTCCATTTCACGAGCAGAAGGTTCTCCATCAGCAATGTCCTTTGAGGGTGCTTCCGTCTCAACAGGCTCAACTACCTTCTCCTTTCCCCTTGTATCTGTACTTGGCTTAGCATCAGTGATGCGGATAGGTGCCTTTGTAACAACTGGTGGTGAGATGTTGGGTGAAAAGATTCTCCCAATTCTGGTCACTTTCCTTGAGCCAGTTATGTTACCAACGCCATCAGCTTTGTCTTCTTCAATCCAAGCGTCTTATTTTATCCCATGGTAAAACACCTCAGCATCATAGTTCCATGGCACTGCTTTATTGGAAGAGTAGGGAATTGGTCCGTGATTGATAATTATTAGGGAAGCAAAAGTTGGTTCATTTGAAGTCTTGATAGGACCTTTGGAGGAAATCCTAAGAGGTTTGTTTGATATGGTTATAATGGAGAGATCTTCACATTCATTAGTCAAACTTTTGGTAAGCGGAGTCTTCTCAAATAGGATCTCTTGGCTATCATCAGGCGTTGAATTCCTTCCTTCAGCCCTTCGCATCCATTGAGTTGTTTGGCACATCAAACACAGTCTTTTACACAGCCAGGGAAGATCCCAGCTTTCAACAGATTCTTTTTTATGATTCTCAATGGAGTAGTCAAGTCTTCGACAGAGGAAACAAAAATTATATCTTCAACAGCATTAACACCCTTGCCATGATTTGGAATAGGCACGGTGATTACATTCGGGGTTGGAGGAGGATCAAATTCAATAGTCTTGTTATCGATCAAGTCCTGAATTTTATTCTTCAAGGCCCGGCATTGGTCAGTCTCATGCCTGGGGCTACTTGAGTGGTATGCACATTTGGCGTTCGGGTTGTACTTTGGTGAAGAGGTATCTGGATTGGTAGGAGGATTGCGCAATGTCACCAAATTAGCCTTTAGAAAATGTTGTAAGGCTTGGGATAATGACATGCCTATCCTCCTAAATTGTCTTCTCGGAGTTTCAAACCATTGATGATTAGCAGATGGTCTTTGAGTAGGAGTTGGATTGGAGATTCAGACAACATTAACAGATGGATGATCATTCTTATTGGTATGAGCCCTTGCTCCGTACACAACATTGATTTCCTTCTTTGCGACAAAAGGTTTCTTTAAAAGATTGGAAGTGGAGGAAGATGCCATGGGAATCTTCCCGCTTTTGATGCCGCTTTTAACTCTTTCACTGGTTAAGATCATCTCGATGAAACCGGAAGAAGAACAGCCAACCAACAAGTTAAATAATGGACCAGATAAAGTGCCCATAAACATGTCAATGTGCTCCCTATCAGTAAAAGGTGGTTGAACCTTACTGGAAAGGTCTCTCCACTTTTGTGCGTACTCTTTAAATCCTTCATTCTTCCTCATTGTCATATCTTGCAACAGAACTCTTGTCGGTGCCAAGTCAGCATTATACTAGTATTGATGGTAGAAAGCGGTGGCTAGGTCCTCTCATGTATTGATACGGGAACCATCCAACAGGTAAAACCATTCTAGTTGCATTCTGGCCAAGCTCTCTTGAAAGAGTGAACCCAGAGTTTCTTATCAGCAGTGTGCGGTTGTATCTTGTGCACATAAGATTTTAGGTGAAGTTTTGGACAGGACACTCTGTCGTACTTTACAAAAATTGGTATTTTGAATTTGTGGGGAATGAAAACCCCGGATATCAAACCCAAATCATCAAAATCTAAACTGGGGACGGTTTGGATCTTGACGGCCTTCAATTTGTCTTCCAACTGCTTGTACTTGACATCGGTGGGAGGATACTGTTCATCAAAATAATCATCCTCATCATAATCTTGATTGTTGATGCACCCAACCTGGGTACTTCTAGCTTCTCCAATCTGATTCTCATCTTCCTCAGATGAGTCTTTCACTACTGGGATCTGATGGACCGACTCTTTGAACCTTCTACCCATGTTGACCAGAGCTTTCCTCTTGGATTTCTTCTTGGCTTCCAGCAATGCCATCATATTTTGTTGCCCCTTGGCTAGGTCCAGTAGAGTCTCTTGAATTTGAGAGTTTTGTACTTGAAGGTCCTTCACAGTTTTCTCTAGATCCATCTTGCTGAAATAAACAACAGAAAGATAAGGAAACCTGTTATGTGAAAACTTGTCATGTTATGATGCATGGAAGATGTATATGCAAATGATTTCAAGGATTTATGAAATTTAAATTTGTATAAACAAAAGAATGAACAAACGTCAATTTTCATTAATTAGTTAAAAAAGATTACAACATACCTCTTGGGCTTACAAAATAACTCTCTAAGATAAAAAGACTGAACGCGTCCTCTTCGGCGCGAGATAGGCGTTCACACTTTGCTCTTCATGTAGTTTCTTTGTAAGCTCCAAGACCCTCTTCTCGCTAGCTTAGAATTGAGCTTTGAAAGTATCTCGTTCTTCCTTTAGCTGAATCCAACCTTTTTCCAAGTCTTCAAGAGAAGTTGGCATGTCGGGATAGAGGACAGTGTACGGGACATGTCCTTCAACCTCAGGTTCCATAATAACTGGTAAGATAGAGGGATAATGCATCACAAGTTTCTGAGCACGAGCTCCTACCCACTTAAGGTAAGGCTCAAGGGGAATGGAATTCTTGTGTCCCAGTGTATTACTATCCACTTTGCTTACCATCCTCCAAGCTTGTATAAACCTCTGACGTTAGCTTTGATCGTTGCTCTCGTAGTCGAATACCACTCCTTGGATGAGCATATCACGCGGACCATCTATTCGAGCGTAACCAAATTGTCATAAGGCTAAGAAGGGGTTGTAAGTGATACATCCACTAATTCCAAGCAAAGGGACATTAGGTAATTCCTCACAACGGTTGACGATAGTAACATTCTCCAAGGATCGAGAACACCAATGAACATCTGAATGTCTCAGCGTCATCAGCCTATGGGACCACCTCAAACCTTGCTCGTTCTTCAATATAGATCGGGGAAGATGTGAATTAAACAATCTAGCCAAGAGAGGAGTGCAACACATGATGATCCCTCTCTTCCTCGTAGTGTGAGAGTGAAAAGAATGTAGGATATCTCCCAACAAAGTAGGCACCAGATTGCGAGACATGAAGATTTTGACAGCATTTACATCTATGAGTTGGTCAGGGTTTGGAAACAAAACCATCCCATAGATGAGAAGGGCCAAGATTTCTTCAAAAGCTTATAAGTCCAAAGAGTTCCAACAATCTTGAGCTTTCTCGAACAAGAACTTGGCTAAGAAAACTTTGACACCACTCCTTGTTTCCCAGTTAGTTGTGACATCAGATTGTTGCAAGTGTAGTGCTTGGGCAATCTCTTCAGGTTTTGGATCTCTTTCCGTACTGTTGAAGGGTAGTTGATTGAGAATTAGAATCCTCAAGAGTTGTGAGAATTATTCTAGAGTAGGCACAAGCTGATAATTGGGAAAAGTGAAGCAATGGTGGAGGAAACCATGTCTTTCAATGAATGAAGAATTCTCAGGGACCCTTGATGCTAACTCTTTGAGTTGAGGAGGAACTCTTACGAGATTGACTTGGATAGTATTCCTGCGGATAGAAGCCATGTCCTACAAAACAGAACAGAGATAAATCCCAATAATCCTTGAAATGGTTAGTGAGAATGAGTATGATGTTATGATGTTTATGATGTTATGTACAAGTAAGTATATACAAACAAGGAAAACAAGTCCTTAGGTTTAGGCTTGCATGGAGTCTCATAGGTAAGTACCCTCTTGAAGTTTAGTTGACTCAAACCGGTCCTAGAAATAGTAATCGGGTTCTAAGGGATCTCAATATCATTTATCTATCTTATCGAGCATTGTTTCAGTGCAAGCCTCTTTCACGGCGACCTAAATATCCCGAGAAGTCAGATCTCAATGAGCGTAGTATCGAGTATCAACCAACTTCGGACTGCACCAAAGCCAACTATCTCAGTACTTCCTAATGGCCAAGTTGGTCAAGTAAAGGTTCTGAAGTCAGTTAGTGGTTAATGACACCACACAACGGCCCCGTATTCTCCTTGACTACTCAAGGGCTACCGGTACCCACAAATGTGTCACACTAACGTAGCTATTTCTTAGACCATGTCGGTATACCCCGCATAGTTTCCACAACGTATTTCTACTTACCTATAAGGTATCCCGAAATTGTGTAGAGGATTTAAAACAAACCCAAACAAAGAACCAAAATGTAAAGCAAGCAAGTCAGAAAATGAAAGCAAATAAAGGTGATCTATCCCTAAGGTAACCCCACTTTAAGTTATTCCCTAGCAGAGTCTCCAGTTCTGTGATACGGTGGGAGAACTGACTTGGGATGTTTTGAGTTTTATTGCAAATGTTGCGGTTAGCAAGAGTCGCCACCGAATTTTATTTTATCCAAAAGGAAAGGTTGAAAAGAACAGGAAAGACCTTTAAGATTATTTCTTGAGTTCGGGGGGTAGATTATGAAAATGGAAGGTGTTAGCACCCTTTTCATCCATAGTTATCTATGGGCTCTTAGTTGATTGCTAGATCACTTGATTTTATTAGAAAATGTGCTTTGTGGTGGTTTTCGAAGTATTTTGAAAATGAGCCTTCATTTAGGCAAACTTTGTGATAGTTCTCGTTCGTAAGAACGTATACAAAGTGTTGGACTTTTGAAAATGTTTCATGTTTGGGATATGTTTTGAAAGTGGTTTTGAAAGAGTTTGGTGTTTGGAAAATGTTTTGAAAGTGTTTGGTGTTTTTGAAAATAAGCAAGGATGTTTGTTTTGAAAATGAGCAAGCAACTAGGAACAATTTACCTACTCAAAAGTCTTTGTTCATTTTTTCCTTTCCTTTGATATTTCTATCTTACCATTGATTGGTAAGAAGCCTTATCTTTGGATGTAAAGGGACGGGAATGGGTCATCGTATAGTCATGATAGCAATGTTGTAAGATGTCTTAGCATTTCTCTTTGAGGGACTAAGATCATTTTGAAAGGCGACATTTGTAGCGTCATCGAGGGACTATGATCTTGTATTTTTGATTTTTTTTCTAAGATATCCCACATGTATAACATGGCCATTTTTGTAAGGCAACAAATAGAATTACCCTAAGGGTGCAAGTGTACAAATGTGTTTGATTTACATGCATTGTTTATCTTGAATTAGGGTTTGCTAATTGTTGTTTTAGTCTTTCCATACAAACCCTAATTACTAACATTTAATATGAAAGCAATAATTTGCGGAAAGTAAAATTACTATGCTATTACATCATTAGGGGATGGGGTATACTAATTTACAAATGGAGATTGCAAGAAAATTAAACCAAATTATCTATTACAACCATATTGAATAATATACAAGAATTGGAAATATAATGTACAAATGTAAATGGAAAAAGAAATGATTTTTGTTTGGTTTTTTGTGAAAGGGTTTAACTTTAACCTAATTAAGAAAAAATGATTAATTAAAATTGAACAAAATAAAACTTAAACTAATTAAGAAAAGAAACTAAGTTAGAAATTTTTTTTAGGGTTTTTTATGAAAATGTTTTAAGTTTAATAAAATAAATATGTAAATTAATTAATTAAAATAAAACCTAAGTTCTAAGTTAATTTTAATTAAGAAAAAGAAAATAACTAAACCTAAATCTAATTATTATTTATAAAAAAGAAATTAAATTGTTAAAAAAATATTTTTTTTCTTTTTGTTTTATAAATAAAATAAACATATAAATGTGAAAATAATAAATAAAATATTTTTTGGATTTTTAATAAAAAAAATAATAATAATAATAATAATAATAATAATAATAATAATAATAATAATAATAATAATAGTAACAAAAAAATAATAAAGAAAAATAAAATATAATATAAAACATAAAAGAAAATAAATTAAATAAAAATAAAAAGTTTGGGTCAGTATGCAAAAGTAGGCAGGGGGTGAAAATGGAGCAAAAAGAGAAGACCCTTTTATTGGAGGCCCAGGCACTGCTTGTTGGAACAAAAAAGAGAGAAAAATGTGAAAAATATGAAAAGTGGTAGCGTTAGGGCTTGAACCCATGCCCTGAGCATGAAACGCGCGCTTCCTTACCACTATGGTGGCTATACATTCGTTAACTTAAACAAAACGACAAATACATAACACAAGTCAAGTCCTGAAAATGACTTCATCTTCAACCTTCAGCCTGAACATCTGTAACTTCCTCATTTCTCATCCATTTGCAAAAATGTAAACATCAAACTTGTTCCAAATTTCACAACAATTCCAGAAATGTAAATTACTAAAACTATAAATCAAAGATAAACATGAATTTTGAATTGTACCAAATTCTGACCTAAGTTTTTCATAAAGTTCAAACTTAAAATTCTCACTACTCAAGCAATATAAATGAAATCTATGGACATGTACAGTTTCAGGGCAATGATGTCTACATTTTATCTTCAGAAATACAAGCCTAACAATGCCTAAATGAAAAGATAGAAGTTCATAAATGATACCTAAAAACTGGAAATTGTAAGATGCAAAGGAGCTTGATTCGAGGTGCTGTAATGATCAGGTTAGCTTCCGCGAGTTCCCATGAAGCTAATGCAATGATTAGCTTGAGCAATGGATGACTGGAATGGCTTGGATAAGTCAACTTGCAATGCTCTGTTTTTTGTTATGGAGGTTGATGAAAATGGTGTTACAGTCATGTAACAGGGTGTGGGACTGTTTTTAGATGATGTTTAGGAACTTTTGGAAGTGAAAAGCCAAAAAACGCATTAGTGGATTCTGAGTTTGGAGTTCTTCGTTACAATGTGCAACAAGGAAGTTTTTTGGACAATTTCTGTTTCGAGGGGGTTTAGGTGAGTTTCAGGGTGTTCAAGCTCATCTATTAGCTTGCAAATAGGGCCACTATTTATAACCAACAAGTTTGGATACTTGTATTTGATCAGAATTCAAAATCACATGTTTGTGGCTTTTTGCTTGATTTTGAAGAAAGCTTGAGAAATATGGTTACAATGCATAAGTACCTGGCTTATAGGGTGGCTTAGAAGCTTTAAACATGTTGCTTCTGAGCATACATGTTTCGTGTGTTCAGAACAACAAGTTAGAGGCTCAAGAAGAGTGGACTTTATGCATAAATCCACTTTTCCAAAATAGCAATGTTGCCTTTCTTCCTAAAATGGTATTAAGCATGGGAAATGCATTGAATGCTTGGATTAAAGCTTCTAAAATCTATGTAAACATTTAATTATGGAGTGAAAAGCAAGTAAGAAGCCTTCAAAGTGAGGTATGTACAACATGCTTGAAGATTGGATCAAGTGTTCATCATAAAATTGACTTATAATTCAAGAATGAAACCCTAACTTCTTGCCTTCGATTCTCCTAGATAAAGTATGATCTCAATGAGTTCTTGGACATTTTGGAAATCTTGTAACTTCCTATACAACCTCTAAGTTGAACGTTTTTGAAGATTCATCTTGGAACTATGTGAAAAATTGCCATGAAGTTAGGTCAAAATCCTGCCTAAACTAGGGAAAAATTTCACTAAGTTTTTCAAGTTTCATGAACATGTCTTCACAAAATCATAACTTGAAATCCAAGAATTTATAGAAAAATGTATGCTTTACAATGTTTTAGATCTCATTTAGATCTACAACTTTCATGCTGGAAGTTTCCTTTGAATCATCCTGCGTCATGGTGGAAATTTGGCATAAAGTTGTGAAAAAATGTAAATTTCCAACACTTAGAAAAAATTCTAAGTTTAGAAATTTTGACTTTTCAAAATGAAATTTTGACTTTTTGATTTCTTGATGAACAAGTTTCAGATTTTGACATGTCTTGATGCTTTTTAATCTTTGAAACTTGATTTTGATCAAAAAGTCAAAGTTTAACTTTTCAGTGTACAATTGACTTTTCATCAGTTAACTGAAATTCATCTATCAATCAATTGAACTTGAGAAATGTTTTGAGTCATGCCATTAGGTAAAAATTAAGTATTTGAATACTTGAGATCATAACTTAAACCAATCAATCATTTGCTAGGTCAAAAAATCAGAAATTGCACCTTCTCAGTCAAAACCCTAATTTTAACCATTTTTCCCTTTTGATGAACTGATCAAATTTATTAAGGAAATGTGATCCAAACTTGATCAAATGACATATATGAGTTAATAATGTTGATATGGATAAAAAATTATGAAGTTTACTTTTTCCCCAATATAGCTAATTTTAGGTCAACTGATCAATTGACTGAGCAAAAATGTGATCCAAGACTTGAAACTTGACATGAGCAATCTTGAGGGTCCAAAATGGTACATGAAAGTCATATGGGGCATTAAAAGTCCATTTTTCCTTGTGCAAACTCAAACCCTAATTTACAGTTATCAGTGCTTGAGGAGGTGTCTTGAGCTGATCAACCCTTGTGAAGTCTTGAATCAAGGGAGATCTTGTGAGAGATTTCTTGAAAAATGAGAGGGAACATTTTGGGGAATAATACATATGATAATGAAGTATAAGCCAATTAGAGTTAAAATTAATAGGGAAAATTTTTGGGAACAACATCTGTAACACCCTTCGAAACCCCACAAAATATTCATAATTATTTAAAATAATATCAGTGCAATACAACAAAAGGAAGTCACATTTTATTCGTGAAATAATCATACGTGCTAGTCTTACTCCCTAACACAGGTTTTGAAAATTATTCATGACATATCCATTGTCAAGGTTTCACATACTTGCAGCGGAATCATAGTTCAAACAAGTTCATTAAGACACTTCATAGTGCCCCATGATTAATGGTTCATAATTCAACATGATTTAAACTCCATGGAAACAATTTAAATTTCATAACAAAACAAGAACAAAATAGTTTTCAAAACAAAACGTTCCCATCCCTGATGTTACATATCAGAGCAATACCTTCTAGACTCAACAGAAATAAAACACACGCTCCAAGTTATTCTTCTAAGCCTTTAGGGACTACACCTGATTACCTGCACATTACCCACGTAGAGGCAACAGTCAAGCAGAAAGGGTGAGTTCATCACAATCATTATATAAGATATAAGTAATAGACATAGCATAATAAACCAAAAGTATCATAACATAAACTCGGCATTGTTATATTTCAAGCACCTAAACAATCATACAAATTCAACAACACAATACAACATCGTCAATTTAAGAACCATGCAATGCTACATAAGATGTAGTGCAAGGACATAGACTCATGCATGTGGTACCAACTCATTTGATGGACACTTGGCCATCACCCTCCAAATACCCCAATCATAGCATCTATTCCCACTTGGAATCGGATAAAATCATAGACATCCAAAATCCACACAATGGGATTGAGTCCAAGTCACTGGACCAACGTCCTAAATCATCAAAATGGACCAAAGTTGTCCAATGAATGCATGATGCGCAACAATAATATAAACAATCACAACTAGTCATACACATCATAATTCATCTATTCACAACCATTATCATATAAACCTCATAATATTTACTCATATAAGCAAAGCATCATCATCATATCATCATATTAAACATAATCATCATATTAATAACATATCATCATCATATCATCATATAAAACATAATCATCATATTAATAACATATCATCATCATACTTCATTACCACAAAACATCATAGGGATTCAACACGAGGAAACTAACTCTATCCTAACTTGGATACTATAATTATCCTTATTATTCTTCATTTTACTCCTTATAAATATATTTCATCGTGTTAGCTACCTAACGCTTCGAATGGCACCTCAAATGGAGTCCGGAAACTCAAGTTATGGTCTTTAGAAAAATCTGTCAAAAATTGGATTGCTTGAGTCGATGCATGCCCCCTTTGAGTCAACGCATTGTTGGCTCCTAAATTCGACACCTTTGTTTTGGTGATGTCAGCCATCAAAGCTGAAAGATGTTTTCGACTGGCTAAGTCTATCGAAATGCCCGTCGAAATATGGCAAAATACTTAGAAGATTTCTTCCAAGGAAGAAGGCTGGTTGCCTTCGACGTCGAAGGAGTTTCTCGTCGAAGATGTCTCTTGACGAAAGTGTTCGATGGTTCAGGGTGGAGCAGTTTGAAATTCAAAGCTTTTGGAGGGAAAACGGTTTCCAGCAGTTACTACGTGCAAACGTGCAAGGATCTAGAGCGTCGAGCATGGAGAATGTGCCAAGTGGATTGATCTCGAAGCAGTGTAACTGCCCGACGGTTACTTGGGATGTTTTAGTATAAATAATAGTAGTCATGTAGTTTCTCGTGTGTGTTCACAATTCTATATAAAGTCACTCATATAGATTCGAGTACCCAGCGTGTGAGAAAGAATTATTGAGAAATGTATGTGTGAAACACCAATTTTATTAATCAAAGTCATTTACTTTTCCAGAAATTTACTTGCTTTCCTCTTTACATTCTTGTCGAACCTTTTACTTTAAAGCCTTGTTTATTTTACCAAGTCTTTCCTTCATGCAATTTATTTAAAACCTCTTTATTTAAAGCCTTATCCAATTCAATCAAACTTCAAAATCAACCTATGTCCTAGGATCAATATGATCGATCCTGCGAGTAACCAAATAAGTAACCATTTGGAGGATCAGCGGTTGTTTACCAAAACCCAAGGTAAACAAATTGGCACACCCGGTGGGACTGTGTGTTGATTGTTGAAAATAATCTCATCTTTTCGAGTTGTATGTTATTGAGAAGTGGTAGAATATACACTAACGATAACAATACTGCCAGAAGAAGGGAAGAGATGGTGAATCCGCCAAACAATAACGAAATCCCACAAACGAGTGTGGGAGCAACGGTTAGTATGACCGTAAGTGAAGCGACAAATGTTGGTTCGACACCAGCAGTATCGGTCACAACCACGGGGCCAATACCTTCGTTAACAGGCCCCAGGATACCTTTGGGAACTCCCCCACCAAGGGGAAATTTAGGCACAAGGCCTTTGGTTCCCCCAGGATTTATTCCATTCTATGGTATGCCAACTTCTGAAGTGGCAAGCCTGACGAATGTTGCGTCCACTTTTTCAGACCCTTTTGTGAGTGCCTCTTCGCCACTCCAAGGCTCTGGAGTAGGCATGGCGAATAGAAATAGGACCCAACTCTTAGGAGGAACGTCCCAAGTAGCCCATGGCCTTACAAATGCCTCAACAGCAGTCTTGAGGCAACAAATGGACGAAAGCAACCATGATATGGTGCAAATGTTGGCACAAACTTTGAGTACAGTGCTAAACCCTCTAATACAAAACACTACTCAATCGAATCAGCAAGTGACAGCGCAAATGACGCGTTTGGCTGACTTCTTTGGAGTACCCCAACCTATTCGACAGCCTCAAAGGGCGCAGATAAGGGGAAACCAGGGGATATTTTTAGAGGAAGAAACCACCATTAACCAGGCTCAACAGCCTATCGAAGAAAACCTTAGGGCACGATTAGAACAACCTGTCGAGGAACCTAGGGTAATAACCCCAGAGGTAAGGTTAGTTAACAGAAACCAAAATGCTGACGAAGTGGTTCAGCATATCCAATACCAAAACATGGGTTTGGAAAACAATCTGGCAACCATGATTGAAAGGATCATGACTCAGAATGGGATGAACATGGGCTTTCGAAGGCCCAACTTCACATCTCCATTGTCAGAATACGTGTTACAAACGGACTTACCTCCTAGATGCAAAGTCCCCAAATTTACTAAGTTCTCTGGGGACACGACAGAATCTACTGTCGAGCATGTGGCGAGGTATTTGATCGAAGCGGGTGACATTTCGAATAACGAAAACCTAAGGATCAAGTACTTCCCAAGTTCTTTAACAAAGAACGCTTTTACTTGGTTTACAACTCTCCCCCCCAATTCGATCCATCATTGGACCCAGTTGGAAAGATTGTTCCATGAACAATTCTACATGGGGCAAACCAAGATAAGCCTGAAAGAACTGGCCAGTGTGAAGAGACGTTTCACTGAACCTATAGACGAATATCTAAATAGGTTTAGGTTGCTCAAGGCGAGATGTTTTACACAAGTGCCAGAACATGAGTTGGTTGAAATAGCCGCAGGCGGTTTAGATTATTCCATTAGGAAGAAGCTAGACACCCAATACCTAAGAGACATGGCCCAACTGGCCGATAGAGTTCGACAGGTAGAACGCCTTAAAGCTGAAAAAGCTAAGGCAACGAAAACTCACAAGAGAGAGAGGATAGCGTACGTTGAGATGGATGACGAAGATCTAGAATCCTTCGACGATGCTTTAACTGTCGAAGAAGGAGAAGTCGATTTAGCATAACTGAAACAAGGGCCACCATACTCTTGTAAACTGTTAGTCCCCTCAAATGGGAAAAATCCCATTGGTCCAGAAAGGACCAACGATAGGTTCCCAAAAAAGACTTATAGTTTTGACATCACAAAATGTGATGAAATATTCGATTTATTGGTTAAAGATGGCCAAATGATAGTACCCCCAGGGGTGAAACTGCCTCCTCTTGATCAAAGAAAGAAGAGAGGTTTTTGCAAATATCATAATTTTCTGGGCCATAAAACTTCTCAATGTTTTCTTTTCAGGAATCTTGTGCAAGACGCTATCGAAGAAGGAAGATTGAAATTTGCTGACAAATCCCCCATGGTTGTCGACTCAAATCCATTGCAGGCTGAAGCCCACTATGCTGAACCCTCTGAGGTGAACGTGATAGAGGCAACCAGGATCCAGTCGAAGAAGCCAGGAATTACCGTGGTCGAAGTCTCAAAGGACCACATCAACATGCCAATCTTTGGCAGTTTTTCTGGGAATTTATCCAGGAAGACAATTGAAGCTGTCCAGAAAGCGGTCGAAAACCCGAAGTCGGAGACCGTTGAAGCATAAAAAACTGGATCAAAACCCAGTTCCCACTTGGCCACTGTTCAAGGCCAGACGGAGAATCTGGAGGTACAAATGAAGCAGTTAACTCTTGCTAACAAAGATACAATGAATATCAACATGGTCGAACTTTCTGACCCAAAAGCATCAGAAGAGGCCATGAGGCAAGAACAGGCTAATAAGACTGCTTTCCCTAGAGAAAATGAAAACTTGGCAGATTTTCTACAAAGATGCCAGAAAAAGAAATCAGAGGTGATGCTGTGTCCAAGATGCAGTTCGATCTTTGATAAAAAAGCTGCTGAGCACATTCAGGGCGTAAGAGCAGCGAATAAGAGAAGGGAGAATGTTGACCTTCGACATGATCCCAGAAGAGCCTCTCAAAGAGGTTCCAACCAAGAAAAAAGGCCATTGACTTTTAGGCCTCCAACAAATGTGCCAGTAGACACTTGGTACAAAACCTCTGGCCGGAAAAGGCCAAGTGAGGAGAAATGGCATTCTTTCGAAGTGCCAAGAGGTTCCTCTTTGACTCAAAAGAAAGAGCCTCAAGTTGCTGCACCTAAGGTTGCACAAGTGTCCAGCAACTACAAAGGTAAAAATCCTATGTCTCGATCTCAATGGAGGAGGTATCAAAGGAGACGAAAAGCTGAAAGGGAGGCTGCCAACGAACCTAAGGCAGAAACTAGTTCGAATGTTACTCAAAGGAAGCAAAGGAAACCTCTAGAAAGGGAGCCAGTTACCAACAGGCTAGTTTGGCCTAACCAAAGTGAAGTCGAAGACGAAGACGATGCTGAGTCTGATGATACTTTGGACATAATGGTGAATATAGTTTCAGTGCTGCCCAGAGAATTCAATCGACAGGTAGAAGTCGAAGCAAGTGACTGGGAAGTGGAGCAAGAAATGGCCAAACATAGGCCAGTGTGCTATTTTGTCATGGACAATGGCACTACTGAGGAACAAAATGGCTTCTTCGAGCCACCTACAGAGGCGATGGAAAATCACCTCAAGCCTTTGTTCATAAGGGCTAAGCTCGAAGAAACTACTGTGAATAAAATATTGGTGGATTGTGGGGCAACCATCAACATTATTCCTCACTCTATGCTAAGGAAAATTGGCAAAAGGGATGAGGACATTAAGCCTCACAACATGGTCCTGTCGAACTATGAGGGCGGCATAGGGACCACTATGGGAGTGATCCAGCTATACATCAAAGTAGGGTCGATCCTTCGACCAACGATGTTTATGGTCATATCGGCCAAACCTAACTACAACCTTTTGTTGGGCCGTGAATGGATTCATGGTGTTGGCGTTGTGCCTTCATCGATGCACCAAAGGCTGCTGCTATGGCGTCCAGATGGGATGGTCGAAAACATAGAGGCAGATCAAAGCTATTACCTTGGCGAAGTGAATCACCTGGGTTTGGCAGATTTCAACAAGAACTTGGCTCACATAGGGCCATGTCCAACACCTGACTTCGACATGGCGCCAGCGCCAAACACCTTTTGTTCCCTATACCTGCATCCTGAGCATGGTTTCCAATGGGACAGAGAAGACTTGTCCCACATAGACTTCAGTGGGTTAACTGATATCCAACCAACTGGTTGGGGAAGTGAATTCAGTGATAATGACTGAGTCACAATCTTTGAAGCGAATTTCGGCTTATGTAGCCGAAACCAAGATGATAACGGCTCTCGAAGCCGAAGTAAAGTACATGGCCACACAGGCCAATGATCAACAATTATCTGCTGTAGGCCTAGGAAAGGATTTCGATCCAAAACCTCCTGATATAATGCCAGAAGAAATGCAGGAACAGAGGCTCGACGCCATCTATGACGATGAGCCTTTGGGCTTCGAAAAGGACCCCTTGGCGAACAACATTAAAATGTTAGCACAAGACCCTTTAGAAGAAATCAACTTAGGCGAAGGATCAGAGAAAAGGCCAACTTACATCAGCGCCAAAATAGATCCAGAACTTAGGTTGGAAGTAATCCAATTGCTGAAAGAGTTTAAAGACTGTTTTGCATGGGATTATGACGAAATGCCTGGTCTCGACAGAGGATTGGTAGAACTTTAGTTGCCAATCAAACCTGGGAAGAAGCCAATCAAGCAAAATCCAAGGCGCTTCGCTCCAGAAATACTGTCGAAGATCAAAACGGAGGTCGAGAGACTTCTGAAATGCAAATTCATCCGTGTTACAAGGTATGTCGAATGGATTGCAAATATTGTGCCAGTAATTAAGAAAAATGGTACGTTAAGGGTGTGCATAGATTTCAGAGATTTGAATGCTGCCACCCCCAAAGATGAATATCCTATGCCTGTGGCGGAAATGCTAGTCGATTCTGCCGCTGGTTATGAATACCTGAGTATGCTCGATGGTTATTCAGGATATAATCAAATATTCATTGCTGAGGAGGATGTGTCGAAAACAGCTTTTCGATGCCCCGGGGCCTTAGGCACTTACGAATGGGTAGTGATGCCTTTTGGCCTAAAGAACGCTGGGGCAACGTACCAGCGAGCAATGAATACTATCTTCCATGATTTTATTAACACTTTTATGCAAGTATATATTGATGATATTGTTATAAAATCTGTTTCCAGGAAGAATCATATTGACCACCTTCGACAATCATTCGAAAGAATGAGAGAACATGGTCTGAAGATGAACCCTTTGAAGTGTGCGTTCTGTGTGAAAGCTGGAGATTTCTTGGGCTTCGTTGTCCACAAGAAAGGAATCGAAATCAACCAGAACAAGACGAAGGCAATTCTGGAAGCGAAAGCGCCATCGAATAAGAAGGAATTGCAATCTCTCTTAGGCAAGATAAATTTCTTAAGGAGGTTTATATCTAATCTAAGTGGGAAAGCTCAGGCCTTTTCACCCTTACTTCGACTGAATAAAGAGGGGTTCGAATGGGGGCAGGAGCAACAAGAAGCCTTCGACAAAATCAAAGGGTACCTCACTAAGCCACCTATTTTGGTGCCTCCTTGTAGCAATAGGAGTATGAGATTGTACATAGCTGCATCCGACAAAACTCTGGGAAGCATGTTAGCCCAAGA
The DNA here is from genome assembly GCA_948472305.1 of Vicia faba. Classification (NCBI taxonomy): domain Eukaryota; kingdom Viridiplantae; phylum Streptophyta; class Magnoliopsida; order Fabales; family Fabaceae; genus Vicia; species Vicia faba. The sequence goes on along the minus strand of OX451740.1, from coordinate 529,084,081 downwards.
GGATGAGAATGGAGTCGAAAGAACCATTTACTATCTCAGCAGAGTTTTGAACGATGCAGAAACTAGATATAGCGAAGTTGAAAAATTGTGTCTATGTCTGTATTTTTCTTGTACAAAACTCAAGCAATATATAAAACCAGTTGATGTTTATGTTTCGTCTCATTTTGATGTTTTCAAATATATGTTGTCGAAACCTATCTTGCATAGTCGAATTGGCAAATGGGCATTAGCATTAACTGAATACTCCTTGACCTTTATGCCTCTTAAGGCAGTAAAAGGACAAGTGGTTGCAGACTTCATAGTCGACCACTCAATTCAAGTCGAGGATATTAATTATGTGGAGATAGAGCCTTGGAAATTCTACTTCGATGGTTCCAGCCATAAAGATGGAACAGGGGTAGGAGTCTTGATTATTTCTCCAGATAAAATTCCAACAACATTCAAGTACAAGATATCAGGTTCTTGTTCGAACAATGAGGCTGAGTATGAAGCTCTAATTACTGGCCTTGAGATATTGTTGGAATTGGGGGCAACTCGAGTCGAAATAATGGGAGACTCAGAGTTAGTCATTAAGCAAGTCACAAAGGAATATAAATGCATAAGAGAGAATCTCATTATGTACTTTGTGATAGCAAATCGTTTATTGAAAAATTTTGAAATGATCAATATTCGACACATACCCAGAGTCGAAAATCAAATAGCCAATGACTTGGCACAAATTGCATCTGGGTATAAGATTTCAAAAACGAAATTACAAAGAGCAATCGAAGTTCGAGAAAAGATAAAAGCAACTTGTCTATCACCATCAGACTTGGAATCGACGAGACTAGGATATGCTGATCATAGTAACTTCGAGATTTCGTTTATTGATAATTTGTCAGAGCAAGATTGGAGGAAACCTATTGTGGACTATCTTCAAAATCCAGGAGCTTCGACAGAACGAAAAACAAAATACAGGGCGTTGAGTTTTGTACTCATGGGTAATGAGTTATTCAAGAAGATGCCTGAAGGGGTGTTGCTGAAATGTTTAAGTGAGACTGAAGCATACATAGCCCTTTCGACTACGCATGCTGGGGCATGTGGGGCCCACCAAGCAGGCCATAAGATGAAATGGTTGTTGTTCCGACAAGGACTATATTGGCCCACTATGCTGAAAGATTGTGTTGAGTTCGCCAAGGGTTGTCAAGAGTGTCAAGTCCATACAGGCATCCAACATGTACCAGCAAGCGAACTTCACTCGATAGTGAAGCCTTGGCCTTTTAGAGGATGGGCGTTGGATCTCATTGGAGAGATTCGACCAGCATCATCAAAGAGTCAGAAATACATACTGGTAGGCATTGATTACTTTACTAAGTGGATCGAAGCTATCCCTTTAGTCAATGTAGACCAGGAAAATGTCATTGAATTTATTCAAAAGAACATTATCTTTAGATATGGAATTCCTGAGACAATAACAACTGATCAAGGATCAGTTTTTACTGGTCGAAAGATGCAAGAATTTGCTCAGGAAACAGGTTTCAAACTCCTAACATCCACGCCTTATTATGCACAGGCGAATGGTCAAGTCGAAGCGGCCAATAAAGTGGTGATTGGTTTGATAAAGAAACATGTTGGGAAGAAACCAAAGAATTGGCATAAGACGTTAGACTAGATTTTATGGGCTTGTCGAACGTCCCCAAAAGAAGCCACTGGTACAACACCGTATAGGCTAACCTTTGGCCATGATGCAGTGTTGCCAGCAGAAATTTGTCTTCAATCTGCAAGGGTTCAGAGGCATTATGATATTCCTTCTGAAATCTATTGGAACATGATGTCAGACGAACTGGTGGATTTAGACGAAGAGAGATTACGCGCTCTCGACTTACTCAGGCTTCAGAAGAAAAGAGTAGAAGACTCTTATAATAAAAAGGTAAAACCTAAGGTATTTTTTCCTGAAGAGCTAGTTTGGAAGGTAATTCTTCCCATGGATCGAAGGGATCGAAGCATGGGGAAATGGTCACCCAAATGGGAAGGACCCTTCAGAGTTATCCAAACTTTTTCTGGTGGAGCCTATGAAGTCGAAGAGTTAGGTGGAGATAAAAGGCTCTTGAGAGTAAATGGCAAATATTTGAAAAAATACAAACCTATACTTCAAGAGATAAAAATAAAATAATAAAAGAACAAAACCTAAATTAACCATAGAAATGCCAAAATGGAAATTTTATAAATTTCAGCCAAGATGGCAATTGTTGTCGAATATGGATTACAAAATATGGTTACAAAAGAGAATCAATCAAAAGGAAAGAGAGTCCTTGAGTCGAATGTACTTGGCTTGCTGCAGCTCCAACCTTTTCTTGCACCAGGCGTTCTCCTGCACTAGTTTGGCAATTTGAGCGTCGAGGCCTTGGGCCCTCTCAGCGAATTCCAGGCCTTGTTTGATTTCAGTTTGGCTCTCGGTGTCTGAGATGGTCGAAAGAAGTTCCTCCTTGCGTATAGTGTTGGCATTTATCTTCGCTTCTATCTCTGTGATTTGTGCCCGGAAGGAAGCATTCTCTCGATCAATGGCATCGACTTCTGCCTGCGTAGATGCTTTTTGTTTCGACAACTCCGCAATTCGAGAAGTCGAATCCGAGACAGCAGTCCACGCAGAGGAGCTTTTGCCATACAACACCTCAAGCTGACTGTTAAACCCCCTTTGGCGCCTGTAATCTGCTGAGACTTGATCAATCATAGAGTGTAACTCCATGATCAAGCCTGAGACTTCTGGGGCTACAGCTAACAAGTCGACAGCATTCAACACATCCTTCAAACATGATGGAGCAGTGGGGTCCCCCTCTAAAGCCTTCATCAAGTCCCTCTTGAAGAACTGGGCCTTAACCTTCGCCAAAGCGTCATTGAGAGGAGAGGTTTCAGTAGACTTCCCCGACAGGGCAGGAATCTCCTGACTAGCATCAGACGAACTCTTGCTCTCGATGATTGCGTTGGGTAGCTAACAGGGTCAGTTTGTTTCAAGAGTTCTAAGTCCTCTTTTGACCTGTGCTTTGTGGAGGTAACCCTTGCAACAGTATTGTCTTGGGTTTGAGGTTGTTGAATGTTAAGTGCCTCGACTTGTTGCTCTTCGACTCGGACTGGGGCAGTACCAGCGTCGACTTGTGGCTCGTCGCTAGCGTCACCTTGGTGCTCTTCGCTAGCATCACCCTGGTGCCCTTCGCCAGCGTCATCTTGGTGCTCTTCGCTAGCGTCACCCTGGTGCCCTTCGCCAGTGCCACCTTGGTTCTCTTCGTCAGCAGCACCTTGATTTTCTTCGCCAGCATTGCCTTGGTCCCTTTCTTCATGATTCTCTTCTGACAGATCCACCACCTGAACCACTTCTGGCTGTTGTTCCTCCACCAGAGGTTCCTCTGTTGGTTTTTCTACCGTTTCAGCATTGGCCTCATTCTCGGTATGGGCTTCGTCATTTCCCAAGCCTTTTTCCTGAGGCCTGCTAAGTTCAGCAGATTCCAGCGTTTCAGAGGTCCTTGGCGGAGAACTTTCAGTGGTGTCCTGAAAAAGGAAAGAAGACAAATCTTCAGAGATCGAAAGAGACACAATCGAATATGGGTAAATTATAAAAAGGTCTAAGGGATTACCTGTGGATTAGCTTCAGCCCCAGGGCTGGAATTGTCGCTTTCGACAGGCTTGTTAAGGAGGATGTTTAGTTCCTCCTCAGTTGGCTCCTCGATGATCACTGGAGGTGGCCTAGGCTTTCTCCCAGCAACTTTTATTCTGATGGTTCGACCTTCAGGAGCAGGAGCAGGAACAGAAGCATCCTTCGTCAACTTTCGCCTCTTTAGAGGGGCAGGAGGAGAATCACTTTCTTCATCACTCCCAGATTCGACCACCAGTGCTGGCCGTTTCTTGGGCGAAGGTGCCTAGAAAACCAATAGGAATTCGATTTAATAATTGCATCGAAAGTGAAAAGTCGAAAGCCAGGAAAAAATGATGAAAGTCTGGTTACCGATATAGAAGGCTTCTTCGAAGAGCCTTCCCCCTGTTGGTTGCTTATGGTCTTCGCCGGCGCTGTAGTCTTCGCCGGCGGTGGAGGTTTTGTTGAAGGGCCTCCTCCCTGTTGGCCTTCTATAGCCTTCTTGGCTACAGGCTTTCGAACAACTGAAAGCAAATAAAAAGTTAACAGGCTAGCAGTCGAAGAGAAAGACAAAAAAGTAATGTGAGAGCATGAACTTACATTTCTTTATTTTGTCCAACACAAGGACAAAAGACTTCTGCAGCTCATCCATGAAGTCCTTCTCGTCGAAGAAGTACTCAGCATAATAGCTTTTCCACCACTCCTCGAAGGATGGTGAACAAAGAAAATTGAGCTGGTAGTCAAACAACGAGAGAACTGTTCGACCAGCATATCTTCTGATATGCTTGATGGCAGCTTCTTCTGTGTAATCATTGCAGAAGTACAACATTGACTTCTCTCGTGGAAAAATCGGAGAAGGTAGGGTTTGGATAATACCAAACTGGCGAGATACCAGGTTTGGTTGGTATGCAATCAGACTCAAATGAGTCTTAGAGCTCCTGAATCGAAGAGGCATGATCCTTGGTGTGAGGAACGCCTCCCAAAGTATTGTATGTTCATCAACATTAGGACCACTCGACGTCCTTGGATGTGGCCTTGTGAACCATGCTGGGCCTACCTGCCGTCGAGCAAATGGAGCCATAGTTGAAACAAACTCCTTCCTTCGAGCAAACATCAGAACGAAGTTGGTGAAGGTTTGCTGAAACTCCAGTCCATCTTCCATAGGTGTCAACAGAGCCAGCCTGGTTCCTTCGACGCGTCTGTTCGCTATCGCTGGAGCCTGCTCATTTATCTGAACCTTCTTAGGTAAGAAAGATTCGAAAGTGGCATTGAGCCACAGTTGGAGCAGCCAAAAAGGCCCAGCAAGTAGCAAACTGGCCCTGTCCTCGATAAATTTTAGAAGAGTGGCCCCATTGCTGATCGAATCATAGAGGCTAGCCAGAATCAGTTCTGCCAAACAGATGTTTTGGCGATGATGCAGTTGAGTAGCAAGAGTGACCATCTTTTTGGTCACCTGTAAAGACTTCGAGCAAAACACAAAGCGAGTCAGCCATAAGGCTAGAAACGCTATGTGTTCGACATCCGACACAGCATCTGTCGACCTGTCATGATAATGGTTGATGAAAGTGGTGTATGTTGGTTTGGTCTCAGAGAAGCCAATTTGGTCCTCCGACATCTCCTCCGGATCGAAGTAATCCCCGGTGGGTCGAAGGCCAGTAATAGCGGCCACATCGAAGAGTGTGGGGGTTAGCATCCCACAAGGAAGATGGAAAGTAAAGTGGGAGTAGTCCCAGAACAGCAGAGAGGCTATCAGCATCTCCGGAGAATAGTTCAAACTTGTCTTCGACAGCATCACTAGGTCGAAGATCCCCATATCCTTCCAGATCGAAGTTTGGTGCTTCTCCATCTTTGCTAGCCAAGCAACGTAATCAGGGGTAAGGTTAGGGCAAGACCTGAAGGCCCTAACACCTCTGTTGAAGAAACGGAGGTCGATTTTTTCATGTGCAGGGTCTTCATTGTCTTCTGCGTCTTTCTTGGCGCATGCGACCGGTTTGAGTTTCTCAACTACCGGGAAATAGCTCTTGATCTTCAAAGCCTCAGAGATACTTGGATACATGGGGCCAGACATTGCAAAGATCTGGTTGGAGTATCCAACCGGGATCATAAGATGGCGTGAGTAGGCATCGCGAACGGCGATGTCCGAGGGTTCAAGAACTCTTTGTTTGCCTGTAGAATTTACTACCGGAGCAGTGACGAAAACCTTGGGTTTAGCATTTTCAGTTGGTGCGTTAGCACTAGGAGCAGTAGAACCAGATGCCATGGGTTAGTGTTGAGTTTGAAATGAGGTTGAAGACGAAGTGAAAGAGGAAGAGTTTCTGCAAAGACAACAAGCTTGTATGAAAACAGAGAAGTTTGAAAGCTAGATGGCGTAAAAAGTCCCACAATGGGATACTCACTGCTATTTATAGTAGTGGGGAAAAATCCCCAAAAACGAGGACATTAAATGCCATTTAATGCTGCAGGAGTTAGTGGGACGCGTGGCATCCCCCTGTTGTTTTAGCCGTTCTGCAGAAATAGAGGGACGCAGCGTGCGTCCTCGTTTTTGAGAATTGTCATAATGACAAATTCTGAAATGACGTTTGGTACTGCACGCCGTACTGAAAGTGACGTCCTAGGTACGAATCAATGATGGTTTTCTTGGGATTGCCAATAGTTGGTAGAAAACAACAAAAAGTGCACAAGTTAATTTGTGACTAAGCGTAAGAAGACAGGTGTCGAATGGCGTTTCAAAGAATGCCTTTTTCTTTCAGAGTCGAAATAAGGCATTCTTGGGGGGCAATTTGTTGGCTCCTAAATTCGACACCTTTGTTTTGGTGATGTCAGCCATCAAAGCTGAAAGATGTTTTCGACTGGCTGAGTCTGTCGAAATGCCCGTCGAAAGATGGCAAAATACTTAGAAGATTTCTTCCAAGGAAGAAGGCTGGTTGCCTTCGACGTCGAAGGAGTTTCTCGTCGAAGATGTCTCTTGACGAAAGTGTTCGATGGTTCAGGGTGGAGCAGTTTGAAATTCAAAGCTTTTGGAGGGAAAACGGTTTCCAGCAGTTACTACGTGCAAACGTGCAAGGATCTAGAGCGTCGAGCGTGGAGAACGTGCCAAGTGGATTGATCTCGAAGCAGTGTAACTGCCCGACGGTTACTTGGGATGTTTTAGTATAAATAATAGTAGTCATGTAGTTTCTCGTGTGTGTTCACAATTCTATACAAAGTCACTCATATAGATTCGAGTACCCAGCGTGTGAGAAAGAATTGTTGAGAAATGTATGTGTGAAACACCAATTTTATTAATCAAAGTCATTTACTTTTCCAGAAATTTACTTGCTTTCCTCTTTACATTCTTGTCGAACCTTTTACTTTAAAGCCTTGTTTATTTTACCAAGTCTTTCCTTCATGCAATTTATTTAAAACCTCTTTATTTAAAGCCTTATCCAATTCAATCAAACTTCAAAATCAACCTATGTCCTAGGATCAATCTGATCGATCTTGCGAGTAACCAAATAAGTAACCATTTGGAGGATCAGCGGTTGTTTACCAAAACCCAAGGTAAACACGCATAGGTATTATGTCTTCTCCGGGTGTGCTCAGGTCGACCTAATGATTCGACACATACTAAGTCTTGAACCTGCATGAGTCGATGCATGACCTCTTTGAGTCGACGCATGTTGTTTTATGCTGAATTTTTCTGCGATTTCACAACCTTATAGGTCCTAAAACATCATCTAATCATAGGGATTCATCATCTATCAACAACTTAATATACTACACCAATTAGATAACATTTGCGGGTCATTATTCATCACTAATCTATTAATTCTCCATTAAACAACATAGAATCACCATCTATGAAACCTAAGGCAAACCCTACCTCTATCTACCACTTAAATCAAATATAATAATCAGATAAACACCCCTTACCTTATTGCTTCGAGTGATTGATTAAGTTCTTCGTGCCTCTTACGATGATTCTCTCCAAAGCCTTCATTCCCTAGCCTCTCTTCTCCAACTTTCACGATTAATTGTGAGAATAACAACTATCTCTTCTCTATTATCACAAAGGACCCCTAATATCTTCCTCAATTGCCCTCGCTTAGTCAACCTCTATTTACCATCATGTCCTCACTCTTCCTACTAATTACCAACACATGACTATAATTAAAATAATCATTTAAATAATTATTCCTATTATTATATTCTCAATTATAATCCAAAGAATTACTAAATAATTATTTAACCATTCTAATACTTCTAATCATCATAACTCACATCATGCACAACCTCATACCAGCACATCACACATATAATCATATAAAACATCAATTATTCATAAATACTCCTAATAATTTATTAAATAAATAACTTCTAAAATTTGGGGTGTTACAATATCGTCCACTAAGCCTTTTTTGGCATCAGAATTGAACAAAGGGGAGGGGTGTGGATATAAATCCCTAGATATGCCTTTTTTGTTTTGCACCCACTTTATCAGGTGAATAGAAAAAATTGAAATAAAATAGAGAAATGACCAAGATACTAAGAAGAATGGAAGAAATAAGCAAAAAGAAAAAAAATCTGCACATAAAAAGTTGTGGCCCTCACCACGCATCTCAAATTTGTGGCCCTCGCCACGCTTCTTGTGGCCACCGCCACGGGTTTCTTAAAATAGGTCCACGTTCCATTCCCATGTCAGAGCACAAGACCATCGCTTATCCTAATTTCTCTCTGCAAGACCAAGCCTGGTGAAAAGCTTTCCACGAACGAACTATTCAGGATTCTTCTCGAGCGAATTACGTGAACCAAGAAAGGGATCTATAAAAAGGGTAAGGATTAACAGTAACCAGGGAGTTCCACCATTTCTCGTTCAGAGCAGATTATTCTTAGTTCTTAGGCAGAAAAGTTTACCATGTAAAAGTGGTAGTTTCTCACATGGAGGAACTACCACAACATTAGGTTTAGGTGTTGTTTTATTTTATTTCAATTATTTTTACCTCGTTTTCAAGCGTGTCGGCATAGTATGCATTCAGTTTCTTTTATAGGTTTCTCTTTATCGCATTTCTTATTTCTATTGTTTCCTTTGTTTAATTTAATTACCATTATGTTCTTAATTGCAATCATTATGTTTAGTTTGTTTACACTTAATTCCATATTTAGCTAAACTGTCTTGAGTCTGGTATGTGAGGATCGTCGTCTCCGACTGGACTCGGTAACAAAGTTGGCTTAAATCTTTATTTGAAAATTTTTTTTGGTCTTTGTTTTTAAACTTAATTTAAATAGCCTTGTCACGAGAGTGAGAGGTTACTTAACATGATTTTTCCATGAGAGTGAGAAATTAACTAAGGTTCGAGCCAACACTACGAGAGCGTGGGGGTTGAACCAGATAGTAGAAACTAGGTATTAATCCTAAACACACCGAGAGCGCTTTAGGATTAATTATAACTTGTTCAGTTTTCAAAACGCACTCCTCAATTAGAATGGGCGAGCGAGAGAAAAATACCATGGTCAAGGAGCGTGAATTTATTCAAAACCACGAGAGTGTGAGATATTTTCTTTAAATTGATATTTTCTACTAAACACTTTTCTAACGCCAGTGTAAGCCAACAAGTTAGAGTCCCTGAAATACACGAAATCCACATTTCGGCCTCTCTCTTTTATTACATATTTCATTAATATTATTTTAGTCTTTATTTTAGTCTTAGTTTCACCTTAATCAATCATTCATTAGCCTTAGTTTACAAAATGATGATAGATTACAATAGGTTGACATTGGTCTTTGTGGGTTCGATAATATTTTATATTACTTCAATGTTTCCGTGTACTTGCGGACGCATCACTAAGCCCAGTCAAGAAAATAGGTCCATAAGAAGTTTTTTGTATAGTGCTTTCAGGCTGCCAAAAAATAGTGTTTGTGGGCTTAATGAGAAGCAGTTTGGCCCAGATACAATCCAAACATTGTTTGATTCATCTTTTTTTGTATAATGTTAGAAGGCTCCATGAAAATGCCAACGGGCCTTAGAAAAACCAACGCATGGCACCTTATCTAGGCTCAACAAGGTGGCTTCAAGTCCAATCTCGACACCATATTTTTGTTCAATTTTGAATTTATTTTATTCAGACATTTTCAATTAATTGAATACACAAGTTAAAATGAAAATGAAAATTGAAGCCAAAGGGGGAATGACGTCGTCTGGTATGAACTAAGGTTAACGCTTATTTTGTTTCAGCTTCTCTAAAAATATTTCTTTTCCTCTCTCTTCGTTCAACTTTGGTGATTCCCGATAACTACTCTGCCGCGCCAGAAATCACCTCCGACGGCAGAGGTTCAATCAACTCTTAACCCCCACCATTCATACTGTCATCCCATTCTTTCTCCAAATCCAGCCTCAGTTCATTGATTTTGAACTTAATCCCTACAAATCTAAGCACAAAGCCTAACCCTAGAAAATCAATAAGGAAAATTAACGCAAACAGTGAAGCTTCTAGCCATGAGACCTTAGGGGAAGTGATTACGGTGTCTCCAGTTTCATGATGATAACAAGTATGATTCAAAAAGACGAAGAATAATAGGAGATCAGAGCCTACCTGCCGGAGAAGCTCCGATGGATTTTTGAAGCGAACAAGAAGACCAGAAAACCAGTGACGAAGGTCACAAATGCTTCAGGTAGGTGTCTATACTCGCGTTCTCTCTTTATATTATTTGTTCCTCTATGTAATACGGTGGGAGAACCGACTTGGTTTTGCATTTTATCACAAGTGTTGCGGATAGCAAGAGTGGCCACCGACTTTTCTTTTATCCAATAAGGAAAGGGTGAAAAGAACATGAAAGACCTTTGAGAATTTTGAGTTCGGGGGGGGGGGGGGGGGGGGGGGGGGGGGGGGTAGGTTATGAAAAGGGAAGGTGTTAGCACCCTTTTCATCTGTATTTATCTACGGGATCTTAATCGCTAGCTCACTTTGTTTTGAAAATTCTTTGTGTCAGGTGTTTGAAAAATATCTTCGAAAGTTGCCAATTGTAAAGAAAGATTTTATAATGACTCTTGTATCGTTAAGAGTGTATATAGAATGTTTGTTTTGAAAATATTTTGAAGAAGTGTTTGTGTTAAATATTTGTGAGCAAGCGATTAACAGCGGTCTACCTACTCAAGGTCTTTATTATACTTTTTCTCCTCCCTTAGATAGTTTTATACTACCATTAGTTAGTAGGAAGCCCTATCGTTGGATGTGAATGGACAACAGTGGTTCATCGTACAGTCATAAAAGGAAACTTGTAAGGACACTTTAGCAATTCCGTAAGGGACTAGATCGTTTACCGAAGGCAACATTGAAAGGGCCATTGAGGGACTACGATCTTTGTTCTCGAGGGACAGTGCTAAAGCATCCCCACGTTCAAGGGACATGAATGTTCTCCAAAAGGCAACAAGGTAGGTTACTCTCGAGGTGTGGGTGTGCAAAGTGTGTTGTGAATCAGTTATTGTTTATCTAGCATTAGGGTTAACTATCGATATATTTTTATCTTTCCATACATGACCTAATTACTAACAGTAATAGTAAAATGTGAAAGCGATAAATATGTGGAAAATAAAAGCAGAAGATAAAACCCTAGACTATTACATGGCTTTGGGAGAGGTACATGAATTATAAAATACAGAAAGTAAAAAAAAAAACCTAACCTATTACAAACCATATGGGAATGGGGATACAAGTTTACAAATGGTGACGTATCAAATCGACAACAAGATTGAAATTCTAAATAAGCAAACAATAAAACCCAATTGAAATAAACTAAATAACTAATTAAATTAAATAATTCTATTTAATACAATTAATTAATAAATAAATTCACAGTATTAAATAATATTCCTGAATTTAATTAATTACTTAAACAAACATATTTTTTAATTTTAAATAAAATGAAGTCAAAATAATTTAATAAAAAGAAATAGAAAGAAAGAGAAATGGGCCTTCTATTGAAGCAAACAGAGGGGTGTAATTAGAAATCCATCCAGGCCCAAATAAAGGGGAAGCCCAAGTTGTTGGAGAGCTGCTGGATCTGGTGTGATCAGCCAGCGAAGTTCCACCATACACTAACAGACCTGAAGTGTTGGATAATGCTAATGATATCTAGATGAAGATCTGAAGGCTGAGAATACGGGTACACAGTGGGCTTCGGTGGGACGTCACATTGAATCTATCTTGAATAAGTAACCGGACGGTGACATGTGTCATCGCCGAATTAGGCCCTGTGATTTCTATTATCTTACAAAACAAATAATTAGTTAAAAAATTATAACATAAACCAAATTTACACTCTCCCTCCCATCTTATTTTTCTCTGGGTCTTTCTCTATCCTCATTCAACAACAAACAACTAAAACAATAACAAAAACTAGAAAACCATATCAAACGTGGTGGTTACTATGAAGCCCAGAGGAGACGAGGATGACCAGCATGATGGTGCCTATGAAGATTCATGGCGGAGGACGGTGGTAACACCGTGACTTGCTCCGATCTCATTTTTTTACATTGTTCTCTTTGTCTTTCTCTTATGATTATAAATCTACAACTTGATTTTTCAGGAAAAACAAAGATCTGAGTAGATCTTAAACAGGGGTAAGAAACTCTAAGTGTTCAAATGCAACGATACTCAATGATTATGATACGAAATATGTAAACAAAAGATGAAAACGAAAGGAAAAGAGAAGGAAAGAGGTCGTGATGTCCAGATCTGTGAGTTTGTCAACCTTCTGAGACATCTCCAGTGATATCTTTCTGACCCTCGACTCAAATATCCTTCTTATTCTCTTTCTCTCTCATTTCTGAAGGATTTGTGTAAGGAAAATGATGAACAAAAACTCTAGGGTTTTTCTTTCTGTTGTTCTTGCGCCGCTGTTTGTTTTGTAAACCGTTGCCTCCTCCAAAACTATGTAATGATTATTTTTTTATATTGATACAATTAGGGTTTTCTGCTTTAAGTTTGCTCTAATTAACATGCCTTGAACGAAATTTGTTTTGCCATTGGGCTTTGGAATTCTTTGACATGTTATAATTTTCTGACATGTTGTTGCAATTTTTGTTATGTTGGGCTTGAGATGTGATTTCTGTTTGTACTTTGAACCTCTTTTTGTGAACCAAAATGGGCTTTTATAATTTGAAATAGAGGGGATAGGACTATAACTTGAAATTCAATTCTGAACTTGTTGTGAAACAAATTGTAGGAGGCCTTGTTTGTTGTTGGGATGCACAGTGATTGAATTAATCCCTAGAATTATGATTCCTTTCACAATCCTATAATGAACTTGAAAAGAAACTTCTTTGAAAATTCTTATTATTTCTCATGTTAATAATTGTTCTAACCATTATCTTTCTCTTTGTTTCATGTGAGCAAATGATGGCGAAGTTGTGAAGAACTAGCTATGGAGGAGATTGGGAGGAAAACAAAAGATGAAGAAATGAAGTTTCAGCCAATAAAACCTCATAGGATAGCTTAAGGTTTAGATTCTTTTTGATTTGGTCTTGTAAGAAAAGCTTGTAATTTGAACTTTGAACTTGATTGTGTTGAAAAGAATTTTGTAAAAAATCTTGAAACATTTATGGAGTTTTGTATAATTCCAACTAAATCTTATGATGATGTAAAACACTTGACAAAAATTTGTAGAAATGAATGAGTTTTCATTGAACCAAAGAGTGTAATCTCTTCAATTCTTACCCATGTATTGAAATCAACTTGTCCTTTATGGTATTAAACATTTTGAATTTTCACTTCACTCTTTGTCTTGCAAATAACATTGTGACACTTTGTAGAGTTTTTCAATTGAAATTGATGATGTGAATCTTGGCACAAGAATCTTCAAATTCTTCCTCACTTCTAAACTTGACAAAAATGCAACATTCTAAGAAAGAAAACATAAATGGACGACTTGAACGTTATTCCAATTCCTAGAGTCTTTAGTAAATCCTTATTCCTGTTTTTATGTATATATTTGTTAACAGTAATCATTTTCATATGCATATGTTCATTCAATTTAGTCATTTGGACGTTTTTGCAAACAAAACAGAGAAAGTAAAAACAAAATTTGAATTTTGAAATGGTATTTTGTATTGATGATTTGCCTATAAACAAGTGATTTTGTACATAGAGACTGAAATCCTAGTAAGAGGAAATTGTAGAACAATTAAAAGAGTACACAGTAACAACAAAACATATAACTATGTGTAAATGATCCCATTAAGTTTATACTCTGCTATTGCCCTTACATCTTCAAGTATCTCATCTCTCGCAGTTGGAAGAAGTTGATTGAATTGAGCGGTATCATTTGAACTTGACGTTGGTAATAAAGCTTGATTTAGGTCGACGATCTAATGGGACATAGTCGTACACTTTGATCCCTAACTTTTCCCAGACTGCCCTTTTAGGTTTTCAGTCCACCGAGATACACTTTTTTGTCCAAGCCACCTTTTTAGGTTTTCGACTTCTCGGGTGTACAATCTTTATATATATATATATATATATATATATATATATATATATATATATATATATATATATATATATATATATATCCCTAATTTTTGCCCGAACCCTTTTGGTTCGCCGAGATGCCCTTATTTTTTCCTAGACCAATCTACCAAGCGAGTTGTTTTCATGCATAGTAACTTTTGACTATGTCCGTGTTCACAGGGTGCAGAAGATCATCACCGTCCATGGTTGTAAGTATCATAGCACTTCCCGAGAATATATTATTGATTACAAATAGCCCTTTGTAGGTGGGAGTCCATTTTCCTCTGGGATTACCTTGTAGTAGGATGACGCGCTTTACTACCAAGTCACCAACCTGATATACCCGATGTTTGACTTTCTTATTGAAGGCTTTAACCATACGCTTCTGATACATATGACCGTGACAAACATCCGCAAGCCTTTTCTCATCAATCAAACTCAACTAGTCCAGCCTAGTCTGAGTCCACTCGTCTTCGTTTAAATCTGCGTCTTTCATGATTCTTAGAGACAGAATTTGAACTTCGACCGCTAAGACAACTTCCATACCGTAGACTAGAGAGAATAGGGTTTCCCAAGTCGATGTTCATACTGAAGTGCGGTAGCCATGAAGAGAAAAGGGTAACATCTCGTGCCAATCTTTATACATCACTGTCATATTCTGTACAATTTTCTCGATGTTCTTATTGGCAGCTTCCACTGTGCCATTCATCTTCAATCGAAACCGAGAAAAATTGTGGTGCTTTATCTTGAACTACATGCAGAGTTCTATGATTATAGTGTTGTTGAGATTAGTACCATTGTCTATGATAATCCTTTTGGGGATTCCATACTGATAGATGAGGTTATGCTTAATAAATTGATCCACAAAATTCTTGGTGATGGAGGAAAATGAGGCTGCTTCAACCCACTTTATAAAGTAATCAATCGCGACGAGGATGAAGCGATGTTCGTTAGAAACGACAGGTTTAATCTCTCCAATCATATAAATGTCCAACATTGAAAATGGCCAAGGAGCAGTCAAAACATTCAGAGGGACCAGTGGAACATGTACTTTGTCGGCGTAGATCTGGCATTTGTGACAAGTTTTTGAGTGGTGATGGCAATCAGTTTCTATAGTCGCCCATTAGTAACCTGCTCTCAGAATCGTTTTAGCCATAGTATGTCCATTGGAGTGAGTACAAAAGATTCCTTCATAGAGTAGAATCTTCTCATCTTCTTTCTTGTCTACACAACGAACTAGAGTCAAATCATGGTTGCGCTTGTATAAAATTATGTTGCTTAGGAAGAACTTAGAAGAGAACCTCCATAGGAATTTCTTGTTATTGATAGATTCTCCTTCGGGGTACTCTTGAGCCTCGAGATATCTCTTCACTTCGTAAAACCAAGGCTTCTCTTCTACTCTGTCAGTGTCAATCTCGTAGAAATATGTCAGTTTGTCTAGTCTTTCAATAGTAATTCGAGGGGCCTCATTGTCCCATCTAACTTTGAACATAAATGACATTGTAGCCAATGCATCTGCCAACTGATTCTCTTCTCGGGGAATATGTTCAAAAGTGTTCTCCTCGAAGTATGGAATTAAGGTCAGCATATAATCCTTATAAGGAATAAGATTTGGGTGTTTCGTATCCCATTCTCCCTTAACTTGATTGATTACCAGGTCTAAGTCCCTGCACACATCCAAGAACTTGATTCTCATATCAATAGCAGCCTTGATACCCATGATGCACGCTTCATATTCGGCCATGTTGTTGGTACAGTTAAAGCATAATCTGGCGGTGAAAGGTGTATGGTAACCCTTGGGAGAGATATTCACACCAATTCCATTACCAAGCGCGTTTGAAGCTCCATCGAAAACCAAAGTCCATCGGGATCCCGACTCAGGTCCTTCATACGGTCCAGGTTCTTTATAATATGTAACTAGCATAACATTTTCATCCGGGAAATCAAAATTCATAGATTGATAGTCATCCACCGCTTGATGAGCCAAATGATCTACCAGAATACTTCCTTTGATTACTTTCTGAGTGGTGTAATGAATTTCATATTTTGTTAAGACCATTTGCCATATGGCTATTCTTCTAGAGAGTGCGGGTTTCTCGAATATGTATTTGATCAGACCCATCTTAGAGATCAAGGAGGTAGTATGAGTCAACATATATTGTCTTAGTCGGAGAGCAGCCCATGCCAAAGCGCATCAAGTTTTCTCGAGCAGTGAGTATCTTGTTTCACAGTCGTTAAACTTTTTGCTAAGGTAGTATATTGCATTCTCTTTTTTACTAGACTCGTCATGTTGCCCCAGTACACACCCTATTGAATTCTCTAATGATGTTAGGTATATGATCAAAGGTCTTTATTTAACTGGTGGCATCAGATTTAGAGGTTCTTGTAGGTACTCCTTGATTTTGTCAAAAGTTGTCTGGAAATCGTTGTTCCATTTCACTACTTGATCTTTCTTCAGTAACTTGAAAATTGGCTCACAAGTAGCAGTCAAATGAGAGATAAATCGGGCAATGTAATTTAGTCGTCCTAAGAAATATCTGACTTCCTTATCAGCATGCGGAGCCGTCATTTCTTGAATGCCTTTGACCTTGGCAAGATCAACTTCAATACCTTTACCACTGGCAACGAAACCTAGGAGTTTATCGGATCTTACCCCAAAGGTGCACTTGTTCGGGTTCAAACTCAGCTTGTACTTCTTCAGTCTCTCAAATCGCTTGTGTAGATGGTTAAGATATTCCTCTTTAATATGGGATTTGGCTATCATGTCGTTGATGTAAATCTCAATCTCGTGATGAATCATGTCATGGAATAGAGCTACCATAGCACGCTGGTATGTTTAGCCGGCGTTCTTCAACCCAAAAGGCATAACCTTGTAACAGAAAGTTCCCCACTATGTGAAGAAGATAGTTTTATCCATATCTTCAGGTGCCATCTTAATCAGATTATAACCTGAGAAACCATCCATAAAAGAAAATACCTTATGTTGAGTGGTGTTGTCGACCAGAACATTAATATATGGCAGTGGAAAGTCATCTTTGGGGCTTTCCCTATTTAGATCCATATAGTCTACACACATACGCACTTGGTCGTCTTTCTTAGGTACTGGAACCACATTCACAACCCATTAGGGATATGACATAACCTCTAAGAAACCTGCATTGAACTTCTTCATAACCTCAAAGTTGATCTTCTCTGATATCTTGGGACACATACGATGAACCTTTTGTTTTACTGGAGAACACCCTTCTTTCATTGGCAGAGGATGAACTACAATATCAGTATCAAGCCCTAGCATGTCTTTGCACGACCAAGCAAAGATCTCAACATATTCATGCGACATCTGAATTAACTTGTTCTTGATACAGTCTTCTAGGTTGGCACCTATGTTGACTTCTTTCCTGTCTGGTTCAGTACCCATGTTCACAACCTCAAATGGTTCTTCATGCGGTTGGATAGCTTTTTCCTCTTGCAGTAACAGGCTGGAAAGTTCTCCATGTATTTCACAATCTTTCTCACCTTCGTCCTCAGCTTGGTAGATCGGATCTTATGTGTGATGGTTGAAATAGATTGAGAGGATCTTCCGTGTGATGGACTGCACTCCAGCGCAGAAGTTTCGGTATGGGACTCATATGCTAGCAGTCGAGGCTGATGGCTGGTAGCTAGAGACATGTCAGAAGTTAGAAGCTGCAGGTGAGAATGTCACTTGGACTGTGTTTCGTAGAGAATTTCTGAGAAAGTACTTTCCTGAAGATATCCATGGTAATAAGGAAATTGAGTTCCTTGAGCTGAAGCAAGGAAGCATGTCTGTTGTTGAGTATGCTGCCAAGTTTGCTAAGTTGGATAAGTTTTATCCGCATTACGCTGAGGAAAATGCTTAATTTTCGAAGTGTATTAAGTTCGATAACGGGTTGCGCCCGGAGATTAAGAAAGCAGTTGGATATCAGAAAATCCATGACTTTGCTGATTTGGTTGATAGCTCCAGGATCTATGAGGAGAATAATAATGCTCATTACAAGATTATTAGTGAGAAGAGGGGTAAGCACCAACAGAATCGTGGTAAGCCTTATGATGCCCCAGCTGGTAAGGGTAAACAGAGAGTTTCTCATGGTCAGAGGACTAGTGGGGGAGATGCTCCTGCTGGTGTGGTTTGTTTTAAGTGTGGGAAACCTGGACACAAGAGTAATGTGTGCACTACTGAAGTGAAGAGGTGTTTCCGTTGTGGCAAGAACGGACATGTTGTATCTAAGTGTGAACACAAGAATGTGATTTGTATCAACTATAGAGAAGAAGGGCACATTGGTAGTCAATGTCCGAAACCGAAAAGAGCTCAATCTAGTGGAAAGGTGTTTGCTTTAGTGGAGGATTAGACAGCTGTCAAGGACAGACTTATTAGAGGTACATGTTTCATTAATAGTACTCCTTTAATTACTATTATTGATATTGGTGCTACGCATTGTTTTATTGTTGCTGATTGTGTTGAAAGATTGGGTCTTATGTTATCTTCCTTGAATGGAGAAATGGTCATCGATACTCTAGCCAAGGGGTCGGTGACTACTTATTTTGTGTGTGCTAAGTGTCCCTTGTCGATCTTCGACAGAGACTTTGTTGTTGATTTGGTTTGTCTACCGTTAAGAGGTTTGGATGTAATTCTTGGTATGAACTGGTTAGAGCATAACTGTGTTCATATTAACTGTTATGACAAGTCTGTGAAGTTTTCTACTCCTGAAGAAGAGGAAGATGGTCCGTTGTCTGCTAGACAGTTGAGGAAGTTGATGCAAGTGGAAGCACTGATGTTCTCGTTGATGACGTCACTATCTGTAGAGACTCAAGCTATAATTGAGGAATTGCATGTGGTGTGTGAATTTCCTGAAGTTTTCCCTGACGAGATTCCTGATGTACCGCTAGAGAGGGGAGTTGAATTTGCAATTGATCTTGTACCTGGTACCAGACCTGTGTCTATGGCACCATACAGGATGTCTGCATCTGAATTGTCAGAGTTGAAGAAACAATTGGAAGAGTTACTTGAGAAGAAGTTTGTAAGACTAAGTGTATCGTCGTGGGATGCTCCGGTGTTGTTAGTGAAGAAGAAAGATGGAAGTATGAGGCTTTGTGTTAATTATATACAGCTGAATAAGGTGAAGATTAAGAACAAGTATCTGTTTCCAAGAATAGATGACTTGATGGACCAATTGGTGGGTTCCCGTGTGTTTAGTAAGATTGATATGAGATCGGGTTACCATCAGATTAAAGTGAAGGATGAAGATATCCAAAAGACGGCTTTCAGAATGCGTTATGGATATTACGAGTATTTGGCGATGCCTTTCGGTGTTACTAATGCGCCAGGAGTATTCATGGAATATATGAATCATATCTTTCATACTTATTTGGATCAGTTCGTAGTGGTGTTCATTGATGATATTTTGATTTACTCTAAGTTAGAAGAAGAGCATGCTGAACATTTAAGAGTAGTATTGCAAGTTCTGAAAGAGAAGAAGTTGTATGCAAAGTGGTTCAAGTGTGAATTTTGGTTAAAAGAGGTTAGTTTTCTTGGTCATGTGATTTCAGGTAGTGGCATTGATGTAGACCCATCGAAGGTTGATGATGTGTTGCAATGGGAAACTCCAAATCAGCTACTAATATCAGAAGCTTTTTGGGATTAGCTGGTTATTATAGAAGGTTTATCGATGGGTTTTTTAAGTTGTCACTTCCGTTGACTAAGTTAACTTGTAAAGGTAGAGCGTTTGTATGAGATGTTCAGTGCCAAGAAAGTTTTATAGAATTGAAGAAGAGGTTGATGTCGGCTCCGATTTTGACGTTGCCTAATCCAGGAGAGCCTTTTGTGGTGTATTGTGATGCTTCTAAGATGGGTTTAGGAGGTGTGCTTATGCAGAATGGTAAGGTAGTTTCTTATACATCAAGGAAGTTAAGGAATCATGAGAAGAACTATCCTATGCATGATTTAGAGCTTGTTGTTGTTGTCTTTGTGTTGAAGATTTGGAGGCATTATCTTTATGGTTCTAGATTTGAAGTGTTTAATGACCATTAGAGCTTAAAGTATTTATTTGATCAGAAGGAGTTGAATATGAGGCAACGAAGATGGTTAGAATTGCTAAAGGATTATGATTTTGATTTGAATTATCATCTAGGAAAGGCGAATGTGGTAGCTGATGTGTTGAGTCGAAAGACTTTACATATGTGAGCAATGATGATTAAAGAGTTGGAATTGATTGGGTAGTTCATAGATATGAGCTTAGTTTGCGAGGTTACTCCGTAGAGTGTTATGTTGGGTATGTTTAAGATTAATAATGAATTTTTAGACAGTATCAGTGAAACTCATAAGTTGGATGTGAAACTGGTAGATTTGATGGTTGGGACTGATCAACCTGAGAATAATGATTTTAAGCTAGATGCGTAAGGTGTGTTGAGATTTCATAACCGGATTTGTATTCCTGATGATGCTGAGATGAAGAAGGTGATACTTGAAGAGAGCCATAGAATTAAGTTGAGTATTCATCCAAGAGCTACAAAGATGTATCAAGATTTGAAAGGTTTGTTTTGGTGGCCTGGGATGAAGAGTGATGTGGCTAGATTTGTGTATGCATGTTTGACTTGTCAGAAGTCGAAAGTTGAACATCAGAAGCCTGTAGGATTGATGCAACCGTTGGAAGTTCCAGAGTTGAAATGGGATAGAATTTCAATGGAATTTGTGACAGGATTGCCTAATACTTTAAGAGGACATGATTCGATTTGGGTGATTGTTGATAGGCTTACGAAGTCAGCTCATTTTATTCCTATTAATATCAGTTTTCCAGTGTTGAAGTTGGCTGAGATTTACATTAGTGTGATTGTGAAGCTGCATGGTGTTACTTTGTTCATTATGTCAAATAGAGATCCAATATTTACTTCTAATTTTTGGAAGAGTTTGCAAGAAGCGTTGGGTTCTAAGTTGAGGTTGAGTTCAGCGTATCATCCTCAGACAGATGGTCAGACTGAACGGACTATTCAATCGTTGGAAGATTTGTTGAGGGCATGTGTTCTTGAGCAGGGAGGTTCATGGGATACTTACCTTCTGTTGATAGAGTTCACGTATAATAATAGTTATCATTCCAGTATTGGAATGGCACCTTTTGAGGCGTTGTATGGTCGAAGATGTAGAACTTCGTTATGTTAGCATGAATCTGGTGAAAGTGTAGTACTTGGAACTGAACTTGTTCGTGAGACTACTGAGAAGGTGAAGTTGATTCGAGAAAAGATGAAAGCTTCACAAAGTAGACAGAAGAGTTATCATGACAAGCGAAAGAAAGATTTAGAATTCCAAGCTAGTGATCATGTGTTTTTGAGAGTTACACCTGTGACCGGTGTTGGGCGAGCATTAAAGTCTAAGAAGCTCACTTCTCGTTTAATTGGACCGTATCAGATTTTGGAGAGAGTGGGGATGTTGCTTATAGAGTGGCTTTACCGCCTAATCTTTCGAATTTGCATGATGTGTTTCATGTGTCGCAACTTCGGAAGTATATTTCAGATCCATCTCATGTGATTCATATGGATGATGTGCAAGTACGGGATAATCTTACGGTGGAGACGATGCATGTACGGATCGCGGATCATGAAATGAAGACTCTGAGGGGCAAAGAGATTGCCTTGGTTAAAGTAGTTTGGCTAGGAGCTGCTGGTGAAAGCATGACTTGGAAGTTGGAGAGCAAGATGCAAGACTCCTATCCTGAATTGTTTGATTGAGGTAAATTTTCGAGGACGAAAATATCCTTAATTAAATTATTTTTGGAATATTTAAGAATTTGTATTATAATTAATTGGATTTATTTTATTAAATGGAGAAATAATATTAGAGATATATTATTATGTGGTGAAATAATATTAGAAGTGTAATATTATTTAATGTGGGCTTATTTTGAAGGAATAGAAGTAATAAGGGGGTGTGTTGGTTTTAAGCCCAATAACAAATAATAGAATAATAGGGTTATTTTATTATTTGTTAGAAGGAATAGAAAGAAAGAAGCAATAGAAAGAATAAGGATTTGGAAGAGAACGTGCAAGCTTCTAGAGAAAGTGGAAAACGGCAAGAACGTGAATCCAACCGGAAATTGTAGAGCGACCTTCAATCCAAGGTAAGGGTGGGGTTCTGACTCTATAATTGGGTTCATGATGATTGGTATGTGGGGTTAGTGGTGATTGTTGTCTTGTTCTTGAATTGAGAATATATGATTGATGTATTATGAGAATTGATGAATTTTGATGAATATTGATTCCTTGATGTTGTTAAAACACTGTAGAATTATAAGGTAATTATGGGTGATGAATTGTCATGATTAGATTAAATTTTAAGGCTTTAGGTATGAACCCTTAGTGATAAGCAGGGAAGAAGAAACACAGAATTACGCTAGAATGATACCAGGTGCTACTGTATTAGAATTAATGAATTAATTTGGAGAATAGAATTTGTCATACTGTTCTTAGTTACGTTGATATCAGGCAAAAAAATAAAATAGTAGGATTAGCAAAAAGTAGCAGTTCTGTTGTTAGAATTATGTTATTAGAAGTTGTGTTGGATTATTAGAAAGTAGAAGTTATGTTATTAGAAGTTTTGTTGTTAGAAGTTGTGTTATTAGAAGTTGTGTTGTTAGAAGTTGTGTTATTTGAAGTTGTGCTGTTAGAAGTTGTGTTATTTGAAGTTGTGCTGTTAGAAGTTGTGCGTCAGAAATTGTGATGTCAGAAGTTGTGCTATCAAAAGTTGTGTTGTCAGAAATTGTGTTGTCAGAAGTTGTGATGTCAGAAGTTGTGTTGTCAGAAGTTGTGTTGTCAGAAGTTGAGCTGTCAGAAGTTGTGCTGTCAGAAGTTGTGTTGTCAGAAGTTATGCTGTCAGAAGTTGTGCTGTCAGAAGTTGTGCTGTCAGAAGTTGTGTTGTCAAAAGTTGTGTTGTCAGAAGTTGTGTTGTCAGAAGTTGTGTTGGTTAGAAGTTGTGTTATTAGAAGTTGTGTTATTAGAAGTTGTGTTATTATAAGTTGTGTTGGTTAGAGGTTGTGATGTTATAGGTTATACTGGTCAGAAGTTGTGTTGGCCTTAACGTTGTTTTGTGCAGAATGTGGAACTTAGATGCTTAGAAGCTGTTGTTTGAACTATAACAGTAGGATAGTGTCGGTCTTGATGTTAGAGTTGCAGAATGATAGTGTTGATTTACTGTGGAAATTAAAATACTGCTGAGTTGTTAGTGAGAAGTTATTAATAATATTGTGTTGATGACTTATAATAAATAAATGATGTTTGATGATTTATAATGAATAAATGATGTTTAATAAATTATTTTGATGATATGAGATGTTGATGACGAGACGTTGAGATGCATTTGAGATGTTATTATTTTAAGATGCTTTGAGATGTTAATTGAGATGTTTTTGAGATGATTTGAGATGTTGTTAACTTGGGTGTTGTTATTACATTCATGGTTGTGTCGCATACATTGCATTTTTGAGATGGAGCTTATGCTCGTTGAGATGGCCTGTATTGGCGAATTTTGAGATGAAGGCTATGCCTTGTTGATGCCTCTATAAATTGGCAAATTTTTGAGATGGGAGTTCTGCTCCAATGGTACCACATGAATTTGCATAGTATTGAGTCGCATTATATGATTGAATAAAGAAGTGTATTTTGATGTTGATGAGTGTATATGTATGTTGATTATGAGATGAGAAGTGGTGATGTTGTTGATCTGATTTAATATATTAATTATCATGTGCTTTATTATATTGTTAGATATCTTACCCCTTCTGTTTGAATGTTGCCCTTATGTTGGTAACGTGCAGGTAATCGAGAGTGAAGGCTGTATTCCTTCAATAGTTCGAGTCGGTGTCATTGCTCTGATATGTAACAATCGGGGGGATGAACGCTTGCTGTTTTTGATTGTTGATTTTTAGTTGTTGAACTTTAAATTGATTATTATTAAATATGTGATGTTTTGAAGTTGCTGTTTTATTGTTAGAGATGTTATTAAGAATTCTGCTGCGTAGATGTTGAGTTATTTGATTAAAGATGTTATGTTGATGGTTCACCCGATGTTTTAAAAAGTGTTATATATCCACGATGAATGCAATGAGTTTTGATAGACGAATCTGTGACGTCCCGATTCGTTTGCATGATTGAATTTTATAACTCTGATTTATTTATATAATTTGTCGGGGTAGAATTAGGGTGTTACAATATGCAAAGTGCAGAGAAATAAACTCTGTGGGGATACGAACATGCTCATTGGGACTCATTGCTCGCTGTCTTGAGGTGCCAATACAGATTGGTGCTTGAAATCTTGTGGTACCAAATTTTTTGGCAACTTTACTGGGGTTTATTTGTAGCTTTTTTGGGGAGGAAATGATCTGGCCCGACTTCCCTACATCCTTGACTGTTTGGGGATTGGTAGAATGGACATGGACATGCTAGGGAATTACGTGCTGAAAAACATAGATATCTTCGAATGACCCGAGTCTTATTCATGATATGGAAACACGCCTTGAACTGCCTGGGAATTAGGAGCTCGACATGGACCTCTTCGACTGCTCTGAGTTTGCTTCTCTGCTAGATATTAAGTGACAATCATATGTGGGGATTACATGCTAAACCATATATAAAACTCCTCGATTTCCCCAAGTTTGCTCTACTGGGGAATACGGATGCTGAATCATGCCCCAAGTTTTCTTCACTGATGGAGAGTACACTTTGAATGTCTCCAGGGGATGAGAACGACTTTTGCAATGCTAGTTGGGTCAAGGCGACCATTACGACTTGCTACCTGCATAAAGAAATAATGCATGGGGTGCCACAACACTCCTTTGGGATGTTTTCATGTCCATGTAAAGTCATATTTCATTTTAGCTTAAGATTATTATTCCCTGTTGTACCCCAAAATTTTCCCTCTGATTCCTCAAGACATTTCTCAAAGGGGCTCCCAAAATTCAAGCTTACACAAATATATTTAAATTTTTCAGCATTAAGATTAAAGAAGAAATGGCTAAAAAAACCAAACAAATGAAAATTCTCTTTTTGACAAAATTAAAGGAAAAGCAAGTTCCTTTCGATTTTTCATCCTTCGCTGGATTCCTTTGGGGAAAGTTCATTTCATGCTTTGATTGAGGCATTGGACTCATTTGGATAAGATCATTTCCTATTTTGTTTTAGCGCTAGACTTTGCTTGAATGTTTGTGCAAATCTTTTGTTTGGCCACACAGCATCTTCCCTGCGTGTTAGCCAAGACATACAAGGAAAAATTTCCTACCATAATAACATGCACAAGGACAAAGCAATTTGTTACAAGCTTCGACAGGGCAACACTTCCCATCAAACAACTTCAATTCACAAGGAAAAATACCTTCTGATATGGTCCTTTGATTCAGGAGGCCAAAGCCCCCCTTCTGCCCTCTTTCGATCACACGTTTTTCCCCTGCAGGCCTCTTTCGTTTGGAGCAATGGCTTTCCCATCATTGCAAGCTTCGATTGACCCTTTCATCCCTTGCATGCATCCTTCGTTTGGGGTGTGAATCCTTCAGCACAAGTCTTTAGTCATGCCTTTCGTTTAGGCATGTGGCTCCCATTTTACAAGATTTCATTTGAACATATTGGCATAAGGTCACAAGGCAGGAACCTCCTACATACCCTCTTTCGTTTGGCCATATGGCCCATTTGCAGGCAAATTTGAGTGGGCAGAATCCACTGTGGAAATGGCATGATTCAAACACACAAAGAAGTACCATGGTGGTGCATTCGAAGGGCATGTCTGGATGTTCCAATCGAATGACGTATGTTACTGACCCATCCCAAAAGCATGCATTTGGACCATTCGAAGGAACCCATGAAGGGCCTAGTGAAAGGCACTAATTGGCCCCTTCAAAGGACATCCACATGAGCCATTCGAATGACACTTCAATTTGAAAAAGAAATGGTTGTTGAAGAGTCTGGTCGAAAGGAAATCTAGGGGGTCAAGACAAAAGGTTGAGATGCCAAAGGTACTTGTTTACCAAGTCCCATACGCTGCCAGGTTTAGGCCTGATACGTTGGTGTTGTACCCCAAAATTTGCCCTCCCCTTTTCACAAGAAATCATAACCCTAGGGTTTTCTCAGATTCTCAATATTGGCTCAGGAATCGATCAAACAGACTTTTCTTTGGCAGCAGATCAAGAATTAGGGTTTCTCTCGCATTTCTCAGAAGAAATTGAATTCTCAGAAATTCAGTTAACTGTCACATGTTTTCACACTTTTTAAGCCTACTGAAAGATTGTTGTTTGTTCTCAAGGCTTGTTTATCTGGGATAAGAGATAGGAGCTGAGATGGTCATTTAAAATAGTCAGGTTTTGTCTGATCCAGGTTAACCAGATGATGTGTGTCTGTTAAGACGTTTGCTTATTAATGGAATTCATGTTTGCTTGTTTGTTGGAATGCACAATGCATATTTTGATTGGAATGTTGTTGCAAGGTTACGAGATTGCAGAGTTATTGGATTACTTAAAGTTTAAGTTATCTGTATTAGAATTGTTGCAATGAAATTTCAATTATTTTTATCTGAGAATCTTAAAGGAATAAGTGAAGACTTGAAGAAAGAATGGCAAGATTATTGGACAGTAAAAGATTTTATTGGATATCAGTTTTCCTCACAAAGATTTTTCAGATGATTGATACAAAAATAATTTATTATTTGAATACTGTATGTTTTACAACTTATAGTATTTAAAAAAAATAAATGATTACAATAAATGGAAAATCTAATCTAAGCCTAAGCTCCATTGCTCCCATGCTCAAAGTCTCTGGCTTCTTCTGCTTTGTCACCGTCCAATTTGTGCTCACATGAAAAGGATAAAAGAGAAGAGGATTAGTACAGTTAATTTTTCAAATAGAAAAAGAAAGGAAAAATTCATCATTAAAGTTTGCCGTCCAGAATCAGAGTGCTATTTTTCATCACGTTTTATTTTTCTCTTCGCAAATCACAAGAAGATTGCTCTTCTTGGTTCACAAAGAGAAAAATAAAAGTGCAAATTGAAGAATGCAAAAGCAATTATTAAAAAACAAAGCAAGGCGCCAAAACTGTCAAACATAGGCCAAACTGAAACATTGCAAAGTCAGCAACCAAACGGCAAGGCAAAATGTTATGCAAAAATAGGCCAAATTCAAACAAAACTGCATTACTAAACATGGCATACAAGGCGCCAACTGTACTGCATTACAAGCCTAGCCAAACAGCAAACCAAACAGCATTGTAAACGAAACATAACAATGTTACAAAGGCAAACTGGAACCTGCTGTACAAACAGCACAAGTAAGGTGCCCAAACTGAGTTACAAAACAAATTGGATGCAAACTGTACAAATGTAGCAATGCAGCATGATATCAGTAAAATGCAGCAGGATGGCAGTAAAAGGCAAGAGGTAATCCAAAATCACAAGTCAAAACTTGTCATAACTGTTCATCATTTTCCAGTCAAAGGGCAAACTTTTCAGAAAATAAAAAAAAAAGACAAAAAGCAAATTTGTTTTGTCATTGGGAGAGAAAGAGAGAAAAGGGAGCACCTTTTTGGTATTTGTACAGTTGGCTAAAAAAATGAATCAAGAAATAATACCATAAAAACAGCAAGAAGAAAAAGCCCAACGGTTTCAAACACAAACCATAAGTCCCAGCCTGCTAACCAAAAGTAGAGAGGGTGGTTATAAGACAAAACTGAAAGCCAAGCCAAAACACAAGTTAAAAAACCCGTTAAACTTTTGAACAAGAAACCAAGCTAAAAGATATACAAAAGCAATTCCACAACTCTCCAACCTACAGAATGAACCAAAAAACACCAAGTATCCAAGCCTGAAACCACAACAACTACATAAACTGCATAACTTCCAAAACCTGCGGTTTCAAACTCAGAACAACAACCACTAAGGCCTAAATACTCCCAAACCTGTTACAACCAAACTGTAACAACTTGCATAACTTCCAAACTGCCTAACAACTGCAACAAGCCAAGCCTGTTAACCAACTACAAACCAGTTCCCAAACATATCAAACAAAATTTGTACAAATAGTTTCAAACAAACAGCCAAGCATATCAATTTCAAACAAAAGCCAAGCCTGAAACTGCTTAACAGTTTTCAACCAGTTGCAAACATACCAACTGTAACAAGCCAAAAACTACACAACAGTTTCCAAGCCAACAAAGCCTGCATCTTTCACCATCAACCAAACATTCAAGTTCAGCAAATAACCAAGCAAGGTTTCAGAAATAATCATCAACATTCAAGAAGAGAGGAAGAGAGTTTCAGAAAAACATCAACAAAGGAGTTTCAGAACCAACAACAAAGTTTCAGAATCGTATTCATCATCAACAGAAAAATAACAACAAACCAACAAAGTTTCAGAGCTGTACTCATCATCAACATTCAAGAGAAAGGAAGAGAGTTCCAGAAGCAACATCAACAAATCAGTTTCAGAACAAATCATCATCAACATTCAATATCAAAGAGAGAGGAAACGAGTTTCAGAAATAGCCAAGCAAGATTTCAGAAAGAAATCATCATTAACAAGAACAATCAACAACAATCAAAGTTTCAGAGTTAGAATCATCATCAACATTCAAGTTTTAAAGAACAAAGGAGAGATACCAGAAGCGAGCTCGGCCATTATCCTCTCCTCCGCCTCTAAGCCACCAAGGAAGCACCACCAGTTCCATCTCACCTTTCCTCTCCATTTTTTTCCGAAAATCCCCAAGGTACATTTTTCTCAAACCCTCTTTGCTGCATCACAAACATGTAAACACCAAAGTTTAAAAAACGAAACTGTAAAGTCAAGCATGCGAATCAAACAACAAAACTGTAAAATACTAATCAAGAAACGAACCATACCTTTTTGCAACCAAGGCCTTTGTATGTTAGGAAGAGGATAGTGAATGGGGTGGCGCTCTGGCGGCTTAGGTTTAGAGGGAGATCAGATTCGCGCTGAGAAAGATGAAGAGAAGATGTGTGTGTGTGTGTGAGAGAGAGAGAGAGAGAGAGAGAGAGAGAGAGAGAGAGAGAGCGGCACCGCTGTAAAACACAAACCCTAAATTGTTCAAACCCTAAATGTTTGAGACCCCAAAGCAAATGTTACAAACATTGGGCCACCCAAGCATGCATAAGCCCATACGAAATGCTAGCGCCCCCCCCCCCCCCCCCCATTTTTTCTATTCTGACCCCTTTGTTCTTCTTTAGTTTTTGTTTAGGGCCCAACCCTCAAATCTCTTAAGGCCCATTCTACTTGTTTTTATTTTTGATTCAATTTAGTTTATTTTATTGTGTTAAAATAATATACTAACATTTAAAACTTCATTTTTTTTGTAAAATAAATTAGTTTCTTTTATTAGTTTATTTAAATCATTTTTATTTTTTATACATGGTAAAAATACTAAAAAACAAAACTTTTAAATTGATTTAGTTAGTTTGCTTCCTTTAAATTTTTTTATCATTTGATTAATAAAATACAAAAATAATAATAATAATAATATAATATTTAATCTTTCTTTTTTAGAATAGATTTTTATTTGTTTATTTTTAAATAAATACATGCATCTCATAATATTATTGACTTCTTCATTTGTTATAATTTTACATTGAATTACGACAATTCGATTTGGTTGTAACACTTGATATTTGGACATTGTTATCCTTGTGAGATTCATCCCCATTTGTAATAATTTGTACCCCTATCCCCGGATACTTTTGTAATAGCTTAGAATTTTAATTCTTCCACTTTATGCTTTCAAATATGCCATGATTAGAGATTAGGGTTTGTATGCGAAAATCCAAAATCAATCGCTAGATGACCTAATACAAGACCTAAATGCATGAAAATGACAAACACAATTCACACGCGCCTCTAGGGTAACCTCGCTTGTTGCCTCGGAAATACAATCATGTCCCTCGAATATGAGACACTCTAGCAAATGCCCCTTCGATAAACAAAGATCGTAGTCCCTCGATGACTCTCGATGTTTCCTTCGATAAAACAATATCGTCCCTTACAAAATTTCTAGAGCGTCTCACAAGTTGCTTTCAATGATTGTATGCGATGACCCGCGCCTGTCCTGTTTAACATCCTAATACAGGGTTGTTTACCAAATGCAATGGTAAAACAACACTGTCAAAAGTGTTAAAAATGTGTAGGAAAGATCTTTGAGTAAAATAGGGTAGACAACTCTTAGTTACTTGATCAAAACTTGCAAAACATCCTTGCTATTTTCAAACACACCTCACAACATAATTTCAAAACAATTTCCCAAATCAAACTTTCAAAACATTGAAATATCTTTTCAAAAGACAAACACCTTTGTATATATTCAAACAAGAATCATTACAAAGGTTGCCACAACGATGGCCTCTTTTTTAAAGCATTTTTAAAACCACACACACAAAGCACCATTTCAAACAATTATAAAGCAAAAGTAAGTGATCTAAACAAGTAACTAAGAGCCCATGGATAACCATGGATGAAAAGGGTGCTTGCACCTTCCCTTTTCATAATATACCCCCCGAACCCAAGAAAACATCTCAAAGGTCTTTCCTGTGCTTTTTGACCTTTCCTTAGGATAAAATAAAAAGTCGGTGGCGACTCTTGCTAAACCTCACAATTGCAAACATAAACACAAAACCTCAAGTCAGTTCTCCCACCGTATCACAGAACTGGCGACTCTGCTGGGGATCATTCTAAAAGTAGGGTTACCTTAAGGTTTTAGATCACCTTTGCATGCTTATCTTGTTTGCCTTGATTGCTTTACATTTGGTTCTATTGTTTGGGTTTGAAATCCTCTACCCGGATTTGGGAAACATTCATAGGTAAATAGCAATATGTTGTGGAAACTGTGCGGGGTATACCGACATGGTTGAAGCAATAACAATATTAGTGCGACATATTTGTGGATACCGGTAGCCTTTGAGTTAATCAAAGAGAATACGGGGCCGCTGAGTGATGTCATAAATCACTAATGGACTTTTAGAACCTTTACTTGACCAACTTGGCCTTTTTAGGGGTAGTGAGATGATCGCCTTTGGTGCAATCCAAAGTTGGTAGATACTCGATACTACACTCATTGAGGGTTGTTTTCTTGGAATATTTCGGTCGCCAGTAAAGTGGCTAAACTGAAACAATGAACACAGAAAATAATCTGGTGATATTGAGCTCCTTAGAACCCGGTTACTATTTATAGGACAGGTTGAGCCAACTAAACTTCAAGAGGGTACTTACCTATGAAACCCCATGCAAGCCTGAAACTAGGATCTTGTGTGATTTGATCGTACATATACTTGTGCATACATCATGAACATCATGAAGCATCATTTGCATCCACTAACCATTTCAAGGGTTTGGATCTTCATCTTTGTTCCTGTTTTGTAGGTCATGGAATCACTCCGCAGAAAAACTATTCAGGTCAACCTTGTGAGAATCCCTCCTCTACTCAAGGAGCTTACTTCCAAGATTCCAGAGAATTCTCCCTTCAGTGAAAGACATGGTATACTTCTCAACTTGGTCAACTCCAACATTGAAGAATACATGGTGAACGTTCTCTTCCAGTTATTTGACCCCCTACACCATTGCTTTACATTTCCTGATTACCAACTAGTACCTACTTTGGAGGAATTTTCTCAACTTCTGAGAATTCCTATTCTCCATAAACTACCCTACAACGGTACGGAAAGAGAGCCAAAGCCTGGAGATGTTGCTCAATCCTTACACTTGCAACCATCTGATATCAAAGGTCATTGGGAAACTAGAAGTGGTGTCAAGGGTTTCTCGGTAAAGTTTCTATTTGAGAAGGCACAAGACTGTTGGAATTCTCTAGATCTATAAGCTTTTGAGGAGATTGTAGCACTTATCATCTATGGGTTGGTCTTGTTCCCAAACCCTGGTCAGCTTATAGATGTGAATACTGTCAAGATTTTCATATCTCGGAATCCTGTGCCTACATTGCTTGGGGACATCCTACACTCATTTTACACACGAATAATAAGGAAAACAGGTGTTCTCATGTGCTGTACTCCTCTTCTAGCAAGGTGGTTTATTTCTCACCTTCCCCAGTCAGTCTTGAAGAATGAACAAGGCTTGAGGTGGTCGCAACGATTGATGACTCTTACACATTCTGATGTTCATTGGTGTTCTCGGTCTAGAGAAAATGTCATCATCATTGATCGTTGTGGGGGATTCCCTAATGTCCCACTACTTGGCATTAGGGGAGGCATTACCTACAACCCCTGTTTAGATCTGAGACAATTTGGGTATGCCCAAAGGGATGGCCCTCATGATATGTTGATTCCTGACTTAGTTTTTGACTTCGACAAAGGTTAATCCGAGCATGGAGGATGCCCAACAAAGTGGATAGTAAGACACTGGGGCACAAGAATTCCATCCCCCTTGGGCCTTATCTCAAGTGGGTACGAACCCACGCCCAGAGTCTTATGATGCCTTACCCCCACATTCTCCCCGTCATCAAAGAGCCTGTTATGGAAGGAGAGGTTCCATACACCCTCCTACATCCAGACATGCCAACATCATTGGAAGAATTGCAAAAGAGTTGGATACAGCTCAAGAAAGAGCGGAACACTTTTGAAGCCAGCTTCTACGCCAGTGAGAAGAAGGTCTTGGAACTTACCCGTCGACTCCATGAAGAGCAGAATCTCAACACTTACATCGCACCAAAGAGGATGCACAACGTCTTTTTACATTAAGAACTTTGTAATATTTTGCCCATAGGGTATTTAGGTACTTACAAATTTCTTCTTATTAATATGACGTGTGTATTTTTTGTCTGCAGCAACTTTGAATTTCTGAATCCTTGGATGCATTACATGAATAAACATATCATTCATCATATGCATAAACAGGTCTTCATACCAAGTTTCCTTATCTTTCTGCTATTTATTTCAGCAAGATGGATATAGAGCAGACGGTCAAAGATCTGCAAGCACATAATTCGCAATTCCAACAACTCCTCGTGACCTTGGCAAAGGGTCAAGAGGACCTTAAAGCACTGTTATAGAAGGAGAAAGAAAAAGGAAAAAAGAAAAAGAAAAGAGTCGGGGTAGCTACTCTGGGAAGAATATTTAAGAACGAAGCTAGAAGAGTCCTAGATTTCCCTTCAACGTATGATGAAGGGGTTGGCAAAGGAAAAGGAGCTGCAGTACCTTCCGAGTCTGAGGCTGAAGAGGAAGAAGTTGAAGAGGATGAAGATTACTCCAAGCAGCAATACCCCCCTGCGGACGACAGATATAAGAATCTGGAAGAGCGGTTGGCAGCCATGGAGGTACAAAGGGTACTTGGACTGGATTTCGAAGAGCTGGGATTGGTTGCTGGGATCGTCATTCCCCCTAAATTCAAAGTGCCTACGTTTGCTAAATACGACGGTTTGTCTTGTCCAAAGATGCATATGCGGTCTTATGCCAGAAAGATCCAACCTCACTCTTCTGATAAGGATCAGTGGGTCCACTTTTTTAAAGATAGTTTGTCGGGTACACAATTGGACTGGTTCTACCAGCTTGAGAGGGCTGATGTACATAACTGGGAGGACTTGGCTGCTGCCTTCTACCGACAATATCAATACAATGCAGATTTAGCACCTAATCATACTCAACTACGGAGTATGAGTATGGTTTCTAATGAGGGCTTTAAGGAGTATGCCCAGAAGTGGAGAGACCTGGGTGGAAGGGTGCAGCCACCATTGTCTGAAAGAGAGCTTGTCGATATGTTTTTGGGGACGCTGTCTTGTCCATTCTTCAATCACCTAATAGGGAGCTCATCTGCAGGGTTCACTGAATTAATTCTGATAGGAGAAAGGGTCGAAGCTGGTATTAAGAGCGGTAAAATTCAGAAGGATGCATCTGCTTCAGCCGCTATCAAGAAGACCTTCCCAGCCAAGAAGGAAATTTATGCTATTTACACCCAGAGAAATCGAGAAAGAGAGGAACGCCAGCCAACAGTGGGGGACGTATTAATTCAGAAGTCCGCATCAGATCAGCCTAGAAATAGTCAACCGAGGAATGATCAACCCAAAACCTATCAGCAAAGGGTAGAAAGGCCACAACGACAATATACCCCGATAAACATGACACCCGCTCAGATCCTTCCCCATCTTTTGAAATTAAACCTTGATAATTTGAGAGAGGCACCAAAGAATACAAATACCACTTCTCCACATTATCATCCCAATGCAAAATGTGCTTATCATTCAGATAGCATAGGGCACGACACCAATAACTGTTGGGCCCTCAAAAACAAAATCTAAGATTTAATAGATGCCAAGGAGGTAGAATTCGATGCGCCCGAAAAGCCGAATGTGATTTCTGCCCCAATGCCCAAGCACGGTCACAATGTCCATGCTATTGAAGAGGATTTGTATGTTGCTGTTGTTGATAACTTAATGACTCTGTTTCCAATGATCAAGATGAATCTATTAAAAGCCGGGATCTTCCCAGACTGTGAAAAAGATTGTTACCTTTGTTCGACCTTGCAATCTGATTGTCCGCTATTGAAGTCAGGCATCCAACGCCTGATGGATAATCAAGAGATCCTCTTTCAGAAAACTCCTATTACTCTTGTTACCCCAATCAATGATGTTGCTATAATCATCATTTCCGACAATCTTCCCAAGGTTTGCAAAAGACCTGTTAAGATTACACCCGATTCAAAGTTTATACCACTGAAGATTATTATGCTAGGGCCTATCCCATATAAATCCAACAAGAAGATACCGTGGAATTATGGAGGAGAGATATTCTACAATGGTGTTAAGCAGATCGAATCAGTTAAAGAAAGTTCCGATGAAGAAACTCCTGACATAGGAAATATTGCGGGGACAAGTAAGATCACTCGTAGCGGAAGAATCTTCTCTCTGGAGATTGCTCCTCCAAGGGAAGTCTTTAGACCCTCGAGTGCTCGTGTGCCAGTCAAGATATCTACGCGAAGTCTAGTGATTGAAGAAATTGTTACTCCCGAAGTTGTACCCTCTGCTGTTACGACTGATAAAGGTAAGGGGATCCAAGAAGTGCCCGTCAGGACGAGGGCTCAGCCTTTGTCATCCCCGAGACCACCCAAAAGGAATTGGAGGAAATTTTAAAGATAATCAAGAAGAGCGACTATGATGTCGTAGAACAACTGGGGCAAACCCCTTCAAAAATCTCCATGCTGGCCCTATTGCTCTGTTCCGAGGCTCATGCCAAAGCCTTGATCAAATTCCTGAAGACGGCGCACGTGCCTCAAGAAACTTCTGCGGATCAGTTTCAAGAGTGTGTATCCATCCTAACCACCGACAATGGTCTTGGCTTCTCTGATACCAATCTAACATCTAAGGGAAGAAAGCATAATGATGCGCTGCATGTTTCGATAGAGTGCAGAGGGACCACACTTGCTCACGTTCTGGTTGATACCGGGTCGTCTTTAAATTTCCTACCAAAGAAAGCATTGGACAGATTGGACTGTGAGGGTTTGACCTTAAAGCCCAGTAATATCATTGTTAGAGCCTTCGACGGTTCTAAGCGGATGGTTCACGGAGAAGTGGACACCCCAATTAAGGTGGGAACGGAAATTTTCAACTCTACATTTTATGTGATAGACATTCGTCCTTCATATCCATGTTTATTAGGAAGGTCATGGATCCACAACGCTGGGGCAGTCACTTCTTCTCTACACCAAATGCTCAAGTACCCAGTCCAGGGTAAGATCATAACAGTTCATGGCGAGGAGGAGTATATGATAAGCCACCTTAACTCTTTCCGCTATGTGGAGTTAGTTGGTGAATTCATAGAAACACCTTTCCAACACTTTGAAGAGGTTTCTCCTAAAATTGCAACGGCCAAGACAATAACTTTTGTGCCTGCAGTTACCAAGCCTGTGTCTCGGATGTCATCCCTTAAAGATGCGAAGGCTGTGATCAAGGAAGGAGGAAGTACAATGTGGGGTCAGCTACAAGATTTTTCTCTCAAGACAGATAAGTTCGATTTGGGTTTCACTGGTGCTAGTCAGAAAGTTATGCGTCGCTCCTGGGCTGGAGGACCACCATTAAAGATCACTCATCACGGAGTTCATGCTTTGGAAGATGTTGAAGATGAGAGTAATTTTGAAGACTGGATCTTTCCAACCATTGAAGGAGGACTGAACAATTGGGAGGTGAAAGACTTCGTTCCCATTACTTTCATCAATCAGTAATTTATCTTTTGAACATTTTCAGTTGGTCTGTAATAATTATTAAACAATCCATACACTCTTTTTGCCTTGTGCCTTACCCGGGGCATATAGGTCCATTTGTAAGGGCTTGATTTCTTCATTTTCATATGCCATTTTTAATGAATCATGGACGTTTTCATCTATAAACTTTTGTGTTCATTTTCTTTATTTTTACATTTTGTTTTATTTAAAGGTGGCTATCCCTTACACACACCCACGCTCACAAAATGCAGGTACCCATCCACTCCGGATTCCATGGGTAACAATTCTGCTATGGCCTTCAATGACTCTGAAGATCTGGTCAATAATGTCGAATACGAAGGTGATGAAGACTGTGAAGTACCTAGAGAGTTGGCTAGACTTCTACAACAGGAAGAGAGGGTTATTCTTCCCCATGAAGAGCTGTTAGAGACTATCAACTTGGGTACTGCCGAAGACAGAAAAGAGGTTAAAATGGGTGTCAACTTGAAGCCAAATGTCAAAGAGCGCTTAGTTCAGCTGTTGAATGAATATGTTGAGATCTTCGCCTAGTCCTATGAAGACATGCCGGGACTCGATACAAATATTGTGGTTCACCGTCTCCCTACAAGAGAAGACTGTCCACCAATAAAACAAAAAGTCCGCCGAATGAGGCCCGATATGTCTGAAAAGATCAAAGCCGGAGTGATGAAGCAATTCAATGTTGGATTTCTTGCTGTTACTTCCTATCCATAATGGGTTGCTAACATTGTGCCCGTGCCTAAGAAGGACGGCAAAGTGAGATTTTGCATGGACTACCGAGACTTAAACAGGGCTAGCCCTAAAGATGACTTTCCACTAACGCACATTGACATTTTGGTCGACAACATAGCTCAACATAAGGTATTTTCTTTCATGGATGGATTTTCAGGGTACAACCAGATCAAAATGGCCCCCGAAGACATGGAGAAGACTAATTTTGTTACACAGTGGGGTACCTTCTGCTATAAAGTAATGCCATTCGGACTGAAGAATGCTGGGGAAACCTATCAGCGAGCCATGGTAGCTTTGTTTCATGACATGATACATCATGAGATCGAAGTCTACGTAGACAACATGATAGCCCGTTCACAAACAGAAGAAGAACACCTCGACCATCTGTAAAAGTTGTTTGTCAGATTGAAGGAGTATAAGCTCAGACTGAACCCTAGCAAGTGCACTTTCGGAGTCAGGTCTGGTAAACTCTTGGGATTCATCGTCAGCAATAAAGGCATTGAGGTTGACCCTGCTAAAGTCGAAGCTATACGAGAAATGCCTTCCCCCGCACTGAAAAGGAGGTCAGAGGTTTCTTAGGACGCCTAAACTACATTGCAAGGTTCATTTCTCACCTAACATCTACCTGTGAACCAATCTTCAAGTTGTTGAAGAAAGATCAGGTGGTTGAATGGAATGATGACTGTCAAGCTGCTTTTGATAAAATCAAGGAGTATTTGCTAGAACCTCCTATCTTGATGCCACCTGTCGAAGGAAGGTCGTTAATCATGTATCTGATTGTTTTGGATAATTCAATGGGGTGCGTACTGGGCCAACATGACGAGTCTGGTCGAAAAGAGCATGCCATTTATTACCTTAGCAAAAAGTTTACCGACTGTGAGACTCGTTATTCACTGCTCGAGAAACTTGCTGCGCTTTGGTATGGGCTGCTCGCCGACTAAGGCAGTATATGTTGACACATACCACTCTGCTGATTTCTAAAATGGATCCGATCAAGTATATCTTCGAAAAGCCTGCTTTATCTAGAAGAATCGCTAGATGGCAAATGATCCTGACTGAGTATGATATCCAGTACACAACCCAAAAAGTTATAAATGGGAGTGTACTAGTTGACCATCTAGCTCATCAAGTTGTTGAAGATTACCAATCCATGAAATTCGACTTTCCTGACGAGGATATTATGACATTGGACAACATTGAAGGTAACGGATCGTATGACGAACCTGAACAAGGATCCCGATGGACCCTGTACTTTGATGGTGCTTCAAATGCACTCAGCAACGGTATCGGCGCGGTACTTATCTCTCCAGAAGGTTTCCATACACCTTTCACCGCTAGACTCTGCTTCAGCTGCACCAACAACATGGCCGAGTATGAAGCTTGTATCTTTGGCCTAAAGGCTGCGATTGACTTAGGAATCAAATCTTTGGTTGTGTTTGGGGACTCAACTTTGGTTATCAGTCAAATCAAAGGAGAGTGGGTCACTAAACATCCTAATCTCATCCCATACAAATAACATGTCCTGACATTGCTACCTCATTTCGAGCAGATTACCTTCTAGCACTTCCCGCGAGAAGAAAATCAGCTAGCAGATGCTCTAGCCACAATGTCTTCCATGTTTAAACTTAACTGGGATAATGAGGCTCCCCAAATTACCATCGAACGGATGGATGAACCTTCACATTGTCATGAGATTAATACCGAAGAAGTAGTGTAACAACCCTGGTTTCACGAAATCAAAAGGTATCTCGAGACTCAAGAATACCCTGAAGGAGCTTCATTCAATCACAGAAAGTTCTTAAGGAGATTTTCTGCCAAGTTCTTCCTGAGCAATGGTATCCTATACAAGCGTAACCATGATTGTGTTCTGCTTCGTTGTGTGGACAAGGTTGAAGCCGAACAGATCATGACTGAACTGCATAGTGGCACATTTGGCACCCATTTGAGTGGGCATACGATGGCCAAGAAGATCGTAAGGGCAAGCTACTACTGGTCTACCATGGAAGCTGATTGTCATCAATACGCCTGCACTTGTCACAAATGCCAAGTCTATGCAGACAATGTGCATATTCCTCTAGTTCCTCTCAATGTCCTAACAGCTCCTTGGCCATTCACAATGTGAGGTATTGACATGATTGGAGAGATCAAGCCTACAGCATCCAATGGACACTGCTTCATCTTGGTGGCCATTGATTACTTTACCAAGTGGGTCGAAGCAACTTCCTTCTCCTCCGTTACAAAGAATGTGGTTGCCCGCTTCATCAAGCAGAACCTCATTTGCCGGTACGGTATTCCTGACTGAATCATTACGGACAACAGTACAAACCTGAACAACACTATGATCACCGCTCTGTGCGAACAGTTCAAAATTCAACATCACAATTCATCTCCCTATAGGCCAAAGATGAACGGTGTTATCGAAGTTGCGAACAAAAATATCAAGAAGATCATTCAAAAGATGACAGTCACCTACAAGGACTGGCATGAGATGTTACCGTTTGCTCTACACGGGTACCGTACCACGGCGCAAACATCAATAGGGGAAACACATTTTTCTTTGGTATGCAGCATGGAAGCTGTTTTACCTATAGAAGTTCAGATTCCTTCCCTGAGAATCATGAAGGATGCTGGTTTGAGTGAAGACGATTAGATTCAGACCCGGCTTGATCAACTTAACTTGATTGACGAGAAGCGACTTACTGCTGTTTGTCATGGTCAGACGTATCAAAAACGGATGATCAAGGCTTTCAACAAGAAAGTCAGACGTCAGGTATATCAAGTCGGAGATCTTGTAATCAAACGGATCATCTTGCCGCAAAGTGATCCCAGGGGCAAGTGGACTCCTACCTACAAAGGACCATTTGTGATCAAAAACATCTTTTCTGGTGGGGCTATGATTCTAACCACCATGGACGGTGACGACCTGCCACACCCTGCGAACGCAGACATAGTCAAAAGATATTACGCATAAACAACCCGAAAAGTTGAAAACCCGAAAGGGAGACTTGGGCAAAAATGGGCATCCCGGTGAATCAAAAACCTGAAAGGGCGGTTCAGGTAAAATTTAGGGATAAACAAAAAAAAATCGTACACCCGGCAAGTTGAAAACTCGAAAGGGCGACTTGGGCAAAAAAGGGTTTCCCAGTGGATTGAAAACCTGAAAGGGCGATCCAGGTAAAATTTAGGGAATTAAAGTGTATGACTATGTCTCGTCGGATCACTTTAAGGACAATCTCTTTGCGGACAAGCTCCAAGCTTCTGATCAATCCAATCATCTGCGGACAAAGTACCGAATGGACAGGATACTCAGAGTTGCGAAGGCTATAGCAGAATGGGAACCCCATCGAATTGTTACACATAGCCACCTTTGTTTGTATAGATTTTTCCCAATTTTATGGCGACATTCTCTTACTAGGATGTCTGTCTCCTTTGTACAAAATGCTTACACAAAGTTAATACAAAGTTACTTCAAAGTGAAGAAAATTGTTTGCCTTTTCTTTCTTTTTTACACTTGTGTTTTATTTGAAAGCATCCAATGATTTATTAAATGAGCATATGCATTTGAACATAATCACTGCTTACAAATAAAACGAAATGAGAAAGAATAATTACTGATAGGATGGAAGTGTAGGAAAGCGTCTTTAGGCTATTCTAGGAGAAATCCCCTGCAATACATCATCCAAATCCTAGGCGGAACTAAAGCTTTGAAAGGCATATCCCCAGCGGAGTTAAGTTTCAAGGATCCCCATCAGAGTTGAGTGTTCAAGTTCCCAATCCACAGCGGAGCAAAACTTTGAAATACATACCCTCAGTAAGAAGGAAACTTTCTTCCCCAATGGAGTCAAACCTTTGACTTGTGAACACCAGTGAAGACCATCCAGTTTCCTCCCTTCCCCCTGAGAGTCGCTTTTAAAGTAGATAATTCATCAGAGAGTTATTTTTAAACTTTTTCCCCAGTGAAGTCACCAATCAAATCAGCACGTTGTTAAGACCCCCAGCGGAGAGGAAACTTTGAGCTACCAATCCCCAGCAAAAACCATTCAGTTTTCCCTTGATATCCTCAACAGAACGGAGTTTCTCATTCTTGCTTCCCCAGTAGATTGGCATACACCCAAGCTTCTGATATTCCTGACAGAATGAGGATTCTCATTCTCAAAGTGGCATACAACCTAAGCTCCTGAATTTCTTCCAAGCAGGAATAAGCTTTTCCCAGAGTCCTGAGCTTACTCTCCAGCAGGATAGCTACTCCCCAACAGTATAGCTATTCCCTACAGAGTTTTTACTCCCCAACAAAATCAAGATTCTCATCCTTGATTCTCTAGTGAAGTTGCCAAAGCCTTCCTTACTCTCAGCATAAATTTGTCAGAGTTTTTAATCCCCTGCGGATCAAAGATTCTCGTTCTTGACTCCTCAACACAAATTCCCCTAGCAGAATGAAGATTCTCATTCTCAGTTCCCCACAGATTTTTCAGATATTCCCCAGCGGAGTTCTCCTCAAACAACAAAACAGGAATCCCCAGTAGATTGGCATACAACCCAAATTCCTGATTTCCCCAGCAGTATAACTTCTCCCCAGAGGTTGTCAAAAAAGCTTGAAGACACACATACTCTTCAACAGTGGTCCAGGATTTATCTTCCCCGACAACGGTCAAAGATTTTATTATCTCCAGCTATCCAGGATTTTTTTTCCTCAGTAAGACAGCCCACCAGCTTACATGCGCATACATTGCATTCACATATCATAAACATTGACAAAACACATATATTGCATCATACATTTCATGCAACATAACTTTGTGTTTCAGCTAATATTTTACCATTTTAAGGATAAGATTAGCCAGCTTCAAATTCAGGATCATGAAAATAGTTTACGGATGCTTCCAAACACGGATGCTAATCTATCGCTTGTTCAGATTCAACTTTTGAAAACAGTTTACGGATGCACCAAATATGGATGTTAATCTATTGCTTATTCAACTTCAAGGATCATGAAAACAGTTTACGGACGCTCCAAACATGGACGTTAATGTATCGCTTGTTCAGATTCAACTTTTGAAAACAATTTACGGATGCACCAAACATGGATGTTAATCTATTGCTTATTCAACTTCAAGGATCATGAAAACAGTTTACGGGTGCTTCCAAACATAGATGTCAATCTATCGCTTGTTCAGATTCAACTTTTGAAAATAGTTTACGGATGCACCAAACATGGATGTTAATCTATTGCTTATTCAACTTCAAGGATCATGAAAACAGTTTAGGGGTGCTTCCAAACATGGATGTTAATCTATCGCTTGTTCAGATTCGGCTCATTGAAAACAGTTTACGGATGCACCAAACATGGATGTTAATCTATCGCTTGTTCGGATTCGGCTCATTGAAAATAGTTTACGGAGGCTCCAAACACGGATGCTAATCTATTGCTTATTCAAACCCCCAGCTCAGAGACGTTCCAAACATGGATACCTTTCTGATACTCATTCTTTCACCTAAAACATACAGTTCAATAAACATTCTTGGATGGCATTTTAAGCCCATCTCCGACAAGATTCTATCACATCTCCAAATGGCATCTTTAAGCCCATTCCCTCAACTATGCTTTGACGAGTGCAAATTTATGGGAACTCTAGTGTCCAATCATCTTTTGCCTTCGAGTCGCGAACGGCAAACTTGCCAATCTAACTCTTCAGGTTCAAGAAGATTGAACAGGGGTAGCTGTTGTACCCCAAAATTTCCCTCCCTTTTTCACAAGAAATCACAACCCTAGGGTTTTCTCAGATTCTCAAGATTGGCTCAGGAATCGATCAAACAGACTTTTCTTTGGCAGCAAATCAAGAATTAGGGTTTCTCTCGCATTTCTCAGAAGAAACTGAATTCTCAGAAATTCAGTTAACTGTCACATGTTTTCACACTTTTTAAGCCTACTGAAAGATTGTTGTTTATTCTCAAGGCTTGTTTATCTGGGATAAGAAATAGGAGCTGAGATGGTCATTTGAAATAGTCAGGTTTTGTCTGATCCAGGTTAACCAGATGATGTGCGTCTGTTAAGACGTTTGCTTATTAATGGAATTCATGTTTGCTTGTTTGTTGGAATGCACAATGCATATTTTGATTGGAATGCTATTGCAAGGTTACGAGATTGCAGAGTTATTGGATTACTTAAAGTTTAAGTTATCTGTATTAGAATTGTTGGAATGCAATTTCAATTATTTTTATCTGAGAATCTTAAATGAATAAGTGAAGACTTGAAGAAAGAATGGCAAGATTATTGGACAGTAAAAGATTTTATTGGATATCAGTTTGCCTCACAAAGATTTTTCAGATGATTGATACAAAAATAATTTATTATTTGAATACTGTATGTTTTACAACTTATAGTATTTAAAAAAAACAAATGATTACAATAAATGGAAAATCTAATCTAAGCCTAAGAGCCATCGCTCCCATGCTCAAAGTCTTCGGCTTCTTCTGCTTTGTCACCGTCCAATTTGTACTCACATGAAAAGGATAAAAGAGAAGAGGATTAGTACAGTTAATTTTTCAAACAGAAAAAGAAAGGAAAAATTCATCATTAAAGTTTGCCGTCCGGAATCAGAGTGCTATTTTTCATCACGTTTTATTTTTCTCTTCGCAAATCACAAGAAGATTGCTCTTCTTGGTTCACAAAGAGAAAAATAAAAGGGAAAATTGAAGAATACAAAAGCAATTATTCAAAAACATAGCAAGGCACCAAAACTGTCAAACATAGGCAAAACTGAAACATTGCAAAGTCAGCAACCAAACAGCAAGGCAAAATGTTATGCAAAAATAGGCCAAATTCAAACAAAGCTGCATTACTAAACATGGCATACAAGGCGCCAATTGTACTGCATTAAAAGCCTAGCCAAACAGCATTGTAAATGAAACATAACAATGTTACAAATGCAAAATGGAACCTGTTGTACAAACAACACAAGCAAGGTGCCCAAACTGAGTTACAAAACTAATTGGATGCAAACTGTACAAATGTAGCAATGCAGCATGATAGCAGTAAAAGGAAAGAGGTAATCCAAAATCATAACTTAAAACTTGTCACAGTTGTTCATCATTTTCCAGTCAAAGGGAAAACTTTTCAGAAAATAAAAAAAAAAGACAAAAAGCAAATTTGTTTTGTCATTGAGAGAGAAAGAGAGAAAAGGGAGCACCTTTTTGGTATTTGTACAGTTGGCTAAAAAATGGATCAAGAAATAATACCATAAAAACAACAAGAAGAAAAAGGCCAACGGTTTCAAACACAAACCATAAGTCCCAGCCTGCTAACCAAAAGTAGAGAGGGTGATTATAAGACAAAACTGCAAGCCAAGCCAAAACACAAGTTAAAAAACCTGTTAAACTTTTGAACAAGAAACCAAGCTGAAAAATATACAAAAGCAATTCCATAACTCTCCAACCTACAGAATGAACCAAAAAACACCAAGTATCCAAGCCTGAAACCACAACAACTACATAACCTGCATAACTTCCAAAAACTATGGTTTCAAACTCAGAACAACAACCACCAAGGCCTAAAAATCCCAAACCTGTTACAACCAAACTGTAACAACTTGCATAACTTCCAAACTGCCTAACAGCTGCAACAAGCCAAGCCTGTTAACCAACTACAAACCAGTTCCCAAACATATCAAACAAAATTTGTACAAACAGTTTAAAAC
This sequence comes from Vicia faba, assembly GCA_948472305.1. NCBI lineage: Eukaryota > Viridiplantae > Streptophyta > Magnoliopsida > Fabales > Fabaceae > Vicia > Vicia faba. The sequence continues at coordinate 529,039,348 of OX451740.1, read as the reverse complement.
AAACAGCCAAGCATATCAGTTTCAAACAAAATCCAAGCCTGAAACTGCTTAACAGTTTTCAACCAGTTGCAAACATACCAATTGTAACAAGCCAAAAACTACACAACAGTTTCCAAGCCAACAAAGCCTGCATCTTTCACCATCAACCAAACATTCAAGTTCATCAAACAGCCAAGCAAGGTTTTAGAAATAATCATCAACATTCAAGAAGAGAGGAAGAGAGTTTCAGAAAAACATCAACAAAGGAATTTCATAACCAACAACATAGTTTCAGAATCGTATTCATCATCAATAGAAAAACAACAACAAACTAACAAAGTTTCAGAGTTGTACTCATCATCAACATTCAAGAGAAAGGAAGAGAGTTCCATAAGCAACATCAACAAATCAGTTTCAGAACAAATCATCATCAACATTCAATATCAAAGAGAGAGGAAAAGAGTTTCAGAAATAGCCAAGCAAGGTTTCAGAAAGAAATCATCATTAACAAGAACAATCAACAAAAATAAAAGTTTAAGAGTTAGAATCATCATCAACATTCATGTTTTAAAGAACAAAGGAGATATACCAGAAGCGCGCTCGGCCATCATCCTCTCCTCTACCTCTAAGCCACCAAGGAAGCACCACCAGTTCCATCTCACCTTTCCTCTCCATTTTTTTCCGAAAATACCCAAGGTACGCTTTTCTCAAACCCTCTTTGTTGCATCACAGACATGTAAACACCAAAGATTAAGAAACGAAATATAAAGTAAAGCATGCGAATCAAACAACGAAACTGTAAAATGTTAATCAAGAAACGAACCATACCTTTTTGCAACCAAGGCCTTTGTATGTTAGGAAGAGGATAGAGAATGGGGTTGTGCTCCGGCGGCTTAGGTTTAGAGGGAGATCAAAATCGCTCTGAGAAAGATGAAGAGAAGATGCGAGAGACAGAGAGAGAGAGAGAGAGACAGAGAGAGACAGAGAGAGAGAGCGGTGCCGTTGTAAAACACAAACCCTAAATTGTTCAAACCCAAAATGTCTGAGACCCCAAAGCAAATGTTACAAACATTGGGCCACCCAAGCATGCATAAGCCCATACGAAATGCTAGCGCCCCCCCCCCCCTCCCCCCCCATTTTTTCCATTCTGACCCCTTTGTTCTTCCTTAGTTTTTGTTTTAGGCCCAACCCTCAAATCTCTTAAGGCCCATTCTACTTGTTTTTATTTTTGATTCAATTTAGTTTATTTTATTGTGTTAAAATAATATACTAACATTTAAAACTTCATTTTTTTTGTAAAATAAATTAGTTTCTTTTATTAGTTTATTTAAATCATTTTTATTTTTTATACATGGTAAAAATACTAAAAAACAAAACTTTTAAATTGATTTAGTTAGTTTGCTTCCTTTAAATTTTTTTATCATTTGATTAATAAAATACAAAAAGAATAATAATAATATAATATTTAATCTTTCTTTTTTAGAATAGATTTTTATTTGTTTATTTTTAAATAAATACATGCATCTCATAATATTATTGACTTCTTCATTTTTTATAATTTTACATTGAATTACGACAATTCGATTTGGTTGTAACACTTGATATTTGGACATTGTTATCCTTGTGAGATTCATCCCCATTTGTAATAATTTGTACCCCCATCCCCTGATACTTTTGTAATAGCTTAGAATTTTAATTCTCCCACTTTATGCTTTTAAATATGCCATGATTAGAGATTAGGTTTTGCATGCGAAAATCCAAAATCAATCGCTAGATGACCTAATACAAGACCTAAATGCATGAAAATGACAAACACAATTCACACGTGCACCTCTAGGGTAACCTCGCTTGTTGCCTCATAAATACAATCATGTCCCTCGAATATGAGACACTCTAGAAAATGCCCCTTCGATAAACAAAGATCGTAGTCCCTAGATGACCCTAGATGTTGCCTTCGATAAAACGATCTCGTCCCTTACAAAATTGCAAGAGCGTCTCACAAGTTGCTTTCAATGATTGTATACGATGATCCGCGTCTGTCCCGTTTAACATCCTAATACAAGGTTGTTTACCAAATGCAATGGTAAAACAACACTGTCAAAAGGGTTAAAAATGTGTAGGAAAGATCTTTGAGTAAAATAGGGTAGACAACTCTTAGTTACTTGATCAAAACTTGCAAAACATCCTTGCTATTTTCAAACACACCTCACAACACAATTTCAAAACAATTTCCCAAATCAAACTTTCAAAACATTGAAATATATTTTCAAAAGATAAACACCTTTGTATATATTCAAACAAGATTCATTACAAAGGTTGCCACAAAGATGGCCTCTTTTTCAAATCATTTTTAAAACCACACACACAAAGCACCATTTCAAACAATTGAAAAGCAAAAGCAAGTGATCTAAACAAGTAACTAAGAGCCCATGGATAACCATGGATGAAAAGGGTGCTTGCACCTTCCCTTTTCATAATCTACCCCCAGAACCCAAAAAAACATCTCAAAGGTCTTTCTTGTGCTTTTTGACCTTTCCTTAGGATAAAATAAAAAGTCGGTGGCGACTCTTGCTAAACCGCACAATTGCGAACACAAACGCAAAACCTCAAGTCAGTTGTCCTACTGTATCACAGTTGGCCATATAACTCCAAAACTGCTACACAACAGTCCTGCAACACTGCATATTTCCTTGCACCAAAATGGCATAAAAACACTGTCCCTCGAAAGCTACAAATATAGCATACCCTTTTTGTTTGAACCTTTTGTTTTCCCTCCCTAAAACATCAGCCTAGACCATCTATAAATAGGAGACATCACCACACATGTTAGGCGTGCCTGAAGGATTGCAAGGAAACACTTGTGCAAATTCTCAAAAAAATCCTCAAACACTTCCCACTCCCCCAGCTACCATACAATAGGCCTTTGATTTATTCCATCACTTGTTATAAAAGAGCTTTCGATCCACTCACACAACCTCTTTCGATCCAGTCACTGCTTTCACAAAGTAGCAATTGGACTAGCCTCAAGAAGGTCCCAACGAACTCTCATTCTCCGTCAAAGAAAGCACTTGTATATCCCTTCGATTTAAGGACTTCAAGAGGTAAGTTTCTTTCAAACTTGAGTTTATTCTATTTTAATATCATGTGCACATGCCAATAAAGAAAAATGTAGGTATTTCTAGACCATGTTTTAGCTTTCGATTCTGAATGCCTATATGCTGAAAACTCAACCTTAATTAGTTATGCTTTGGACTTTGAGACCCATTAGTTTTTATGCTAACCCTTGGATTGTAGTTATGTTTGGATATTTCATTTTTAGAATTTAAGACAGGTTTCTTATACCCTTCGATTTCCGAGCTGCACAAGCCTTTCGAATCACAATCTGAGGGCCCAATATGCTTATAAATAGTCAGCAAGGAGCATGTGGCAAAGCATGAGCTTTGTTGCTTCTAGGATTCAAACGAAGGCCTGACCCTTGTTGTCTTCAGGCCTCAAACGAAGGCCAAAACCTTGCTATCTCCAAGCCTTAAGCGAAAGGTAGAACTATGCTGACTTCCTGGCCCAGACGAAAGGCGTGACTATCATGGTTCCAACCCCCAGTCGAAGGAGACATAAAGGAAAATCGAAGGGCATGACTTGACTGACTTCAGAACCCAAATCGAAGGAAGCCAGAGAATGCAAAATCGAATGACTTTTCTACCTGAATCGAAAGACCCATTTTTCTTGTTTTTTATTTTATTTTTGCCTTTATATTTTCATGCTATTCAATATGGTTGTAATAGTATAGGATTTTATATTTTTGCATTTTATTATTTTCGTATGATTGCTAGTAAAATAGGGTATGTATGATAAGATAAAAACAACAAGTAAACAACCCCTAATCAAAGACTAAGTGCATGCAATCAAACACACTATCCACACACATGCACCCTTAGGGTAATTCCATATGTTGCCTCGAAAAAATAGTCATGTCCCTCGAATATGGGCGTTTTAGCAAAGACCCTCGATAAAAGATCATAGTCCCTCGATGACCCTCAATGTTTCCTTCGGTAAACGATCTAGTCCCTAAACGAAAATTGCTAAAATGTCCCATAGGTTTCCTTCTGTGACTATACAAACGTCCCACGCCCGTCCCTTCACATCCAATGATGGGGCTTCTTACCAAATCAATGGTAATATAGCAACATCTAAAGGAAAAGGAAAAGAACGTTTAAGACCTTTTTAGTAGGTAGGATGCTCCTAGTTGCTCGCTTGCTCACAACAAAAACATTTTACACACTAACACTTTAATTTTGAAACATTTTCAAAAGACAAAACAGTTTGTACGCATTCTTATAGAGACGAGAACCATTACAAAGACATTCCTTTTCAAAATACTTTCAAAACCCACATCACAAATACACTTTCAAACAAAATCAAGTGATCTAGCAAGCAACTAAGAGCCCGTAGATAACTACGGATGAAAAGGGTGCTAACACCTTCCCTTTTCATAACCTACCCCCCCCCCCCCCCCCGAACTCAAGAAAACATCTCAAAGGTCTTTTCTGTTTTTTCAACCTTTCCTTATTGGATAAAAGAAAAGTCGATGGCGACTCTTTCTATCAGAACCTTAATTGAACAACTTGGCCATTAGGAAGTAGTGAGATAGCCAATTTCGGTGGAAAGTTGAAAATTGGTTGATACTCAATACTACACTCATTGAGACCAGACTTGTGGGATATCTCGGCCGCAAGAAAAGATTGATTGTGATGAGATAATGCCTAAAAGAAAAGTCAATGATATTGAGATCCCCTAGAACCCGATTACTTTCTAGTATAGGTTGAGCCAACTAAACTTCAAGAGGGTACTTACCTACAAGCTCCATGCAAGCCAAAACCTAAGGACTTGGCTGCTTTGTGTGTACATAACAACTTGTTTGCTTTGCATACTTATACATAACATCATAAACATCATAACATCATAAGAATTCTCACTAACCATTTCAAGGATTTAGGAATTTATCTTTGCTTTGTTTTGTAGGCCATGAATCACGTCCGAAGGAATACCATCCGAATCAGCTTCGTGAAAGCGCACCCTCAACTCCAAGAGTTAGCATTAAGAGTACCTGGAGATTCTCCTTTTACCATGAAATATGGTCGACTCCTCAGTTTATCTACCTCCAATTTCCAAGAAGAAATGATGTGTGTGCTCTTCAAATTCTTTGATGTCGTACATCATTGCTTCACCTTTCCTGACTATCAGTTGGTGCCTACACTAGAAGAATTCTCCCTACTTTTAGGAGTGCTCGTGCTTGATCAAATACCATTCACTTGGTTTAGAAGGGATTCCAAAACCTGAATTCATTTCCGAAGCCCTGCATCTGAAGAGAGCCGACATTATAGAAAATTGGGAGACAAGAAGCGGAGTTAAAGGGTTCCTAGCCAAGTTTTTATTGGAGAAGGCTCGTTCATTCTGGGAGGATATGGATTTTCAAGTCTTTGAATATATCTTGGCCCTTCTAATCTATGGTCTGGTTCTATTTCCCAATTCGGACCAATTCATAGATGTGAATGCCATCAAAGTCTTCCTCTATCGTAATCCTATACTTACTTTTCTTGGAGACATCTTACATTGTTTCCATACTCGCACCATGAAGAAAAGAGGTACTCTTTTATGTTTCATTCCCTTACTCTCCGAGTGGTTTACTTCACATCTATCGCGATCAGTATTGAAGAACAAGCAAGGATTGACATTGTCTCAAAGGATGATGTCCCTCACCCACTCTGACATTTATTGGTGTTCTTGATCCTTGGAAGATACTTATATCATTGACTTTTGTGGGGAATTCCCTAATGTCCCTCTGCTTGGCGTTAGGGGAGGTATCACTTACAACCCTTTCTTAGCTTTACGATAGTTTGGGTGTTCCTGAAGAGATGGTCCTCATGATATGCTCATCCAAGGTGTGGTATTCAACTACAAGAGTGAAGATCAAGGCTACCTCCAGAGGTTTGAACAAGCTTGGAGGATGGTTAACAAGGTGGATAATAAGACATTGGGACATAAAAACTCTATTCCCCTTGAGCCTTATCTTAGGTGGGTGCGAGCTCGTGCTCAGAGTCTCATAATGCCTTACCCCTCCATCCTCTCCATTATCATGGAGCCTGTTGCTGAAGGAGATGTCCCGTATACTGTCCTTCACCCCAACATGCCTACCTCTCTTGAAGACTTACAAAAGGGTTGGATTCAGCTAAAGGAAGAACGAAACACCTTCGAAGCCCAATTCTACGCTAGTGAGAAGAAAGTTATGGAACTCACCAAGCAGCTTCATGAAGAGCGGAGTTTGAACGCCTACGTCACACCAAAGAGGATGCGTTCAACCTTTTTGTCTTAGGTGTTTTTGTATTTTATCTCTTTCATTGTAAGCCCAAAGAGGCGTGATGTACTCGAACTTGGATTTATTAATATAACATATGTTTCCTTTTTGTCTAAATAAATTTAAACCTCTAATTTCCTTGAAATCATTTGCATATGAATTCTCATTCATAATAACACAAACAGGTTTCTTACAACAGGTCTCCTTATCTTTCTACTGTTTATTTCAGTGAGATGGATATTGAACAGACAGTAAAGGATCTTCAGGCGCAGAACGCTCAATTCCAACAAATGTTCTTGGATATGGCTAAAGGACAAGAGGACTTGAAGACTTTGATGATCAAAGAGAAGAAGAAAGAAAATAAACCAGTCAGTGTTTTGAATCTGGGAATAAGGTTCAAAGGACTAGCCAAACGAACTCTAGATTTCACAACCTCATCGGGTGAAGGAGATAATCAAGAAGGAAAAAACAAGGGAGTAAATGACCATCCAGAGTCTGAAGAAGAGGGAGAAGTGGACTACTCTGAAGAACAGTATCCCCCAGCTAACGATAAGTACAAGCAGTTGGAGGATCGCCTCAATTCTATGGAGATCCATAGGGTACCCGGATTGGATTTTGAAGAGCTAGGACTTGTCTCAGGGGTTGTCATCCCGCAGAAATTCAAGGTCCCCGCTTTCGCTAAATATTACGGTGTCTCTTGTCCAAAGTTGCACTTAAGGTCATACGTCAGGAAGATTCAACCCCATACTACTGATAGGAACTTATGGGTGCATTTCTTCCAAGAAAGCTTGTCAGGGACGCAATTGGATTGGTTCTATCAGTTGGAAAGAACCAATATTTGTAATTGGGAAGATTTGGCTGCTGCTTTTTACAAGCAATACTAGTATAATGCTGATCTAGCCCCAACTCGAACACAGTTGCAAGGTGTGTCTATGGGTGCTGGTGAAGGTTTAAAAATTGATGCTAAAAAATGAAGGGATCTCGCAGGAAGAGTCCAACCCCCTCTATCTGACAAAGAATTGGTGGATATGTTCTTAGGCACGTTATCTGGTCTACTCTTCAACCATCTAATCAAAAGCTCTTCGGTTGGATTTACTGAACTAATCATGACTGGTGAACGGGTAGAAGCCGGTATAAAGAGTGACAAAATTCAAAGAGATGTATCCTCGAGCACGATGAAGAAACCCTTTACCGGAAAGAAGGAGGTCAGTGTTGCATATGACCACAGGAATCAAAACAAAATTGAGCATCGCCCGACAATAGGAGCTGTTATAATTTCCAATCCTATACCAAATAAGCAGTGAAACTATCAACGCAGGCTAGAGGCGGCCATGAGACGATTCACCCGGATCAACATGACCTTGTCCAAAGTTTTGCCACATCTTTTGAAGTACAATCTAATAACTCTAAAGGAAGCTCCCAAGAACCCCAATACTGATTCTCCTTGCTACAACCCGAATGCTCGATGTGCCTATCATTTCGAAATCCTGGGGCATGATACAAACGATTGTTGGGCCTTGAAGAATAAGTTACAAGACTTTATCGAGGCGAAAGATATTGAGTTTGACCCCCTAGAAACACCTAATGTGATAACGGTGCCAATGCCAAAACACAGTCAAGGTGTCAACGCTGTTGATGATTATTGTTTTGTTTCCTCCGTGAATGATTTAACTACTCCCTTTTTTACTATTAAACAGAAACTATTGCAAGTCGGTCTGTTTCCGGACTGTGATGAAAGTTTTCGCTTATGTATGTCTCTGAAAAATGGTTGTTTGCTATTGAATATGGGAGTTCAGCGCCTGATGATTAACAAAGAAATCCTGTTTGAAAAAGTTCCTCTTACCAGAAATTCTTGCGAAGATGTCTCAATAATCACCATTTCCAACAATCATCCCAGGGTCTCCACAAAAATACCCGTCAGGATTAAATCTGTTCCAAAGTATGCTCCCTTAATCATCACCATGCCAGGGCTAATACCATATTCTTCAGATAAAGTTATCCCCTGGAACTATGGGGCTGACGTCTATTAATATGGCGTCAAGCAAGATCTGTTGGCTATCAAAGACAAAGTTGCGAAAGATACTGATCCTGACGTCGACAATATCGTTGGGACCAATAAGATAACAAGAAGTGGAAGAGTCTTCTCACCCTAGATCTTATAAAAGACCATTGCCACACCTGTAATTATTCACGCTACCGCTCCTACCACCATTCCCAGTGATACTCCCATTGATAGTCCTACTATTATCCCTGCTACCGAGACAAGGGGCAAAGAGGTATTGTTGGAGCCTGTCCAGAAGAAGGCACATCCAGAGGTCATTCTTGAAGCTTCTAGAAAGGAGATGGAAGAGATACTAAATATAATCAAGAAAAGTGACTACAACATCGTGAAACAGTTGGGGCAGACCCCCTCGAAAATATCATTGTTGGCTCTGCTTTTATGCTCTGAGGCCCATGCCAAGGCCTTAGTAAAATTTCTGAAGACCGCCCACATGCCCCAAGAGACTTCCATTGATCAATTTGAGAATTGTGTGACCAGTCTAACTGCTGATAATGAACTGGGATTTTCTGACGCTGATTTAACTTCCAAAGGAAGGAAACACAATGATGCCTTGCATGTTTCCATTGAGTGCAGGGGCACTATGTTAGCCCATGTTCTGGTGGATATGGGTTCATCGCTGAACGTCTTACCAAAGAATTCTCTTGACCGTTTAGATTGCGAGTGTTGTACCTCAAAATTTTCCCTCCCATATTCTTCAAGATTTGCAAAGAGCATGCTTCAAAATCTCCCAAGGGTTGCACAGTTCAATGGCCTCCTAACAGTCAAAAATTAGGGTTTTGGTTCTAGCAAAGAAATTGAAGTTTCCAAGGGTCCAAACAAGTCCCACATGCCTATAAACATTGTCAAGCATCCTTATGCCAAGTTTCAAGACTCACAGCACAAAATTGCACAGTCAGAAACCCTAATTGCCCTACAGTCAACTACAGGGGCAAAATGGTCATTTGACAGTCAAAAGTTCAAATTTTTGGTCAACATCTTATTTTGAAGCCACAAACATCATTTGATCAATTCTTGATCATGATTCTCAAGGCATGGCTCAAAAAGTCTCAAGATGCAAAAGTTTCCATATTTGGATAGTTAAAAAAGTCAACTGCAAATTGACCAAGGCATAACTTCCACATGGTTCATCAGAAAAATTCCATCCAAAGCTCATTTTGAAGAGAATGACATTTTCTACAACTCCTCTTCACACTTCAAGTCTAAGAAATTCTCTCACAAAAAGTTATCAATCTCAACATTATAGGTCATTTTCAAAAGTCAACAAAAAGGGACTTTAAGTCAAAGACCATAACTTGATATTGGTAAATCAAAATGACATGGGACCAAAGGCATTGGTTAGAGAACTTCAAGACCTTTCCAAAATGTCCCAGAACATGATCAAAGCTTAAAAATTGAGCAAGATATGCCTTGTGGAAGTTGGGAAATTTTTGGGAATTTTGAAAAGCCAACTTTGCTTCAAATGCCTCAAAATTGCTAATGGGCCACAATTTCTTCCAAGAATCATCACCCAAAGGCTATGCACGACCCATTAACTTTAAAGGGAGTTATTTTATCATTTTTATTAATTATTTGAATTATTATTATTATTAGTTCATTTAATTAAAATAAAATATGACAAAAATAGAAAATCATGTGTTTTAATTCTTTTGTGCAGCTAATTCACTCTTTATGGATCAAATATTTCGTGCATCACTAAAAAGGCAAGAATCTTCATTGATTGGCATGAGAAAGGTATGAAAAAGATTGAAAAAATCATGGAAGATCACAAAAATTTAAAGGCATTAAAACTTGGATGTTGGGCTTGTTTTGTTGACCTAAAACATTCACATACATATACATATTGCAACCCTAATGCACAGAACCTAGAAGCTGCGCCTCAAACCAAAGAATCACTTTGCATTTTTTGTCAAAAAATTGAAAATTGAAAACACACATAGAGCACTTTTCCAAGCCAAAGAACGATTCCATTACATTCCTGACGCATCAAGGAAGCTTTCTGAATCAAAATCACGTCCTCTAACCTCAAGAATTGGTATAACCGTGTTCCACTTTTCTTAAAAAAATTGATAATCGCATTCCATTTTATATGCATGATTGATGTCTTTTAACTGTTGTTTTGCACTAACATGAGCATTCTAAAGTTGTTGGTATCTTCTAATTGAACTAACATGCCCTGTACGAGAATCTGCCATGGAAATTTTCTAGGTTTTTATAAGCTTGAAAATTGGGGACTTTTGCATATGGAAAAATTAGACAGAAAGACCTACACCATTGCATTCGTGACATTCCAACGACTCAAAACCACACCTCGCGCTCAATTTATATGAGCCCAGGGCCTAATCGCTATTTTTGTGTTCTTCATTTAGTGGGGGTTTAAAACCCCCGTTATCCATTCCATATTTTTCAGGTGAAAACGAAGCAATTGGAGAAGATGATGCGTGTTGGACTGTGGTTGGCTGATTCAAATAACTGGCGCCTTTTTTATTTGTTCCACTAACCCTTGTATTCTCTCTCATATTGATCAGATTCCACTAGTTTGACAAAGAAACGCATTTGGCTAAGTGGGAAGTGTGTTGTCCTTCAAGCATTGGGACCTGGGTTCGATTCCCAGGTCCCCTCCCTTCTCAATATTATTTTGCTTAATGTGTTCCTACACAGCATGTCCTTCAGTGGTCTACCATGCATCCAATACCTTGGCGCGCCACATGTCCTAGGAGATGAATCTAAAGGTCAGGATGAGAGGTCCATAATACACATCAGTTGACCATGCCACACACGCGCTGGAAAAAGTCAACAGGCCTTGAATCTGTTGGGCCTAATTGCTTTCTATAAACCTCCAAAAGGGTCAACAAACCCCCTTTGTTTGTATTTCTTTCCTTTATTCTTTTCCTTTTTATTTTGTTTTAATTATTTGCTTTTAATTCTTCAAATTAATTTTTTATAACATAAAAATACAAAAAAATCAGAAACTACAAAAAATAAAAATATGTTCATCTATTTTTAATCAATATTTTGTAAATAAAATTCTAATAACTAATTAGTTTAATTTTAGGTTTAATTTTAATATTTTTTTGAATAAACTAAAAAAGGTAGAAATTAGGGTTTTTATACTTTTATTCTTTTTTCCTTTTTCACCATATTTAATTATTAATTATTTTTGTAAATAAATATACCATTTAATTAATTAGGCTTAAATTAGGTTACAACTTAAACATTTTTTTTTATAAATTAAAAACAATTTAGAACTAGGGTTTTAATTAACTTTTAATTCCAATTAATTTTCTCATTAAATTCCATAAACACAAAAACTCAAAAAAAAAAGGTTCTTTCTTTTATTTAATTTAATTAATTTATGATTTCGATTTAATTTCTTTAAAAGGGTCCAACGCCCTCGCATTCTCGATTTTTATTTCTTTTCGCACATTTACTTTTATTTCCTTTTTTAAGTTTCATGTAATTGCCCCAAAGCCTTGTAATATTAATTAGTACATTTATTTTCCGCACTTTATTTCAAATCGGGTCTTGGTTTAATTTGGCGATGTACACCCGCGCCTTTGTAATAGCGTAGGAATTTTATCTTCCCGCACCTTTTAACTGTTAATAACCACATGAAAGAATGAATGCCAAAAATAAAAACAAAGCGTAGATCACCAATGCATCACAAGATAAACATAATTGAAAATGACACACAATTCACACACCACCCCTAGGGTACGTCTCACTGTTGCCTTGCCCCTCGAAACGTGGTCGTCGAGTAGAGGACGTTTCAGTAAGTCCTCATGTCCATGAACATGGCATGAGGGTAGCTTCTAAGGTGTCTTCCTATTGCTCTGGTGACCACACTGTCCCGATAACGAATTGACCCGAATACCTCCAACGGTGGTGCTACCTACCTCTCAATGGTGGGATGGCACTATCTTAAGGACATTTATACAGACGAATTCCTTAGGGTAGGTAAATGACTCGTAGATACTTGCTCTAATTCAAAACAAATCAAAAACTTCTTTTCACACCGACACTTTGCAAAAAGCTTTCAAAAACAACTTTTCAAACACTCTTGAGGACTGATACAAGAATCGATCTGAAACTTTCAAAGAAACTTTTTCAAAACCCACTCACTTTGAAAAGCAAACAAACATTTTGAAAACACAATGAGCAAGTATCTAAGAGCCCATGGATAACCATGGATAGAAAGGGTGCTAACCCCTTCCCTTTCTATAAATCTACCTCCCGAACCGAGAACCAATCTCAATAAGGAATTTTTATGTGCTTTTGTCCTTTCCATTTGGAGAAAATAAAAGACGGTGGCGACTCTTGCTTCCACGACATTTCGCGAACCAGCGTTAAACAGTCAGTTCCAGATCCACCGATCACAGAACTGGTGACTCTGCTGGGGAATATTTTATAAAGTGAGGTGTACCTTAGGACTAAGATCACTGTGTTTTCAATCGCTTTGATTTGTTTGCTTTAAATTGTGGGACTGTCTTGGGAGTTACATAGATCCTAACCCGGATCTGGGGATACCCTGTTTAGGTAGCATAAGCTGTGAGGGACCTATCCGGCGTAGACCGACACGGGTGAAGCAGTGGCTACATTGGTGTGGCACCTTGGTCTGTACCGATATCCCTTGTGTTGCAACGAGGAGAATATGGGTCTTCTGAGGAGTCATTAAGCACCAACAGACCTTAGAACCTTAATTAACACAACTTGGCCAATAGAACAGTAGCAGTATGCTACGCCCATTGAGGCTAAACTCTCGTGATGGTTCTGGCCGCAAGAAAGGATTGCGATGCTGGAGTTATGACTGATTGAGGGTAGTCAGTGATATTGGGATCCTCTAAGAACCCGGTTACTTTTGATAGGACAGGTATGAACCAACAAACTGGAAGAGGGTAATACCTAGACCTCATGCCGGCCTAAACTCTAAGGGTTTCTCTTGTGTGACTTGTGTGCCTTCCAACTTGACTATTTGCATGCTTATTATCTGACACTTGAGTTCCCTGCAGGTTTTGTTTATAGTCCTTAATTGGGACTCATAACAGGGTGTACTAAGTTTCTTGCAGGTTTTGTTTATAGTCCTTAATTGGGACTCATAACAAGGTTTACTGAATTTCTTGCAAGTTTTATTTACAGTCCTTAATTGGGACTCATAACAGGGTTACTTATATTACCCCATGCATAGCATACCATCATACCATTGCATACATCCTGCATAAGGACTAATCCATTTCAAGGATCCCAAGGGTTTATGATGCAGGTCATGATGAGCCAGTTATCCAGCAAGGGGCAAAGGGGATTTATTTTCCTCTAGCCAAGGGAGTCAGAGGCTATGACCCACTTGATATGGTGAGCTTTGACTCTTGAAGAAGGTTCCCCTAGCCAGGTTTGTTTGGAAGTCAAAACAAAGTTGATGACTTGAGTCGGGGCTATGACCCACTAGATATGGTGAGCCTTGACTCTTGAAGAAGGACTCTCAACAATATGAAGTGCCTTCAATCAAGCCACCAGTTACCAGATTCTAACAATTTCTTGTTTACCCCGCGAGATCCTTGGAAACATCGCATGCATACATACATATCATTGCATTACAGGTACCCTTGTTACAGGACACTTACCTTCTCCGCTGTTTATTTCAGCAATGGCTTGCCAACAAGACAACCAGGACCTTCATGCTCAAGAGACTCGGTTCGAGGAAATCCTCCTGAATCTATCCAAGGGGCAGGAAGAGCTGAGAACCCTTCTCATGGGGACCTTGGTCAGGAACAGTGCTGAGGATGATAAGGACGAACGGCTGAAACATCTGCAAGCCGAGGTGGATGCAATAAGAGCCCAGATGCTGGGGCAGGTGACTGCCATTCAAGGTTTAGCTCAAAGACAAGAAGAGCTCGGAGTTCTCATCAACCAACTGCTTCAGGGTAACCAACTGGGGCAAACGTCTAAGGGTAAAGAGCCAGTCATCATTCAACCATCTTTGAGACAAGGAGATAAGGGGAGAGCTCCTCAAATGGCTCCAGTGTCACAAATTCAGCATCAACCTCACCAGCTTCAGCCAGACAAGCCCAGGAGGCAATTCACCCAGCTCAACATATCGCTGTTTCAAGCTTTACAACGCCTGTTGAGATTGAATCTGATCACATTAAAGGCTCATCCCCGGAACCCCAACACATCATCTCATACCTATCATCCCAATAAAAGGTGTGCCTACCACTCTGCCAGTCCAGGACATGATACAAATGAGTGTTGGGCTCTGAAGAACAAGATCCAGGACCTGATTGATGAAGGAGCATTGGAGTTCACGCAAGATGGTCAGGCTGAGTTTTTCTACCATCCCTCCAAGGCTCACCATTTGAAGTAACAAGCCCTGAGACTAGAAAACTTTTGTTCATTAGAATTTTTCAAGTTGTAATTTTCTTTTGATTGTTCAAACATTTATTCATGTTAAACGTTGTTATTTCATTAATGCATCACATATGTCTGTTTTGAAGCAATATATTCGCATTCGCTATACTCAAAACTGCTTTCATTCTTTTTGATGCCAACTCTTAATTAATAATTCTAAGCCTCTTGAGGGAGGATGACGAAAACGATACCACGATCTTTACAGTATGCTTTTGAACAGACCCCGCTGATGAGGTACAAGCATTGTTTCAATTCCTAAACACTGGAGTTATAAGGAAGATAATCCCTCGTCAACCCCTCTGAGCCAAAGAAGTAGGAGTTTTTCTTTTCGAAATTTAAAACCCTTAATCATAACCTGGGGCAGGGTAGTCTCTCAGTTGATCCAAGTGCATAACGAATGGCACCAAAGAGGTCCTTACAAAAAAAAAGACAGTGATGGTTCCGAACAATCATACAGACAGGCAGTCATTACTTCTCAAAATAAAAACCCATTGAGTCAAAACCTATGAAAGAGACTTACAAAACTGGGGCATCCCGCTGACTGTGATCACAAAAGAGACAGTTCAGGCAAAATTTAGGGATAGTGAAATCAAAAAGAAAGAGGTCATACAAACCCTCAACAAAAACAAAAATGACTGCCTATTCATAATAAATCATCAATATTTGAACCATCATTGGAACGTCAGGACAAAGACTCAAACAAGGTCTAACGCACGATCAACTGAGCTTAGGTTTGAAGAACATCACGAAGAACGGGTGGGTACAAATAATTTGAGCCTTTATCCTTTGTTTCTTAAACCGTGAACCAGGCCACATTATAACCCTCAAAAGTCCTAGCTGAAGCATGGGTTAGTTCGAAAGCATACTGTTACCAAAGGTATCCTGACTCCTTAAGGCTCGTGGTAAAATAACGAGTTGACACCACAATTTACAAAACTTGCTTGTTTTACTAAAAAATTCATTTTTTTTAAAATAAAAAATAAAAAAAATTTAAGACAGACATAAGCTTTGCATTTTTAACATAACTTTGTTTGCATATGACTTTTTTGTTTGAACAACATAAGAGTTCGTACGACAAATGTCTAATGGACAAAAGCATCTCCAATCAAGGGGTACGGCATGATCATGGTCTACCATCTGGGGCAGTTAAGTCAAGATCCAGAGAATCTCTCAACAATGCCAAGAAGCCAGGGGCACCTCCCTGCATTCTAAGAGCGTGGACATAGTCGAAAAAATACTGCGCATAATCAAAGACCCGCTATGTTGACCCACCTAGGCAAAAATAAGGGCTTCCCGGCGAACCAAAAGGGTTCGGGCAAAAATGAGGGATGAAATGAAAAAAAATCCGTACACCCGGCAAGTCAAAAACCTGAAAAGGCGACTTGGGCAAAAATGGGTATTCCGGTGGACTGAAAACCCGAAAGGACGGTCCAGGCAAAAGTTAGGGATAAAGCGTAACACTATGTCTCATTGGATCACCTTGCATCCGGAATCCGGTATCAACCTCAAGTTCAAACGGAATCGATCAATCAGCTTCATCCTCGACTAGGTCATCAAGTGATGAGACGCTCGAAGATATAAAGGCGATAGCAGAGTTGGAACCCAGTGGGATTATTCTTTTCACACAGCTGTTTTATTTTCCCTTTGTACAAATTGTATAAACTCTTTTGTTCGGCGGCGTTCTCTTACTAGGACGTCAGCCTCTTGTACATAAACGCCTATTTACAGGCAAATTCAAAAATCAATACACTTTTCAGTTAAAATTTGCCAATTGTTTTCCTTTTCTGTTTTGTTTTGCGAAGAATGTCCAAGGTTCAATTTGTGATATATGCATTTGACGATAATTGCTAACTCATAAATATTTGCATACGAAACAAAGGATTAATTACAGGTAACATTAGAAACAGGGGCAATAATGAGTTGTCTAAGCGATCTAATTACTCTGTCCATCAAGGTATCAAGGTAGGTTCAGCTGAAGAACACAGCCAGTATATCTTAACCCCCCAGAGAGTGAGCCAGCAAGTCAGTGCACTCTCCCCAAGCAAAGCCATATTCTCGGCCTTAAGGAAGTTGGGTATCCCTAGCAGATCTCAACATTCCCCAACATAATATACAGGCATTCTTAACAAGTATCCCCGGCAGTCTTGATCTAAGATTATTCCCCGGCAATCTACCAGGCACTCAGTAGAGTCACTCCCAGTACATCTCAAAATTTCCCCAGGAGAGTCCAGTATAGTTCAAAATTTCCCCAGGAGAGTCCAATCAAGATTTCCCCAGGAAAGTTTGAATCCATCTCCCCAGCACGAAGCTTATCCCCAGTAGATTCTGGAAGCTTCCCCCCTACAGAGCACGAGCGCGTCCCCCGGCTTCATTCAAAAGTTATTTCCCTACCAGGATATAACTGGGTTATCCTCAGCCAACTGCCACGGAAAGATCGTCCTCGACGAAGTATTCCTATCCTCAGCGGAGTCTATTAACACTTCCAACATAAGAATGGTATCCCCAGCGGAGTTATCATCATCCCAGCAAAATATCTCTCTCCCCGCAGAGCATTTTTCCAGCAAGGTCACTAGAGTAATTTCCTCCTCGCAGAGTAATCCATTCGCCAAGTTTATTCCCTAACGGAGTTATCTTCTCCTACCGGTATTCTTGCAACTATCATCCCCAGCGGAAACAACAAACCACTATTCTCCAACATCAGCCCAGGATATGACTTCCCGGCACCCGTCAAGGATTTACTTTTCTAGACAAAAACATACATTCATAAACATCACATTATAGCCTGCATATACGCATCATGAACATACAATCTCATTTATGTTGAGAACATCATTGCTTGATCCATATCATGCATTGCATATGACTGACCTTTACCTTTCAGGAAAGATCCAGTCAAGTTCTCAGCTATTCCAAGACTTTCGTCTGGTTCAGTCAGATCGACCCTAAGATCTCCCTGATTCTTATCCAGTCGAAGATTCCAAGACCTTGTCCGGTTCAGTTAAATCGACCCTAAGATTTTCCTGATTCTTATCCAGTCAAAGGCTTTCGTCTGGTTCAGTCAGATCGACCCTAAGATCTCCCTGATTCTTATCCAGTCAAAGATTCCAAGACCTTGTCCGGTTCAGTTAAATCGACCCTAAGATTTTCCTGATTCTTATCCAGTGAAAGGCCTTCTCTTGTTCAGTCAGATCGACCCTAAGATCTCCCTGATTCTTATCCAGTTGAAGATTCCAAGACCTTGCCCGGTTCAGTTAAATCGACCCTAAGATTTTCCTGATTCTTATCCAGTCAAAGGCCTTCTCTGGTTCAGTCAGATCGACCCTAAGATCTCCCTGATTCTTATCCAGTTGAAGATTCCAAGACCTTGCCCGGTTCAGTTAAATCGACCCTAAGATTTTCCTGATTCTTATCCAGTCAAAGGCCTTCTCCGGTTCAGTCAGATCGACCCTAAGATCTCCCTGATTCTTATCCCAGTAGAAGACACCCCAGATTCTCTTATCGTTACTGTTGAGCTAGTAATCTCCCCAGATTCTCTCATCGTTACTGTTGAGGTTGAAGTCGCCCAAGGTTCTCTCATCGTTACTGTTGAGGTAGTAATCGCCCCAGATTCTCTCATCGTTACTGTTGAGGTAGTAATCACCCCAGATTCTCTCCTCGTTACTGTTGAGGTAGTAATCGCCCAAGGTTCTCTCATCATCCCGTTGAGGTAGTAACCATCCCTGGTTCATTCATCACCTTTTGAAGCTCCAGATTCAATTCCTGTAACCAGTCAGGGCACATCTACACAAAGAGTTTGAAGACCAGCTCCTGTAACAGGCCAGGTAATCATTTTCTTTTTCAGGTACGCAAGTTCTCGCTAAGGAATCTCTTACGCGATCGACACCCAGATGGCATCTATAAGCCGATCCACCTATCCATCACCTCTCAACATGGCATCTATAAGCCCATCTTCCTATCCACTAATCTCCAAATGGCATCTGTAAGCCCATTCCCACCATCACACTGCTACTATGTGAGCGCAAATTTCTGCGCACTCTAGTGTTCAATCACCTTCCACCTTCGGATTACGAAAGGCACGTCAGCCAATCTACATACTCAGGTCTAAGAAGATTGAACAGGGGCAATTGTTGTACCCCAAAATTTTCCCTCCCATATTGTTCAAGATTTGCAAAGAGCATGCTTCAAAATCTCCCAAAGGTTGCACAGTTCAATGGCCTCCTAATAGTCAAAAATTAGGGTTTTGGTTCTAGCAAAGAAATTGAAGTTTCCAAGGGTCCAAACAAGTCCCACATGCCTATAAACATTGTCAAGCATCCTTATGCCAAGTTTCAAGACTCACAGCACAAAATTGCACAGTCCGAAACCCTAATTGCCCTACAGTCAACTGCAGGGGCAAAATGGTCATTTGACAGTCAAAAGTTCAAATTTTTGGTCAACATCTTATTTTGAAGCCACAAACATCATTTGATCAATTCTTGATCATGATTCTCAAGGCATGGCTCAAAAAGTCTCAAGATGCAAAAGTTTCCATATTTGGACAATTAAAAAAGTCAACTGCAAATTGACCAAGGCATAACTTCCACATGGTTCATCAGAAAAATTCCATCCAAAGCTCATTTTGAATAGAATGACATTTTCTACAACTCCTCTTCACACTTCAAGTCCAAGAAATGCTCTCACAAAAAGTTATCAATCTCAACATTATAGGTCATTTTCAAACGTCAACAAAAAGGGACTTTAAGTCAAAGACCATAACTTGAGATTGGTAAATCAAACTGACATGGGACCAAAGGCATTGGTTAGAGGACTTCAAGATCTTTCCAAAATGTCCAAGAACATGATCAAAGCTTAAAAATTGAGCAAGATATGCCTTGTGGAAGTTGGGAAATTTTTGGGAATTTTTAAAAGTCAACTTTGCTTCAAATGCCTCAAAATTGCTATTGGGCCACAATTTCTTCCAAGAATCATCACCCAAAGGCTATGCACGACCCATTAACTTTAAAGGGAGTTATTTTATCATTTTTTTATTAATTATTTGAATTATTATTATTATTAGTTCATTTAATTAAAATAAAATATGACAAAAATAGAAAATCATGTGTTTTAAATCTTTTGTGCAGCTAATTCACTCTTTATGGATCAAATATTTCGTGCATCACTAAAAAGGCAAGAATCTTCATTGATTGGCATGAGAAAGGTATGAAAAAGATTGAAAAAATCATGGAAGATCACAAAAATTCAAAGGCATTAAAACTTGGATGTTGGGCTTGTTTTGTTGACCTAAAACATTCACATACATATACATATTGCAACCCTAATGCACAGAACCTAGAAGCTGCGCCTCAAACCAAAGAATCACTTTGCATTTTTTGTCAAAAAATTGAAAACTGAAAACACACATAGAGAACTTTTCCAAGCCAAAGAACGATTCCATTACATTCCTGACGCATCAAGGAAGCTTTCTGAATCAAAATCACGTCCTCTAACCTCAAGAATTGGTATAACCGTGTTCCACTTTTCTTAAAAAAATTGATAATCGCATTCCATTTTATATGCATGATTGATTTCTTTTAACTGTTGTTTTGCACTAACATGAGCATCCTAAAGCTGTTGGTATCTTCTAATTGAACTAACATGCCCTGTACGAGAATCTGCCATGGAAATTTTCTAGGTTTTTATAAGCTTGAAATTGGGGACTTTTGCATATGGAAAAATTAGACAGAAAGACCTACACCATTGCATTCGTGACATTCCAACGACTCAAAACCACACCTCGTGCTCAATTTATATGAGCCCAGGGGCTAATCGTTATTTTTGTGTTCTTCATTTAGTGGGGGTTTAAAACCCCCGCTATCCATTCCATATTTTTCAGGTGAAAATGAAGCAATTGGAGAAGATGATGCGTGTTGGACTGTGGTTGGCTGATTCAAATAACTGGCGCCTTTTTTATTTGTTCCACTAACCCTTGTATTCTCTCTCATATTGATCAGATTCCACTAGTTTGACAAAGAAACGCATTTGGATGAGTGGGAAGTGTGTTGTCCTTCAAGCATTGGGACCTGGGTTCGATTCCCAGGTCCCCTCCCTTCTCAATATTATTTTGCTTAATGTGTTCCTACGCAGCATGTCCTTCAGTGGTCTACCATGCATCCAATACCTTGGCGCGCCACATGTCCCAGGAGATGAATCTAAAAGTCAGGATGAGAGGTCCATCATACACATCAGTTGACCATGCCACACACGCGCTGGAAAAAGTCATCAGGCCTTGAATCTGTTGGGCCTAATTGCTTTCTATAAACCTCCAAAAGGGTCAACAAACCCCCTTTGTTTGTATTTCTTTCCTTTATTCTTTTCCTTTTTATTTTGTTTTAATTATTTGCTTTTAATTCTTCAAATTAATTTTTTATAACATAAAAATACAAAAAAAATCAGAAACTACAAAAAATAAAAATATGTTCATCTATTTTTTAATCAATATTTTGTAAATAAAATTCTAATAACTAATTAGTTTAATTTTAGGTTTAATTTTAATATTTTTTTGAATAAACTAAAAAAGGTAGAAATTAGGGTTTTTATACTTTTATTCTTTTTTCCTTTTTCACCATATTTAATTATTAATTATTTTTGTAAATAAATATGCCATTTAATTAATTAGGGTTAAATTAGGTTACAACTTAAACATTTTTTTTATAAATTAAAAACAATTTAGAACTAGGGTTTTAATTAACTTTTAATTCCAATTAATTTTCTCATTAAATTCCATAAACACAAAAACTCAAAAAAAAAAGGTTCTTTCTTTTATTTAATTTAATTAATTTATGATTTCGATTTAATTTCTTTAAAAGGGTCCAACGCCCTCGCATTCTCGATTTTTATTTCTTTTCGCACATTTACTTTTATTTTCTTTTTTAAGTTTCATGTAATTGCCCCAAATCCTTGTAATATTAATTAGTACATTTATTTTCTGCACTTTATTTCAAATCGGGTCTTGGTTTAATTTGGCGATGTAGACCCGCGCCTTTGTAATAGCGTAGGACTTTTATCTTCCCACACCTTTTAACTGTTAATAACCACATGAAATAATGAATGCCAAAAATAAAAACAAAGCGTAGATCACCAATGCATGACAAGATAAACATAATTGAAAATGACACACAATTCACACACCACCCCTAGGGTACGTCTCACTGTTGCCTTGCCCCTCGAAACGTGGTCGTCGAGTAGAGGACGTTTCAGTAAGTCCTCATGTCCATGAACATGGCATGAGGGTAGCTTCTAAGGTGTCTTCCTATTGCTCTGATGACCACACTGTCCCGATAACGAATTGACCCGAATACCTCCAACGGTGGTGCTACCTACCTCTCAATGGTGGGATGGCACTATCTTAAGGACATTTACACAGACAAATTCCTTAGGGTGGGTAGATGACTCGTAGATACTTGCTCTAATTCAAAACAAATCAAAAACTTCTTTTCACACCGACACTTTGCAAAAAGCTTTCAAAAACAACTTTTCAAACACTCTTGAGGACTGATACAAGAGTCGATCTGAAACTTTCAAAGAAACTTTTTCAAAACCCACTCACTTTGAAAAGCAAACAAACATTTTGAAAACACAATGAGCAAGTATCTAAGAGCCCATGGATAACCATGGATAGAAAGGGTGCTAACACCTTCCCTTTCTATAAATCTACCTCCTGAACCGAGAACCAATCTCAATAAGGAATTTTTCTGTGCTTTTGTCCTTTCCATTTGGAGAAAATAAAAGACGGTGGCGACTTTTGCTTCCGTGACATTTCACGAACCAGCGTTAAACAGTCAGTTCCAGATCCACCGATCACATCGAGGGACACACTTTAAAGCATAGAAACATTATGGTGAGGGCCTTTGATGGTTCTAAGACAACAGTGCACGAAGAAGTAGACATTCCTATAAAAGTTGGAACTCAGACTTTTGATTCAACTTTCTATGTGATAGATATCCTCCCTTCCTATTCCTCTCTATTGGGCCGACCCTGGATCCATGGCACTGGTGCCTTCACTTATACCCTACATCAGATGTTAAAGTACCCAATCAAGGGGAAGATTATCACAGTCTATGGGGAGGAGGAATACATGGTTAGCCACCTGAACTCTTTCAGGTATGTTCAGATGGACGATGAGTTCATTGAGACTCCATGTCAGAATTTTAAGGAGGTTCCACAAACGATTGCAGAAACAAAGACTACTACCAAGGCTCCGAAGGATACCAGACCTCCTTTGAAAATTGCCTCTCTGAAGGATGCTAGAGGAGTAGTTGAGGAAGGTGGATGTACCATATGGGGTCAACTTCCGGATATTCCTTACAAATCATACAAATTTGGTTTGGGTTTTACTTCGGAGGCCCAAAGAGATGTTTGACGAACTCGTGCTGGGGGACCACCTTTACGTATCAGCAATCAGGGAGTCAACGCATTGGAAGACAGTGATGGCAGTTGTGACATGGACGAGTGGATTTTTCCAACCATCACGGAGGACTCGGCAATTGGGAGGCCAAAGAATTTGTCCCTATTACTTTTATTCAAGAGTAATTATCTTTTAAATTTTTCACACTTGTAATAATTAAAAAATTTATACTTTAAAACCTTGTGTCTTACCTGAGGCACAATGGTCCATTTGTGAGGGTTGTTACTTCATCTTCATATGTCATCAATAAATCATGGATGTTTTTGCATGCAAAATTTTACGCTCTTTGTTCTTCTTTTTCTACCTTTTTATTTTATCAAAGATAGTTATGCTCTTACACACTCACATATCAAAATGTAGATCCACATCCACTCAGGATCCCATGGGTAAAAATTATGTCATGGCCTATTGTGACTTTGAAAATATGATCTACCAAGCCGAAGATGAGGTGAGGAAGATTGTGAGGTACCAGGGGAACTAGCCAGGTTATTGCAACAGGAAGAAAGAACCATACAGCCCCACGAAGAGCCGGTTGAAACAATTAACTTAGATACTGAAGAGGACAAGAAAGAAGTCAAGGTAGGCGCCAACCTGGAGCCTAGTTTCAAGAAGTGCTTAACTCAGTTACTATATGACTATGTTGAAGTATTTTCCAGGTCATACGAAGATATGCCAGTAATCGAAAGTAATATTGTGGTCCATCGTCTGCCGACAAAAGAAGACTGTCCTCCGGTAAAACAGAAGGTATGTCGCAAATGGTCAGAAATGTCAGAGAAAATCAAGACTGAAGTCATGAAGAAGTTCAACACCGGATTCTTAGCTGTCACCTCCTATCCACAATGGGTCGCCAATGTTGTTCCAGTGCCTAAAAAGGACGGAAATGTACGTATGTGTATGGATTATAGAGACTTGAATAGGGAAAGCCCCAAGGATGACTTCCCACTTCCCCACATCAATATTCTGGTTGACAACACCGCACAACATAAAGTATTTTCCTTCATGGACGGTGTAACGCGGTGGGAGAACTGACTTAGGTGTTTGGCGTTTTATCGCAATTGTTGCAGATAGCAAGAGTCGCCACTGACTTTTCTTTTATCCAATAAGGAAAGGCTGAAAAGAACAGGAAAGACCTTTCGAGATTATTTCAGAGTTCGGGGGGTAGATTATGAAAAGGGAAGGTATTAGCACCCTTTTCATCTATAGTTATCTACGGGCTCTTAGTTGCTTTCCATACCACTTGCTTTGTTTGAAAAATGTGTTTTTTTTTAAGTATTTTGAAAAGGCGCCTCCGTTTAGGCAAACTTTGTAATAGTTCTTGTTCGTCAGAATGTATACAAAGTGTTGAGCTTTTGAAAATGTTTCAAGTTTGGAAAGTGTTTTGAAAGTGTTTTGAAAGTGTTTTTGAATGTGTTGGTGTATAAAATGTTTTTATTGTGGGCAAGCGAGAAACTAGGAGCAATCTACCTACTTAAAAGGTCTTAGATATTTTTTCCTCCTCCTTTAGATGTTGCTATCTTACTATTGTTTTGGTAAGAAGCCCCATCGTTAGATGTGAGAAGACGGGTGTGGGACGTTTGTATAGTCATAGAAGGCAACCCATGGGATGTTTTAGCAATGTCGTTTTAGGGACTAGATCGTTTACCGAAGGAAACATAAAGGGTCATCGAGGGACTACGAGCTTTTATCGAGGGTCTTTGCTAAAACTCCCATGTTCGAGGGACATGACTATTTTTCCGATAGGCAACAAGTGAGATTACCCTAAGGGCGCATGTGTGAAAAGTGTGTTTGATTTGCATCCATTTTGTCTTCGATTAGGGGTTGTCTACTTGTTGTTTTTATCTTTCCATACATTCCCTATTTCACTAGCAAGAATACAAAAGCAATAAAATGTAGAAAGATAAAATCCTACACTATTACAACCATATCAAATTGCATTAAATATTAAGGCAAAAATAAGATAAAAGCAAGAAAAATGAGCTCTTTTGATTGGGGGAGGAGAACCCTTCGATTTTGCTTTTGTTGGCCTCATTTGATTGGGAGTTGGCATCAGCAAGGTCATGGCCTTCGATTGGGAGTTAGCGCCAGTGAGGTTATGGCCTTCAATTTGGGCTTGTTAGCAGTTGGGCGTAACTTCTGGTTCTGCCTTGTTGCCTTGTTGCCTTGTTGCCTTCTTCGATTGAAGTTGGCAGCAACAAGTCATGACCTTTGATTCTGGCTGGACTTTACTGCAAGCGTGCCTTTTGATTCTTCCTTTTTGTCTTGGAAGTCATCAAGGAAGCCCAAGGCTTCATTTCATGTTTCCTTCCCCCTGTTTCTTTCGTTTAAGGGATTAAATGGTAACATGGCCTAAGGCGATACTAGTATTTGTCTTACAAACAGTTTAATAGTTAAAGAAAGTTCAGGTAAACAAAAAGCAAAACGAAAGGGTTAGCTCTGAAAAACATGTTAAAAAGGTGGAAACGAAAGGAACAATGGTATATACATGCTTGAAACGAAAGAAAAGCTTATTTACATGTTATGCCATGAAACGAAAGGTTCAAGGGTAAGAGTGACTTACCTTGCTAGAGGATTTGAATGGGTGTGGAACCTTGAGTGGAGGCCCAGGGTGCTGGATTTGAAAGAAGGGGCCAACAGTTGTGCTTGGAATGCTGGATTCGAAGGAAGGAAAGAAACAAGTCTTATGTTTCTTTCCAAACTGGATTCGAAGGATACTGAAGAGTGTTTGTTCTTCAGAATCGAAGGAAGTAAGTATGTGATTATGGGTTTGTTCTCATAAGTGTTGAAGGGACTTGAGAGATTTGTTGTGTTTGAGAAAAATTGGGGGATTCGTTCCTCTGGTCCAAAGATCCTCCCTTAGCTTTGCAAACATTCCTCTATTTATAGAGAAAAAATGGACATGTTTTCAGCAGCCAGCCTTGCAAAATAATAAAATATGAAGCGTGAAGGGTACAAGTGGGGGTCCTATTGGCCGTTAATTAGACTTGTGCTTCTGGCCCTGCTTTTCGTTCAGACAAAATTCAGGCTGAAAGTTGCTTTTATGATCAAAGTAACCTCTATGAAAAGAAAGGGTATGTAGCCTTTTGCTATTTTAACCAAGAATAGTATTATCCAAAAGACAAAGTTTAAAACCTTTGTACAAGCCTCTGATTATATAAAGAAATGGAAGCAACATAGCCTGTCAAGTAGCTGGTCATGAGATTTCCTCAGATTTTCTTCAAACGAAACCTGCTTCGAATGGTTCAGCTTGGATTCAAGGGAAGTTGATTCTAAGGGAATCAAAGCTTTAATCGAATCTTTGTATGTAGGTTGCTTCTGTACAACTGAAGGTTTGCCTTCACATGGTTATATGTGTCCAAACGAAAGAACATACATGGGGGGGTCCCTGTCTTGTGACTCTTTAGCATGAGGGAAGTTCCTGACTTCTGAATCGAAGGGCGCTCTTTCAAGGGAAGCAAGAACTTAGTTAAATCTGGTATTAAGATATCTCTTGGCTCAAACGAAGCTTGTGATAGGTAAAGTCTGCAAGAGGCCCTTGATGCAAGTGGATTCGAAGGATGCATAGAGATGGTTGCTTTGTCTTATCGAAGCTTGTCCAAACAAAAACAAACATGCAGGCAGCATATGCCCAATTGAAGCAGGCTTACAGGAAGCACGCTTGGTGAATCTAAAGGTTTTCCTTGCAGGGGGAACGTGTGGCCAGCATGTTATGGACTTTGATTGCAAGTATGCAGGCAGTAAACTAGTCCAAATCGAAGCAGGCTTGTAGGAAGCTATTTTGTCCAATCGAAGAGTTTGCCTTGCAGGGGGCACATGTGGCCAGCAAGTCATGACCTTCGATTGCAACCATGCAGGCAGCACACTTGCCCAATCGAAAGGCTGAATCGAAGGAGGCCTATTTTCTCCAAATTTGTCAAAATGTTATTTTTATCTGTTTTCTCCCTTTTTGACAGTTTCCTTTTAATTTTGGTACTGGAAAGTCCCAATGCACTTGTGCAAGCTTGGATCCTGAGAATCTTTGTGAGAAAACCCTTGAGATTTGAGAGGGCAAATTTTGGGGTACAACAGCTGCCCCTGTTCAATCTTCTTACACCTGAAGATTTAGATGGGAAAATTTGCCATTCGTGACTTGAAGGTGGAAGATGATTGAACACTAGAGTGCCCAGAAATTTTCACTCGATGATGTGGTGGTTGATTGTATAAGGAATGGGCTTAAAGATGCCATTTGGAGAAATGATGTATAGTTGTTGGAGATGGACTTATAGATGCCATCCAGATGTGATTGTTGACAGGAATTAGACTAAGTCTAAATTCTGACTTCAACTGGAAAAGAAATCAGAATAAATCTTTGGAGCGATTTATCTTAACCAGAGGAAATGCCTACCAGAAAGAATCAGGATAAACCATTGAGAGATTTAAACTGAACCAACAGAGGTCTTGGATATTCTTCAATTTATGATGGGAATGTGTAGGACTGCTTTATGATGAGTCTGTGTAAAACTGCATCTGGAATTGTCTTAGAAGGAACCTGGGTAGGATTACTTCATGATGAGTTCGTGTAAAACTGCATCTAGAAATAAGAAGAAACCTCGGTAGGGTTGCTTGATGATGAGTCTGTGTTAAACTTCATCTGGAATTTTCTGAGAAGGAACCTGGGTAGAGTTGCTTCATGATGAGTCCGTGTAAAACTGCATCTGTAAAATGAGAAGGAACCTGGGTAGGGCTATTTCATGGTGAGTCCGTTTAAAACTTCATCTTGGAAAGAGAAGGAACCTGGGTAGGGTTGCTTCATGATGAGTCCGTGTAAAACTTCATCTTGGAAAAAGAGAAAGAACCTGGGTAGAGCTACTTCGTGATCAGTCCATGTAAAACTTCATCTTGGAAAGAGAAGAAACCTGTGTAGGGTTGCTTTATGATGAGTCAGTGTAAAACTTCATCTTAGAAAATGAGAAGGAACCTGGGTAGGGCTACTTCATGATGAGTCCGTGTAAAACTTCATCTTGGAAAGAGAAGGAACCTGGGTAGGGTTGCTTCATGACGAGTCCGTGTAAAACTTCATCTTAGAAATGAGAAGAAACCTGGGTAGGGCTACTTCATGACGAGTCCGTGTAAAACTTCATCTTGGAAAGAGAAGGAACCTGTGTAGGGTTGCTTTATGATGAGTCCGTATAAAACTTCATCTTGGAAATAGGAGGAACCTATGTAGGGTTGCTTCATAATGAGTCCGTGTAAAACTTCATCTTGGAAAATGAGAAGGAACCTGGGTAGGGCTACTTCATGATGAGTCCGTGTAAAATTTCATCTTGGAAAGAGAAGGAACCTGGGTAGGGTTGCTTCATGATGATTCCGTGTAAAACTTCATCTTGGAAATGAGAAGAAACCTGGGTAAGGCTACTTCATGACGAGTCAGTGTAAAACTTCATCTTGGAAAGAGAAGGAACCTGTGTAGGGTTGCTTCATCTGGTTGTGTAGATAATTTCCCTGACTTGTTACCGGTAATAATCTCTGACTTTTTGAAAATTGTTGACGATAGCCATCTGTTGATTAACCTTTTCCTAAAAAAGGTAAAATGTTTATTGTATGCAATGTCATGATGTATGAAATGCATGGTGCAATGATGTTATCAAAATAAATGAGATTGTGTTGTATGCACTTGTCATGTATGTAATCAGGATGTATGAAGTGTGAAATGTTAATGAATGTATTTTTTGTCTGGGAAAATAAATCCTTGACAAATGCTGGGGAGTCAATAAATCTCGGACTGCTGTTGAAGAGTAGGTATGTCTTCAAACTTTGCTTAGAATGTTTCCACTGGGGATTCCTGTTTTGTTGTTTGAGGAGAACTCCATTGTGGAATATTGAAAACTCTATAGAGAGTGTTAATTCCTACTTGAGGAAAAGAGTTCAGGATCCTTGGTTTTCCATTGCTCTACTGGGGAGTCAAAGTTGAATTGATATCTGGTCGGGTCCAGGCTTCACAGTAACTTGTTGGGGATTATAGAGTAGTCTACTGGGGAAGAGGAGTTGTGGTCCTTTGATTTGTAGTAGTCAGAGAGGTAAACTCAAGCTGGGGAATTCTGTTGTTTGTTGGGGAAATAAACCCTGTTTCCAGTCTGTTGGAGAGGTGGCGAGTTCACTGGGGAAAATCCTTGAGGATTCTTGAGGTCGACTCAGCTGATGAGAAGTTTTAAGAGATTGAAACTCTGGCTGGGAGTCATCCTATGAGAAGGATTCTGGGGATATTTGTCACTGGCCCTAGTAGAAAATGTTTGTGACACTGTCAGGAATTAATTGACTATATGTAACGCTTTGTTGGGATTTACATTCAATGCCCCAAGTGATGGAGATGGAGACCTGCCCCTAGTTATCTTGCACTTCTTGAGAGATTTCTTGGAATCTTGACTGGACTGCCCCAGGTGTGCTAGATAGTGACATGTCATGCCCCCTTGTTGATAGGAGATTTGTTATTGGAAGTGCCATCCCACTTGAAGTGATTTTGTTCACTGAGAGAGCTTTCGTTCATCGAATATTCGTTGTGTGAATTTCTCTGTTGTCAAACAAATAGCCATATGCAAACAGCGATATTCAAATAATGCAAAGTTTATGCTTGTCTTGAAATTTTGAAAATGCGTTTTTAGCAAGAAATTTTGTAAGAAAATCCAACTCCAGGTTTAGAGTAAAGCCTTACAGGAGTCAGGATACCTTTTGTAACAGTATGCTTTCTAACTAACCCATGCTTCAATTAGGACTTTTGAAGGGTTGTAACGTGGCTTGGTTCACGGTTTTAAGAAACAAAGGATAAAGGCTCAAAGTGTATTTGTACCTGCTCGTTCTTCGTGATGTTCTTCAGTCCTAAACTCAGTTAATTGTGCTTTCGAACTCCAATGGTGTTTTTGTGATGGTTCATACAAGTATAGTTTATCGGAAGGAAGTCATTTTTTGCAACATTTTTCATGTTGGTCGGGGATCTGTAGCGACCTCTTTTTGATTTCTTATCCCTGATTTTTCCTGACTGTTCTTGTTTTTGAGATTAGAGTCAGCGGGATGCCCTAGTTTTTCTTAAGCCTCCTTTGTAGGTTTTGACTTAGTGGGTTTTTTTTTTGTTGAGAAATAAAGATTGCCTATGTGATAGGGAACCATCATCGTATTTTGATTCCAGAGGAATGTTTTTGATGTCATTCGTTGTATTACAAATTGAAAGTTTGTGACTGAACGCGCATTTGAATTAACTGAGAGACTATCATGCCCCGGGTTTTGATTTAAAGGTTTCAGTTTGTGTGAAAAAAAAGAAAACTTCTACTTCATTGGCTCGAAGGGGTTGACTAGGGATTATCTTCCTTATAACTCCAATGTTTAAGATTGAAAGAATGCATGTACATCATCAGCAAGGTCTATCCAAAAGCATACTGTATAATACCATGGCATTGTTTTCTTTATCTTCCCTCTAAAGGCTTGTAACTTTTAGCAAGAGTTGAATGTCATAAAGAGAGTAAAAAGCATAGTTTAAATATAGTGAAAACAAATGGATGAATTCAAGACAAACACATGCAATTCATTAATAAAACAAAGTTTGACATTAATAGATAATTGTTTGAATAATAAAAGAAATTACAATTGAAAATTCAATATGAACAAGACGCTCTCAATGATTTGGCATATGAGCAGTGATCACGTTTGGAGTCTCCGGAGGGTCAAACTCAATCTCCTTGGTGTCAATCAAATTCTGAATCTTGTACTTCAATTCCCAACAATCATTAGTATCATGCCCGGGACTGCCGGAATGATAAGCACATGTTGCATTGGGATTGTAGTTAGGAGAAGAAGTTTTGGGGTTTGGATGAGGTGCTATCAACGTAATCAGATTCATCCTCAACAAGTGTTGTAGCGCTTGAGTCCTTGATAGCCGGAGATAATGAAATCTTTGACTGCTGCCGGAGAAAGTGAATCCTTACTGATGCTGAGGACTCAAAAAATCTTTGATTGTTGAAGATGAGAAATCCTTGCTGACTGCTTGGGGATTAAAGATCTTTGATTGTTAAGAATGAGAAATCCTGGGACCACTGCTGGAGATTGAAAATCCTTGGTGATTTGTGGGGTTTTAACAAGAGCTTCGACAACTTCTGCGGGGTATGAGAATCCTTCATGACTTTCCTGGGAAATAAGGAAAACTCTGAAGACCTCCACTGGGGAAATAAAACCTGGGAGGCTTCAAATGGAGAAACAGGAACTAGAATCCTCATTCTGTTGGGAAGTAATTCTGTGGGGAGAATGTTTATTCGGCAGGGGAAATCAGGAGCTTGGGTTGTATGCCAAACTACTGGGGAATCATCCTAGTTGTGGATAGGACAAGAAGTTAACTGTTATCTGGTTGATTCTTAGACTTTTTTAAGGTAACCTACTGGGGAAATTGGGGAAAGCTGAAAAGTTCCCGCTGGGGATTGATAGTTGGAAATTTTACTTTGCTGGGGAAGAAGGTTTGGAGTATTCTAGTTCCGCTGGGGATATGTATTTCAGGGTTTTCGGGCTCCACTGGGGATTGGGAGTTTGAACTCTGATGGGATCTTTGAAACTTAACTCAGTTGGGGAATAAAGTTTAGAATACACTAGCTCCGCTGGGGATCTTGAAGCTTAACTTTGCTGAGGATATGTACTCCAAGGTTTTAGCTTTGTTGAGGATCTGAATGACATACTGCAGGGGATTTCTTCTGGAATAGCCTAAAGATGTTTTCCTATACTTTTGACCTACTAGTAATTATCCTTTCTCAATTTAGTTTCATTTGTAAGCAGCGATTATATTCAAATGCATATGCCTTTTTAACAAAACATTGGACGTTTTCAAATAAAACATAAGTGTAAAAAGAAAGGAAAGGCAAGAAAATTTTTGCACTTTGACGTATTTTTGTATTAACTTTTGTAAGTATCTTTGTACAAAGGAGACAAACATCCTAGTAAGAGAATGTTGTCATAAATTGAGAAAAATTTTATACAAAAGAAAAGATGGCTATGTGCAACAATTCCATGGGGTTCCCATTCTGCTATAGTCTTCACAACCCTGAGTATCTTGTCCATTCGCTGCTTTGTCCGCCGATGATTGGATTGATCAGAAGCTTGGAGCTTGTTGGTGAAGAGATTGTCTTTAAAGTGATCCGACGAGACATAGTCATACGCTTTAATTCCCTAACATTTGCCTGGACCTCCCTTTCGGGTTTTCGATCCACCGGGAAACCCTTTTTTACCCAAGTCGCCCTTTCAGGTTTTCAACTTGCCAGGTGTATAGATTTTTTTGTTTATCCCTAATTTTTGCCTGAACCGCCCTTTCGGGTTTTCGATTCACCGAGATGCCCATTTTTGCCCAAATCGCCCTTTCAGGTTTTCGACTTGTCAGGTCATTTTATGCGTAGTATCTTTTGACTATGTCTGTGTTCGCAGGGTGCGGCAAGTCGTCGCCGTCCATGGTGGTCAGAATCATTGCCCCACCAGAAAAGATGCTCTTGATCACAAATGGTCCTTCGTAAGTAGGAGTCCACTTGCCCCTGGGATCACTTTGCGGCAAGATGATCTGCTTGATTACAAGATCTCCGACTTGATATACTTGACGTCTGACTTTCTTGTTGAAAGCCTTGATCATCCGTTTTTGATACATCTGACCATGACAAACAACAGTAAGTCACTTCTCGTCGATCAAATTAAGTTGATCAAGCTAGGTCTGAATCCAATCGTCTTCACTCAAACCGGCATCTTTCATGATCCTTAAGGAGGGAATCTGAACCTCCATAGGTAAAACAGCTTCCATGCCATATACCAAAGAAAAGGGAGTTGCCCCTGTTGAAGTACGTGCCGTGGTACGATACCCGTGCAGAGCAAACGGTAACATCTCATGCCAGTCCTTGTAGGTGACTGTCATCTTTTGAATGATCTTTTTGATATTTTTGTTCGCGGCTTCAACAGCACCGTTCGTCTTTGGCCGATAGGGAGATGAATTGTGATGATAAATCTTGAACTGCTCGCACAGAGCGGTGATCATAGTGTTGTTCAAACTTGTACCGTTGTCCGTGATAATCCTGTCGGGGATACCATACCGACATATGAGATTCTTCTTAATGAAGCGGGCAACCACATTCTTTGTAACGGAGGCGAAGGAAGCTGCTTCGACCCACTTGGTAAAGTAATCAATAGCCACTAGGATAAAGCGATGTCCATTGGAAGCCGTAGGCTTGATCTCTCCAATCATGTTGATGCCCCACATTGCGAATGGCCAAGGAGCTGTTAGAACATTGAGAGGAACAGGAGGAATATGTACTTTGTCGACGTAGACTTGACATTTGTGGCAAGTACGGGAATGTTGATGACAATCAGCTTCCATGGTAGACCAGTAATAGCCCGCCCTTAGAATCTTCTTAGCCATCGTATGTCCGCTTAAGTGGGTGCCAAATGTGCCACTATGTATTTCGGTCATGATCAACTCTGCTTCAACCTTGTCCATACAACGAAGTAGAACACAATCATGGCTGCGCTTATAAAGGATACCATTGCTCAGGAAAACTTGGCAGCAAATCTCCTTAAGAACTTTTTGTCATTGACGGAAGCTCCTTCAGGGTATTCTCGAGTTTGGAGATACCTTTTGATTTCATGAAACCAGGGTTGTTCCACTACTTCTTCGGTATTAATCTCATGACAGTGCACAGGTTCGTCCATTCGCTCGATGGTAATTTGGGGAGCCTCATTATCCCAGTTGAGTTTAAACATGGAAGACATTGTAGCCAGAGCATCTGCTAGCTGATTTTCTTCTCGCGGGAAGTGCTCAAAGGTAATCTGCTCGAAATGAGGCAATAATATCAGGACATGTTCTTTGTATGGGATAAGATTAGGATGTCTGGTGTCCCACTCTCCTTTGATTTGACTGATAACCAAAGCCGAGTCCACGAATACGACCAGAGATTTGATTCCCAAGTCTATAGCAGCCTTGAGACCAAAGATGCAAGCTTCGTATTCATCCATGTTGTTGGTACAGCTGAAGCAAAGTCGGGCAATGAAGGGTGTAAGGCAACCTTCCGGAGAGATGAGTATCACACCGATACCGTTGCCAAGTGCATTTTAAGCACCATCAAAGTACAGGGTCCATTGGGATCCTTGTTCAGGTCCGTCATACGGTCCGTTACCTTCAATATTTTCCGATGTCATGATGTCCTCGTCAGGGAAGTCGAATCTCATAGATTGGTAATCTTCGACGGCTTGATGAGCTAGATGGTCAGCTAGTACACTCCCCTTTATAGCTTTTTGGGTAGTATACTGGATATCATACTCAGTCAAGATCATTTTCCATCTAGCGATTCTTCTAGATAAAGAAGGCTTCTCGAAGATATACTTAATCGGATCCATCTTGGAAAACAGCAAAGTGGTATGAGTCAACATATACTGCCTTAGCCGGCGAGCAACCCATACCAAAGCGCAGCAAGTTTTCTGGAGCAGTGAGTAGCGAGTCTCACAGTCAGTAAACTTTTTGCTAAGGTAATAAATGGCATGCTCTTTTCGGCCAGACTCGTCATGTTGGCCCAGTACACACCCCATTGAGTTATCCAAAACAGTTAGATACATGATTAACGGCCTTCCTTCGACGGGTGGCATCAAGATAGGAGGTTCCAGCAAATACTCCTTGATCTTATCAAAAGCAACCTGACAATCATTGTTCCATTCAACCACCTGATCTTTCTTCAGAAGCTTGAAGATTGGCTCACAAGTAGATGTCAGGTGAGAGATGAACCTCGCAATATAGTTTAAGCGTCCCAAGAAACCTCCAACCTCCTTTTCAGTGCGGGGGCAGGCATTTCTTGTATAGCTTTTTCTTTAGCAGGATCAACCTCAATTCCTTTGTTGCTGACGATAAATCCCAGAAGTTTACCAGACCTGACTCCAAATGTGCACTTGCTAGGGTTTAGTCTGAGCTTATACTCCTTCAATCTGAAAAACAGCTTTTGCAGATGGTCAAGGTGTTCTTCTTCTGTCTGTGAACGGGCTATCATGTCGTCTACGTAAACTTCAATCTCATGATGTATCATGTCATGAAATAAAGCTACCATGGCGCGTTGATAGGTTGCCCCAGCATTCTTCAGTCCGAATGGCATCACTTTGTAGCAGAAGGTACCCCACTGCGTGACAAAAGTAGTTTTCTCCATGTCTTTGGGGGCCATTTTGATCTGGTTGTATCCCGAGAATCCATCCATGAAGGAAAATACCTTGTGTTGATTTGTGTTGTCAACCAAGATGTCGATGTGTGGTAGGGGAAAATCATCTTTAGGGCTAGCCCTGTTAAGGTCCCTATAGTCCACACACATTCTGACTTTGTCGTCCTTCTTAGGCACGGGCACAATGTTAGTAACCCATTGTGGATAGGATGTAACGGCCAGAAAGCCAGCATTCAATTGCTTCATCACCTCAGCTTTGATCTTTTCAGACATGTCGGTCCTCATGCGGCGGACTTTTTGTTTGATCGGTGGATAGTCTTCTCTTGTAGGGAGACGGTGAACCACAATATCTGTGTCTAATCCCGGCATGTCTTCATAGGACCCGGCGAAGATTTCAACATATTCATTTAACAACTGTACTAAGCGCTCTTTGACACTTGGTTCTAGGTTGGCACCCACCTTAACCTCTTTCTTGTCTTCCTATGTTCCCAAGTTGATGGTCTCTAGCAACTCTTCATGGGGCAGAATAGCCCTCCCTTCTTGTTGCAAAAGTCTGGCTAACTCTTCTGGCACTTCACAGTCTTCGTCAACTTCGTACTCAGCATGATTGACCAAATCTTCAGAGTCACCGAAGGCTAAAGCATAATAGTCACCCATGGAATCCGGAGTGGATGGGTACCTGCATTTTGTGAGTGTGGGTGTATGTAAGGGATATCCATCCTTAAACAAAACAAAATGTAAAAGGAAAGAAAATGAACACAACAGTTTATAGATGAAAACGTCCAATGATTCATTAAACATGGCATATGATAATGAAGAAAATCAAGCCCTTACAAATGGACCTATATGCCCCAGGCAAGGCATAAGGTGAAAATAGTGTATGAATTATTTAATTATTACAGACCAAAATAGGAAATTGTTCAAAGATAAATTACTGGTTGATGAAAGTGATGGGAATAAAGTCCTTTGCTTCCCAGTTACTTAATCCTCCTTCGACGGTTGGAAAGATCCAATCTTCAAAGTTGTCTTCTTCATCCTCATCTTCTAAGGCATTAATTCCATGGTGAGTGATTTTTACGGGTGGTCCGCCGGCCCTGGAGCCACGCACAGCTTTTTGGCCAGCAGCAGTAAAACCTAGTCCAAACTTGTCTGTCTTGTGAGAAAACTCAGGCAGTTGCCCCCACACTGTACTCTTTCCTTCTTTGATTACAGCCTCTGCATCTTTGAGGCATGCCATCCTAGACACAAGCTTTGAAGTAATAGGCACATCAGTCATGTCTTCGCAACTGCAACTTCAAGAGGAACTTCTTCAAAATGTTGGAAAGGCGTCTCTATGAACTCGCAATCCAACTCCACATAGCGGAAGGAGTTGAGGTAACTTATCATGTACTCTTCCTCACCGTGCACCATTATAATCTTTCCCTGAACTGGGTACTTTAGCATTTGGTGTAAAGAGGAAGTGACTTCCCCAGCATTGTGGATCCACGGCCTTCCCAACAAGAAAGAATATGAAGGACGGATGTCCATCACATAAAAGGTGGAGTTGAAAATTTTTGTGCCCACTTTGATAGGAATGTCCACTTCTCCATGGACCATCCTCTTAGAACCATCGAAGGCTCTAACAACGATGTTACTAGGCTTCAGGGTCAAACCTTCATAGTCCAGTCTATCCAACGCCTTCTTCGGTAGTACATTCAGAGATGAACCGGTATCCACTAGGACATGGGCAAGTGTGGTTCCCATGCATTCCACTAAGACATGCAGCGCGTCGTTGTGCTTCCTTCCCTTAGGGGTCAAATCAGTATCGGAAAAACCAAGACCATTATCAGCAGTAAGACTAGCCACGCACTCTTGAAACTGGTCAACCGAAGTTTCTTGAGGCACATGAGCCGTCTTTAGAAATTTGATTAAGGCCTTAGCATGAGCCTCAGAGCAGAGTAGGAGATCCAACATGGAGATTTTGGAAGGGGTCTACCCTAGCTGTTCCACGACGTCGTAGTCTCTCTTCTTGATTATCTTTAAGATTTCTTCCATCTCTTTCTTGGTGGTCTCGGAGATAACCACAGTATGAGCCTTTGTACTGACATGCGCTTCTAGTATCCCCTTACCTTTATTGGAAGTAGAATTAGAGCGTTCAGCTTCGGGTACATCAACTTCTTCAATTATCGGGCTTTGCACAGATGGCTTGATAGGCATGGAAACTCTCGAGGGTCCGAAGACTGCTCATGGAGGAGCAATCTCCAAAGAAAATATCCTTCCGCTGCGAGTTATCTTGCTTGTTCCCGCGATATTCCCTATATCGGGGGTTTCATCATCGGAATCTTCTTGGAATGATTCAATCTGTTTGACACCATGGTAGAAGATTTCTCTTCCGTATTTCCATGGTATCGTCTTGTTAGATTGATACGGGATAGGTCTCGGCATGGTGATTTTCAACGGTACAAACTTAGGATCAGGCGTAATCTTGACAGGCCTTTTACAGGCCTTGGGAAGATTGTCGGAGATGGTTATTATTGCAATGTCATTGGTAGGAGTAAAAAAGGTGGCAAGAGTAATAGGAGTGAAGGTATCAACAGGAGTCTTTTGAAAGAGTATCTCTTGGGTATCCATCAGGCGTTGGATGCCTGATTTCAACATTGGGCAGTCAGCTTTCACCTTTAAACAAAAGTAATAGTCTTTTCCACAACCTGGGAATATCCCGGCTCTCATCAAATTCACTTTAATCACTGGTAACGGAGTCAAAAGGTCAGCAACATTGGTAACATGAAGGTCTTCCATAACGGCATGAACATTATGACCGTGCTTGGGCATCGGAGGAAAAATCACATTCGGCTTTTCGGGCACATCGAATTCTACCTCCTTGGCGTCGATCAGGTCTTGGATTTTGTTCTTAAGAGCCCAACAGTTGTTGGTATCATGCCCTACACTTTCAGAATGGTAAGCACATTTTGCATTGGAGTGGTAATGTGGAGAAGAGGTATTAGGGTTCTTTGGAGCTTCCTTCAAATTGGTAAGATTCAGCTTTATCAAATGAGGGAGTACTTGAGCTGGCGTCATGTTGATTTGGGTGAATTGCCGTTGTGGCCTTTCTACCCTTTGCTGATTAGATCTTGGCTGATTGCTGCGAGGTTGATCATTTGAAGAGTTTTGGATCATCACAGCCCCCACAGTTGGTTGGCGCTCGGTTCTTCCTTGGCTTTTCTGAGAATAAACAGCAGAAGCTTCCTTCTTAGCTGGGAAGGCCTTCTTAATAGCAGTGGACAATGAGGCATCTTTCTGAATCTTACCACTTTTAATGCCAGCCTCGACCCTTTCACCGGTCAGAATTAATTCGGTGAATCCCGTGGAGGAACTCCCAATTAAATGATTGAAGAAAGGGCCAGA
This sequence comes from Vicia faba, assembly GCA_948472305.1. Classification (NCBI taxonomy): domain Eukaryota; kingdom Viridiplantae; phylum Streptophyta; class Magnoliopsida; order Fabales; family Fabaceae; genus Vicia; species Vicia faba. The sequence continues at coordinate 529,000,550 of OX451740.1, read as the reverse complement.
CAGGGTCCCTAAAAACATGTCAACCAGCTCTCTATCTGACAATGGTGGTTGCACCCTTCCAGCTAGATCACGCCAGTTCTGGGCATACTCTTTAAATCCCTCGTTAGAAGCCATACCCATACTCTATAGTTGAGTACACGTAGGCACTAAATCAGCATTGTATTGGTATTATCGGTAGAAAGCAGCAGCTAAGTCTTCCCAGTTATGAACCTCCGATCTCTCGAGTTGATAGAACCAGTCCAATTGTGTGCCTGACAAACTGTCTTGGAAAAATTGGACCCAAAGATCCTTATCAGATGAGTGGGGTTGGATCTTTCTGACATAGGATCTTAGATGCATCTTCGGACACGACAGACCGTCATACTTAGCAAATGTAGGAACTTTAAACTTGGGAGGAATGACGATCCCAGTGACCAACCCTTGTTCTTCGAAATCTAAACCGGGTACCCTTTGCAACTCCATGGCTGCCATTCGATCCTTAAGATTTTTAAACTTATCATCCGCTGGGAGATATTGCTGTTCGGAGTAATCTTCGTCTTATTCCTCTTCTTCTCCTTCAACTTCAGATTCAGAAGGCAATGCAGTTCCTTTTCCTTTACCACCCCCTTCATCAGACGTCGAGGGGAACTCGAGAACTTTTCTAGCATGGTTTTCAAACCTTCTTCCCATAATAACCACACCGGGTCTTTTCTTCTTTTTTCTCTTTATCTTTCTCCAACAGTGCTTTAAGGTCCTCTTGACCCTTTGCTAAGGTCATGAGGAGTTGCTGGAATTGAGAATTCTGTGCTTGCAGATCCTTAACCGTCTGCTCCAAATCCATCTTGCTGAAATAAACAGCAGAAAGATAAGGAAACCTGGTGTGAAGGCCTGTTTATGCATATGATGAATGATATGTTATTCATGTAATGCATTCAAGGATTCAGAAAATTCAAATTTGTTGCAAACAAAAAGAACACACGTCATATTAAGAAGAAATTTGTTAGTACATAAGTGCCCCATGGGCAAAATATTACAAAATTATTAATGTAAAAATACATTGTGCATCCTTTTTGGTGCGATGTAAGTGTTGAGAGTTTCCTCCTCATGAAGTCGGCGGGTAAGTTCCAAAACCTTCTTCTCATTGGCATAGAAGTTGGCTTCAAAAGTATTTTGTTCTTCTTTGAGTTGGATCCAACTCTTTTATAATTCTTCCAATGATGTTGGCATGTCAGGATGTAGGAGGGTGTATGGAACCTCTCCTTCCATAACAGAATCTTTGATCACAGGGAGAATGTGAGGGTATGGCATCATAAGATTCTGGGCGCGGGTTCGTACCCATTTGAGATAAGGCTCAAGGGGGATGGAATTCTTGTGCCCCGGTGTCTTACTATCCACTTTGTTGGGCATCCTCCAAGCTCTGATGAACCTTTGTCAAAGTCCTTGCGCATCATTGTCGAAGTTAAAAACCAAGTCAGGAATCAGCATATCATGAGGGCCATCTCTTCAGGCATACCCAAATTGCTTTAGAGCTAAACAGGGGTTGTAGGTAATGCCTCCCCTAATGCCAAGTAGTGGGACATTAGGGAATTCCCCACAACGATCAGTGATGATGACATTTTCTCTGGACCGAGAACACCAATGAACATTAGAATGTGTAAGGGTCATCAACCGTTGTAACCACCTTAAACCCTGCTCATTCTTCAAAACTGATTGTGGAAGGTGAGAAATAAACCACCTTGCTAGGAGAGGAGTACAACACATGAGAACACCTCTTTTCCTTATTGTTCGTGTGTGAAATGAGTGTAGGATGTCCCCAAGCAATGTAGGCACAGGATTCCGAGACATGAAAATCTTGACAGCGTTCACATCTATAAGTTGATCAGGGTTTGGGAACAAGACCAACCCATAGATGAGGAGTGCCACAATCTCTTCAAAAGCTTGTAGATCTAGAGAATTCCAGCAGTCTTGTGCCTTCTCAAACAGGAACTTTGCCAAGAAACCCTTGACACCACTTCTGGTTTCCCAATGACCTTTGATATCAGATGGTTGCAAGTGTAAGGCTTGAGCAACATCTTCAGGCTTTGGTTATTTTTCTGTACCGTTGTAGGGTAGTTGATGAAGAATAGGAATTCTCAGGAGTTGAGAAAATTCCTCCAAAGTAGGTACGAGTTGGTAATCAGGGAATGTGAAACAGTGGTGTAGGGGGTCAAAGAACTGGAAGAGAACTTTCACCATGTCTTCTTCAATGTTGGATTGACCAAGTTGAGAAGTCTACCATATCTTTCACTGAAAAGAGAATTCTCTGGAATCTTGGAAGTAATCTCCTTGAGCTGAGGAGGGATTCTCACAAGGTTGACTTGAATTGTTTTCCTGCGAAGAGATTCCATGACCTACAAAACAGGAACAAAGATGAAGATCCAAACCCTTGAAATGGTTAGTGGATGCATATGATGCTTTATGATGTTCATGATGTATGCATAAACATACGTACAAGTAAGTCACACAAGATCCTAGTTTCAGGCTTGCATGAGGTTTCATAGGTAAGTACCCTCTTGAAGTTAGTTGGCTCAACCTGTCCTATAAATAGTAACCGGGTTCTAAAGAGCTCAATATCACTGGATTATTTTCTATGTTCATTGTTTTGGTTTAGCCACTTAACTGGCGACCAAAATATTCCAAGAAAACAACCCTCAATGAGTGTAGTATCGAGTATCTACCAACTTTGGACTACACCAAAGCCGGTCATCTCACTACCTCTAAAAAAGGCCAAGATGGTCAAGTAAGGTTCTAAGAGTTCATTAGTGCTTCATGACATCACTCAGCGGCCCCGTATTCTCTTTCATTGACTCAAAGGCTATCGGTACTCACAAATATTTCGCACTAATATAGCTATTGCTTCAACCATGTCAGTATACCCCGCACAATTTCCACAACGTATTGCTATTAACCTATGAATGTTTCCCAAAAATCCGGGTGAAGGATTCAAACCCAAACAATAGAACCAAATGTAAAGCAAACAAAGCAATCAAGACATGCAAAGGTGATCTAAACCATAAGGTTACTCCACTTTTAAAGTTTTCCCTAGCAGAGTCGCCAGTTCTGTGATACGGTGGGAGAACTGACTTGAGGTTTCGTGTTTGTGTTTGCAAATGTTTCGGTTTAGCAAGAGTCGCCACCGACTTTTTATTTTATCCTAAGGAAAGGTCAAAAAGCACAGGAAAGACCTTTGAGATGTTTTCTTGGGTTCGGGGAGTAGATTATGAAAAGGGAAGGTGCAAGCACCCTTTTCATCCATGGTTATCCATGGGCTCTTACTTACTTGTTTAGATCACTTCCTTTGCTTTTCAATTGTTGGAAATGGTGCTTTATGTGTGGTTTTGAAATATGTTTTGAAAAGAGGCCATCGTTGTGGCAACCTTTGTAATGATTCTTGTTTGAATGTATACAAAGGTGTTTTTGTCTTTTGAAATGTTTTCAATGTTTGAAAGTATGGTTTTGAAATTGTGTTGTGAAGTGTGTTTGAAAATAGCGAGGATGTTTTGCAAGCTTTTGATCAAGTAACTAAGAGCTATCTACCCTATTTTACTTAAAGATCTTTCTTATTTTTTTAACCCTTTTTAACAGTGTTGTTTCACCATTGCATTTGGTGAACAACCTTGTGTTAGCATGTTAAACGGGACAGGCGCAGGTCATCGTATATACCATGATAGTAATTGTGTCAAGTATCTTTGGCAATTTTCTTGAGGGACTTGATCATTTTTGTTTAGGAAACCCAGATAGCGTCATCGAGGGACTATGATCTTTTGTTTTGTTTTTGTTTTGCCAAAGTACTCAACATGCATACCATGGCCCATTTTTGAAGGCAACAAGTGGATTGTAACCCTAGGGGTGCAAGTGTGCATTATGTTTGTTTTTCATGCATTTTTGTCTTTGATTAGGTCAAACTATTTGTTAATTTGATTTTGGCATACAAACCCTAATTCTCTAATCATGGCATAATTGAAAGTGTTTAAGTGCGAGAATTTAAATTCTAAGCTATTACAACATGATAATGGGGATGGAGGTACAATTTTGCATAGAGGGGTATTTGACAAGAAATATAAACCCTAGTTACTATTACATACAAATTGAATTACAATGCATAAATATTTAAATGTACAATATTTAAATAAACAAAATAAATAAATATTAAGTAAAATGTATTATGCAAAAAAAAAGAAGTTTTTATGTATGTAAAGTATTTTTAATGTAAAGAAATATAAAGAAATAAATAAATAAATAAAGATTAATTTTATTTATTAAAGGGGCAAACCCTAATTCTTTTAAGAAAATAATATATTATATTATTTATATACAAAAAATATACTAATATGTACAAAATAAAATATATTGGGAAAAAAAGTGTTTTTTAGTATAAATAATAATAAAAAAATAAAAATGTAATATTTTTGTATTTTTATTCTATGTTTGTTAATAAAATAAAGGTATATATATATATATATATATATATATATATATATATATATATATATATATATATATATATATATATATATATATATATATATATATATATATATATATATATATATATATATATATATATATATATATATATATATATATATATATATATATATATATATATATATATATATATATATATATATATATATATATAATAAATATTTACAAAAATAAAATATATTCAAGAAAAATATTTTCAGTGTGAATAAAATAAGAAATAAAAATAAAAGTATTATTTACATTGTTTTCAAGTTTTAAATAAATTATAAAAGTATTCAAATGTTTTTTTATGTAAAAGAAATAGAATAAAATGCCAAATAAATGTGAAAAAAGTGAAAATATTTTTAAGCATTTTTTTAATATTTGGAAATAAATAATCAAAAATAGAAATGAAAATAAAAATGCAAAAATGTCAAAATACTAGAAAATGGGCCAGGGGGTGCAAAAAGAAAAGAGGGGGGTGCCAAAAGTAAGCCTGTCCAGGTCCAGCCCAAACCAACTTCATCTTCTTCCTCTAGACAGAAACGCGTGTGCGCCCTGGTTCAAATGCTACATCCTGTATACGTGGTCTTTTGCCAAAACTCACAACATCAAACTTATAGAGAATTTAAATACGAATCTAACCATATAAAGCATTAAATCTAACTCTCAAAGACCAGAGAGAATTTTTTTGGCCCTAAAATTTGACCTAACTTTTTCAGCATGTTCATGGATGAAATTCTCCTAGCACACTTAATATAAATTAAAACTGAGCATATGTACAGCTTCATGGCATTGAATACTATATTTTTCATTCACAAACCTAAGGCTAAATGTTCCTAAATAGAGAGATAGAAAGTGATGAAAAACCTGTTTCAGTTGGATTCGAGTTGGACAATGCAGCAACTTTCAGTGAGGCGTGAGGTTCTTTTGAGCTTACTTGATGTTCCCTGGACCTTTCCCAATGCTTTGTTTGTTTTAAAATGGTCTGAATCAACCTCTAGAAGTCAACCTGCACAAGCTTGAAACGAAAATGGTGAACACTGTAAATGGAGTTACAGTTGGCAATGGAGGTTTGGGATAGCTTGAGTGAGTTGAATGGAAGATATTGGAACTGGTTGCAAGCAAAACGCACGAGTGGATGTGAAAATGGAAGTGATTCTGCAGGGCCTGCCCTGTTTTGCAAGAAAATGTGATTTTTGTGTACAAGGGTGTTTGAGGGATGAATGGCTCGTGTTTCTGGCTCACAGGGATGTGTAAAACTTGTTTGAAATGTTGGCTCAAGTTAAATATATCAGATGTGTAAGTTCTTGACTTTTTGCATAATTACTTGGTTTTGAATTAAAAGTGAGAGTTGACAATGCTATGGTTGTACTGTGTTGTACCCTAGATGCACAAAGTGGTTGAGCTTTGCCTGAAATTATGGAGCTATGTGAAAAATGGCCAAGAAGATGGGTCAAAATCCTGCCTAAACTAGGGCAAAATTTCTCTAAGTTAAAAGTTTTAGGGATCCTTGTTCCAAAAATAATAACTTGAGATACAAGCTTCTTTTGAGAAAACTTTGTGAATAAAAGTTGTATACTTTGTGATGGACTACAACTTTCATGTAGTAAGTTTGGTTTGAATCCATTTGCATCTTGGTGAAAATGTGGGACAAAGTTAGGAAAAAATTAGGAAAATTTCATAACTTGGAAAAATTCTAAGTTATGAAAATTTTCAATTTCAAACCCTAATTTGTAATTTAGGGTTTCTTGATGAACAAGTTTCATAATTTTACACATCTTGATGAAAAATGACCCTTGGCACTTGATTTTGACCAAAAAGTCATAGTTTGACTTTTCAGTGTATAGTCAAATTTTGATCAGTTGACTGAAAAATTCATCTGTCAATCCTATGCATTTGAGATCTTTTGAACTTGTTGAATATGTCAAGATGATGCCATTGAGTCCTTGAGTCCATGGTTGAGCTTAATTTTCCATTGGCTAGGTCAAACAGTCAAAAATTTCCTTTGTACAGTCAAAACCCTAAAAATGACCATTTTGCCCTTTTGATGATCTGATCAAATTTCTTGTGGAATTGTGATCCAAACTTGATCAAATGATTCATATGATTTCATAATTTTGATGTGGAACTAAATTCATGAGGTTTGACTGTAAATTGGCCGCAGTTGACTTTTTCCCCAATACAGCTGATTTCTAGGTCAACCGTCCAATTGACTGGGCAAAAATTTGATTCAAGGCTTGAAACTTGGTATGGACAAACTTATGAGTCTAATATGAAGTATGAAAGTCACTTTGGGCATTGAAGGTCCAAAAATCCCTGTGCAAACTCAAACCCTAATTTAGGTCAACAGTGCAAGGAGGTGTCTTGAGCAGAGCAAACCCTAGCCAGGTCTTGAGTTCCAAGAGCCTTGTGATGAAAAATGTTGATAAAATGAGAGGGAAAATTTTGGGGTACAACAATGGTCATGGTACGTTTGTATAGTCATAGAAGGCAACCCATGGGACGTTTTAGCAATGTCATTTTAGGGACTAGATCGTTTACCGAAGGCAACATCGAGGGTCATTGAGGGAATACGATCTTTTATCGAAGGTCTTTTCTAAAATGCCCATGTTTGAGGGAAATGACTATTTTTCCGATAGGCAACAAGTGAGATTACCCTAAGGGTGCATGTGTGAAAAGTGTGTTTGATTTGCATGCATTTTGTCTTCGATTAGGGGTTGTCTACTTATTGTTTTTATCTTGCCATACATTCCCTATTTCACTAGCAAGCATACAAAAGCAATAAAATGAAGAAATATAAAATCCTACACTATTACAACCATATCGAATTGCATGAAATTATAAAGGCAAAAATAAGATAAAAGCAAGAAAAATGAGCTTTTTCGATTGGGGGAGGAGAACCCTTCGATTCTGCTTATGTTAGCCTCCTTCGATTGGGAGTTGGCATCAGCAAGGTCATGGCCTTCGATTGGAAGTTGGAGCCAGTGAGGTTATGGCCTTCGATTTGGGCTTGTCAGCAGCTGGGTGTGCCTTCTGGTTCTGCCTTGTTGCCTTGTTGCCTCCTTCGATTGAGGCTGGCAGCAGCAAGTCATGGCCTTTGATTCTGGCTGGACATTAGTGCAAGCGTGCCTTTTGATTATGCCTTTCTGTCTTGGAAGTCAGCAAGGAAGCCCAAGGCTTCATTTCATGTTTCCTTCCCCTATTTCTTTCGTTTAAGGCATTAAATGATAACATGGTCTAAGGCCATGCTAGTATTTGTCTTGCAAACAGTTTAATAGTTAAAGCAAGTTCAGGTAAACAAAAAGTAAAACAAAAGGGTTAGCTCTGAAAAACATGTTAAAAGGGTGGAAACGAAAGTAACAATGGTATATACATGCTTGAAATGAAAGAGAAGCTTATTTACATGTTATGCCATGAAACGAATGGTTCAAGGGTAAGAGTGACTTACCTTGCTGGAGGCTTTGAATGGGTGTGGAACCTTGAGTAGAGGCCCAGGGTGCTGGATTCGAAAGAGGGGGCCAACAGTTGTGCTTGAAATGCTGGATTCGAAGGAAGGAAAGAAACAAGTCTTATGTTTCTTTCCAAACTGGATTCGAAGGATACTGAAGAGTGTTTGTTCTTCATAATCAAAGGAAGTAAGTATGTGATTCGAAGGATACTGAAGAGTGTTTGTTCTTCAGAATCGAAGGAAGTAAGTATGTTATTATGTGAATCGAAGGATACTGAAGAGGTATTTTTCTCACAAGTGTTTAAAGTACTTGAGAGATTTGTTGTGTTTGAGAAATTTTGGGGGATTCGTTCCTCTGGTCTAAAGATCCTCCCTTAGATTTGCAAAAATTCCTCTATTTATAGAGAAAAAGAATGGACATGTTTTCAATAGTCAGCCTTGCAAAATAATAAAATATGAAGCCTGAAGGGTACAAGTAGGGGGCATGTTATCCGTTGATTAGACTTGTGCTTCTGGCCCTGCTTTTCGTTCAGACAAAATTCTGGATGAAAGCTGCTTTTGTGATCAAAGTAACCTCTATGAAAAGAAAGGGTATGTAGCCTTTTTATATTTTAACCAAGAATAGTATTATCCAAAAGACAAAGTTTAAAACCTTTGTACAAGCCTCTGATTATATAAGACTTGGAAGCAACATAGCCTGTCAAGTAGCTGGTCATGAGATTTCCTCATATTTGCTTCAAACGAAACCTTCTTCAAATGGTTCAGCTTGGATTCGAGGGAAGCTGATTCGAAGGGAATCAAAGCTTCAATCGAAGCTTTGTATGTAGGTTGCTTATGTCCAATCGAAGGTTTTCTTTCCCATGGTCATATGTGTCCAAATGAAAGAACGTATGTGGGGGGTCCCTGTCTTGTGACTATTTAGCATGAGGGAAGTTCCTGACTTCTGAATCAAAGAGCGCTCTATCAAGGGATGCAAGAACTTAGTCAAATCTTGTATGAAGATATCTCTTGGCTCAGACAAAGCTTGTGAGAGGCAAAGTCTGCAAGAGTCCCTTGATGCAAGTGGATTTGAAAGATGTATAGAGATGGTTGCTTTGTCCCAATGAAGCTTGTACAAACGAAAACAAACATCCAGGCAGCATATGCCCAATCGAAGCAGGCTTGCAGGAAGCTAATTTTGAGCAATCGAAGCAGGCTTGTATGCAGCTAATTTTGAGAAATCGAAGGAGGCTTCTAGGCAGTAAACTTGTCCAAATCAAAGCAGGCTTGAAGACAGTATGGTTGGTGAATCGAAAGGTTTTCCTTGCAGGGGGCACGTGTGGCCAGCATGTCATGGACTTCGATTGCAAGCATGCAGCCAGTAAACTAGTCCAAATTGAATTAGGCTTGTAGGAAGCTATTTTGTCCAATCGGAGAGTTTGCCTTGCAGGGGGCACATGTGGCCAGCAAGTCATGGCCTTCGATTGCAAGCATGCAGGCAGCACACTTGTCCAATCGAAAGGTTGAATCGAAGGAGGCCTATTTTCTCCAAATTTGTCAAAATGTTATTTTTATCTGTTTTCTCCCTTTTTGACAGTTTCCTTTTAATTTTGGTACTGGAAAATCCAAATGCACTTGTGCAAGCTTGGATCCTGAGAATCTTTGTGAGAAAACCCTTGAGATTTGAGAGGGCAAATTTTGGGGTACAACAGCTGCCCCTGTTCAATCTTCTTACACCTGAAGAGTTAGATGGGAAAATCTGCCATTCGTGACTTGAAGGTGGAAGATGATTGAATACTAGAGTGCCCAGAAATTTTCACTCGATGATGTGGTGGTCGACTTTGTAGGGAATGGGCTTAAAGATTCCATTTGGAGAAATGATGGATAGTTGTTAGAGATGGGCTTATAGATGCCATCCAGAGGTGATTGTTGACAGGAATTAGACTAAGTCTAAATTCTGACTTCAACTGGAAAAGAAATCAGAATAAATCTTTGGAGCGATTTATCTGAACCTGAGGAAATTCCTACCAGAAAGAATCAGGATAAACCGTTGAGAGATTTAAACTAAACTAGCAGAGGTCTTGGATATTCTTCAATTTATGATGGGCATGTGTAGGGCTGCTTAATGATGAGTCCGTGTAAAACTGCATCCGAAATTGTCTGAGAAGGAACTTGGGTAGGATTACTTCATGATGAGTTCGTGTATAACTGCATTTGGATTACTTCATTGTCAGCGGTAAAGGTATTGAAGTGGACCCTGCAAAGGTAAAAGCAATACAAGAAATGTCTGTTCCCTGCACTAAGAAGGAAGTTAGGGAATTCTTAGGACGGCTAAACTACATCGCCAGGTTCATTTCCCATTTAACCGCTACTTCTGAACCAATCTTCAAATTACTTAAGATAGATCAAGTGGTGGAATGGAAAGGCGACTGCTAAGCTGCCTTCGACAGGATCAAGGAGTACCTTCAAGAGCCTTCCATTTTGATGCCGCCGGTTGAGGGAAGATCTTTGCTCGAAGTTTACCGATATTGAAACAAGATATTCACTGCTCGAGAAAACTTGCTATGCTCTGGCATGGGCTTCTCGCTGGCTAAGACAGTATATGCTGACTCACACTACCTTATTGATATCCAAGATGGATCCAATTAAATACATATTTGATAAGCCCGCCCTCTCTGGGAGAATAGCAAGATGGCAGATGGTCTTGACTGAATATGACATTCAATACACTACCTAGAAAGCAATAAAGGGAAGTGTGTTAGCTGATCACCTGGCTCATCAGGTTGTGGATGACTATCAATCCATGAATTTCGAATTCCCGGATAAAGACATCATGTTGGTAAACAATTGTGAAGAATTTGGACCATATAACGGACCAGAACAAGGATCCTGATGGACCATGGTTTTTGATGGAGCTTCCAACGCACTCGGTAATGGCATAGGTGTTGTGATCATATCCCCTAAAGGTTGCCATACTCCCTTCACTGCTAGACTGTGTTTCAATTGTACCAATAATATGGAGGAATATGAAGCGTGTATTATGGGTCTCAAAGCTGCCATAGATTTGGGAATCAAGTCTTTAAGTGTATTTGGAGATTCAGCCTTAATCATCAGTCAGATCAAAGGAGAATGGGACACGAAGCATCCTAACATCATCCCTTATAAAGAACATGTGTTGACATTAATCCCATATTTTGAGGAAATTACCTTTGAGCATTTTCCACGAGAGGAAAATCAACTAGCAGACACGCTAGCCACTATGTCATCCATGTTCAAAGTCAGGTGGGATAATGAGGCTCCTCAGATCACCATAGAGAGGATGGACGAACCAGCTTATTGTCACGGGATTGATACTGAAGAAGTAGTGGACAAGCCTTGGTTCCATGAAATTAAGAGATATCTCGAGACCCAATAATATCTAGAGGTAGCTTCAGTCAATGATAAGAAGTTCCTGAGAAGGTTTTCTGCTAAATTCTTCCTCAGTAACGGAATCCTCTATAAGCACAACCATGACTCTACTTTGCTCCGGTGCGTAGACAAGAGTAAGGCAGACAAGATCATGGCTGATCTATACGAAGGCACCTTTGGCACCCATTCTAGTGAGCACACGATGGCTAAAAAGATCCTCCGAGCAAGATACTACTAGTCCACCATGAAGCAGATTGTCATCAGCATTCACGAACCTGTCACAAGTGTCAGATATATGCTGACAAGGTACATGTGCCTCCAGTTCCTCTAAACATCCTGACTGCTCCTTGGCCATTCGCAATGTGGGGCATTTACATGATTAGAGAGATCAAACCTATAGCTTCTAATGGACACCGCTTCATCTTGGTTGCCATTGATTACTTCACGAAATGGGTCAAGGCAGCTTCATTCGCTTCTGTTACCAAGAATGTTGTAGCCCAATTCATCAAACAGAATCTTATTTGTCGGTATGGTATTTCGGGGATAATCATTACAGATAATGGTACCGATCTAAACAATACTATGATCACTGCACTATGCACATAATTCAAGATCCACCATCATAACTTTTCTCCTTACCAGCCAAAGATGAATGGTGTTATAGAAGCCGCTAATAAAAACATCAAGAAGATCATACAAAAAATGATAGTGGCCTATAAGGACTGGTATGAGATGTTACCATTTTCTCTCCATGGTTATCGTACCACAGTGCGCATGTCAACAAGGGAAACTCCTTTCTCTTTGGTATACGGCATGGAAGTTGTCCTACCGATTGAAGTCCAAGTACCTTCTTTGAGAATCATGAGGGATGTAGGGTTGAATTAAGATGAATGGATTCAAACTCGACTTGACCAGTTCAACTTGATTGATGAGAAGAGGCTTACTGCTGTCTTCCATGGCCAGATGTACCAAAAGCGTATAATTAAAGCTTTTAACAAGAAGGTCAGACGTCAGGTATATCAGGTTAGAGACTTGGTAATCAAGCGTATCATACTGCCACAAGGTGATCCCAGAGGCAAATGGACTCCTACATACGAAGGACCATTTGTGATTAAAAAAACATATTTTATGGTGGGGCAATGATCTTAACCACTGTGGATGGCGACGACCTTCCGCACCCGATAAACGTGAACATAGTTAAAAGATACTACGCATGATCACATAGCTGTATTTTCTTTGTATCAATTTTCATTTTTTACGATGACATTGTCTTACTAGGATGTCCGTCTCTTTGTACAAAAATACTTATTCAATTTAATACAAAGATATTCCTTTAAAATTGAAAAACTATCTGTTTTTCTTTTACTTTTCTATTTTGTTTTCAAAAACGTCCAGTGATTATTTTTGAACATATACATTTAAACGTAATTACTGTTTATAAATGAACGCATAAAAAAGGAAAACTAAACAGAAAGACAATTGCTAATGGCTTTAAGAAATAGGGTAATATCTATGGGCCGTCCCATAAAGTCCCTGCGGGTACTTTCCCTAATGAAGAAGGAGCAAGGACATCCTCCTACAAGATCATAGTTGTATCGCCAGTATGTAGCCTAATGATATATGTTGCTTTCATATCCCCGACGGAGCAAAACTTCCAGTTACTGCTCCAAAGATCCCTCAATGAAAGTCACCTAGCTGCTCAGGAATTCCCTAGTAGGATTTCACCAAGTCCACAAGCAATGCACGACGTTTCCCTTCCCCAACAGAGTTTACTTATCTAATAATGGAAACCCATCCATCATTACTTCAATTTCAACAAAATATGAAGGCTTACACTCCATATTCCCAATATCAGTCAGGGATTTATTTTCCCCAATCTAAACAGCTCTGCAGCAGAACAACTAATATGGGCATACATTGCATTCATACATCATAAACATCAACAACACAAATGCATATATCGCAATCTCATTTATTTTGATAAACATCATTACACCATGCATTTCATACATCATGGCATTACATACAACTAACTCTTTACCTTTTTAGGAAAGACCAATCAATAAAAAAAATTATCATCAAATTTTCAACAAGACAACGCAATTATCTATGAACAAATCAATGGTAGATCAGTTCCCGAAACAGGATAGGGTGATTATCTACATGATAAATACTTCCTTCAGACTTCTGCTGGTTCAATTTAAATCTCCAAACGGTTTATCCTGATTCTTTCCCGTAGACACTTTCTCTAGTTCAGATAAATTGCTCCAAGATTTATTCTGATTCTTTTCCAGATCTCTTTTGGTTCAGTTTAAATCTCTCAACGGTTTATCCTAATTCTTTCCCGTATACACTTTCTCTGATTCAGATAAATCTCCCCAAAGATTTACTCTGATTCTTTTCTAGACCTCTGTTGGTTCAGTTTAAACCTCTTAACAGTTTATCCGGATTCTTTCCCGTAGACATTTTCTATGGTTCAGATAAATCGCTCCAAATATTTACTCTGATTATTTTCCAGACCTTTGCTGGTTCAGTTTAAATCTCTCAATGGTTTATCCTGATTCTTTCCCTAGACACTTTCTCTTGTTCAGATAAATCGCTCTAAGATTTATTCTTATTCTTTCCAATTAAAGATTATTCGAGACTTCTACTAGGTTCAGTTTTAAATCGACCAAATATTTATTCTGATTTTTTCCCTATTAAAGTCAAGCTTGACTTAGTCTAATTTCTGTCAACAATCACCTTTTGATGGCACCTATAAGCCCATCTCCGCCAACTCTTCATCATTTCTCCAAATGGCATCTTTAAGCCCATTCCTTACACCTCAACCACAATATCATCAAGTTCAAATTTCTGGGCACTCTAGTGTTCAATCATCTTCCACCTTCAAGTCACGAATGGAAGATTCGTCAATCTAACTCTTCAGGTTTAAGAAGATTGAACAGGGGAAGTTGTTGTACCCCAAAATTTTCTATCTCATTCCTCAAGACATTTCTCAAAGGGGCTCCCAAAATTCAAGATTACACAAATTTATTTAGATTTTTCGCATCAAGATTAAAGAAGAAATGGCTAAAAAAACCAAACAGGTGAAAATGCTCTTTTTGACAAAATTAAAGGAAAAGCAAGTTCCTTTCGATTTTTCATCCTTCGATTGGACACTTTGTCTTGGTTGCATCTTTCGTTTGGGCGCTGGATTCCTTTGGGGCAAGTTCATTTCATGCTTCAATTGAGGCATTGGACTCATTTGACTAAGATCATTTCTTGTTTCGTTTTAGCGCTAGACTTAGCTTGAATGTTTGTGCGAATATTTCGTTTGGCCACACAACATCTTCCATGCGTGTTAGCCAAGACATATAAGGCAGAATTTCCTACCATAATAACATGCATAAGGCCAAAGCAATTTGTTACAAGCTTCGACAGGGCAACACTTCCCATCAAACAACTTCAATTCACAAGGCAAAAAGCCTCCTGATGATGTCCTTCGATTTAGGAAGCCAAAGCCTCCATTCTGCCCTCTTTCGATCACACGTTTTGTCCCCTGCATGCCTCTTTCGTTTGGAGCAATGGCTTTTCCAACATTACAAGCTTTGATTGAGCCTTTCATCCCTTTCATTCATCCTTCGTTTGGGGGTGTGAATCCTTCAACACAAGTCTTTAGTCATGCCTTTCGTTTGGGCACGTGGCTCCCCTTTTACAAGCTTTCGTTTGAAAATATTGGAATAAGGTCACAAGGCAGGAACCTCCTGTATACCCTCTTTCGTTTGGCCATATGGCCCCTTTGCAGGAAAATTTGAGTGGGCAGGATCTATTGTGGAAATGGCCTGATTCAAACACACAAAGAAGTACAATGGTGGTGCATTCGAATGGCAGGCCAGGCATGTCTGGATGTCCCAATCGAATGACGTATGTTATTGACCCATCCCAAAAGCATGCATTTGGACCATTCGGAGGAACCCGTGAAGGGCCTAGTCGAAAGTCACTAATTGTCCCCTTCAAAGGACATCCACATGAGCAATTCGAATGACACTTCAATTTGAAAAAGAAATGGTTGTTGAAGAGTCTGGTCGAAAGGAAAGCTAGGGGGTCAAGACAAAAGGTTGAGATGCCAAAGGTACTTGTTGACCAAGTCCCATGCGCTACCAGGTTCAGGCCTGATACGTTGGCCATATAATTCCAAAATTGCTACATAACAGTCATGCAACACTGCCTATTTCCTTGCACCAATATGGCATTAAAACATTGTCCCTCGAAAGCTACAAATACAGCATACCCTTTTTGTTTGAACCTTTTGTTTTCCCTCCCTAAAACATCAACCCAGGCCATCTATAAATAGGAGACATCACCACACATGTTAGGCGCGCCTGAAGGATTGCAAGGAAACACTTGTGAAAATTCTCAAAAAAATCCTCAAACACTTCCCAACATTCTTTTTCAAACACTTCTACATACTAAGAAAAAACCTTCGATTCACACTCCAAGTGACCATCAAACTACCCTTTAACCCACTCCCCCAGCTACCATACAGTAGGCCTTTAAGTTATTCCATCACTTGTTGTATAAGATCTTTCGATCCACTCACACAACCTCTTTCGATCCAGTCACTGGTTTCACAAAGTAGCAACTGGACTAGCCTCAGGAAGGTCCCAACGAACTATCTTTCTCCGTCAAAGAAAGCACTTGCATCTCCCTTCGATTTAAGGACTTCAAGAGGTAATTTTCTTTCAAACTTGAGTCTATTCTATTTTAATATCATGTGCACATGCCAATAAATAAAAATGTAGATATTTTTAGACCATGTTTTAGCTTTCGATTCTGACTGCCTATATGCTGAAAACTCAACCTTAATTAGTTATGCTTTGGTCTTTGAGACCCATTAGTTTTTATGTTAACCCTTGGACTGTAGTTATGTTTGGATATTGCATTTTTAGAATTTAAGATAGGTTTGTTATACCTTTCGATTGGCGAGCTGCACAAGCCTTTCGAATCACAAACTGAGGGCCCAATATGCTTATAAAGAGTCAGCAAGGAGCCTGTGGAAAAGCATGAGCTTTGTTGCTTCTAGGCTTCAAACGAAGGCCATACCCTTGCTGTCTCCAGGCCTCAAATGAAGGCCAAAACCTTGTTATCTCCAAGCCCCAAGCGAAAGGCAAAACCATGTTGACTTCCAGGCCCAGACGAAAGGCGTGACTATCCTGGTTCCAACCCCCAGTCGAAGGAGACATACAGGAAAATCAAAGGGCGTGACTCCACTGACTTCAGAACCCAAATCGAAGGAAGCCAGAGAATGCAGAATCGAAAGACTTTTCTACCTGAATCGAAAGACCCGTTTTTCTTGTTTTTTTATTTTATTTTTGCCTTTATATTTTCATGCTATTCAATATGGTTGTAACAGTATAGGATTTTATCTTTTTGCATTTTACTATTTTTGTATGATTACTTGTAAAATAGAGTATGTATGATAAGATAAAAACAATAAGTAGACAACCCCTAATCAAAGACTAAGTGGATGCAATCAAACACACTATCCACACATATGCACCCTTAGGGTAATTCCACTTATTGCCTCGAAAAAATAGTCATGTCCCTCGAATATAGGCGTTTTAGCAAAGACCCTCGATAAAAGATCGTAGTCCCTCGATGAACCTCAATGTTGCCTTCGGTAAACGATCTAGTCCCTAAATGAAAATTGCTAAAACGTCCCATAGGTTACCTTCTGTGACTATACAAACGTCCCACACCCGTCCCTTCACATCCAATGATGGGGCTTCTTAATAAATCAATGGTAAGATAGCAACATCTAAAGGAAAAGGAAAAGAACGTTTAAGACCTTTTGAGTAGGTAGGACGCTCCTAGTTGCTTGCTTGCTCACAACAAAAACATTTTATACACTAACACTTTCATTTTTGAAACATTTTCAAAAGACAAAACACTTTGTACGCGTTCTTATAGAGACGAGAACCATTACAAATACATTCCTTTTCAAAATACTTTCAAAACCTACATCACAAACACACTTTCAAACAAAAGCAAGTGATATAGCAAGCAACTAAGAGCCTATAGATAACTACGGATGAAAAGGGTGCTAACACCTTCCCTTTTCATAACCTACCCCCCAAACTCAAGAAAATATCTCAAAGGTCTTTCTTGTTCTTTTCAATCTTTCCTTATTGGATAAAAGAAAAGTCGGTGGCGACTCTTGTTATCCGCAACAATTGCGATCAAACACAAAACACCCAAGTCAGTTCTCCCATCGTGTTACGTTCCCTAACATTTTCAATGCAATGTTTAATAAAGAATTAAATCACATTTCACATACGAAAATTTTAAAATAATAAAGAAAGCTTTTTGGATAAAGAGAATTTTATTAGTTGATGATTTGCCTATGAATAGGCATTTGTACAAGGAGGAAACTCCTAATCGAGGTGGTTGGGAAAAAGAAAAGAAAATACAATAGGTAAAATGGTAATGAGAAATGCTCGAATTTCCATTAAAATTGGTATTGCTACAGTTCACATATCCTTGATAGTCTTAATGCCTTGCTTCTGAAGAATTGTAGTTGGACTGATCCATTCACTGCCAAGGTGCTAAGGATGTACATGGTCATTCGTGAAGAGTATTCAGACTGCATCCTCTCACTCATGATCCCTAATTTTTTCCTGAATCTCCCTTTCTGGTTTTCAATCCAACGGGATGCCCATTTTTGCCTAATCTCCCTTTCGGGTTTTCGACTTAGAGGGTGATTCTCTTTTTTCATTTTTTATCCCTAATTTTTTTACTGGACTCTTCTTTTTATGTCCACCGGGATGCCCATTTTTCCTAAGTCTCCCTTTTCAGGTTTTCGACTTAGCGGGTCTTTTATGTATAGTATTTTTAACTGAGTCTGAATTGACTGGAAGTGGAACGCCTTCCCCTTCCATGTATTTTAAGATTAGAGCACCTCTCGAGAAGGATTTCTTCACGATGTATGGTTTGTCATAGTTGGAAGTCCACTTGCCCCTTAGGTCGGAATGGCTTTTCAAAATAATCTTCTTTACAACCAGATCACTGGGATAGAACTTTCGAGGTCGAATCATCTTGTCAAACGCTATCTTCATCCTCTTTTGGTACAACTGACCATGACAGATGGCTGCTAAGTTTTTTCCTTAATCAGATTGAGTTGGTCAAGTCTTGTTTGAACCCATTCTGCCTCATCAAGCTTAGTATACACCAGGACCCTTAATGAAGGAATCTCTACCTCAACTAGAAGCACAACATTTGTACCGTAGACAAGAGAGAAAGGGGTTTCCTCGGTTGAAGTGCGCACAAAAGTCCTATAGCCATGCAGAGCGAAAGGCAATATTTCATGTCAATCTTTGTATGTTCTCACCATTTTTTGGATGATCTTCTTTATGTTTTTGTTAGCAGCTTCGACTGTGTCCTTCATCTTTGGTCGATAAGGGGATGAATTATGGTGTTCAATCTTCAACTCTTCACACAACTCCTTCATTATTTTGTTGTTGAGATTTGAACCATTATCAGTAATGATTTTGTTACGAATTCCATAGTGGCATATGATTTCCTTTTTGATGAACCTAGTGACGACCTATTTGGTTACATTCTTGTAAGAAGCTGCTTCCACCCACTTGGTGA
The DNA here is from genome assembly GCA_948472305.1 of Vicia faba. Lineage (NCBI taxonomy): Eukaryota > Viridiplantae > Streptophyta > Magnoliopsida > Fabales > Fabaceae > Vicia > Vicia faba. Next base: position 528,981,598 of record OX451740.1, on the reverse strand, counting down.
AATAGTCTATAGCAACAAGAATGAACTTGTGTCCACTTGCAGCGCTTGACTCAATTCGTCCAATCATATCAATACCCCACATTGCCAAGGGCCATGGTGAAATTATAAAATTCAAAGGAGTTGGAGGGACGTGGATCTTTTCTACATACACTTGGCATTTATAACACAACTTTGCATATACACAACAATCACTTTCCATCGTCATCCTGAAATACCCTGCTCGTAGGATTTTCTTGGCCATAGAATGTCCGCAGGAATGAGACCTAAAAGAGCCCTCGTGGATTTTTTTTATGATCGAATATGCTTCGTGTCTATCCACACATCTGAGCAGGACCGAATCATAGTTTCTTTTGTACAGGACGTCTCCTAACAAGAAGAACTTGGATGCTAACTTCCTAAGCGCATGCTTATCACAAATTGTAGCACCTCCAGGATACTTTTACTTCTCAAGGTGTCTTTTGATATCGAAATACCAAGACTTTTCATCAGACACGTCTTCAATTGTGATACAATGAGCAGGAAAGACTTGTCTTCGAAAAGCTCACTTTGAACATTGCTGCTAGAGTAGCCAAAGCATCTGCCAACTGATTTTCTTCTCTAGGAATATGTTCGAAGCTGATCTCCTCAAAAGAAGGCACTAAATTCTGTATATAATCCATGTATGGAACTAAATTTGGGTGCTAGGTATCCCAATCACCTCACACTTGGTGTATGACCAGAGCATAGTCTCTAAAAAATTCAAGGATTTTGATTTTAAGATCAATCGCTACCTTGAGTCCCATTACATATGCCTCATATTCTGCCATATTATTCGTGCAATTAAAACATATCTTGGCCGTAAATGTTATGTGAGTATTGCAATGAGAAGTCGGTATTTCCTTAATGTCATGACCTATAAGGTTCGATGCACGATCAAACGTGAGAGTCTGTCTCCCTTTTGGATCAGGCCCTTCGACATCATCGAGTTTCATAACATCCTCATCTTGAAAATCAAATTTCATCATCTGATACTCTTCCAATGGTTGGTGAGCAATATGATCTGCAAGAATTATACCTTTGATAGCCTTTTGTGTAACATACTGAAGGTCATACTCAGATAACAACATTTGCCACCGAGAAAGCATGCATGTGAGTGCTGGAGTTATACCCCAAAATTTTCCCTCCCATTTTCTTCAAGACATTCCTCTAGGGTTCTCAAATGCTCAATAATTCTCAAGAGTTGATCAGACAAATTCTTCTCCTAAGCAATGGATCAACAACTAGGGTTTTATCTTGCACAAGGAAGAATGGGTTTAAAAGGCCTCAAATGGTTTTCATGGTTCATCATAGGTCTTCAATAATGCTCATGTCAAGTTTCAAGTCTTGCATCACAAGTTTGCTCAGTCAATGGCTCACATGATTAAAACTCAACTATATTGGGTAAAAAGTCAATTATGGTCAACATAAAGTCAAACTTCAAGATTTTTGGTCAACACCAACATTTTGGAATTATATTCATCATTTGATCAAAGGTTGATCATGATTCCTCAAGGAAAGTCCTCAAATCATCAAAATTCAAAAGTTGTCAAATTAGGGTTTCCTTATGAGAAGTCAACTGAACTTTGACCAAGCATAACTTTCACATGTTTCATCCACTTTTCCCCAACCGTAGCTCATTTTGAAGGAAATTCAATTCTCTACAACTTTGTATTTTTTTTCTCAAGTCCAAAAAGTGCTTCATTTGAAATATATGAGCTAATAAATTACAGGTCATTTTCAAAAGTCAACAAAAAGACACTTTTTGTCAAGGCAACTTACATCAAGATAAAGTCTCCAAATGCAAAAATTATCAAACGAGAAATTGTAGAGGACATCTTGAGATTTTTAAAAAGTCAAAGATCACCTTCTAAAGATGAAAATTTAGAGAGTTGTGACCAGTACAAGTTTGGAAATTTTGAGAAAATGCATGAAGTGCAAAGTGGGTAAACTTGAAATTTTGGACTAGTAGACCTAACTTTTGATGTTCAAACATGTTTGTAATACGGTGGGAGAACTGAATTGGGTGTTTTGAGTTTTATCGCAATTGTTGTGGATAGCAAGAGTCTCCACTGAATTTTCTTTTATCCAATAAAGGAAATGGTGAAAAGAACAGGAAAGACCTTTTGAGATATTTTCTTGAGTCCGGGGGGTAGGTTATGAAAAGGGAAGGTGTTAGCACCCTTTCATCTGTAGTTATCTACGGGCTCTTAGTTGCTAGCTCATTTTGAAAAATGCTTTGTGAAATGTGTTTGTTTTGAAAGTATTTTTGAAAAGTGTCTTTGTTTAGGAGAACTTTGTAATGATTCTCGTCTCTATAAGAATGTATACAAAATGTTAACTTATGAAAATATTTCTTGGAAAATGTTGGTGTGTTTGAAATATTTTTTGTTTGAAATGTTTGTGAGCAAGAAACTATGAACGTTCTACCTACTCAAAAAGTATTTGTTCTTTTCCTCCTCCTTTAGACAGTGCTTGTCTACCATTGTTTGGTAAGAAGCCTTATCATTGGATGTAAAGGGACAGGTATGGGTCATCGTATAGTCATAGAAGGCAACATTGTAGGATATTTTAGCAATTTGTCGTAAGGGACTAAGATCGTTTACCGAAGGCAACATTGAAGGGTCATCGAGGGACTACGATCTTGTAATCGAGGGTCTTTTCTAAAGTATCCCACATTCAAGGGATATGAGTGTTTATTCTAAGGCAACAAGTGTGGGTTAACCCTAGATATGCAAGTGTGCAAAGTGTGTTGTTTTTCATGTAATTGTCTTGAATTAGGGTTGTCTACTTGTTTGATTTTATGTCTTTCCATACAATCCCTAATTACTAACAATAATATTGAAAGCGATAAATTGCATAATTTAAAGTCCTACGCGATTACAATACTTTAGAAAATAATTTTGTTAATATTAATTTGGAAAAAAAATGTTTTTATGAAAAGAAGTAATAAAAATCTAATTTAATTAACAAAATGAAATAAAGTATTAAACTATTTTTTAATTTAGTTATTTTAAGAAAATATATATATTTATATTTTTTGTTCTAATATGATAAAGTGGTAAATAAAAAGATAATGAAAATATAAAATGAATTAAAAGAAATGGCTAGGAGGTTTGAAATATAAATAAGAGGTTTAAATGTAGCAACAGGCCCAAAAACAGTTTTTTGTTAGAAAACATAAATGAAATAAAAAACAAGAAAATGGGTCTGCATGAAGTAATGTTGAGGGGTGCAGGAAGCAAAGATGTCTAGGCCCATTAAGCAAATTCATAAATCCTATGCGTCTGGATTATGGTGGTACATCGTATGGCAGTGTGACTTGGGCGTTTGATGTTGATCAAATGATATTAAGTGATGGTGTATGATAGTTAGGGTGGAGCCACTACACAGAATTGGGAGGCCTACAACCACAAGGGTGGTGACAAGTGTCACCACCAAATAAAATATTAACAATAACAAAACTAAACAGAAAAATTAAGTTTTTATTTCACAAAGAAAATCATGTTTTTTTGTTCTTCCCTGTTGTGCTTCTTCGTTCTCTCTGACTTGAGGCTGGCCAGAGCACTCGTCGGAAATCGCGCACAATGGCGATGACGACAGTCACACGGCAGAGATGCGTCAATCTTAATTTTTTTTATATCATTTTGTTCGTCTTTATCTCATTTATCTTATATTATGGTTTATTTTTGCAGATGGTGCACCAAATTAAGTAGACCACGAAAGGGGGTGAACAAACCCTAGTGGTTCCGATTTGGCCTTCTTTGCATGGTTTTGTGTGATATTTTTCTGATTTACTCCTCTTTTCTAGTTTCTGAAGGGTTTATTTAAGAAAATGATGAGAAATAATATCAGGGTCTGTGTTTGTTACGGCTCTGTTTGTATATCTCTCTTTTCTCTCTGCGAACGGATTTTGAAAAAGGGGTTTATGTGTTTTTGTTGTTTCTATGAACTCTTTTGAAAAGGTTTGGAACTTAGGTTTTTTTGTGATAAAAAATGAAACATAGGTTTTGGTTTTTGATTCAGTTTTCTGTGAATGACTTTGAAAGGTGTATTTTGTGATGGAAAATGAAATAAAGATGTTATTGTTATTGTGGCTCGACCTTTGCCCCGATTATGTATCTCTCTTATTATGTCCCTGTATTTGAACCGTGTTATAGTTTATATACTGTGAATTTTCTTGCTTTTTTCTGTGAAGGTTTTGACTTGTTGAAGTAGATGGGAGAGAACAGCCTTGCGTGTTCTGTGGCTGCCTATCTGTATTTTTGTGTGTACCTCGGCCACATGAATGGTCATTATTGTTTGCTGAGTTTAACTTTTTGTACTTATTGCTTGCTGGCTTTGGGTGAACTGTCTGATTTTGTACTTGGCTCTTTTACTTCGTTGTTGACTTTTTTGATTATGTACTTGTTGTATTTTCAAATGGATTTGCACTTTGTGCAGTATATTACCTTTTGAACTTTTTCCTTTACTGTGAATCTAACAAAAGCATTATTTTGAGATTTATAGTAAAGTTAGGCCTATGATTGACATTGTAGTTCTTGAATTTTGTTGGAACAAAGAAAAGTGAGGCTTCTTTGATTGTGATTGTTGCGTGAAAACATGATGTTAACTTTGATTTGGACTCTTTGATTTGTATTTTCTTATTGTGAACCAAACTTTTTCTTTGTGATTTGTAATAGGGATTTTCTTAGGCCAATGATAGAAAAAAAATTGGTTTGAGGCTTTTGTTGGACTTGATAGTGAATTCTGACTTTTGAATTTTTGTCCCTTTAGGCCTTTGAACCTGTGCCTTCTATAATTGGGTTATTTTGTGATGAAATTATGTTTTGTATGAGGCTTTAATATACATTTGAGCATGATTGAGAAACAAAACTTTTCTGATTTCTTAAGCAACACCCTAATGATGAATTTGAAGAAAAAACTCTTGTTTATTGTTTTTGTTTGCTAACCAATTTCCTTTTCCTTTTGTTTCATGTGAGCAACAATGGGAGAAAGATGGAAATGGCAAAGGAAATCATGGCATGGCTTTGGAGGAGTTTGGAGGGAAATATGAAGAAACAAAGAATTTTAATCTCTAGAAAATAGAATCTTAGGATTTGGAATGCTTAGGAATTGAATTATATTTGTAACAAAACTTTATGGAAAGTTCATATTTGGATGTAAGAGTTTCTTTGCAAGAACCTTGTAAACTTTTAACTTTGTAGAAATCTTAGTCTTGAATGAGAAACTTGTATGAAGACAATAATTTGGATTTTTTGAAAGTGAATTTGATATAAAAAGTGAAGCTTTTAAACTTGAGATAAAAAGAGGCCTCCATATTTGTAATCTGAAACTATTTTGTTTAAAGTTCAAAAGTCTTGATGTCCATTATGAAAACAATACTAGGTTCAAAGAAAATATTCAAATGACCAATCAAAGTGGTGTTGCCTGAATGAACTTTGTAGTGAGAAAGGATATCATAGAAAATGGGATTCCAATCATATTAATTCCAAAATCAAATTACACGTGACTTTGAATTGGAAGATCGAAACAAAAGATAAAATCTTTATTGAAACCATAAGACCTTCCTCAGAATCATGAACGTGTTTTGCATCAAACTTCTTCATGAATCAAGGACCAAAATTCCTTCATAAGTAATGAAAGCAAAAAGATCTCCCCAGTTGAAATCACAACTTCACCACTTGACTCAAAAATCAAATCAACAAGTAACCAAATATTCACCTGATCTTAGAAATCAGAAATTCTCTTCAATCGAAGAAATTCAACAATCCAAACCCAAAAGATGAGAGCACCCCAATCTCAAATTCAACTTTGATTAACTTTCTTTAAAAGAAAACAATGTATCATCGAAGAGTCCTTAAGTTCAACAACCTTTATCATGAATCAAAACCAGACGCAAGGTAAACTCAAATGTCAAACCCTAATATTGCACAACCATTGAACCATTGGACCTTAGTGTCAGAAGTGGGATTAAAAGCCCTAGAAGTATGGAGGGATATTTTCAAATGAAAGGAGAGGGCAAATTTTGGGGGTAAAACAATGTTCATAAGGTGTTAGAGGACCTCTAAATCCATTCGCATATTTTTTATGATTTTTATTTCTTTTATTTGAATTTTTATTCATTTAAATGAAAATAAAATTAAGTAAAATATGAGATAATGGTATAAGGACTTGGGCTTTTTTTTTCAATCATCTATAGGCCCAAGACAACTTTGTAAGGATGCCTTCTCAGCTTAAGGAGTTAGTCTTAAGGGTTCCCAAAAATTCTCCATTCATTAAAAGGCATGGTCGACTACTCAGTCTGGTTACCCCAGGTTTTGACGAAGACATGATGAGTGTTATGTTCCAATTCTTTGACCCTGCACATCATTGTTTGACCTTTCCAGATTATCAGTTGGTACCCATAATGGAGGAGTTCTCTCAATTACTGGGAGCACCTGTTCTTGATAGACAGCCTTCACCGGCTTAGAGGAAGCTCCAAAGCCAAAAGATATTGCAGCATCCTTACATCTGAAATGGTCCAACATTATATCCAATTGAGAAACAAGAAGTGGAGTCAAGAGCTTTATTGCTAAATTTCTGATGGAGAAGGCTCAACTATTTCTGGATGCTATGAGTTTTCATGATTTCAAGGAGATCTTGGCTTTTCTAATCTATGGATTGGTACTATTCCGTAATCGAGATCAATTCATAGATGTGAACACCGTCAAAATATTTCTTGCTCGTAGTCCTGTGCCTACCTTGCTCGGAGATATTATGCATTCTCTTTACACTCGTACCATGAAGAGGCGAGGAACCCTCATGTGTTGCATACCTTTTCTATCTAGGTGGTTTATTTCTCACCTTCCCCGATCAGTAATGAAGAATGAACAAAGTTTGAAGTGGTCTCAAAGGATAATGTAACTTTCTCATACAGACATCTACTGGTATTCCCGATCTCATGAGGATATCACTATCATTGACCGCTGTGGGGAATTCCCCAATGTTCCACTCCTTAGAATTAGGGAAGGTATTACTTATAACCCTTCTCTAGCTCTACATAAATTTGATTATGCTCGAAGAGATAGTCCTCATAACACACTTATCCAGGGCATTATGTTTTATTACAAAAATGATCCTCAAGGTTATCGTCAAAGGTTTATACATGATTGGGGCATGGTAAGCAAGATTGATAGTAAGGCCTTAGGACATAAGAACTCCATCCCTCGGGTGCCCTATCTTAAATGGGTACGAGCTCGTGCTCAAAACCTCATTATGCCATATCCAGTTGTCCTACCGGTGATCATGGAGCTTGTTGTCGAAGGAGACGTTTCTCACACCATCCTCCATCCAGACATGCCCACTGACCTTGAAGAATTACAGAAGTCCTGGATTCAACTCAAGGAAGAATGAGACACCTTTGAGACTCAATTCTATGCAAGTGAGAAGAAAGTGTTGGAGCTCACCAAGAAACTTCATGAGGAGAAGGGTCTTAATGCATATATCAACACAAAGAGGAGTCGTCCATGGGAAACTTAGAGTTTTAGGAGTTTTCAATTTATTTCTTTGTAATCCTTTGTATTCATATAAGCTTATTAATAAAAATCTTTGTTTTTGTTTCCTCTTGGTTAGAAAATTTAAATCTCCTAAGGTCCTTGAAAACATTGCATTTACATATCATGCATCATTACATAACAAGTTTTCCATACAAGTTTTCTCATCTACTTACTGTTTATTTCAGTATAAGATGGCCCTCGAACAAACTGTTAAGGATCTCCAAGATTAGCATGCACAATTTCAAGATACTCTTCTGAATCTGGAACAAGGACAGAAAGATCTGATGGCGCTTGTTTCTAAGAAAAAGAACACTAAAAAGCCGGTTGTTATCCTCAATATGGGGAGGAGATTCAAAGGTACTGCTTAACCAGTTCAAGTGGATGATATTTCCTTTGAGGAAGACGACAACCAAGAAGAGGATGGTAGAAGCATCAAGCCTGAAGGTAGAAATAATCAGGGTTCTAAAGATGAAGACTACTTCGGCGAACAGTACCCTCCTGCAAATGATAAGTACAAGCAGTTGGAAGACCGACTCAAAGCTATGGAAATCCAGAAAGTGCCTGGATTAGATTTTGGAAAGCTAGGTCTGATCCCGGGGGTGGTTATCCCTCACAAGTTCAAGGTCCCCATATTTGCTAAATATGATGGGGTTTCTTGTCCCAAACTTTATATGAAGTCGTATGTTCAAAAGATCCAACCTCATACTACTGACCGGAAATTATGGGTCAATTTCTTTCAAGAAATTTTGTCTGTCACTCAACTTGAATGGTTCTATCAGCTTGAAGGAAACAACATTCACACATGGGAAAACTTGGCTGCTGCTTTTTACAAGCAGTATCAATGTAATGCTGATCTTGCACTGACTCGTGTGCAATTGCAAAACATGTCCATGGGCTCGAATGAAGGGTTCAAGGAGTATGCACAAAAATGAAGGGATTTAGATGGAAGCGTGCAACCTCCCTTGTCTGATCGGGAATTGGTCGATATGTTCATGGGCACTCTAACAGGCCCATTCTTTAATCTGCTCATTGGAAGTTCTTCAGCTGGTTTTACTAAGCTGATACTGACTGGAGAAAGAGATAAAAGAGGTATTAAGAGTTGAAAGATTATGATGGCTGCGTCTTCTAATGTTTTTAAGAAGCCATTTTGTGGTAAAAAAGAAACCAATAATCTCTATGGCCAGAAGGGCCATAGTAAAATGATCGCCATCGGTCTGTGGGAGCGGTGTTGTTCTCTAATCCGGCACCTATTCAACAATAACAACAGGGAAATTGACAAAGGTCAGACACTCCGATAAGGCTGTTTACAAATACTAGAATTCCTTTATCTCAAGCATTGCAACATTTGTTAAAAGTAGAACTCATTTCACTACGGGATCCTCCTCAGAATCCAAACACATCCTCTCCTAAGTACAATCCAAACGTGAAGTGTGCCTATCATTCCAATAGTCCTGGGCATGACACACACAACTGCTAGGCCCTAAAAAACAAAATTCAGGACATGTTTGATAATAAGGAAATTGAGTTCGACCCTCCGGAGACCCTGAACATGATTATTGAACCTATGCTGAAGCATGACATAGGAATAAGTGATATTGAAGATGTTATGTATGTTACCACTGTAGGTGATGTGGTTACTCCTCTCTCAACCATCAAAAAGAATCTGTTATAGGCCAGTTTATTTATGAGTTGTGTTGAAGAATGTTATTGTTGTGCAATCCAACCCAATGGCTGCAGGTTACTGAAGGAAGGCGTTCAGCGCTTGATGGATGAATAGATAATCTTGATCGAGAAAGTTTTGTATCCTGAGAATTGGTGCCAAGATTTATCTGTAGTATCCGGTATTCCTGTTAGGATCACTTCCAAAGGTCCTGTAAGTATTACCTCCAATCCAAAAGCTTCTCCTATGATTATCACCACACCTGGACCCATCCTATATTTCTAAGAAAAGGCTACTCCATGGAACTATGGATCTGACGTCTACTACCATGACATCAAACAAGAATTGTCTGATGAAGATACTGAAGATATTGATCCCAACATTGACAATATTGTGGGGACCAGCAAAGTTACTAGAAGCAGAAGTATTTTCTCCCTGAAAATCTCTCCAAAAAATATTACTACACCTGTTCGAAATTTCGTTACTAAGTCAGTGGTCGAGGCTCGGGGTAAATAGCCAATAGTAGAGCCTGCCCAGACGGAGGAACCAAAAGAAACAACAGTCGAGGACACCTTGGACAAGAGTTGGAAGAGGTTTTGAAAATCATTCGCAAAAGTGACTATAAAATTATTGAACAACTTCGGCAGACCCCATCCAAAATCTCCATGTTATCTTTATTGTTTTGTTCTGGAGCCCATACACAGGATTTGGTAAAATTCTTGAAGACTGCTAACGTACCGCAAGATTTTTCGGCTAATCAATTTGGAAGTTATGTGGCTATCTTAGCAACTGATAATGGATTAGGCTTCTCTGATAATGACCTGACTCCGGAGGGGAGAAATTATAATAAGGCCTTGTATGTCTCCATTGAATGCAGGGGCACTACAATGGCTCATGTGTTAGTTGATACTGGCTCTTCTCTGAATGTTCTGCCAAAAGGCGCTCTTGACAGAATAAATTGTAAAGTGGTTGTTCTAAAACCCAGTGAGTGACATTATAGTTCGAGCCTTTGATGGATCCAAAAGAATGGTGCATGGAGAAGTGGACCTCCCAATCAAAGTAGATTCACAGATATTTGAGTCCACCTTCTATGTAATGGACATCAGCCAACTTATTCTTGTCTATTGGGACGCCCCTGGATCCATGGGGCAGGTACTGTCACCTCCACCTTGCACCAGAAATTAAAGTATCTTGTAGAAGGAAAGTTTGTTACTGTCTGCGGAGAAGAGGAGTACATGGTCAGCCACCTGAATTCATTCTGGTAGATGGAGATGGACAGGGAATTCATCGAGACTCCCTGTCAAACTTTTGAAGTGATTTCTTCTGCTGCTGTTAAAGATGTTTCTTCCATTCCGAAGACCATCAGGATTCCTCATAAGATGGCTTCCTTGAAAGATGCCAAAGCTACTATAGAAGATGATGGTTGTACTATTTGGGGTCAGCTTCCTGATATCCCTTATAAATATTACAAGTTTAGTTTACGCTTTACTGCAGAAGGTCAAAGGGTTTTTCTTCGCGCTCATGCTGGAAGACCTTTGTTCCATATTAGCAACAATGGAGTTAACACCATAGAAGACGTTGATAGTGATTGTGACTTCGACAGCTTGATATTCCCTACCATTGGCAACGAACTCGACAATTGGAAGGACAGAGACATTATCCCTATCTCCTTTAGTCAGGATTAATAGCTACATTCTTGTCTTATTGCTTTTAAAAGATTTTGGCTATCTAATAAAAAAATGACTTTAAACCTTGTGTCTTACCCGGGGCACAATGGTTCATTTGTTAAGGGTTGATAATTTATAAATATTATTCATTTAATAAAAACATTGGACATTTTGCATTCAAATTTTGTGCTCCCTATTTTTCTTTTACTTATTGCATTTTCAAAATAGCTATGTGTTCTTACACACACCCACACACTACATTGCAGATCCCCTTCCACTCTGGATCTCGTTGATAACGATTCTGCTATTACCGCTTATAACTTCGAAAATCCGATCTACCAAGCCTAGGACGAAGGTGAGGAAAATTATGAAATACCTAGAGAAATTGTCAGACTCTTAATACAAGAAGAAAAGGCTATCCAACCACATGAAGAGTCAGTCGAAGTTGTAAACTTGGGTACCGAGACGGATCGGAAAGAAGTCAAGATAGATGCCAACATAGAGAGTAGTGTCAAGAACATGTTGATTTAGATGTTGCATGACTATATTGAGATCTTTGCTTGCGCGTACAAAGACATGCCAGGGCTCGATACCGATATTGTGGTTCACCGTCTACCAATGAAAGAGGGTTATTATCCAATCAAGCAGAAGGTTCATCGCATGCATCCTGAGATGTCTAAAAAGATCAAGGCTGAGGTTATGAAACAATTTAATGCAAGTTTATTATCAGTAACATCATATCCTTAATGGGTTGCGAATGTGGTTCTGGTACCAAATAAAGACGACAAGGTACGTATGTGCATAGACTACAAGGATATGAATAGGGCGAGCCCCAAAGATGACTTCCTGCTTCCACATATTGATGTTCTGGTAGACAACACCACTCAACACAAGGTATTCTCCTTCATGGATGGTTTCTCAGGTTATAATCAGATCAAGGTGAAACCTAAGGACATGGAGAAAACTATCGTCATCACACTGTGGGGAATTTTATGTTACAAGGTTATGCCTTTTGGGTTGAAGAACGTCGGGGAAACTTATCAGCGTGCCATGGTAGCCTTATTTCAAGACATGATTCATCACGAGATAGAAGTCTATGTCAACGACATGATATCCAGATCACAGACTGAAGAAGAGCATCTTGATCATCTGCATAAATTGTTTAAAAGATTGAAGAAGTACAAGCTAAGGTTAAATCCGAACAAGTGCACTTTTGGGTTGAGATCTGGTAAACCCCTTGGTTTCATCGTCAGCATTAAAGGTATTGAAGTTGATCCTGAAAAAGTTAAATCTATTTAAGAAATTCCAGCTCCCCGTACCGAGAAGGAAGTCAGAGGTTTCTTAGGACGACTGAATTACGTTGCCCGATTCATTTCCCATTTAACTGCTACTTGTGAACCAATATTCAAGTTGTTGAAGAAAGATCAAGTAGTAAAGTGGAACGACGACTATCAAATAGCCTTTGATAAAATTAAGGAGTACCTACAAGAACCTCTGATTTTGATGCCACCAGTTGAAGGAAGACCTTTAATCATGTACCTAATAGTGCTAGAGAACTCAATCGGGTGCGTACTGGGCCAGCATGACGAGTTTGGTCGAAAAGAGCATGCAATATACCACCTTATCAAAAAGTTTACCGATTGTGAAATCAGATATTCACTGCTCGAGAAAACTTGCTGCGCTTTGGCATGGGCTACTCGCCGACTAAGACAATATATCTTGACCCATATTATTTTGTTAATCTCTAAAATAGATCCCATCAAGTGCATATTCGATAAGCCAACTCTCTCCGGAAGAATAGCCCGATGGAAAATGGTTTTAACAGAATACGACATCCAGTACACCACTCAAAAAGCAATCAAAGGAAGTGTATTGGCAGATCATTTGGAACATCAAGTTGTAGACGACTATCAGTCTATGAATTTTGCATTCTCGTACGAGAACATTATGCTAGTTACAGATTATGAAGAACCTGGACCGTATGAAGGACCTGAGCCAGGATCCCGATGGACTATGGTTTTCGATGGAGCTTCTAACGCACTTGGCAACGAAATCGGTGTTGTAATTATCTCTCCTCAGGGTTGTCATACGCCCTTCACTGCCAGACTTTGCTTTGACTGCACCAATAATATGGCAGAATATGAAGCGTGCATCATGGGTATTAAGTATTCTATTGACATGAGAATAAAATTCTTGAGCATTGATCGTGACTTTATGAGTCTGTCGGGTGTAGTGACTGCCAGTGCACAGTCTGATCGCGTAGTTTTAAAGATATCGAACCCACACAGACTGATGGTAAAAACTACTATTATCATAAGGTCACTGTGTAAAGCTAAGGCTAATTATAAAATTAGGATGTTGGGGTTTAAACAGGAATTAAATAAAATCTAATAATTAATAACAGGACATCGGTATGTAATTTGTCAACTTCAAGGATTCAATAAGTCATTGGCATTGTTTTGAGTATTAAAACACTATTTCAGTGGAAACTATTTATTTAAAAACCCTTGTCTCACACTTTCGTTCTATCAATTCAGGCCATATTATTAAACTCAAATGAGCGCTCTCGCTATTTCATTTAAAATTCAAAAGTGTTTTTTGAAAACAAATAGAGTCCAATTAATTTCAAAGCGCTCTCGGTGTATTTAAAATTAATGTTCAATTACCACTATCTGGTTAAAACCTCAAACTCTCACTCTGTTGATTTTAACCTTAGTCTGTCTTTTACTCTCGTACAAAAACATTTTAATATCCAAATTGGAAATCAAAACCAGAAAAGTGTTTTTGCAAAATACTTATGCCAATTAATTACTGAATCCCTTCGGTTTAGGACTTCACATACCGATATCGGGGAAATTAGCTAAACATGATTTTATTCCGTAACATAAATTAAAAGCATGAATTCAATAACACAGGCATGATAGAAATAATTAAACTATTTTTAAAATTGGAACATGGAATAAAACTGAAGAAATAATTGAGCAGTATGTATCCTCCACAAGCCGGAAGGATTAACTTTGGAATAATAAAATATCTTGAAGAAATTAAAATATACCTAAACAATTCTGGAAGCTTAGAAGGAAAACTAAAGTTGCAGTATTCCTCCAATGTGAAGAAATATTGCTTTAATGGTGAGGGTTTTCTATGCTTACGAAAATTCTAACGAAACTGGAAAATAATGGCAAAAACTATGAACTGGAATAATAAAATAATAATGTTGCAGTATGCAGAAAAGTAATGAAATTGGAATAGGTGTCGAACGTTCAAAGTGTTGGTAACTGTCTTAGTTTTATAGATTCCATATGTGGAGAAAAAGTAGGAACAATTCCTTAATCCTTGTTCTTCAATCATGGAGTAATTTCAGCAAGCTGTGTGTTTCATGCGTTTAATGGAGAAAATCTCACAACTGATATATGAGTTGTAACGAGCGTCATGCGCGCTGTGGTGTGGGGCACGTATCTTCAATCCATTCTGGTCGGGACAAGAAGTGTGCCAAGGGGCACACTTTTGCAATTTGTGACGGGCGACATGCGCCTGTGACGGGCGACATGGCTTCTGATACAAAATGCTTGCGTTTTTGCTGCTAAAGTGCCATTTCTTCTTCATTTCTCCATTATTTTTCTTCCTTTTCTCATTTATGCTTTGCAGAAACTAAATATCTTAAATAAGCTGTAAATACTACAAACAGAGACATAATGTGAAATAATAAACAAAGAATCAGAAGCTTTATTTATGTAAATCGGGCAGAAAATGTTATAACATTTCTTGTTATCAAGCGTATATGGGGATTGAACCCTAGTAATCATTCAGGTTAAGGGAGAATGGGATACAAATAATCTGAATCTTATCCCTTACCGAGAACATGTGCTAACCTTAATTTCGTACTTCGAGGAAATTACCTTTGAGCACATCCCGTGAGAAGAGAATCAGTTGGCGGGCACATTGGCTACCATGTCATCTATGTTCAAGTTCAGATGGGACAATGAGGCTCCTAGAATTACTATTGAAATAATGGACGAACCGCCACACTGCTATGAAATTCACACTGACGAAGTAGAAGAGAAGCCTTCGTTTCATGAAGTGAAAAGGCACGTTGAGGCTCAAGAATACCTTGAAGGGGCATCGATCAATGACAAGAAATTCCTATGGAGGTTCTCGGCTAAGTTCTTCTTGAGCAATGGAATTTTATACAAGCGCAATCATGATTCAACTCGGATTCGTTATGTGGACAAGATGTAAGCAGAGGAAATTATGTAAGATATACACAAAGGCATTTTTGGTACTCACTCTAGTGGGTATACTATGGCTAAAAAGATTTTGAGGGCAGGTAACTATTGGTCGACTATGGAAACTGACTGCCACCACCACTCGAGAACTTGTCATAAGTGTTAAATCTACACTGATAAAGTTCATGTTCCTTTGGTTCCGCTGAATGTCTTGACTGCTCCTTGGCCATTTGCATTGTGGGGCATTGATATGATCAGAGAAATTAAACCCACTGCCTCTAACGGACATCGCTTCATCCTCGTTGCCATTGATTACTTCACAAAATGGGTTGAAGCAACCTCGTTTGCCTCTGTTACTAAGAATGTGGTCACCCAGTTCATTAAGCATAATCTTATCTGTCGGTATGGTATCCCCGAAAGGATTATCACAGACAATGGTACTAACCTCAATAACACTATGATCACTGAACTCTGCATGCAGTTCAAGGTCAAGCACCACAACTCTTCTCCGTATTGACCGTAAATGAATGGCATGGTGGAATCCACCAACAAGAGCATTAAGAAGATTATACAGAAGATGGTTATGACCTACAAGGACTGGCACGAGATGCTACAAGGACCGGTCACTTCATTGTAGCGCAATCACATTAAGCCCTTTATCTTTACACGTATATAGTAGAGTAGCCGGTTAGTGAATATGATCCTTTTAATCTTGAGGTTCTAGATCATATATGTGGTAACCTCCTTTAATTCACCCAATTGCAAGTTGCGGTGGATCGGACCGTAGTCCTCCCTACCAAGTTCAGTACCAGACACCTCTGAACTAACTGACAATGAGTTTATATGTTATATTGTGTAGGTTCCATATCCGTTGGATTAAGTGACCGAGTGAGGGTCGCCTAACTTAATTGGTGCATTCCCTATTTTCTAATAGTAGAGCATGTATCTTATAAATACTTGGGATCATTCACTTATATTCATCGACTCCCTACGTAATTTGTGTTTAAGAAGATGTTGACTTCTAAATAAACTACTTGGGGTTACTTCAAAACTAAAGTTTAAGGTTTCGGTATAAAGGTTACTAAAATCGATCTAGCGCAATTTGGGGATTTAGAATGTTACGACGATATCCATCGTACTTCTGTTTTACTCAAGATTTCTCATATATCTTTAAAAGTGAGCAACCTAAATACTCTTCGAATGTGTTAAGATGTGTAAGTAACGAACAAAAATTTTGTTATGGCTCAAGAAAGTGGGGAAATTAGATAATAGCGGAAAAGTTTGTATAAAAGAACTTGAAAGTAAAAAGATGTTTTGATTACAAGAAATACAAATGGGAATGAAAAATATACTTAGAAAATAGTAAAGAGTTTCCTAACTAACGAATTCCCCTAAGCTTGAAACAAGAAGTGTCCCAATGCTTAAAAGAAAAGAGGAAACGGGAAGAGAAGCTGCTTATATATGTTCTTGCTCATTATCACGTCCTCTTCCTCGTCCTCATGTTTGTCCACGCCCAACTGGAGGATGAGGCATACCCATATGGTACATATATTCTTGAAAACCATCCATGCATACAGTTAAAGTTGTCATTTCCTCGATCAATCTTGCAGCCCGGCGCTCATTTCTTTCGTCATATTCCTGCTGTTGAGTTTGCATAGCTAGCATAAGTTGCATCATTGAATTTTCATTGTTCTGCATATCTTGCACTCTCTCATCTTGTTGCATGATGGTAGCCATAATGCCATCATTTGAGGGCGGTACTCTTTCGCATCTTCTTCTGGTTCTTATGGGCGTGCTTGTCATGTTTTCAGAAGGAGCTTGTTGTTCAGTATCTCCTTACTCCATTTCTTGCTCCATTTCATCAGCATGGGCATTACCTTGGTTGTTTTGCGCATTATCTCCAGGTGCAAGAGCATTAAGGTCATAAAGCCACTTTTCCATGTTTGTTACACAGGTAAGTGCAATGTTTGGCAAAATGACACTAGGAACTATTATATTATGCACCATAAGATTATACCTCCCATCTCCTCTGACCTTAATCAAGTGGTCAGCCCGACAGTTGTTGATGTCAATAAATGTGGGTGGTAGTGGAGGCAGATTTGCAAGCTTGTCTTTGAGGCGCATGCCAAGTGATATAAAGGTAACTAGCCATCCAATGCAGAAAGGCGTAGACCCTCTTGCATACAAAGACTGGATATGCGACAGGAGGAATATGCTCTCATTGATCTTCTGGTTAGGAGTGAAGGTACAATGGAGGAGGAACAATTCTTTAGAATTAACTTTATTGTTGTTAATCCTCCCAAAAATAGTGTTGGAGATAACACAGTGAAAATACCTGATTGCGGGATTATGTATAGATGATGCATAAAGTCCATCCCAAATGTTCAGTTCCTCATTAGAGATAGCTTTCCAAATCTTGAAAGTTGTAGATGCCCAGTCTATGTTTGTAGGGATTCGGTGGTGGACCTCCCCCTCACGAGGGAAGCGGAAGAAATCACTCAGAGTTGTTTGAGTTATAGAATATTCATCATTGAACATTCTGAAAGTTGTTGAGTCGGATAGTTGCTGGCTTTCATCGCATGGTGGGTTGTATGAGAACGAACTTAAGAATTCCAAATTTAGCGACTCATATGTAGGAAGATTTCGTGTCCAGGCGAATGTTAAATCAAATTTTTAGAGTAACCACGAGACACTATCAAGTAATCCTAATTTACACAAACACTCAGTATCAACATACCGTGTAGGGATTACGCAGCGTTGATAAAATTTGAGATACTGAGCCCTCTAGTGCTCTCCAGCTTCCCCGTTTCTAAATGTAATCCCGGAAAGATCAGGTTCTGGCCTTGAACTTTTGTGTGCCATTGTTGAAGCAAAGATGGAAGATGGGTAGGTGTTTTGCGTGAGAATTTGGGGGTTTTGGAATGGAAGAGGGTTTGGAGAGTGTATATGTAGAGAAAAACAAAGATGGTAATGTGTGGGAATTTGTGAGTTTTGGAGATAACGATAATGGAGGGAGTGAGATAGACAATGGTGGTTTAATGGAGTTAAAGTGGGGGTTGAAGAAAATGAGAAGAAGAAGAATCGACAAGGGTTTATGTGATAAAACAGAAACTCTTATGTCTCTAACGTGCCGAGGGGAAAGCTTTTGTGTCGGGCGGGACCTATTTGTGAAGTGTGGCGGACGTCACGCTTGTATGGCGAGCGACACAAAGTGCAGAAATAGAATAAAAACTAAAATTTGTCTCCCAGACTTCCCAATGATAAAAAGTATATATTTCAATACTTGCAGACAGTACGTACATATATAAATATATATTGGAAATATTAAAGCATAGTAAATATATGTAAACATGATAATAGTGAATTTAATGAAAAGTAATGTAAATTCCAAAAGTAAACGAATGAAAAACTAAACAAAAATATAACTGAACTGAAAATAAATGATAAAAATGTACTTAAGAATTTAAAACAGCAAATAAAGGAAATTCTAATCTAATTAGTCTTCTCCCCACACTTAAACAAAACATTGTCTGCAATGTTTAAATGTGAAAGGAAGATGTGCAGTAAGTCCAAAAAATTAGCCACGTCGATTATTAGGAAGAGAAACAGAGTAGACATGTTGATAAATATGGTCCAACTATTATGCTACCACGTCCATGAAGGAATGGAAATCAATCCTCAAAATAATGAGTTCATCTCGCAACAAGTCAAGCTCGGATTGAAGGAAATTTATAGCATGAGCTTGGTCAAATATGGGAGGTGGAGTAGCAACTGGAGCAGCAGAGGTGTTTGACTCAACCTGATTGGAAGATGGAAAATGATTGTAAAATCGAGGGGTTTTGGGGTCGGTTTCTTCATCAGATAGGAAGGAATCAAGGTGGTTATAACTCAAGGGTGTCTCAGGAGTAGGTGGCGGTGAAATGTGTGGTTCGGCCCAATCATATAACCAAGTGTTCCTGTCATGAACGCTAGTCCTAGGGTCAGGCAGAGTGAAAAGAGGCATTAACTAATTATTAATGAGCAGTTCAAAGGTACCTGGGCCTAGGTTTCCAATTATTCCCCTATTGAAGCAAAAATGGATATTCATTGGTTGGAATCTACCTAGAGGGACAAGGTTTAGCAGTGGTTGTCTCAGATCGTAGCATTTGCTATCATGGTTACTAGGCCGCCTATCAGGATCGGTTCATGGACAGTTCTCGCAAGACGGTGAAACTTGGCTATCATAAAGGTAGCACCATTTACGGGACGGTTTTGTGATGTACATAACATAATGAAAAGCTTGGCTCTATATACAGTGGTTATGTTTTCTGACTTTCCAAAGAGGGTATGTGCTAGGATCTTATGAAAATACCTCAAGGCGGGGTTATGAATATTTTCTGAGTGCATGTCATTAGGCTCGGGATTACTTATACCTGTAATATCACCCCAGAAATAGTATAGTTCACCCACATCAAAAATTTCCTCTTGGATTATTGTGAATGTATCGAGGCCGTATGGAAATCCTAACAGTTCCGCCAAGGCGTATTCAATATCAAACAACCTAAACCTAATTAGTCCCCTATTAAACCCTAGACCATGGTTAGGTTTGTAGACAAGAGAGATTAGAAACTCTAGGGTTAATCTACGGTAGGAACTAAACCTTCTTCTTAAGGCAGATGTGTCCTAGCTTATTTGGCTTAACAAAAACTAGACATTGTCTCTAATTTCTAATGTGATCATAGCATGTCCATCAGGATAGATACTCAATCCCATCTCCCTATCAGATAAAGACTCAAACCTCCTCCTCTGGTTTCTTCCTCTGAAAAACAATTCCTATAGTGTCAACCGGATTCATCGTGGTTAGTGCAGTTAACTAATAGTAAAGTTAGCCTGAAGTTGGTTGACAGTTAGAATTAAGTTAGTAGTGGGTAATATTAGAGAAACAATATTGCATAAATTTATAGAAATAAGTAATAACAAAAGTAATAAAAGAAAAGAAAAAACTAAAAATAAGCAAAGAAAAAAGAAAAGACTAAAAAGTGGGTTGTCTCCCAATAAGCGCTTTATTTTAAGTCGTAAGCTCGACATAACATGGTGATTAATCTAATGAGTGGGGTGGAAGCGCATGTAGCCTAAATGTTGTGTAATATTCCTTATTATTGATGCAATGATAATGTTTTAAACATTGTTCGTTTCCGATGAAAGGTTCACTACATATTCCCTTAATTTCTATTGCGCCATTTTGAAAAATCTTAGTGACTTCAAAGGGACCAGACCATCTAGAGCAAAGTTTTCCTGGATATAGTTTAAGTCTAGAATTAAATAGGAGTACTATATCGCCTTCATTGAATTCTTTTCTAGCTATGCGTTTATCATGCCATTTTTTAGTTCTCTCCTTATAAATCCGAGCATTCTCGTAAGCGTCTATTCTAAGTTCTTCAATTTCATGGATATCTAAGTTTCTTTTATCACCATCAGCAATGTAATTTAAATTAAGGGTCTTAATGGCCCAATAAGCTTTGTGTTTAATTTCTACCGGCATATGACATGATTTCCCATAGACTAGTTTAAATGGCGTGTGTAGCGGTAGAAATGTTAAGACTAAGCCATTGGATTGACTTGACTCGCACAGATCTAATAAAAATCGCCACCGCACCTTATTGTTTCCAAAGGAATGGGAAAAGAGCGAATAACCCCAAAAAAGGGGGAGAAAATCTAAGTTCGGGGGTTGGTTATGCAAAGGGAATGTATTAGCATCTTAAGACTCTACGGTACTCTGCAGGAACCTCTTTAAAAATCTTTGCATTTTGGCTATAAGAGTTGTATAGAAAATAGATGGTGGAGATGAGGAAAGAAGTATTTTTTATAATTTTTTCACCCGCCGCGGTTGCGAACCTTTAGTGCCTACTTACCACCTTCCGTGCAATAGGGGATCAGGGTACTCATAGTTCACCTTTAAAAATTTTAAAACACAAGTGTGTTGGTTAATTTTAAGAGACGAGACATTATCGTCTTATCCGAGTGAAAGAACATCTTTACTACCCATGATTATAGGAAAGGAGAATTTGCATCATCTCAAAGTGGAGGATATAGCTTGGACTTTAAAATCAACAAAGCCTCACTCAACACCCAAGTGGAAAATATCTCACTTCACTACATATCATAGAAGTATAATATCTCACATCACTATAAGGATTCACAAGAGTCTAATCTTTTGAGAAAATTTAAAGTAAAAAGCCAAAATGGCAAAATGGTTTGAATGATATTGATTGACTTTTAGTATTCTCGCAAAAATGTCAAAGTATTATTAAATTGGTTAAAATTTGATTAAGAAATAGTCTTCAAAAGACATGGACCTAAGTCCAAGTTTATTGTGAAAGCGGTTCAAGTTTAAAAACAAGAAGAGTTTTCAAAAGGAGGGAGAAGATTTTTTGAAATTAAAGAAGATGGGAATAGATGAAGGGACTATCCTAAAGCATAAGGTAAAAGCTAAGGAAAAGAACTATCTAACCAACATGAAGCCAACACTTGACACAATGAGTCAATGTAGAATTCTCATACTTTGGACTTGAAACCAAACAAGCAAAGATAATAAACCTCTTAAGAAAACCAAGCTTCAATTGCATTAAGTCTTCACAAAAATTGGGCAGAGTAACGGCTGTATACATATGAATTCCCGATCACAGACAAAGCATGTAATCACAATAACCTGCACACAAAGCAAAAAAAACAACCCAATGTCTTGAGGTAAACCCCAAGAGCTCCAGACAAAATAACATTTGAGGTCACAAGGTCTCAAGGTAGATCAAGGTCTCTAATCCTAAGTCCAAGAAGTTCATCACTCCATGATGCCAAGGATAGTAACCAAATAGTCCAAGTAACATTAAAGATTTTTATTGTTCAAGTTGGTTATTAAGTATCTTCAAAAGAAATGAAAAGCTCAAGTGAGCAAACTAAAAGTGACATAAAAGTAAATGCTCAAGTGAGCAGAGGTGAAAATAGCATGAAATGTAAATGCTAAAATAAATGCGCTTAAAGTAAAGAGCATAAAGTAAAGGCATAAAATAAAGTCAAATATTAGAAATTAGAGGTTAGTTGAATGACCATCTTGAAACTTGAATTTGAAACTCATTAGAGGATTGATAAAAACCAAATCCTCTCAACAACAAGTTTCATTATCTTTTTTCAAGTATATCATTCATTTAAAATTCTCAAGGCAACCATAAATGATCAACAATGTTTAAGTGATTCACTTTGACCAAAGCTTATGAAGATTCATTAGAGGATTGATAAGACCAAAGCCTCCTAACAATGAATCTCAAGGTTATTTGATCAAAGGATTCAAATTAACATACTTGGGCTTACAAACATGGGTTTGGGCCACAAATGATCATTTCTCGAATCGGGACAAAATTTAGTGTTATCTTAAGCAATTGTAAGTAGACTTATATAGAAGTCGCACTGATGTTGAGGCCGGTCAATAGCAATTTGTGTGTCATATGTTTGGAGAGATGATATGTATATCATCCTCTAAAAACATGTGACACAATAAGAAGAAGATAAGATGAAGAGGGATGGGATAACAATTAAACCACATTTGAACCAAAAATTTAATCAAGCCATCATTAAAACCATCCATCCATTTTGGTAGAGTTAAACTCAACACCCAAAATTCAATGATGTTAATGAAGCTCATGATTAAAATCTCATAGTCCAAGATCAACCGCATATGTACAAAATAAAATTGTATTTAAAAATAAAGAAAAAAGATTTTTTTTTAAATGGTTTTTAAAATGAAAATAAAAGGAGAAAATAGAAACCATATTCAAAACATCCAAGAAAAATTAAATAAGACCATAGAAAAGTCAGAAATAAACTCAAATATTTTTTTAAAATTTTTGGTAATTTTTTAAAGTCATAAACTATTTTTTAAATTAAAAGAAATAGGAAAAATAAACCAAAAATTGTGAAAAATAATAAAGTCAAAAATAAAAATAAAATGAGGTCACCAACATTTGTCAAGAGGTCATTGGATCCTTCCATATTTTTTTCAGAATTTAAAAATTAAGAAAAGTATTTTTAAACATTTAAAACAATTCAAATAAAGTTAAAAAATATCAAAAATATCAAAAATATCAAAAATATCAAAACACAAAATAAAATTGTGAAAAAATGATAATCAGAAAGAGAAAAATCAAAAGAATTTTTAAGAATTTTTTTTAGAGTTTTTGAAGTTAAAATGAATTTTTTATGAATTTTTAAAGTTTAAAACAAATAAAATATAAAAATCTGAAAATAAAATAAAAACCAAAAAGATGTAGATCATTAGATCAATGTCAAAACGTGTTAGTAATCAAATCCAAGGGATATGGCACACTGTGCATATCATTGGTTGGGAGATGACACATTGGTCATCTTCAACCTCCAGCTACACGAATTGCAGGTCTGTGAAATGGAAAAATTAGAGCTCGAGATAGGTACCATTCAATTCATCTATTCAAGACGATTCTAATGGTACCCTCACAAAAAAATTTATGTAAGGTGTAGCTCAGTCGTTTTGGAAGGAAATATTTGAAAATGGATTTCAAAATTCATGGCCAAAACTCACTTTCAGTTGAAAATAAATGTTGCGACTAGAATCAGAATGATGAGAGCTTCATTACAGTATCAAAGTTTGAGAGAACTGGTGAAGGAATCTACCTATTGAAGTTCAAATTCAGAGCTCTGAAAATTGACTTGGATAGCACGATTTAGGAACTCTTATAGCTTAGTTCTTCTTCTGTTAGTTTCAGTGAGGTTCAAGGATGATGAATTGACAAAGAAAATGGATTGAGGAAATCTATAAAACCAAATTCGAAGTTGCAGAAAAGTGGGTTCAAGAGGAAGTTTGACAGGGTTATTCTGGATCTCTAATCTTGAGAAAATGAATTAGGTATGATCCTCTATTTATAGGGAAACTAATGGAATGCTTAAGCGTGTGAAATGATGAAGTTTGGAGGGAAATCATGTGAAGTTGCAAACATGAAAAGTGTGACTTCTATTTTGCTAAAAACTCAACCAAAGCTTTTGTTTCAATGTGCTAACCATTTCTGGAAGTTCATTAAACATGATTAGAAGAAAAAATGCGCAAAATTTTGTGTTTAGAGGCCAAAACAAGGATTTCAAATTCTGACTTTGGAGAAAACTTCAGTTTCAAGGTACCATCTTTGAATTAATGGTGTGCATGATTTAGGGAACCTTAGGACTTGATTCTTGATGTATTATAAATAAGAGATCACAAACTTTATAATTTGAAAAGAATGGAATCAAATGGATGCTTGAGCTGAAAGTTGTGATGAGTTAACTTTGAGAAAAAAATGTTGCCTTTTTGTACTTAGAAAAATTCTAAGTTTTTTTCTTCAAAATGATCTATAATGTCTTGCATCCAAACATGGCCTTCCATTTAAAATTTTCTCTTATCCAAAATGATGGCATGAAGTAGACCTCTTGAATGACATTTTGAGACTTGAATCATTTAAAAACTCCAAAAATTGAGAAAGTTATGACTTTGTGAAGTTGGTGAAAATTCATGAGATGACCTATAATCTTTTGCATCCTTAGGGAATCTTTCATCCATTTACAAACTTAGCACATAAAAGGAGAGTTGAAGTTCACATCTTTAAGATCAATCTGGAAAAATAATGGGCTCAAGGAGATAAATTGACCAAGTTATGATCTTTTGGAGTCACATAAGGGAATTTGTTGGCTTATCTAGAGGACATGTAATCTTTCTTCATCATTAGGTATCTTCCACACAAAGTTTTCTTGAGACTTTTGAAGTGATTTATTGATAACCTTTTAAATATAAGAATCTTATTAGAATCACTTAAAAATACCAAAAGATAAGCAAGATATAACCCTTTGAAGTTCAAAACCCTAGCCCCTAGAGCAACAAAATGCCTTGGAAACTCCTCTCAATTTTGACAAACCTTCTTGAACAAATACTTTTGCTTTGTAAATAAAAGTTGTTGAGGATGATAATGAGGAACCATAGCAACCATAACCACTTACAAATATTTCGAATTGAGGGATATATGTACTTGTGACTCAGAGATCCAAAACTTGTCCAATTAGGTCAAACTTATTCCGTCAACCCTTATATCTTTGGACTATCTTTGACAACTTGAGGCATGATGGATAATAATAGACTTTGTCATGATATTACTTCAAAACATCTTAATGGTGAAGCTTGAATCTCAATGAAGCTTTGTTGAAGAAGGCGTGAAAATCAACTCATGAACCTGTAGATCAACTTGATGGAATGTGTTGTGCTTTCACCTATAATATCAACAATTAGGGAAAACATTCATTGTATTTATTAGTTAAAAGTTAATCAATACAAGACATAAATGATCACAAAATACAAGTCAAGGTGCTTGGTGATTCCCCATGAGCAAAGCTAAAGATAAGAAGAAGAACCAAACCCTAGTATGATCTTGTTATGATTGAGTTGATATGATATGATAGAGGAATCTTAGGGGCAAAAATTGGGTTACAACATCTGCCCTTATTTAAGTGTCTTCTATCCGGAGATGTGAAGGTTAAAATCTTCGTGTTGACGCGATTAAAGATACTTCAATATAAAACAAGCCCTATTTTTGGCCCTAAGATTCCATGTGATGCTTATGATTATGAATGCAAATGAACAAATCTAAAAAAAACGCAAGACCCCAATGGGGATGCAGCAAATAAAAAAAACAGGGATCAAAAGAAAAACCCGACCAGTAAAATAAATCACGGGTGAACAAGAGACCCGACTGTATTGGGGTAAAGCCCAAAGAGGATATAAGGCACCGTTAACTAAAAGATTGAGGAGGGAAAGTAAAGGATAACATTGATCGACAAATGACTGCGAACTATCCACTCACTAAGGAGATAGCAAAAAAAATTAACGTCGACCCACCGGGGAAAGAAGTGGTAAGATAACACTGGTAAATGCCAATATTAGGGTAGGTAATAAACGATTAGCACCAGTACTTATGACTGGGAACAAAAGAACTTCTTCAGAGTAATGTGAATCTCGACGACGAACTATCTCCCGTAATGACGATACTACCATCCATCGAAAAACGATTTTAACAACGAACTACCTTCCATAATGACAAGGCTACCATTCATCGGAAAAATATTTCAACAACAAACTACCTTCCATAATGACAAGGCTACCATTCATTGCAGTAACAAATCTCAGCAACGAACTACCTTCTATAATGACAAGGCTACCATTCATTGGAGTAACAAATCTCAGCAACGAACTACCTTCCGTAATGACAAGACTATCATTCATTGGAGTGACAAATCTCATCAATGAACTACCTTCCATAATGACAAGGCTACCATTAATTGGAGTAACAAATCTCAGTAACGAACTACCTTCCATAATGACAAGGCTACCATTCATTGGAGTAACAAATCTCAACAACGAACTACCTTCCATAATGACAAGGCTACCATTCATTGGAGTAACAAATCTCAACATTAAATTACATTCCATAATGACAAGGCTACCATTCATTGGAGTAACAAATCGGAATCTTCGCTGGGAACTGACATACATACTGGGGAAGTACAGGTTGCTTAGATAAAGAGACTTGTCACTTGCTGTTACAAGAAGGAATTGCAATAATGATTTCCTGGGGAAAGAAATAGTACTTCCTGGGGAAATTAAATATGGCTTCATGGGGAGATGCCGATGTATTCCTATTGAGGGGCTGAAATCTTCACGTGAAAAATAAATGCACATTTTCAAACTAGGGCTCAAAGCTTGCAGAAACCAAAATAATAATGTTGTCGGGGACCACCAATCCAAACCATAAATAAACTGGGATGAAACACTCAACCAAAATAACACTTCATGAGAAATAAACTCAAGAGGGAACCACATTTTACCCAGACAAAGGGCTGGACAAGGAGGCTGGAGCAAAAAATCTTCCACAAGGAATAACTCAGTGGGGAATTTGAAAGAATATACACTTTCTTCCTAATGTTGACATTCTATTGGAGAGAGGATAACACAACTCTGCAAAACAGGGTAATATGCCAACGAGATATTAATGAATGCAAATGAGCAATGATTTTCTAAATTCAACTATGCATGATTTATGTATGAATGTTATCATGTATATGCTTACAAAACATACATATAACACTGGGGATAACCAGACAAAACCAACTTGGGTAAAGTCAATACTCGGATAAATCACATCCAAGATGAAAATTTCATAAGAAAGTAAGCAACAACTGAGGAAACAGATTCCTATTTTGCGGCTTAACTTCACTGGGAAGGAACATAATCCAAAAATAATCAAACCATAACAATAAATTAGTACAGATACAGGGATATAACATCCTCCTCCAGACTTCACCTGGGAATATCACACATACTTCAATGGGGAAACAAATGTTTCTAGGTCTGTATTTTTACTGGGGATTGCAATACTGATTTCAAAAGCGTAGATGAAAACCACATTATCGAGACATCAATCGAGGATCTCGTACTGACTTCATTGGGGAGGGAAACACTACATCGTCGAGAGAATCCCAAAATACATTCTTCAATATTGAGAGTGAGTATTGCACCAACTTCTCCGGGGAGAAATTATGAAACCTCATGGGGATAACAATTTTCATAAAGACATGTTAACTCAGTCTTACTTGGAGTTTTAAGAAAGTCAAACATTATAGCAAGAAATCAAACTTATGGGAATTTTAAATCAAACCCAACACTTGGCGGGAGAAAACCTAAAAAGTTGATAATTGTCTCAACACTTCTTAGAAAAGATATTGCCCTTGTCTGGTTGCCTGGAAAACAAATAACGACAAAAATGCTAGCACTGCAAAAGGCGGTGTTTTGCAAATGATTTCATCTCAGCACACAAAGAGGGAAGAGACTTTCATCATGTGGGCGAAGACCTTACTAGGGAATTTGGGATAGATACTTCAGACTATGCAAACCCAAAATCAAAATGAACTAAGACTTGAATGGGGAAAACAGGATCACAAACCCAACACTGCACCACACATTAATTGGAATCATATTCAATTATCTGAGAAGCACAAGAAGATCATGCTCATACCAACAAAAGTGACCCGGTATAGCCTTCATGGGGAATACATACTTCCAAAATTTCAGAGTTCGTTCATCCTTGGGGTCACTATTTTTGTTCTCCTTGAGTCACAAAATCTAAAGTACTAAGTAATTTACAAATTCTTTTCAAAAAACAATTTTTGTTATTTAATTTGTTTGCTTTGAACATTACTATCAATAATAAATGAAGTATTTGTAAGCTTAATAAAATAAGAATTTCAAAGAATTGGATAAAAGCTCAAACTTTATTAATAGGATGGTAGTCCGCGAATGGCGAGACTCCATAGATGATTACAGAGTTTGGAAAATGGTAATATATATTAGAAAATATACATTGAAATACAATGACTACTATTCTCCCTAACACCTTTGAATTCCTGAGCAGTGACTTTGATTGAAGAGCGGTGAGGATCCAAGGTCTAATGCAGTTACTTGCTAAGAAATCCCTAACTTTTGCCTAGATTTCCCTTGCGAGTTTTCAACCTACCAGGAAAATTTTATTCTGTTTATGTCTCTAATTTTTGCTTAGACCTCCCTTTCAGGTTTTTGACCTACCGAGACGCTCCTTTTTGTCTAAGTCGCCCTTTCGGGTTTTCGACTTAGCGAGCTTTTCTTTTATTTCTTTAGGAGAAGTATTTCTTGACTGCATCAGCATTCATGGGACACGGGAACTCCTCGCCATCCATAGTTTCAAGAATCAATGCACCGCCAGAGAAGGCTTTCTTGAAAACATACTGGCCTTCAAAATTGGGAGTTCATTTGGCCCTAGAATCAGCGTTAAAAGACATGATCTTCATGAGCACAAGGTCGCCTTCTCTGAATTCACGAGGTTTGACCTTCTTATCAAAAGCTTTCTTCATTCTCTTCTGGTATAACTAACCATGACACAAGGTCGTCATTCTCTTCTCTTCAATCAAATTCAACTATTCAAACTTGTTATGGACCCATTCAGCCTCTGACAACTTGGTTTCCATCATCGCGCATAAAGAGGGAATCTCAACCTCAACAGGGAGCACTTATTCCATGCCATACACAAGAGAGAACGGGGTTTCCCCTGTGGACGTGCAGACAAATGTTCGATGCTCATGCTGAGCAAAAGGGAGCATCTCATGCCAATCTATATAAGTAACAACTATTTTCTGGATGATCTTCTTGATGTTCTTATTATAAGCTTCAACAGCCTCATTCATCTTTGGCCTGTAAGGAGATGAATTGTGGTGGACAATCTTGAATTCTTCACAAAGTTATGTCATCACCTGCTTAGTAACATTAGCATATGAAGTTTCTTTCACCCATTTGGTGAAGTAGTCTATTTCCACCAAGATAAAACGATGTCCATTCGACGCCTTTGGTTCAATCATTCTGATCATGTCAATACCCCCACATAGAGAAATGCCATTGGGAAGCAATAACATTGAGAAGTGTCGGAGGCCCATGAATTTTGTAAGCATAAATCTGACACTTATGGCACTTCTTTGCAAATTTATAACAATCAGATTCCATTGTCAACCAATAGTAACCTGTCTTAAGCATCTTCTTTGCAATTAAATGTCCATTAGCATGGGTTCCAAAGGAACCTTCATGGATCTCATGCATCAACATGTATGCTTCGTGTATATCCATGCATCTAAGAAAGACCATGTAATAATTTCTTTTGTATAGCACATCTTCATTGATGAAAAATCTATCTGCCAACCTTCTCGATGTCTTTCTATCTTTATTTGACACACCGACTAGATATTCTTGAGTCTGGAGAAAATGCTTGATATCATAATACCAAGGTTTATCATATGACGTTTCCTATGCTGCAAACACATGAGTCAGTCTATCCAAACATCACACCATGATACGAGGCACATCGTTCAAAGTGTTCACTTGATACATAGAAGCCAGAGTTGCCAAAGCATCCGCCATTTGATTTTCATCTCTCGGAATATGATGGAATTCAAATTTATTAAAGAAGGGTAATAATCTTCTAGAATAGTCTTTGTAAGGGATCAAGCCAGGGTGAAGAGTATCCCATTTTCCTTTAATATGATTTACTACCAAAGATAAATTGCCATACACATCTAGAACTTTGACTCTAAGGTCAATGGCCTCCTCGAGTCCCATGATGCAAGCCTCATACTCTGCCATATTATTAGTGAAATCAAATGTCAACCTTGCCGTAAAAGGAATGTGCAATCCATGAGGAGTGATAATCACAAAACCAATTCCTTTCCTATAAGCATTCATAGCTCCATCAAATACCATGCCCCAACGAGATTCAGGATCAGGACCTTCCTCAGGCAACATTTCATCACAATCTTTTGTTTTCAAAAACATCACATGCTCATCCGGGAAATCATATTTAACGGACTGATAACCATCAAACGGTTGTTGAGCAAGATAATCCGCCAACACGCTGCTTTTTATATCCTTCTGATTACGGTATTCAATGTCATATTCAGACAATAACATTTTCCAACGGGCAATTCTCCCAGTAAGATCAGGCTTTTCAAATATAGACTTAATTAGATCCATTTTGGAAATCAACCAAGTAGTATGATTCAACATATATTGCCACAATCGCTTTGCCACCCAGGCTAGAGCACAACATGTTTTTTCAAGCATAGAATACTATGACTCATAGTCACTAAAATTCTTGCTGAGATAATAAATGACGTTTTCCTTCTTTCGTGTTTCATCTTGTTGTCCCAAAATACAGCCCATATAATTATCTAACACTATTAGATACATGATCAATGGTCTTCCTTCAACGGGAGGGAGCAAGATAGGAGGTTCAAGCAGATACTCTTTAATACTTTCGAATGCCCTTTGGCAATCATCTGTCCACACACAACCTTGATCTTTCTTTAACAACTTAAAGATCAGTTCACATGTTGCAGTCATATGGGAAATAAATCTGGAAATGTAATTTAAACGCCCAAGGAAGCCTCTAATTTTCTTTTCAGTTCTTGGTACAGGTATTTCTTGAATTGCTTTGACTTTATCAGGATCAACTTCAATCCCTTTTTGGCTGACAATGAAACCTAACAATTTCCTTGATCGGACACCGAAGGTGTATTTATTTGTATTCAAGCGGAGATGATATTTCCTCAAATGCTGAAGCAATTTCAACAAACCTTCTACATGCCCTTCTTCAGTCTGGGATTTGGAAATCATATTATCAATATATACTTCAATTTCCTTGTGCATCAGATTATGGAATAGGGTTGTCATAGCCCTCTGGTACGTTGCACCAGCGTTCTTCAACCCGAAGGGCATCACTCTATTACAGAATGTTCCCCAGGGTGTGATAAACATTATTTTTTCCATGTACTCAGGAGCCATTCTGATTTGATTATATCTTGAAAATCCGTCCATGAATGAGAATACTTTCAATTTTGTTGTACTATCCACTAACACATCAATATGTGGTAATGGAAAATCACCTTTTGTACTAGCTTTATTTAAATCTATGTAATTTACGCACATACAAACTTTTCCGTCTTTCTTTGGTACTGGGACAATATTGGAAATCCATTGAGGTTACACTGATGTCACAAGAAAACCAGCATTAATATGCTTTAAGACTTCTTTATTTTTTACTTCCATATCTAGGTGAGTTCTTTGCAATTTCTGCTTGACCGGTGGGCACTCTGGCTTTAGCGGCAAAAGATGCTCCACAATATTCGTATCCAAACCCGGTATATCTTGGTATGACCAAGAAAATACGGCCACATACTCTTTCAATAATTCAATCAACTTTCTATTTACGTCGGGATGCAATAATGCTCCAATCTTGACTTCCTTCGGATCTTCCTCTAAACCCAAATTAATTGTCTCCAACGGCTCTTTATATGGCTGAATAGCATCTTTCTCGCGCTCGAGCAACCATGAAACCTCCTCTGGAATTTTATCATATTCTTCTTCTTCGGCCACATACACAGGATATTCAAAGTTGGGAGAGGGTGTAGGGTCATTGTTTTCAACATGTTTTTTAATTAATCTGCACATATGATTTATGATTGCTTTTATAAACTGACACATATACCAAGTGATTATGCAGATTTATTTACAGTCATTATTTATTCCAAAAGGGTTTTTTTGATTACCATTTTCCAAGAAAAGGCAGAAAATAAAAACACAATTTGAGAATCAAAAATAACTTTTATTAATGATTTTAATGATCAAAGCAAACAGATAAGCCCATACAAAATCAACTTCCACCTTGGGCAGAGTGAAAGCTTTTTGAAAATATTAACAAAAAAAATTACTATGAGACATGGATGCAAGAGGGAACATCAATAGTGACCCAGTTCTGGACTCTGACTCCATGTGTCACATAGTTCGGCATTTCCTTCTCTTCTTCATCCTCCACAATAGCATTGATCCTAGAAACAGTTGGATGAATGTAACCTCCACTGTGGAAAATATCCTGATACTTTCCCAAAACAGTCTTTGGCTTCATGTTCTCACCTTTATCATTCTTCGCAAAAAATTCCAAACCAGCCCTATTCTTATTCACCGACGGATCAACAATCTTCCCCCACACTTTGCTAGGGCCATTACGCATAACCTTCTGAGCATCTTTGAATGAAGCCATATAATTCTCATTCTCTCTTGCATTATCGATGGATAAAGCTTGGAACTGAGTTCCAACATCAGCTTCATCTGCTTCCACAACACTGAAAGAGGATAAATGAGATATTAACAATGCTTGATCTCCATTTATGACAACCACTTTTATTTCACGTATGAACTTCGGCTTTTGGTGCAAAGTGGAAGTGACAACCCCTACCTCACGTATCCATGGTCCTCCCAGTAAACAACTGTAGGCAGGCACAATATCCATAACTTGGAAAGTAATTTGAAATAAGTGTGAGCCTATGTAAATAGGCAGATCCACTTCCCCAATAACGGACTTCCTTGATCTATCGAAAGCTTTTACAATTATGCCACTTGGGCACATGAGAGCTCCTTGATACTTCAGCTTCATCAGTGTGCTCCTCGATATGACATTTAAGGAGAAACCATTATCAATCAACACATTTGACAATGAATCATTCTTACAGTTCATGGATATATGGAGGCCTAGATTGTGATTCCTTCCTTCATCAGGAAATTCGTCATCACAAAAACTTAGGTTAGTACAGGATGTAATATTCCCTACCACATTGCTGAATTGGTCCAACGGCATATCACTTTCCACGAAGGCTTGATCCAACACTCTCATTAAATATTCTCTGTGGTCAGAAGAATTAATCAACAAGGCCAGAATAGATATCTTTGAAGGAGTCTGCAACAACTGATCTACAATCCTGTAGTCGCTCATTTTGATAATCTTTAATATATCATCCACATCTTTTTCCAGAGTAGTACCATTGGGTTCTCCTACTGCTTTCTTAGTTTCAACACTTTCGACAACCTTCTTATCGACAATAACATTCCCTCAAATAACAGGTGCAAATACATAACCATTGCGGGTGACTCTACTGGCCTCAACAATATTCTCGACATTAGACAAAGGTTGGATGGGAACTTCCACACCATCCTCTAGAATTGTAGCATTGTATTTGTACATTACGGCTTTGTCTGATTTGTAAGGAATAGGACCCAGAAAGCAAATCACTACTGGAGCAATAACTGGCTTGCTACAGTATTCAATATCGACAGGGGCAGGATCAATGAAACAAGGAACAATTATGCTCACCCCTTCTTCAGAATATTTGGTCATCACAGAATCATTGATGGAGAACATATCTTCATCTGAGGAAAAAAATTCATCCGCAGAAGTATATTCATCATCTGACACAATCTCAGCCAAGTAATATTCAATCACATTAATCACATTGTAATCATCTTTATGGCCTGAAACCTTGATAGTACCATTATCCAATAACAACTGAATACCCCTTCTCACAATGGCACAACCACGAGAGTCTCTTCATCAAACCCGGCAAGATCCATAGTGGTGTTCTACTTAACCTTCCACGTGGCAGAAGGTGGGGTGCAATTGCACCAAATCATCATTCATATGGTCCTTGTTGAAGACCCGGAATTCTCCAAGACATCCAAAGACCATGTTCACTTCTTCCTCGTATTCTGCCCTAGGCTGGATTATATGAATGAGGCCTTCATCCATCATTTCTTGAAGATCAGCCTTTATCTTATCACACCCTTGTATATTCGTACTATAAATACCATAACCAACATGGTCATGCGTATAGTAACTAAACTCATAGAGTTCAGCGTGCATCTATACCAAATCTCCCCTAATCAAGTTGATATCAAAGATCCAAAAATCCCCTAGACAACTAGTAACCACGTTGATAGCATTTGATCCTCCATGTTTTAGTAAAGGATTATCTTTTACGTTAGGGATGACATGTTTAAAGGACAAATGGCCAGATCTCACCATCTTTTGTACCTCAGATTTCAGAGGATAACAGTTTTCCACATTGTGCCCTGGTGCTCCTTGATGAAAAGCACACGTCTGATCTGCCTTATAATACCAAGGCAAAGGTGATAGTATAGAAAGGGGTGGCCTGGTCTGGACCAACTTTTTCTAAATCGATGCTGGGAGTAACTCTGCATAGCTCATCTGGATAGAGTAAAAAGGCTTTCCCCTCTGATTCTGCCCTTGATTTCCCTGAGGGGCTGGTCTTTGATAAGCCATTATGGTCAGAGTCGTATTGACAACTGGAGTTACCAAAACAACCTGTTGGTGGTGCTGATGATTTTTTCTAGGAGAATTAACCCTTCTCTCTTGAATAATAGCATTTGTCTCTGCTTCTTTCTTTTTAGCAAACTCATATAATGGTTTCTTCGTACTGCCAGTATTTTCACTTCTTGTCAAGCGACCCTCTCTTACAACTTCTTCCAAATAGACACACATGTCCACCATCTCGGTAAAATCACTTGGGGCACTTGCCACCATTCTTTCATAATAGAAAGCACCTAGAGTCTTCAGAAAAATCTTCGTCATCTCTTTTTCATCCATTGGAGGGATCACTTAGGCAGCTACTTCACGCCATCTCTGTGCATATTCCTTAAATGACTCTTTGTCCTTCTGGACCATTGCCCTGAGTTGATCACGGTCAGGTGCCATGTCCATATTACATTTGTACTGTCTAATAAATGCTTCACCCAAGTCATTGAAAGTATGAACGTTGGCACTATCCAGGCTCATGTACCATTTCAATGTTGCACCAGTCAAACTGTTTTGAAAAAGGTGAATTAATAGGCATTGATCATCAGTGTGAGTAGACAACTATGATACGGTGGAAGAACTGACTTGAGTTTTTGCGTTTGTTTTCGCACTTGTTCGGTTTAGCAAGAGTCGCCACCGACTTTTTATTTATCCTAAGGAAGGGTCAAAAAGCACAGGAAAGACCTTTGAGATGTTTTCGTGGGTTCGAGGGGTAGATTATGAAAAGGGAAGGTGCTAGCACCCTTTTCATCCATGGTTATACATGGGCTCTTAGTTACTTGTTTTTAGATCACTTGCCTTTGTTTGAATGTGCTTGTGGTGTGTGTGGTTTTGAAAATGTTTTGAAAAAGATACCTTGTCTAGGCAACCTTTGTAACAATTCTTATTTGAATGTTTTACAAAGGTGTTTGTCTTTTTGAAAAGATGTTTCAATGTTTTTGAAAGTTTGTTTTTGAAGTTGTGTTGTGGAGTGTGTTTGAAAAATGGCAAGGATGTTTTGCAAGTTTGATCAAGTAACTAAGAGATATCTACCCTAATTTTACTCAAAGATCTTTCTCATGTTTTTAACCCTTTTAACAGTGTTGTTTCACCATTGTGTTTGATGAACAACCTTGTGTTAGGATGTTAAGCGGGACAGGCGCGGGTCGTTTGTATAGTCATAGAAGGAAACATATGGGATGTTTTAGCAATGTCGTTTTAGGGACTAGATCCTTTACCGAAGGCAACATCGAGGGTCATCGAGGGACTACGATCTTTTATCGAGGGTCTTTGCTAAAACTCCCATGCTCGAGGGACATGACTATTTTCCGAGGCAACAAGTGAGATTACCTTAAGGGTGCATGTGTGCAAAGTGTGTTTTATTGCATGCATTTGTCTTTGATTTTTAGGTTGTCTACTTGTTGGTTTTATCTTTCCATACACACCTATTTACTAGCATTTGTATAAAGCAATAAAAATGCAAGAAATAAATATCCTACACTATTACAACCATATTGAAAGGCAAGAAAATAAAGGAAAAAATAAGATAAAAAGAAGAAAAAATGAGCTCCTTCGATTTGGGCAGGAGCAGCCTTCGATTTGCATTCTGTTGGCCTCCTTCAATTGGGAGTTCGCACCAGTGAGGTCATGGCCTTCGATTGGGCTTTAGCACCAGTCAGGTCATGTACTTCGATTGGAGGCTGGCACCAGCATGGGAGTGCCTTTCGTCTGAGCCTGGACTTAGTGCAAGCGTGCCTCTGGCTGGGCCTTTCTGCCTTGTTGTCTTCTTCGATTGGGCCAGTGAAATCAGTGTAGGCATGCTTTTCGTCTGGGCCTAGAAGTCAACATGGTTTTCCTCCTGGTTGTCTCTTTCGTTTGACCTGGAGAAAAAGGATAGAAGCCAGAAGCTTCGTTTCCTATTTCCTGTTTCCTGTTTCTTTCATTTAAAGCATTAAATGGCAACATGGCCTGAGGCCATGCTAGTATTTGTTTGGTAAACAGTTTAATAGTTAAAGCAAGTTCAGGTAATCAGAAAGCAAAACGAAAGGCTTAGCTCTGAAAAATATGTTAAAAATGTGGAAACGAAAGGAACAAGGGTATGTACAATGTTTCAAACGAAAAGGAATTGTATTTACATGTTATGAAACGAAAAGTTCAAAGGTAAGAATAAATTACCTTGCTTCAGGCCTTGAATGGATGTGGGATTCGAACTTGAACTGCTACCTGGATGTTTCTGGAATTCGAAGAGTAGTCACAGGGGGTTTGCTTTTGGTTCGAAAAGTTGTCACAGAAGGTTGTGTTTGAGTTTGAACAAACTTCTATGTGTGGGGTGTTCTTCAGAATTGAAAGAGGTGACTGTTTGGGATTCTGGGTTTTGATT
Organism: Vicia faba; assembly: GCA_948472305.1. Lineage (NCBI taxonomy): Eukaryota > Viridiplantae > Streptophyta > Magnoliopsida > Fabales > Fabaceae > Vicia > Vicia faba. Next base: position 528,944,334 of record OX451740.1, on the reverse strand, counting down.
TCTCAAGTGTTGATGAACTTGAGAGTTTTATTGTGTTTGAGAAAATTTGGGGGATTCGTTCCTCTGGTCCAAAGATCCTCCCTTAGCTTTGCATAAATTCCTCTATTTATAGAGGAAAAGAACGGACATGTTTTCAACAGCCAGCCTTGCAAAATAGTAAAATAATAGGTAACGTGACAGTACATGTGGGGGGCCTGTTGGCAGTTGGGGTGCAGAAGATGTGACTTAGGCCTCTGACGTTGCTTGTGCTCAGACCAAATTCAGGTTGAAAGCTGCTTTTGTGATAAAGTACTCTCTATGAAAAGAAAGAGTATGTAGCCTTTAACCAATAACAGTAGTATCTAAAAGACAAAGTTTAAAACCCTTGTACAAGCTTCTGACTATGTAAAGATTTGGACGCAACACAGCCTGGCAAACGAGATTTGGTCTTGAGTCAAATGCAAGAGTGAGATTGAAGCACACCTGTTTGAAGGAAGCCTTTGCCTCAGTCGAAGCTTGTGGTCAAAACAAGCTAACTCGAAGGAAGTTAATGCCCAATCGAAAGCTCATGCTCGAAGGAAGCATATTGCCCAATCGAAAGCTCATGCTCGAAGGAAGCATATTGCCCAATCGAAGCCTGGGTCGAAGCAAACATAAAGGGAGTCATTGCCTTTTAGTGTGAAGGAGGTTCCTGGCTTCTGAGTCGAAGGGTATTCCCAAGTTGCATTCGAAGGAGGCTCCTGCTCAAAACGAAGGATGTACCTAAACTTGAATTCGAAGGAGGCTTAGAGTTTAACATGAAGGACATATCCAAGTTGCATTCGAAAGAGGATTTTGCTAAAAATGAAGGATGTAATCCAAGTTGCATTCGAAGGAGGCTCTTGCTCAACTGAAGTTTTCATCCAGGCACACAGAAGGTGAGTGCCCAAATGAAGACTTGCCTTGCAGGGGGTACATGTGACCAGTAGGTCATGGCCTTCGATTGCAAGCATGCAGGCAGCAAAAGACACAAATGAAACCTGCAATAAGAAGTCACATGTCCAGGCGAAAGAGGCATGCTAGCAGCCACTTTGAGAAATCGAAGGAGGCCAAGAGTCAATCGAAGGATGCAAGCCAAGCTTGTGTCGAAAGAGGTCAAAAGGCCAATCGAAGGATGCAATCCAAGCTTGTGTCGAAAGAGGTCAAAAGGCCAATCGAAGGATGCAAGCCAAGCTTGTGTCGAAAGAGGCCAAAAGGCCAATAGAAAGAGTTGAAACGAAGAACACTTGTATTTCTCCATTTTTTGTCAAAATAATATTTTTATCTGTTTTCTCCCTTTTTTGACAGTTTCCTTTTAATTTTGGTACTGGAAAATCCAAATGTACTTTGTGCAAGCTTGAACCTTGAGAATCCTTGTGAGAAAGGCCTTGAAGAAAGAGAGGGCAAATTTTGGGGTACAACAACATCCTTCTCACATACATCACTAGGTGAGCACGAGGACAAGTATTGCCCTTGCACTTCTCGAATTCCGGTACTTTGAATTCGGTTGGTATTTTCATATTTGGTACCATACACAGATCATTCACATTCTGCCCAAACAATTCTTTTCCACGAAGGGCCTTCAATTCCTTATGCATCTCATTGAACTGGTCTTGGAAGTCATCCAAACGGTCTTAGAAACCCATTCTTTCACTTGGAGGAGGAGCAGGATAATAAACTTCATCATTCACAAATGGCACAGCATTCAGCAAAGGAGGTGCGGCATAATGAATCTCATTTCTAGTAGCATGAGTAATATGTACTACAGGAGGTGCAGGAGAAGCAGCAGCCTGAGCAAATGGAGCAACCTGAGCATCTTAATTATAACCTTTTGGCATGAAGTTCTCTGGCATTCCCCGCGGATAACCCAGAGGCATACGATTTTGAATAATAGTAACTGGAGTAATAGAAATAGGAACTGTCGGAGCTTCAGAAGTAACCGTTGTCTGTTAAGGTTGAGTAAGTGGTGGAAGATTCTGAACAACCACCAACAATTCCATCAAATAAGTGAGATTTTCCATACTGGCCTTCAAAGCAGTAACTTCTTTGCGCAACTCACGATTCTCTTATTCTAGATTATCCATCTTCCTTCTGAGATTAGCCTGACTGTTGTACTTGTGAGTCAGCTTGCTATATAAAGTAAAGAAGCACAGTAAGACACATGGGTATGAACAGAAATGCAAGATGTATGTACAATATGATGCATGATATGCAATGCACATGACTTATTTTATTATTAATATTTTAAGGAACTCAAAGATTTATAGACAATTTGCAAATATTAAAGTACTAACACATTTAAAATACTGAAAATCTCATTATAATAACTTCAAAACGTATTACAACTTTTTAGTACAAGTTTCAATAATCCCAAGTACAAGATAAGATAAGAATCTAAGATCCTAAGGAAGCAAAGCTGATGAAGATCACTCCACGCACTGACGTTTCCTTATGAGTCTTACAATCTGAGCCTTCAACTGCTTGTTTTCTTCTGCATACATGTTGGTGACCTCTTTCCAATCACCAGAGTCAGGAAGTGAGAAACTAGATCCTTACTGAGCTCTATGGAAAATAAATCCTCTTTCCTATCTATCATCTCTACATCACGACTCTCAAGAATCTCGATTAGGTCATCTTTCTCTTTCAAGTCTGCTCAGTAGGACACTCTAAAGTCTGACATTTATTCTTCCAAGCTTCCTTTTCCTGCTGCATTCTGACTAGGGCAAGTTGAAGCTCTTCCACATTATCTAATAGGGGAGGAGTGGTCTTTACAAACATATCAAGCATGTGTGCTTCATGGGAATATGACATCTTCAACTGGATGGATCTTGCTTGTACCCACTGAAGATAAGGCTCCAAAGAAACAGCCCCTCTAGGTCCCAAGTCCTTCCTACTCTTCCTGTGAATGTGACGCTAAGCCTTCACAATCTCCTATGTAGCTTCCTTATGAACCTCTCCCTCTTTAAGGAAGAAACCACTCAGATAAATACTATTTGGCTTATCTCTCATCAAATATCCAAGTTGTCATCGTGCAAGAACGGGATTGTAGTTAATTTCTCCCTTTGTACCAAGGAGATGTACATTGGGGAAACTACCACAACTTTCAACAATCTCTACATCATGGTAATCCTGATGGTACCAAACAATATCTGAATGAGCGAGGGCCATAATTTTTGGAGCGCAACGAGGTTCCTTCTTGACATCCCAGTAAGTATCAGTCTAAGGCAAGTGATAAATAAACCACTAATACAACAAAGGCGTGCAGCAAATGATCATTTCTCCATGGTAAGAATCCAGAAGATGAATAGAGTAATAGGAATCACCCAATAATGTAGGGGTTGGGTTCCCAATCATAAAGATCCTAACGGAATTGATATCCACAAACTTGTCGACATTGGGAAATAAGAACAACCAATAAGCAAGTAGAGCAAAGATGACCTCAAAAGCAACCATACTCTTCATCCTAGAAAAGTAGCAAGATTTCTACAATAAGAACTGAGCGGGTAATCCTCTAATCCCTCCTTTGGTAGTCATGTAGGCTTCAACCTCAGACTTCCCCAAATGGATCAAAGCAGCAATCTCATGAGATTTTGGCTCCCCCTCCAAACCAGTAAAAGGAACATGATCGGTAATAGGTAAACCCAGTAGATAATAATACTCTTCCAATGTAGGCATCAACTGATAATCAGGGAAAGTAAAGCATCGATACATCAGATTATAGAACTAGGCCAAAGTCGAGAGAATACCCTCCTTCATCCTGACCTTCATAAGAGAAATGATGGATCGATACTTCCTCTGAAAATCTGTAGAACTCTCAATCTCGGGAACCAGACTCATCAACTCATCTATCTTGAGATCTTTGAAATTGTACTTCTTAGTCTTCCTTTTTCCAGAATCTATAGTCAAAAAGTACCTGAGATATTTGCAAAGAGTTAACTTTTAAGTCCCTTGAAACAAAATGTTTTAAAGGATGCTCATGGGTGCATGAATGCATGATGCAACAATCACACACAAGATCACAAACAGAGGGTTCATAGGTTCAACGTCACGAGCATGAGGTCGAAGGTATTACCCACAAGGTATGATCTAAAAGTTTATCACCTGCTGAACAAGGTTCTAAGAGGTTCCCAGAGTCTACATCATTCCTTCAGATATTACCAACATCCTGATTGACTCGGTAATTAGCAATATTCTCAAGAAAAACCCGTCAGAGTGTAGTGTCGCATGACAACCATTTCCAGATTACTCTGTCATAGCTTCCGCACTACACCTAAAAGGCCAAGATGGGTTAAAGGTTCTACAGTCCTCAGTTTCAATAGACTCCCAGGTCGAAAGCAACACGTCTTCCCGATTACTCAATAAAAGACACTACAGTCAAGAGGGCCTCCACTGAGTGGGGGATCTCATGTATCCTTTTTTGGGATTACTCCCTCAAAGTTAACATGACTATATCGTTCGTCCTATCTTAAGTTTGCCTAAGTCTGGGTATAGGACTCATGAGAAATCAGCAAACACCCTGAAAACCAGGAAAATCCAGACAAACATATACACAACATATAATATACAACAAATAATAGCACATATACAGATATACAAAGATAGGCTCAACCCACTTAGGGATGGACTAGCAATTGGTCGATCATTCCCCAGTGAAGTCACCATTTTTTCTATAGTGGTAGAAATTTTAAGACTAAGCCATTGGATTGACTTGACTCGCACAGATCAAATAAAAATCACCATCGCGCTTTATTGTTTCCAAAGGAATGGGAAAAGAGAAAATAACCCAAAAAATAGGGAGAGAATCTACGTTCGGGGGTTGGTTATGCAAAGGGAGGGCATTAGCACCCTAAACATCTACGGTGCTCCACAAGAACCTCTTTGAAATCTATTCATTTTTTCTATAAGATTTGTATAGAAAATAGATAGTGGAGATAAGAAAAGAAGTAATTTTTATAATTTTTGCACCCACCGTGGTTGCGAACCTTTAGTGCCTACATACCACCTTCTGTGCAATACAGGATCAGGGTACTCGTAGTTCACCTTTAAAAAATTTAAAACACAAGTGTGTTGGTTAATTTTAAGAGACGAGACATTATCGTCTTATCCGAGTGGAAGAACGTACTTACTATCCACAATTATGAGAAAGGAGAAATTGCGTCATCTCAAAGTGCAGGATATAACTTGGACTTTAAAATCAACAAAGCCTCATTCAACACCCAAGTGGAAAATATCTCACTTCACTATATATCGTAGAAGTATAATAACTTGCATCACTACAAGCATTTACAAGAGTCTAATCTTTTGAGAAAATTTAAAGTAAAAAGCCAAAATACAAAAATGGTTTAAATGTGATTTATTGACTTTTAGTCTTCTCGCAAAAATGTCAAAGTATTATTAAATTGGTTAAAATTTGATTAAGAAAATATCTTGAAAAGACATGGACCTAAGTCCAAGTTTGTTGTGAAAGCGGTTCAAGTTTAAAAACAAGAAGAGTTTTCAAAAGAAGGGAGAATGTTTTTTGAAATTAAAGAATATGGGAAGAGATAAAGGGACTATCCTAAAACATAAGGTAAAAGCTAAGGAAAAGAACCGTCTAACCAACAAGAAGCCAACACTTGACACAATGAGTCAATGTATAATTTCAATCCTTTGGACTTGAAACCAAACAAGCAAAGATAATAAACCTCTTAAGAAAATCAGACATCAATTTCATTAAGTCTTCACAAAAATTTGGCAGAGTAATTGATGTATACAGATGAATTCCCGATCACAGACAAATCATGTAATCACAATAACCTGCACATAAAGCAAACAAACAACCCAATATCTTGGGGTAAACCCCAAGAGCTCCAGACAAAATAACAGTTGAGGTCACAAGGTCTCAAGATAGTTCAAGGTCTGTAATCCTAAGTTCAAGGTCTGTAATCCTAAGTCTAAGAAGTCCATCACTCCATGATGCCAAAGATAGTAACCAAATAGTCCAAGTAACATCAAAGCTTTTTAATGTTCAAGTTGGTTATTAAGTATCTTCAAAAAGAAATGAAAATTTCAAGTGAGCAAAATAAAAATGACATAAAAGTAAATGCTCAAGTGAGCAGAGATGAAAATAGCATGAAATGTAAATGCTAAAATAAATGGGCTTAAAGTAAAGAGCATAAAGTAAAAGCATAAAATAAAGTTAATTGTTAGAAATTAGAGGTTAGTTGAATGACCATCTTGAAACTTGCATTTGAAACTGATTAGAGAATTGATAAAAACCAAAGCCTCTCAACAACAAGTTTCATTATCTTTTTGTCAAGTATATCATTCATTTAAAATTCTCAAGACAACCATATATGATCAACGATGTTTAAGTGATTCACTTTGGCCAAAGCTTATGAAGATTCATTAGAGGATTGATAAGACCAAAGCCTCCTAAAAATGAATCTCAAGGTTATTGGATCAAAGGATTCAAATTAACATACTTGGGCTTACAAACATGGGTTTGGGCCACGAATGATCATTTCTCGAATCGGAACAAAATTTAACATTATTTTAAGGCTGGTCAATAGCAATTTATGTGTCATATGTTTGGAGAGATGATATGCATATCATCCTCTAACAACATGTGACACAATAAGATGAAGATAAGATGAAGAGGGATGGGATGATAATTAAACCACATTTGAACCAAAAATTTAATCAAGTCATCATTAAAATCAATCCATCCTTTTTGGTGGAGTTAAACTCAACACCCAAAATCCAATGATGTTAATGAAGCTCATGATCAAAATCTCATAGTCCAAGATCAACCAGCATAGATACAAAATAAAATTGTATTTAAAAATAAAGAAAAAAGATTTTTAAAAATGGTTTTTAAATGAAAATAAAAGGGGGAAATAGAAACTATATTCAAAATATCCACGAAAAATTAAATAAGGCCATAGAAAAATCAGAAATAAGCTTAAACCTTTTTTTTTAAAATTTTGGTAATTTTTAAAGTCAAAAACTATTTTTAAAATTAAAAGAAATAGGAAAAATAAATCAAAAATTTTGAAAAATAATAAAGTCTTAAATAAAAATAAAATGTGGTCACCAACATTTGTCAAGAGATTATTGGACCCTTCCATAATTTATTCAAAATTTAGAAAAGTATTTTTAAGCATTTAAAACAAATCAAATAAAGTGAAAAATATAAAAAATATCAAAACACAAAATAAAATTGTGAAAAAATAATAATCAGAAAGAGAAAAATCAAAAGTATTTTAAGAATATTTTTTAGAATTTTTGAAGTTAAAATAAATTTTTTATGAATTTTTGAAGTTTAAAACAAATAAAATATAAAAATTAGAAAATAAAATAAAAACCAAAAAAGATGTAGACCATTGGATCAATGTCAAAACGTGTTAGTAATCAAATCCAATGGATCTGACGCACTGTGCATATCATGGACATTAGTGAATAAAGCACTGAATCAATTATTAGAATCAGATTTCAAAAAAAAAACAAATGGCACGATATCATTGGTTGGGAGATGACACATTGGTCATCTTCAACCTCCAGCAACGCGAATTGCAGGTCTCTGAAATGGAAAAATTAGAGCTCGAGACTGGTACCATTCGCTTCGTCTCTTCAAGGTGATTCCAATGGTACCCTCGCGAAAAATTTATGTAAGGTGTAGCTCAGTCGTTTTGGAAGGAAATATTTGGAAATGGATTTGAAAATTCATGGCCAAAACTCACTTCCAGTTGAAAATAAATGTTATAACTAGAATCAAAATAATGAGAGCTTCATTACAGTATCAAAGTTTGAGAGAATTGGTGAAGGAATCTACCTATTGAAGTTCAAATTCAGAGCTCTGAAACTTGACTTGGCTAGCACGATTTAGGAAGTCTTAGAGCTTAGTTTTTCTTCTGTTAGCTTCAGTGAAGTTCAAGGATGAAGAATTGACAAAGAAAATGGATTAAGGAAAGCTAGATAACCAAATTCGAAGTTGCAGAAAAATGGGTTCAAGAGGAAGTTTAACATGGTGATTCTGGCTCTCTAAGCTTGAGAAAATGAATGAGGTATGATCCTTTATTTATAGGGAAACTAATGGAATGCTTAAGCGTGTGAAATGATGAAGTTTGAAGGGAAATCGTGTGAAATTGAAAACATGAAAAGAGTGACTTCTATTTTGCTCAAAACTCAACCAAAGCTTGTGTTTCAATGTGATAATAATTTCTTGAAGTTCATTAAACATGATTAGAAGCAAAAACACACAGAAATTTTGTGTTTTGAGGCCAAATCAAGGATTTCAAATTCTGACTTTGGAGAAAACTTCAGTTTAAAGGTACCATCTTTAAATCAATGGTGCGCATGATTTAGGGAACCTTAGTACTTTATTCTTGATTCATTAGAAAGATGAGATCACAAAATTTACAATGTGCAAAGAATGGAATCAAATGGATGCTTAAGCTGAAAACTGTAATGAGTCAAAGTTGAGAAAAAGATGTTGACTTTTTGTACTTAGAAAATTTCTAAGTTTTTTTCTTCAAAATGACCTATTATGTCTTCTGTTTTAAATTTGCTCTTGACCAAAAAAGATGGCATGAATTATACCTCTTGAATGACATTTTGAGACTTGAATCATTTAAAAACTTCAAAATTTGAGAAAGTTATGACTTTGTGAAGTTGGTGAAAATTCATGAGATGACCTATAATATTTTGCATCCTTAGGGAATCTTCCATCCATTTACAAGCTTAGCACATAAAGGAAGAGTTGAAGTTCACATCTTTAAAATAATTTTGGAAAAATAATGGGCTCAAGGAGATAAAAATTGACCAAGTTATGATCTTTTGAAGTCATATAAGGGAATTTTATGGCTTATCTAGAGGACTTGTAATCTTTCTTCATCATTAGGTATCTTCCACACAAAATTTTCTTGAGACTTTTAAAGTGATTTATTTATAACCCTTTAAAGAGAATAATGTTTTTGTAATCACTCAAAAATACCAAAAGATGAGCAATACATAGCCCTTTGAAGTTCAAAACCCTAGCCCCTAGAGCAACAAAATGCCTTGGAAACTCCTCTCAATTTTGACAAACCTTCTTTCACAAATACTTTTGTATTGTAAATAAAAGTTGTTGAGGATGATAATGGGGAACCATAGAAACCATAAACACTTATAAATATTTAGAATTGAGGGAGATATGCACTTGTGACCCAGAGATCCAAAACTTGTCCAATTAGGTCAAACTTCTTCCACTAACCCTTATATCTTTGGACTATCTTTGACAACTTGAGGTATGATGGATCATAATAGACTTTGTCATGATATTACTTCGAAACATCTTCAATGATGAAGCTTGAATCTCAATGAAACTTTGTTGAAGAAGGCATGGAAATGAACTCATGAACCTGTAGAATAACTTGATGGAATGTGTTGTGCTTTCACCTATAGTATCAATAATTAGGGAAAACATTCATTATATTTATTAGTTAAAATTTAATCAATACAAAACATAGATGATCACAAAATATAAGTCAAGGTGCTTGGTGATTCCCCATGAGCAAAGCTAAAGATAAGGAGAAGAACCAAACCTTAGTATGATCTTGTTGTGATTGAGTTGATATGATATGATAGAGGAATCTTAGGGGCAAAATTTGTGGTACAACGGCATGGTTCTGATCGGAGTTTTGTATGCCGTCCTATATGCCCCTAGAGCTTCGTGTAACTTAGATGTGCAATCTTTCATACAGGTTGCTACCTGTGATACGGTGGGAGAACTGACTTGAGGTTTTGCGTTTGTATTCGCACTTGTTCGGTTTAGCAAGAGTCGCCACCGACTTTTTATTTTATCCTAAAGGAAAGGTTAAAAAGCACAGGAAAAACCTTTTGAGATGTTTCGTGGGTTCGGGGGGTAGATTATGAAAAGGGAAGGTATTAGCACCCTTTTCATCCATGGTTATCCATGGGCTCTTAGTTACTCGTTTAGATCACTTGCCTTTGATTTTCAATTGCTTGAAATTGTGGTGTGTGTGTGTGTGTTTTTGAAAATGTTTTGAAAAATAGGCCTTGTCTAGGCAACCATTGTAATGACTCATGTTTGAGTATATACAAAGGTGTGTATCTTTTCGAAAAGATGTTTCAAATGTTTTTGAAAGTTTGTTTTGAAAGTGTTTGTGGAGTGTGGTTTTGAAAAGTAGGCAAGTGTGCTTTGCAAGTTGATCAAGTAACTAAGAGTCGTCTACCCCTAAATTTACTCAAAGGTTTTTTCTATGTTTTAACCCTTTTAACAATTATTGTTCCACCATTGTATTTGGTGGACAATCTTGCGTTAGGATGTTAACGGGACAAGCGCGGGTCATCGTATGGACCATGAATGCAATGGTGCCAAGTGTCTTTGGAAATTTGCTTGAAGGGACTATGATCATTTTGATAGGCAACTTTCGAAAGCGTCATCGAGGGACTATGATCATTTGAATTGTTTTGTTTTGCCAAAGAAACCCAACATGCAACATGGCCCTTTTGGAAGGCAACAAGCGGGATTACCCTAGGGGTGCAAGTGTGAATGGTGTATTGATTTCATGCAATTGTCTTGTATTAGGTTGTCTAGCGTTTGATTTTATGTACATACAAACCTTAGGTCTAACCATGGTATATTTGAAAGCGATAAATTGCGGGAATTTAAAGTCTACGCTATTACAAATAAGTATCCGGGAGTGGGGGTACAAATATTTACAAATGGGGATGAGACTTTAATAGGAGAGTAGTGTCCTAATAATTTACAACCAAATCGAATTGCGATCTCAAATGTAATATGTATCAATGTATAGGAATAAAGCAATATAAGTGTATTTGTGTAAGTGCATGTAATTATTTACGAGGTGAAAAATGTTAACTTAATGAAAAAATTAAGTATTGCTTATTTATTCTTTTGTATTTTTTTTGTTAAATATGTACAAATAAGAAAATTTAATAAAAGAAAAGAAAATGTTTTAAGTTCTATTTTTTTATGTACTTATATAAACAAATGTTTAGTCAAAAAAGAAATAAAAGAAAATCTATTTTCTTATGTATTTATTAATATGTATTTTTAATTATACTAACAAAAGAATAATTTAAGAAAAGTTTATATATAAAAAAAAGAGTTTAGTGTATCATTTTATTTTACAAAATTTAATTGTGTTATAAAAAAATAAAATAAAAGAGTTAATAAAATTTAGTGTAAAAAATTCATTGTGTTAGTTTATTAAAAAAAAGATGTTATGTGCTTAAAAAGGGAGAATTAATTTCTAAAAAATTAACATGGGCTTTAGGGAGAACGTTTGGCCCAAGCTAAAACAAATGAATCAGAAGCAAAAAGGGGGGGGGTGCGTCCAGATAAAACACATGGGCTTAGGCGTGTCAGTGGGGCAAGGCCCAAGCGCTTGACACAAATTTGTAAGGGTTTGAACTTTGTTGTTTTAGAAAGAGGAATTAGGGTTACAGAGGCACGGCGCCGTTCACTTCGTGTTTGCTTTGTCTTCATCCTTCTCACGCCCTAGCCTCTGAATGCTTCTTACCGTCTATGGCCACCAAACGCTGTCGTCTACTCCTCTTCCCTCCATTGTTGAGCGTAACAGCGACAAGCATAGGTAAGAAATTTCCATTTACGTCTCTTGCTTTAGTTCGTGCATACTCTGATTATTATTTTTGTTATTTGTCTCATGAGGTGTTTTAAAGATAGGAGAGAATTTTATACCTTTTGGAGACGGAGGAGGAGGCGGACCGGAGGCGCTTCAGGCGGACAAGGGCGGAGGAGAGTGATGTGCTGGCTTGGAAATCTGGTACCTTTGTTTCACTTTTTGGTTTGATGATGAAACGCCTGAAAACCTTTAGCACGACTTTCTTTTCCTCTTCTCTTTTGCTTGCTTTTGTTGCCTTTGATTTCTTCTTCTGTATGCTTGTATGTTGATATGCTGAGATGCTTCTTTTCTTCTTCTCTTTTTAGCCTCGCCTTTTGAATAGCTTCCTTGTATGCTTGTATGCTTATTCTGAGTTGTCTTGATGATGTTGTTGAAATGTTAGACCCTGTGATGGCTTATTTCTGGACCCTGTGATGAACACAGTTCTGAGGGTCTCTTTGGTTCTGATATCTGATGCCTCTGAGATGCTTGGCTTTTTAGGCTTTGGTTAGATTTTGAGGTTTTGAATCAGGTTTTGGAAATATTGCTTGTTTGAATAAGGCTTATGCAGGTTGGGACATTGAGCTTTTTTTTTAGGCAGGTTTACTGGTTATATCAGTATTGGTACAGGCTCCCAAGTTTAGGCTTGACAGGTTGAGGGCTCTTTGATTGTTTGAGGATTGTTTTTTGCTTAGAACAGGTTAGACACAAGTTTTGTGTCCTTGGCTTCTGTCTTTCTGAGTTTCAAAACCAGTTTGTGGTGTTTCTGGTTTGAGGCTTTTAGGCTTCAGACTGATTATGCAGGTTCAGGCTTAGGCTTGTATTGAAACCGGTTTAAGCTTCAGTTTGAGGCTTTTTGACTTGATGCAGGTTTAGAGGTAGTCTTGAAAGGCCTTTTGGGTTTTTTGCTGGTCTTGACAGGTTTTGGCTTTCAGGGAGCTTTGAGATTACCGGTTACAAGCTTCAAGGTTTGGCTTTGTTATGCTTCTTGTTTGGAGGCTTATGCTTGGGACCTGCTGTTTGTAGTTCTTTTACAGTTTTGAGGGCTCTATCTCTTTTTGTGATTTTTCTGCCTCCTTTTTACTGTTTTGATAAGTTTGTTTATAGCTTTTCTCAAGCCTAAAGCCTGCTGTAAGCCCCTCTTCTTTTTTCTCTCTTCTCTCTCTCCTGACAGATTTTAAGCATTTAATATTGCTTAAATTTGTCTTATGCTGAAAAAGTACTGGCCTGAAAATGATGATATTTTGATGTTGCTTGCAATGCATATTTTCCTCTGCATACTTTGTACTTCTTTATATCTTTCTATATATTTTGGACAACTTTTGGATAGCCTTTGGATAGTTCTTGTACCTTTGACAGTTTGTGGACAGTTGCTTTGACAACTTTGGCTTAGTTTGAAATTGTGACCTTGGTTAGGCCTTATGCAGTTCAGTTTGCCTTTGGACTTTGTAGTTTGTTTGGCAATTTTGAAATTATGCAGTAGGTTTGACAATTTGAATTTGTGCAATTTGTAAATTTGTGCATTTCATATTTTAATTGCAAGCACCTTCTACCCCTCTTTGTGAACCAAGAGAAATCTTGTGATTTGCAAAGAGGGCAAACTGATTCCAGCCAGTTGCTTTTAATGATGATCTTTTTAACTGTCTCTGCTCTTTTATTTTATCTACTTTTGATTTCTTTTCTTTTCTTTTTGCAGGTAAAGATAATTGAGCCAAGGAGCATTGGATAGAACATGAAGACTTAGGAAATTTTAGGATAGTTTCAATTTATTCTTCAATTATTTGTAACATTATCATTGGAAACAAAATGTAAATAAATTTACAGTTGTTTAAATAATAATTTGTAACAAACAATCAAATATGAATAAAAAATCCCTTTTTGTCAGTTAATTCCTTCTTTCAATTCTCTGTTTATTTAATCATTTGAATTTCTTAAATTGAAACAACTGGAAGTAAATCCAATTATTTTGACTTAGAAAAAGAAATAATTAAAAAACGTCTGGCGTTCCGAATAATCCAAAACATTGCACAGTTAATCAAACAAAACGTCCACGTGTCTTTTCTTTTACTGATTCAATCAAACACTGCAAACTCCCAATCAGAAACCTCAGTTCATATCCCAAAGTAAACTGAAAAGAACTGTAGAATTAATTCTTTCTGCGCGCACAAACCCTAGTTCTTGATTAAACGCCAAAGAAACGTCCGCCTGATCAAAACCTGAGCCAAACTCAAACAAAACCCTAGCAATTTGCTTGAACTGTTCCAGAGCCATGAAAACCCTAATTTTGTATAGACTGATAAGAAAAAATCTGTTTGACTGATTCTTACGCCAATTTGAAAAATCAGGAAAAGCCCAAAGCTGTGATTTCTTGTGGAAAAAAGAGGAGGGCAAATTTTGGGGTACAACAGTTGCCCCTGTTCAATCTTCTTGAACCTGAAGAGTTAGATTGGCAAGTTTGCCTTTCGCGACTCGAGGGTAAAAGGAGATTGGACACTAAAGTGCCCAAAAAATTTGCACTCGGTGATGTGATGGTAGAGGGAATGGGCTTACAGATGCCATTTGGTGATGTTTGGAGGAGGATGGGCTTATAGATGCCATCTGAAGGTGATGGTTGAATTGTATGTCCTTGGTGAGTGGACGAGTATCAGAAAGGTATCCATGTTTTGGAGCATCTCTGAACTGGGGGTCTGAATAAGCAATAGATTGACAACCGTGTTTGGAGAATCCGTAAACTGTTTTCAGGAGTTGAGATTGAATAAGCAATAGAGCAGCATCCATGTTGGGAAGCATCCGTAAACTGTTTTCAAAAGTCTGGAAAGAATTTGAATAAGCGATAGGTTGACATCCGTTACTGGAGAACCCGTAAACTGTTTTCAGAGGTCTTGAAAGTTGAACAAGCAATAGAGCAGCATCCATGTTGGGAATCGTTCGTAAACTATTTTCAAAAGTCTTGAAGTGGAGGAGGAACCAATGTAGGGTTTCCTGATGATGAGTCCGTGAAAAAACTGCATCTGGATGAATCTGGAATAAGTATCAGAATGTCGCCGTGTCTGGGTCACATCTGAACTATCTCTGGATGAATCTGGAATAAGTATCAGAATGTCGCCATGTCCGGGTCACATCTGAACTATTTCTAGAAAGAATCTTGGAAGACGATGATCTTTGTCTGTCGACTGATCTTTCCTGAAAAGGTGAAGGGTTAGTTGTATGCAATGTCATGATGCATGATGCAATGTATGTTATATCGATATTTTATGATATGAATATGATGAATGCGCATGTAAGCTGATGAGCTGTCTTGCTGAGGATAGATGAATCCTGGATGGCTGGATATAAAAGCATCTTGGCTGCTGTCGGGGAAAGTAATTCCTTGGCTGCTGCTGGGGAGGGCAAGAATTTTTTGATCGTTGAAAATGAGAAATCCTGGGACCACTGTTGGGGAATCAGAAGCTTGGGTTGTATGCCAATCTACTGGGGATTCCTGTCTTGAGGAGATCTTCACTGGGGAATATTCGAATATTCTGTGAGGTGCTGAGAACGAGAGTCTTCATTCTGCTTGGGGATTGACAGTTGGAAGTTTTAGCTTCGCTGGGGATCTTGAAACTTGACTCTGAGGGGAGTTAGCTTCTGGAAGGCTCTCTGGCTGGGGAAGTCGAGAATCTTCTGATTGCTGCAGGTGTTGATCTGGAATAAGTTATGGAATGTCGCCACATCTGGGTCACATCTTGAACTATCTCTAGAAGCAAATCTGGAATAAGTATCGGAATGTCGCCACATCTGGGTCACATCTTGAACTATTTCTGGAAGCAAATCTGAATAAGTTATAGAATGTCGCCAAATCAGGGTCACATCTGAACTATTTCTGGAAGCAAATCTGAATAAGTGATAGAATGTCGCCAAATCAGGGTCACATCTTGAACTATTTCTGGAAGCAAAATCTTGAATAAATTATAGAATGTCGCCAAATCAGGGTCACATCTTGAACTATTTCTGGAAGGAAGTCTTGAATAAGTTACGGAATGTCACCAAATCAGGGTCACATCTGAACTATTTCTGGAACTTGATTTTGTTAAGGGTCAGAAATTGGGAGTATACCAATCTTCTGAGGTGATAAGGATGAGAGTCTTCACCCTTGAGAGAAACAGATTTTTCAGTTGTCTGTTATCTTGTTGGTGGTTGTAATTTTCAGCAGGTGATGAAGAAAATTTTTGATGATTACTACTTCAAAAGATGAAGGAACCTTAATGATTACTACTTCAAGATGAAGGAACCTTAATGATTACTACTTCAAGATGAAGGAACCTTGATGATTACTACTTCAAGATGAAGGAACCTTGATGATTACTACTTCAAGATGAAGGAACCTTGACGATTACTACTTCAAAAGATGAAGGAACCTTGATGATTACTACTTCAAGATGAAGGAACCTTGATGATTACTACTTCAAGATGAAGGAACCTTGACGATTACTACTTCAAAAGATGAAGGAACCTTGATGATTACTACTTCAAGATGAAGGAACCTTGATGATTACTACTTCAAGATGAAGGAACCTTGACGATTACTACTTAAAAAGATGAAGGAACCTTGACGATTACTACTTCAAAAGATGAAGGAACCTTGATGATTACTACTTCAAGATGAAGGAACCTTGATCATACTGCATACGTTTAGAATGTTGTTGAAATGTAATTTGTGCTGGAGAATAAATCCTTGACAAATGTTGGGGAAATAAACCCATGACTGCAGGTCTGCTAGAGAGGTTTCATCACTGCCCCCAGTATCAGATGCAT
Source organism: Vicia faba (assembly GCA_948472305.1). Taxonomy (NCBI): domain Eukaryota; kingdom Viridiplantae; phylum Streptophyta; class Magnoliopsida; order Fabales; family Fabaceae; genus Vicia; species Vicia faba. The sequence goes on along the minus strand of OX451740.1, from coordinate 528,927,913 downwards.
GTGATATTGCCAGGAAACTTGGTCTATTCGTAACCCTAGAGATTGACATTCGAATGCCCCAAGTGATGGTGACGGAGACTTGCCCCAGGTTAATCTGCCATTGAGAGATTTTGTTGAAATCTTGACTGGACTGCCCCAGGTTAACTGAACTTTGAAAGATCTGTTGAAACCTTGACTGGACTGCCCCAGTTTAACTGAACTTTGGAAGATCCGTTGAAACCTTGACTGGACTGCCCCGGGCGTGCTGGATGGTGACATGTCATGTCCCCTTGTTGATAGGAGACTTTAATGGAAGTGTCATCCTTCTTGAAGTGATTTTGTTCACTTAGAGAGTTTTCGTTCCTCCGAACATTCGCTGTATGAATTTCTTCGCTGTCAAACAAATAGTCAAATGCAAACAGTGATATTCAAACAATGCAAAGTTTATGTTTGTCTTGAAGTTTTGAAAAAAGCGTTTTTTAGCAGAAAACTTTTCATAAGACAAAATCAACACAAGATTTAGAGCAAAGCCTTACAGGAGTCAGGATACCTTTTGTAACAGTATGCTTTCGAACTAACCCATGCTTCAATTAGGACTTTTGAAGGGTTTTAACGTGGCTTGGTTCACGGTTTAAGAAACAAAGGATAAAGGCTCAAAGTATATTTGTACCCACCCGCTCTTCGTGATGTTCTTCAATCCTAAGCTCAGTTAATTTGTGCGTCGAACTCCATTCGAATTTGGAACGACTTTTGGGTGATGGTTCACCAATTGAATTTGGGAGACAGTCATCATCTCCTTTTTTCTTTTGCAACATTTTTTCATGTTGTTGAGGATTTGTAATGACCTCTCTATTTTGATTTTGATTTGTTATCCCTAACTTTTGCCTGACTTTTTCTGTTTTCGAGATTACAGTCAGCGGGATGCCCCAGCTTTCTTGAGCTTCCTTTATAGGTTTTGGCTCAGTGGGCTTTTCTCTTTTGAGAGATTGACTGCCTATGTGATAGGGAACCACCCTTGTCTTTTGATTCCAGAGGAATGCTTTTTTTGTCGTCGTTCGTTGTATTACGAACTGAGAGTTTGCGACTTCAATGCGCACCTTTTTTTTTAATTAACTGAGAGACTACCCTGCCCCAGGTTTATATCAAAGGTTTTGATTCGTTTAGAACAGAAAACTCCTACTTCTTTGGCTCGAAGGGGTTGACTAGGGATTATCTTCCTTATAACTCCAGTGTTTGGGAATTGAAAGAAATGCCTGTACATCATCAGCACGGTCTGTTCAAAAGCATACTGTATGAGATTATGGTATTGTTTCGTCATCCTCCCTCTAAAGGCTTGCAGCTTTTTATCAGGAGTCAAATATCATAAAGAAAGTAGAAAGCATAGTTCAAGTGTAATGAAAATGAGTGGATCAAATCAAGACAAACATATGAAATGCATTAATGAAACAAAGTTTGACATTAATAGATAATTGTTTGAATGACAAAGAGATTACAACTTGAAAATTCAAAGAAACAAAGACGCTCTCAATGATATGGCATAGCTGCAGTGATCATATTTGGAGTCTCCGGAGGGTCAAAACTTGATCTCCTTGGCATCAATCAAGTCTTGAATCTGGTTCTTCAAAGTCCAACAGCTGTCGGTGTCATGCCCAAGGCTGTCAGAATGGTAGGCACATCTCTCACTCGAGTTGTACTTGGAAGAGGAAGTATCAGGATTTTGAGGAGGATCCTTCAGCGTGATCAGCTTCAACTCCAGCAAATGTTGTAATGCTTGAGACAAAGGCATGTTGATGTCAGTGTACTGCCTTTCTTGATATCTCACCCTACGTCTCTTGCCCCGTTTTTGTTGAACAGGCGTGGGATCAGAGATCAGGATTGCCCCAGCATGTTGATCAAGACGACTCTTTTGACCAGTCACTGCATTGGACTCTTTCTTCCTATTGTAGGGGATTTTCTGAACATCAGAGGGAGTAGCTCCTTGGATCTTCCGACTTTTGATGCCAGCTTCGACCCTTTCGCCGGTTAGTATTAGCTCGGTGAACCCGGCTGAGGAGCTTCCAATCAGGTGATTGAAGAAAGGCCCTGTCAAAGTTCCCATGAAGATGTCAATCAGCTCTCTGTCAGTTAAAGGGGGTTGCACCCTACCAGCCAGATCTCTCCATTTTTGAGCGTATCCTTTGAAGCTCTCGTCAGAACCCATGGTCATGTTCTGCAGTTGCACACGAGTTGGTGCAAGATCAGCATTGTACTGATATTGTTTGTAAAAAGCAGTAGCTAAGTCCCCCCATGTGTGGATGCGAGAACTCTCCAATTGATAGAACCACTCGAGTTGAGCCCCTACTAGGCTTTCTTGGAAGAAATGGATCCAAAGCCTTGGATCAGTTGCATATGGTTCAATCTTGCGGACGTAAGACATTAGATGCATCTTAGGGCAAGAAACTCCATCGTACAGAGCAAAGGTAGGGACTTTGAACTTTGGCGGAATGACCAATCCAGGAACTAAACCCAAGTCTCCTAAGTCTAATCCAGGTATTTGTTGGACCTCCATGGCATTGAGGCGATCCTCCAACTGTTTGTACTTGTCATCAGCGGGAGGATATTGTGCTTCGGAGTAGTCAGTTTCATCAATCTCCAAATTGTGGTCTTCTTCAAGACTGACCCCCTTGTCTTTGAGAAGGAGAGCCTTCAGATCTTCTTGCCCTTTACCCATAGCCAGCAGCATTTGTTGGAATTGAGCATTTTGAGCTTGGAGATCTTTCACCGTTTGTTCCATATCCATCTTACTGAAATAAACAGTAGGAAGATAAGGAGACCTGTATGGGAGAAACCTGTTATGCAATGATATGTGTGATATATATGCAATGTTTTCAAGGATCTCTTGGGGTAAACACAAGAGAATGTTAGAGGTTGAAATTCGATCTTTGATTGGAGAACTTTGCACCGGTGGATATCTTTCCACGAGAATCAAGCTCACCATGTAAAGTGGGTCATAGCCCCTGATTCAAGTTGTTACACTTGATCTTTGATGGCATTTGTTTAGAGGAGAAAACCTCTTGCCCCTTGGTAGACGTCTGGTTCAACATAAACCTGCATCAAAAGAACCCTCGAGATCCTTGAAATGGTTATTGAAAATGCTATGGTATGATGTCATGATGTTATGTACATGTATGCGAAAGCAAGTAAGTGTATATACAGGTAATCATATTCATACAAAGCAAACAAGTCCTTAGGTTTAGGCTTGCATGGGGTCTGTAGGTAAGTACCCTCTTGAAGTTAGTTGGCTCATCCTGTCCTAAAATAGAAACCGGGTTCTAAGGAGCTCAATATCACTGGATTATTTTCTATGTTCATTGTTTTGGTTTAGCCACTTAACTGGCGACCAAAATATTCCAAGAAAACAACCCTCAATGAGTGTAGTATCGAGTATCTACCAACTTCGGACTGCACCAAAGTTGGTCATCTCACTACCCCTAAAAAGGCTAGGATGGTCAATTAAGGTTCTAAGAGTTCGTTAGTGCTTCACGATATCACTCAGCGGCCTTGTACTCTCCTTGATTGAACTCAAGGGTTACCGGTACTCACAAATATGTCACACTAACATAGCTTACTGCTTCAACCATGTCGGTATACCCCACACAGTTCCCTCACAGTTTTATTGATATTTACCTAAAAAGGTGCCCCCAAATCCCGGTGTAGGATTTACAACAAACCCAAACAAGGAACCCAAAAGATAAAGCAATCAAGGCAATCAAAGCAAGAATGTAAAGGTGATCTAAACCCTAAAGTAACCCCACTTTTAAAGACATCCCCAACAGAGTCGCCAGTTCTGTGATACGGTGGGAGAACTGACTTGAGGTTTTGCGTTTGTATTCGCACTTGTTCGGTTTAGCAAGAGTCTCCACCGACTTTTTATTTTATCCTAAAGGAAAGGTTAAAAAGCACAGGAAAAACCTTTTGAGATGTTTCGTGGGTTCGGGGGATAGATTATGAAAAGGGAAGGTATTAGCACCCTTTTCATCCATGGTTATCCATGGGCTCTTAGTTACTCGTTTAGATCACTTTCCTTTGATTTTCAATTGCTTGAAAGTGTGGTGTGTGTGTGTGTTTTTGAAAATGTTTTGAAAAAGAGGCCTTGTCTAGGCAACCATTGTAATGACTCGTGTTTGAGTATATACAAAGGTGTGTATCTTTTCGAAAAGATGTTTCAAATGTTTTTTAAAGTTTGTTTTGAAAGTGTTTGTGGAGTGTGGTTTTGAAAAGTAGGCAAGTGTGCTTTGCAAGTTGATCAAGTAACTAAGAGTCGTCTACCCCTAAATTTACTCAAAGGTTTTTTCTATGTTTTAACCCTTTTAACAATTATTGTTCCACCATTGTATTTGGTGGACAACTTGCGTTAGGATGTTAACGGGACAGGCGCGGGTCATCGTATGGACCATGAATGCAATGGTGCCAAGTGTCTTTGGCAATTTGCTTGAAGGGACTATGATCATTTTGATAGGCAACTTTCGAAAGCGTCATCGAGGGACTATGATCATTTGAATTGTTTTGTTTTGCCAAAGAAACCCAACATCCAACATGGCCCTTTTGGAAGGCAACAAGCGGGATTACCCTAGGGGTGCAAGTGTGAATGGTGTATTGATTTCATGCATTTGTCTTGTATTAGGTTGTCTAGTGTTTGATTTTATGTACATACAAACCCTAGGTCTAACCATGGTATATTTGAAAGCGATAAATTGCGGGAATTTAAAGTCTACGCTATTACAAATAAGTATCCGGGAGTGGGGGTACAAATATTTACAAATGGGGATGAGACTTTAATAGGAGATTAGTGTCCTAATAATTTACAACCAAATCGAATTGCGATCTCAAATGTAATATGTATCAATGTATAGGAATAAAGCAATGTAAGTGTATTTGTGTAAGTGCATGTAATTATTTACAAGGTGAAAAATGTTAACTTAATGGAAAAATTAAGTATTGCTTATTTATTCTTTTGTATTTTTTTTGTTAAATATGTACAAATAAGAAAATTTAATAAAAGAAAAGAAAATGTTTTAAGTTCTATTTTTTTATGTACTTATATAAACAAATGTTTAGTTAAAAAAGAAATAAAAGAAAATCTATTTTCTTATGTATTTATTAATATGTATTTTTAATTATACTAACAAAAGAATAATTTAAGAAAAGTTTATATATAAAAAAAAGAGTTTAGTGTATCATTTTATTTTACAAAATTTTATTGTGTTATAAAAAAAGAAAATAAAAGAGTTAATAAAATTTAGTGTAAAAAATTCATTGTGTTAGTTTATTAAAAAAAAGATGTTATGTGCTTAAAAAAAGGAGTATTAATTTCTAAAAAATTAACATGGACTTTAGGGAGAACGTTTGGCCCAAGCTAAAACAAATGAATCAGAAGAAAAAACGGGGGGGGGGGGGGGGGGGGGGGGTGCGTCCAGATAAAACACATGGGCTTAGGCGTGTTAGTGGGGCAAGGCCCAAGCGCTTGACACAAATTTGTAAGGGTTTGAACTTTGTTGTTTCAGAAAGAGGAATTAGGGTTACAGAGGCACGACGCCGTTCACTTCGTGTTTGCTTCGTCTTCATCCTTCTCACGCCCTAGCCTCTGAACGCTTCTTACCGTCTATGGCCACCAAACGATGTCGTCTACTCCTCTTCCCTCCATTGTTGAGCGTAACAGCGACAAGCATAGGTAAGAAATTTCCATTTATGTCTCTTGCTTTAGTTCGTGCATACTCTGATTATTATTTTTGTTATTTGTCTCATGAGGTGTTTTAAAGAAAGGAGAGAATTTTATACCTTTTGGAGACGGAGGAGGAGGTGGACCGGAGGCGCTTCAGGCGGCCAAGGGCGGAGGAGAGTGATGTGCTGGCTTAGAAATCTGGTACCTTTGTTTCACTTTTTGGTTTGATGATGAAATGCCTGAAAACCTTTAGCACGACTTTCTTTTCCTCTTCTTTTTTGCTTGCTTATGTTGCCTTTGATTGCTTCTTCTGTATGCTTGTATGTTGATATGCTGAGATGCTTCTTTTCTTCTTCTCTTGTTAGCCTCGCCTTTTGAATAGCTTGCTTGTATGCTTGTATGCTTATTCAGAGTTGTCTTGATGATGTTGTTGAAATGTTGGACCCTGTGATGGTTATTGTTGGACCCTGTGATGAACACAGTTCTCAGGGTCTCTTTGGTTCTGATATCTGATGCCTCTGAGATGCTTGGCTTTTTAGGCTTTGGTTAGATTTTGAGGTTTTGAATAAGGTTTTGGAAATATTGCTTGTTTGAATAAGGCTTATGCAGGTTGGGACATTGAGCTTTTTTTTTAGGCAGGTTTACTGGTTATATCAGTATTGGTACAGGCTCCCAAGTTTAGGCTTGACAGGTTGAGGGCTCTTTGATTGTTTGAGGTTTGTTTTTTGCTTAGAACAGGTTGGACACAAGTTTTGTGTCCTTGGCTTCTGGATTTCTGAGTTTCAAAACCAGTTTGTGGTGTTTCTGGTTTGAGGCTTTTAGGCTTTAGACTGATTATGCAGGTTCAGGCTTAGGCTTGTATTGAAACCGGTTTAAGCTTCAGTTTGAGGCTTTTTGACTTGATGCAGGTTTAGAGGCAGTCTTGAAAGGCCTTTTGGGTTTTTTGCTGGTCTTGACAGGTTTTGGCTTTCAGGGAGCTTTGAGATTACCGGTTACAAGCTTCAAGGTTTGGCTTTGTTATGCTTCTTGTTTGGAGGCTTATGCTTGGGACCTGCTGTTTGTAGTTCTTTTACAGTTTTGAGGGCTCTATCTCTTTTTTTGATTTTTCTGCCTCCTTTTTACTGTTCTGATAAGTTTGTTTATATCTTTTCTCAAGCCTAAAGCCTTCTGTAAGCCCCTCTTCTTTTTTCTCTCTTCTCTCACTCCTGACAGATTTTAAGCATTTAATATTGCTTAAATTTGTCTTATGCTGAAAAAGTACTGGCCTGAAAATGATGATATTTTGTTGTTGCTTGCAATGCATATTTTCCTCTGCATACTTTGTACTTCTTGATATCTTTCTATATCTTTTGGACAGCTTTTGGATAGCCTTTGGATAGTTCTTGTACCTTTGACAGTTTGTGGACAGTTGCTTTGACAACTTTGGCTTAGTTTGAAATTGTGACCTTGGTTAGGCCTTATGCAGTTCAGTTTGCCTTTGGACTTTGTAGTTTGTTTGGCAATTTTGAAATTATGCAGTAGGTTTGACAATTTGAATTTGTGCAATTTGTAAATTTGTGCATTTCATATTTTAATTGCAAGCACCTTCTACCCCTCTTTGTGAACCAAGAGAAATCTTGTGATTTGCAGAGAGGGCAAACTGATTCCGGCCAGTTGCTTTTAATGATGATCTTTTTAACTGTCTCTGCTCTTTTATTTTATCTACTTTTGATTTCTTTTCTTTTCTTTTTGCAGGTAAAGATAATTGAGCCAAGGAGCATTGGATAGAACATGAAGACTTAGGAAATTTTAGGATAGTTTCAATTTATTCTTCAATTATTTGTAACATTATCATTGGAAACAAAATGTAAATAAATTTACAGTTGTTTAAATAATAATTTGTAACAAACAATCAAATATGAATAAAAAATCCCTTTTTGTCAGTTAATTCCTTCTTTCAATTCCCTGTTTATTTAATCATTTGAATTTCTTAAATTGAAACAACTGGAAGTAAATCCAATTATTTTGACTTAGAAAAAGAAATAATTAATAAACTTCTGGCGTTCCGAATAATCCAAAACATTGCACAGTTAATCAAACAAAACGTCCACATGCCTTTTCTTTTACTGATTCAATCAAACACTGCAAACTCCCAATCAGAAACCTCAGTTTATATCCCAGAGTAAACTGAAAAGAACTGTAGAATTAATTCTTTCTGCGTGCACAAACCCTAGTTCTTGATTAAACGCCAAAGAAACGTCCGCCTGATCAAAACCTGAGCCAAACTCAAACAAAACCCTAGCAATTTGCTTGAACTGTTCCAGAGCCATGAAAACCCTAATTTTGTATAGACTGATAAGAAAAAATCTGTTTGACTGATTCTTACACCAATTTGAAAAATCAGGAAAAGCCTGAAGCTGTGATTTCTTGTGGAAAAAAGAGGAGGGCAAGTTTTGGGGTACAACACTACCGTTTTTTCTAAGATTTGCTTAATCTCTCTGTTGGAGACCTCTACTTTCCCACTTGTTTGTGGATGATAAGGTGTTGTGACACGATGTCGGACTCCATACGTTGCTGATAATTTTTCTAAGATTTTAGAAATGAAATTGGAGCCACTGTCACTGATGACGAGTCTCGGTACATTGAATCTTGGGAAGATTATATTCTTTAAAAGCCTGACTACTACTCCTGTGTCATTTGTTGCAGAGGCTACAGCCTCGATCCATTTTGAAACATAGTCTCCAGCAACTAGTATGTAATGATTTCCAAAGGAAGGTGGTAAGTGTCCTATGAAATCAATTCCCCATACGTCAAAGACTTCAACTTCTAGAATTCCCTTTTGAGGCATCTTGCCGCATCTAGAGATGTTTCCATTGTATTAGCATTGGTCGCAATTTTTAACCGTGATATGGACATCTTTCCACATATTAGGCCAATAGAGGCCAGCTTGTAATATTTTAGCGCATGTCTTTGAAGTGCTTGCATGTCCTCCATATGGAGCAGCATAACAGTGGAAAATTATCTTTTCAATTTCATTTTCGAGAACACATCGACAGAAAATACCATCGGCACCTCTCTTGAAAAGAAAAGGCTCATCCCAATAATATTGTTTAAGATCATGATTGAATTTTTTCTTTTGTTGATATGACATTTCAGGTGGAAGCACTCGAGAAGCCAAGTAGTTGACAAAATTGGCATACCATGGCAGTATGGTTTTAGTGTAGACTACTTCTACGACTTCATTTGTGTCCGCGTCTTCATAAGTCACAGGGTATTTGGTTGTACTACTTTCCAATTCTAATTGGGCTATAAGGCGTTCATAAGGAAAATCATCATTGATAGGTACATGATCTGATTTGATGCCTTCTATTCTGGATATGTGGTCAGCTACTACATTCTTAGTGCATACCTTGTCTTTGATTTCTAAATCGAACTCTTGTAGAAGTAAGATCCACCTTAGTAATCCTGGTTTGGCATCTTTCTTACTTAAGAGGTATCATATTGCAGCGTGATCGGTATAGATAATTATTCGTGCTCCTACTAAGTAAGAACAAAATTTATCTAAAGCAAACACAACAGCTAACAGTTCTTTTTCTATGGTGGCGTAATTCATCTGCGCAGGATCTAGGGTTCTACTTGCGTAGTAAATTGCATAAAGATTTTTATCCTTTATCTGTTCTAGATCCACACCTACGGCATAGTCGCTAGCATCGCACATTATCTCAAATGGCTCGTTCAAATCAGGAGGTTGCATAATAGGTGCTGAAATTAATGCATTTTTAGTGTTGTAAATGCGTCAAAGCATTTGTCAGTGAAGATGAGCTCAGCATCTTTCATTAGCAGTTCGGTTAGAGGTTTGGTTATTTTAGAGAAGTCTTTAATGAAACGTCAATAAAAACCAACGTGTCCTAGAAAACTTCTTATTTCTCTAACAATTTTGGGTGGTTGAAGATTTTCTATTACTTCAATCTTTGCTTTATCTACTTCAATTCCCATATCGGATACGATGTGCCCTAAGACAATTCCCTATCGGACCATGAAGTGGCATTTTCCCAATTTAGCATGAGGTTGACACTTATGCATCTTTTTAGCACCATTTCAAGGTTCGATAAACAACCTTCAAAACTTTCTCCACAAGCGGAGAAGTCATCCATAAAGACTTCCATTATACCATCTAGAAAATCAGAGAAGATAGACATCATACATCTTTGGAATGTTATAGGGGCGTTATATAATCCAAATGGCATTCGTCGATAAGCGAACGTACCATAAGGACAAGTGAAAGTTGTCTTTTCTTGGTTGTCAGGATGAATAGGAATTTGGAAGAATCCTGAGTAACTGTCTAAATAGCAGAAGTGAGCGTGTTTAGCTAGTCATTCAAGCATTTTATCAATGAAAGGTAAAGGAAAATGATCTTTACGAGTGGCTTTGTTTAACTTTCTATAGTCGACGCACATTCTCCACCTGGTGTGAGTTTGTTGCGCTACAGATTCTCCCTTAGCGTTGCTGACAACTGTAACACCTCCTTTCTTAGGTACGACATGTACTGGGCTAACCCATTTACTATCGAATATTGGATATATGATTCCTGCTTCCAATAGCTTTTCTACTTCCTTTTTTACTACATCGCTCATAATAAGATTGATTCTTCTATGATGTTTCCTAGAGGTCTTACAGTCTTATTCCAGCATTATACGGTGCATATAGATAGAAGGGCTTATTCCTTTTAGATATGAGATGTTATAAACTAAAGTGGTTGGGTATTTTCTTAGGACATGTAATAATTTTTCAATTTTTATTTGTCCTGGGTCTGCATTGACTATGACTGGTCATTCAAGTTCTGTGTCTAGGAATTCATACCTTAGATCTTTGGGTAGTGTTTTGAGTTCTATGGTTGGCTTCTTTGGACAAGGTATAGGATCATGAGTTAGAGCTAGGCATTCACTCATATTTTCATCTTGATATTCAGAGCGCCAATTATCATCTTCGAGAATTAGAGGTATATGAATCTTCAATACTTATGAATAGGTGGTTTGTTGTTTCTCCAATTCTTTTACGCATTTATCAATTTCATCTAAGAAACAACATGAATCATCGATGGATGGTGCCTTAAAGAATTTAGACAAAATGAATTCAACTTTTTCTTCCCCGACTTCAACAGTTAGTTTTCCATTTTTAACATCTATGATGGCTCCTACAATGGCTAGGAATGGTCTACCTAATATAATAGGAATATTGGAGTATTCTTTAATGTCCATGATTATGAAGTCAGTGGGGATATAGAATTATCCTATACGTACATGAACGTTTTCTAACATTCCTAAAGAAAATTTCACCAATCGATCCGCTAATTGTACAGACATCCTTGTTGGTCTTAGTTCAACCATTTTGAGTTTCTTGCAAATTGATATGGGCATAAGACTAATATTGGCTCCTAAATCGCATAGTGCTTTGTCTATGACAAACTTTCCAATTACGCAGGGTATGGAAAAACTACCCGGGTCCTTAAGTTTAGGAGGCATGTTGTTTTGGATTATAGAACTACATTCAGCAGTGAGTGTTGTACCCCAAAATTTGCCCTCCCATATTTCTCAATACATGTCAAGTGAGGTCCTCAAATTGCTCAAGGAGGTCCAAGAGTTGACCAGACAAACTGTCTCCTAAGGCAGTAAAACCTCAAGATTTTTGGTCAACATCCCCATTTTGAAGTATCATTCATCATTTGATCAAGGTTTGATCATGATTCCTCAAGGATTGCTCACAATTCATCAAGACCCAAAAGTTGCTAAATTAGGGTTTTGCAGGAAAAGTAAACTCAACTTTGACCAAGCATAACTTTCTCATATTTTAACATAAATGGCTCATCCAAAGCTCATTGTTAAGAGGATTCAATTCCCTACAATTCATCTTCATCTCCCAAGTTCAAAATATGCACTCACAAGAAGATATGAATTTGGACATTATAGGTCATTTTGAAAAGTCAACAAAACACCTTTTGGGTCAAAGCTTCATAACATGAGTATGGAAGACTCAATTGAGATGAGACTAAAAAGGTTGCTTAGGGGACATCCTAAGCTTTCTAAAAAGTACAAGAGCACCCTCATAGGGTCAAAATTGAAAGAGATATGCCTTGTCAAAGTTAACTATTTTTGCAAAATTGCCAAAAGTCAAATGTGTCCAAAATTGCATTTTTTGCTAAATGGGCCTAACTTTTTATGCTTGCACTGAGCTTGTGATGTGATCCACGACCCATGAGCCCTTCCACTTGTCATTCTTTTATTTTTTATTATTTATTTTGATTTTATTTCATTTAAATCAAATAAAATCAATATAAAATAATGAAAAAATCAAAAATCAATTAAACCTTGAGATTTTGTGCATGATTAGAGTCATTATACTGCTGGTGGCAAGATTAGATCGTGCAAGGCTTCATATGGGCAGAAAAAGATTTAAAGTGCTTGTTTTGGAAAGATTTGGTGCAAGGAATAAATCAATGGACAATCTTCATAAATGGAAAAGATTTGATGCAAATTTTTACCCTAATGCACTCTATTATAGATAGTAAACAAAGGTAGACCAAAATAGGAGGAGACAGCCATGTAGAGGTGAAAGAAAAAAGCTGGAAAATTGCAAGAAAAGTGGTGGTCCAATTTCGGTGTTAGAGGTCAATTCATGCCATTCTCAGGTTGCCAATAGGCTGCTGGACATTCCAGGATCAATTTCCAATCAGATTCAAGCCTTTCCACGCCTAGAATTGCAAGATAGAGGTATCACGATATGCCTCCAAATTCGAATTCAGTTTCATTGATTTACTCACCCATTGCATATTTTAATGATATATTTGTGTTTGTATTTGAGTTTTCAACCTTTTGATACCATTTAATTGTATTTCTAACGCTTGTACATGAAGATGCCATTGTTAGGGTTTGCTATTATGTTTTAGGGTTTCTCTGTATCAGTAAAAATTGGTCCAAGAAAGTAGTACCATAGTGTTCGTGGGTTCAAGACGAACAGAACCATGTAATTAGAATTCATTTAGCATGCGTTTTCTTGATGATTGAAAGTTATAGGTTTGTAGCTACAGTGACGTGTCTGTAGGTAAAAGTTCATAACTTTAAACAACAGTTCCAGGGAAGAAGACGATGGTGTGTCACAACCTTACTGGCCGGTTTAAATTCTGGCACGTTTATTTTGGCCAGAAACTTGTTGTTCTGATATATATTGTTTGTTTTTATTGTATTAATAAATCAGTATCCAATGCAGTTGGTCAGAAGAAGGAAGTCAGAAGCTCATGGTTCTGGGTTCGATCCCAGGCGTGAGCTTTTGGCATTTTCCCCTTTGTTTTCACCAGATCCAGCGTCTGCACTTTCTAAGGGTCATCTTCTGGTTCCATCAGCCAGAACCAGATCAAGCATTCTCTGGGCATTATCCTCTGGATCCATCAGTCAGAGCCAGATCCAGCACACCCCATCTTCTGAGGGTCATCATCTGCTGGGTCCACCAGCCAGGAGCAGGCCCAGTGTCCCCATCTTCTGAGGGCCACCATCTTTTGGATCATCATCCTCTGATCAGAACCGCTGACAACAGTCCCTTGGGTTATTTCTTTTTTTTTCCTCTTTTAATTTCTTTTATTTAATTATTATTTTTTTATCAACACCAAAATTATTTTCTAAAATTGACCAATCAAAAAATCACAGAAAGAAGACTTATTTGCTTAATAAATGTTTTTTTCCAAGTAATTAGTTTAAGTAATTTAAGGCAATTCTAATTTCTTTCACAATTAAAATTAATTAGAATTTAGGATTTTCTTTTTTTTAATTCAATTATTTCATTACTTTCTTAAAATAACAAAAATGACAAGAAAAAACATGTTTACTTTAATCAATTACAATTAGGTTTAGTCAATAGTCAAAACCCTAGTCGCTTCGCATTTAATTCTCCGCGCGCTGATTATTTATTTTTGCCAATATTGTTGTAATTGTTCATGGTTTGTAATAACTTAATCTAGGGCTTTTATTTTATCGTGTTTTCCCAGATTTTTTGGCTTTGTAAATAATCCCTCTCCCCGAAGCCTTGTAATAGCGTAGACTTACTTTCTCGCATTTATTTAACTGTCTAGATGTATGCTAATAGGATTGAATGACAAGATTGAATGATAATTTAATACAGTTAGAAAACCCTAATATGCAAAGATAATAACTGAAAACAAATCATTCGCACATATCACTCTTAGGGTATACTCTCACTTCGGTTGCCTTCGGTAAAACGATCATTAAGTATAGGGTGTCTTAGTGGTTGCCCTCCTGTCTAACAAGGATCAAATGTCCCGTTCGGAAATGTTGCCTCGAATATGATCTTAAGACTTTGGGGTTATCACTAAGACGTCCTAAACATTTCTTTAGTGATAATACGTCCCTTTCGAATTGACCCTTACAACTCCAACGACGGTGCTACCTATTTCTCAATAGTAGGATAAGCGATGTCTAAAGGAAACGAGAATAGAAACGATCTTTTTTTTAGTAGGTAGATGCTAGTAGGTACTTGCTCAAATCAAAACTCTTCACACTTATACATTTTCAAAACAACTTCGTCACACCTTTGAGGACTGATACAAGGGTTATCACAAAGTCAAACTTTTCAAAAGCAAAGCACGTACACAAGCAATTTTAAAAAGATGAGCAAGTACCTATGAGCCCATGGAAAACCATGGATAGAAAGGGTGCTAACACCTTCCCTTTCTATAATCTACCCCCCGTACTCAAAATCTCGAAAAAAGCATTTTTTTTCTGTAGTTTTTTCCTTTCCGGTTGGATGAAATAAAAGTCGGTGGCGACTCTTGCTTACCGCGAAATTTTGCAAACATAAAACGCAAAATGCAAACCAGTATTTCAAAACAGTCGGTTCTGCCACCGTATCACAGAACTGGCGGCTCTGCTGGGGAATAACAAGTGGGGTATACCTTAGGATCTAGTTCATCATAATTGCTTCTCTTGATTGTTTTATTTGCTTTACTTTTAAGGGTTTTGTTTGGGAGTTACTATAGATCCTAACTTGGATCTGGGGACACCTTTTAGGTAAGTAGCAATAGACTGTGAGGGAACTGTACGGCGTAGACCGATACGGTTGAAGCAGTAGCTACATTGATGTGGCACATTGGTTGGTACTGGTATCCCTTATGGAGAAACAAGGAGAATACAGGGCCGATGCATGGTGTTGTTAAGCATATTGACCTTAGAACCTTTAATCGACCAACTTGGCCATTAGAAAGTAGTGAGATAGCCGGCCTCGGTGTAAAGCTGAGAACTGGTTGATACTCGATGCTACACTCATTGAGACCATACTCTCGAGATAGTTCCGGCTGCAAGAAAAGATTGCGTGAGCTGAAACCATGACCGATGGAGGATGGTCAGTGATATTGAGATCCTCTAGAACCCGGTTACTTTTGCTAGGACAGGTTGAAACCAACTTAACTTCAAGAGGGTACTACCTTTGACCTCATGCAAGCCTTAAACCTAAGGGTTTTGTGTGATTTGATTGTGCTTGCAATACCTGTTGTTTGCTATACCTGTGGTTTATCATGACATCATGCTTCATAACATAGCATACATGCTTCACTTTACTAACCATTTCAAAGACCAAGGAAATTTATCTTTGTTCTGTTTTACAGATTATGGCTTCCGTGCGCAGAAATACCATCTGAGTCAACTTTGTGCAAATACCTGCCCAACTTAAAGAGCTAGCCTCGAGAGTTTCTGAGACTTCTATGTTCATTAAGAGACATGGTCAGCTTCTTAGCCTGGTCACCTCAATTCTTAATGAGCAGATGATGAGTGTACTTTTCAAGTTCTTCGATCCTGTGCATCATTGCTTCACCTTTCCAGATTACCAGTTGGTTCCCACCTTGGAAGAGTTCTCTCACCTATTGGGCATATCCATCCTTGAATAGGTACCCTTCACAGGTATGGAAGAAGTTCCTAGACAAGATGACATTGCCTCAACTCTGCATTTGAAACGGGCTGACGTAGTATCCAATTGGGAAACACGAAGCGGGGTCGAAGGTTTTCTAGCCAAATTTCTGATAGACCAGGCTCAGCTATTCTGGGATAATTTGGATTTTCAGGCTTTCGAAGATATCTTGGCTCTCCTTATCTATGGGTTGGTTCTCTTCCCGAATCCAGATTCCTTTATAGATGTGAATGATGTCAAGATTTTCCTTTCTCGCAATCTTGTGCCTACCCTACTGGGTGATATCTTGCATGCTCTCTATACTCGTACCGTGAAAAGAAGGGGGACTCTTATGTGTTGCATGCCACTGCGGTTGAGGTGGTCTATTTTGCACCTCCCTAAGTCTGTGTTGAAGAACGAAGAAGGTTTGGGTTGGTCCTACAGGATAATGTCACTTGCCCATACAGATATTCTTTGGAGCTCCCGGGCTATGGAAGACACTGTTGTTATTAACTGTTGTGGGGGATACCTTAATGTCCCATTGCTTGGAATCAGAGGGGGTATAACTTATAATCCTTGTCTAGATTTGCGGCAGTTTGGTCGTGCTCAAAGAGATGGTCCCCATGAGTTACTTCTTGAGGACATTGCATTTGACTACAAGGAGGACATTTAGGAGCACCGCCGGAGGTTTATACGAGCTTGGGGCATGGTGAACAGATCTGAGCCCCAAGAGCTGGGACCAAAGACTTCCCTTCCTATGCAGCCTTACCTCCAATGGGTCCGAGCTCTTGCCCAGAAGCTTGGGATGCTCTATGAAGTCGTATTGCCAGTGATTATGGAGCCCACCAATGAAGAGGGTATTCCTTACACGGTTCTTTATCCTTACATGCCCACTGATCCTGGGGAGTTGCAGAGGTCTTGGATTCATCTGAGGAATGAGCGGGATACTTACCGGGAAAAGTACCATGAGAAGGAAAGGAAGATTTTCAAGCTCACCAGGCAGCTCGAGGAAGAAAGAGTGATCAATGACTACATCAGCACAAAGAAGAAGCGTCCATGGGACTTTTGATTTTGCTTGTTCTAGTTTTTAGAGTTTGATTTATTTACTTATTTGTAACGCCTTAAAGGCATTGTTGAACCTTTCAAAGTTAATCTAATAAAGTTTGTTTATTTTTGGTTTGCAAATTTAAATCTCCCAAAGTCTTTGAAATCATTACATGCATCCCATTATCATACACATCATTACAGGTACCACTACAGGTTTCTCATCTTCTTCGCTGTTTATTTCAGTAGAAATGTCTTCCGGCCAAGCTATCAAAGATCTTCAGGCACAGAACGCCCAATTCCAACAGATGTTCTTAAGTATGGCTAAAGGCCAAGAGGATCTGAAGACCCTGATTCTGAAAGAGAGGAAGAAGAAGAAGAAGAAGGTTGGTATTCTGAACATGGGTAGAAGATTCAGAGAAAGGATAAGACAATCAGTTGATCTGACCTCCTCATCCAAGGACGGGGAAAACCAATAAAGGACAAAGGACCCTAGTCCTGCAGTTTCTGACAATGATACGGATTATGATGATGAGCAATATCCTCCTGCTGAGGATAGGTACAAGTAGCTAGAAGACCGTCTGAGTGCTATGGAGATTCAGAAGATCCCTGGTTTGGATTTCGAAGAACTAGGACTGGTATCGGGAGTGATGATCCCTCATAAGTTCAAAGCTTCGGTTTTTGCCAAGTACGATGGAGTATCCTGTTCAAAACTCCATCTCCGTTCCTACGTAAGAAAAATACAACCCCACACCGCTGATAGAAATTTGTGGTTACACTTCTTTCAAGATAGTATGTCAGGGACTCAGCTTGAATGGTTTTATCAATTGGAAGGAGCCTGTGTCCGAAACTGGGAAGATCTTGCTGCTGCTTTTTACAGGCAGTATCAGTATAACGCCGACCTTGCTCCCACTCGTACTCAGCCCCAGGGTATGTCCATGGGTGCAGGTGAAGGCTTTAAGGATTATGCTCAGAAGTGGAGAGACTTAGCTGGAAGAGTCTAACCCCCTTTGTCTGATAGGGAGTTGGTCGACATGTTTCTAGGGACGCTATCTGATCCATTTTTCAATCATCTGATCGGCAGTTCGTCGTCTGGGTTTACTGAGTTGATTTTGACTGGAGAGAGAGTAGAAGCTGGCATTCGAAGTGGTAAAATACAGAAGGATGCTTCGTCAAGTACAACAAAGAAGCCTTTCACCAGTAATAAGGAAGCTAGTGCAGTCTATGGCCTGAGGGGCCAAATTAGACCTGAACACCTCAAGCGGTAAATGATGTAGTAATATCAAGACCAACAGTTGCTCCACAATGCAACAATTAGCAAAGGGTGGAAAGACCACAATGGTAGTTTACCCGTATCAACATGACTTTAGCTGAAGTTCTGCCTCATCTGTTAAAATCCAACTTGGAAACCTTGAAAGAGGCTCCAAAGAATCCAAACACTGCTTCTCCCAGATACAATCCCAACGCGCGGTGCGCCTACCATTCAGAGAGTCCTGGCCACGACACAAACAATTGATGGCCTCTGAGGAATAAAGTGCAAGATTTTTTGGAAGCTAAATAGATTGAGTTTGATGCTCCGGAAAAACCAAATGTTATAACTGCTCCTATGCCCAAACATGGTCGTGGAGTCAATGTTGTGGACACCAATTTGTTTGTGACCTCTGTGGAAGAGATCTCTACTCCTTTGATGACGGTTAAGAAGAATTTGTTGTTGGCCGGTTTATTTCCGGGTTATGGTGAAGGTTGCCACATGTGTTCCATTCTGCCTTCCGGTTGTTGCCTATTGAAGTCAAGTGTCCAGCGCCTGATGGATAATAAGGAAATTTTGTTTGAGAAGACTATGATTCTGTTTTAAGATGTTGCCATTATTACCATTTCCGCCAACCCTTCCAAGGTTTCCTCGAGAAAACCTGTTAGGGTTACACCCGTTCCAAGAATTTCTCCATTAATAATCACTGCTCCGGGTCCCATCCCATATACCTCAGATAAGGATATCCCATGGAATTACGGTGTTGATGTATATTACCATGGTGTTAAACAAGATCTGGGGACTGAAGAAGCTAATATGGATATCAGTAATATTGTTGGGACAAGCAAGGTCACCAGAAGCGAAAGACTCTTTTCTCCTGAGATTTCCCCTCCGACTGTCCACAAACCTGTTGTCATTCTGTCTACTAGTACATCAACTACTGTCCCAATTCCTACTCCAGTTGTCACCCCTGTCGCCGAGCCATCTGGGACTCGAGGCAAAGAAATCATAGGTGAGCTTGCTCGGACGGAGGCACCTAAGAAGATCATTGTAGAAACCTCTAAACAAGAGATGGAGGAAATACTAAAGATTATCAAGAAGAGCGACTACAACATGGTCGAACAGCTGGGGCAAACCCCGTCAAAGATTTCCATGTTGTCCTTGTTGTTGTGTTCTGAAGCCCATGCAAAGGCTTTAATTGCATCCTCAAAATTGCGCATGTGCCGCAGGGAACTTCTGCAGATCAGTTCAAAGATTGTGTGGCTAGCCTAACTGCTGACAATGGGTTAGGATTCTCAGATGCAGATCTGACTGCTAAGGGGAGAAATCATAACGATGCTCTGCATGTCTTGATCGAGTGAAGGGGCACCACTATGGCCCATGTACTGGTAGATACCGGGTCCTCATTGAATGTTCTACCAAAGAAAGCGCTAGACCATCTGGATTGTGAAGGTATGATTCTAAAGCCAAGTAATATTGTGGTAAGGGCTTTTGATGGGCCAAAAAGAATGGTGCACGAGGAGGTGGACATCCCTGTCAAGGTGGTTTCTTAGACCTTTGGGTCCACCTTCTACATAATGGACATCAAGCCGTCGTATTCTTGCTTGCTGGGTCATCCTTGGATTCATAAGGTTGGGGCAGTGACTTCCACACTCCATCAAATGCTGAAATATTCAGTGAAGGGGAAGATTGTCACGGTGCAAGGTGAGGATGAGTATATGGTGAGTCATCTCAATTCTTTCCGTTACGAAGAGATGGATGGGGAATTCATAGAAACGCCTTGTAAAAATTTCGAAGAAGTCCCTCGGTTCTCGGCATCAACTAAAATTACTACCGGCAAACCTCCATTGAAGATGGATTCTCTCAAAGACGCCAGCGCTGTAATTGAAGAAGGTGGGTGTACCAATTGGGGTTAGCTCCCTGATTTCACTCACAAAACTGACAAATTTGGTTTGGGCTTTACTATAGGGGCTCAAAGGGCTGTTAGGCACGCACGGATTGGAAGACCTCCTCTGCACATCAACGATCGGGGAGTTAATGCAATTGAAGACAGTGAAGAGGGTTCAGACATCGACAGCTGGATCTACCCTACAACCAATGGTGGACTAAACAACTGGACAGCGAAGGACTTCATACATGTCTCTTTTATTCCGCAGTAATTGACTTTTTGTTCTAAGATTTGTAATAAACAGTTTAAAACTTTATGGCCCGGTGCCTTGCCCGAGGCACCTTGGCTTTTCTTGTGAGGGCTTATTATTTGTCATTTCATATATCATTAATAAAACATTGGACGTTTCTTGCATTACAAATTTTGCGCTCCTTGTTTTTCTTTTCTGTCTCTCACTTTATCAAAAATAGCTATTCTCTTACACACACTCACGTATCACAATGCAGATCCACATCCACTTTGGATCGCGTTGATAACAGCTCTGCTACTGCTAGTTATGACTTTGAAAATTCGATCAACCAAGCCGAGGATGAAGGTGGGGATGATTTTGAGGTGCCTGGAGAACTTGCTAGACTGTTACAGCAGGAAGAAAGGGCCATACAGCCTCATGAAGAGCCAGTTGAGTCGTCGAATTTGGGTACAGAAGAACACAGGAAAGAGGTTAAAATAGGTGTGAATCTGAAGCCTAGTGTCAAGCAACGGTTAATACGAATGTTGCGTGACTATGTTGAGATCTTCGCCTGGTCCTACGAAGATATGCCTGGTTTGGACACTGATATTGTGGTACACCGCCTGCCGACCAAAGAAGACTGTCCTCCGGTAAAGCAGAAAGTTCGTCGTATGCGGCCTAAAATGTCAGAGAAAATCAAGGCAGAGGTCATGAAACAGTTCGATGCGGGGTTCTTAGTTGTCACCTCTTATCCGCAGTGGGTTGCCAACATTGTTTTGGTACCTAAGAAGGATGGTAAGGTACGGATGTGTGTGGACTATAGAGATCTGAACAGGGCAAGCCCCAAGGATGACTTCCCGCTTCCTCACATTGATGTTCTGGTCGACAACACCGTGCAGCACAAGATCTTCTCCTTCATGGATGGTTTTTCTAGCTACAACCAGATCAAGATGGCTCCTGAAGACATGGAGAAGACAACCTTCGTTACACAGTGGGGCACCTTCTGTTACAAGTTAATGCCTTTCGGGTTGAAGAATGTTGGGGCAACTTATCAGTGTGATATGGTCGCTTTGTTCCATGACATGATTCACCATGAGATCGAGGTTTATATTGACGACATGATAGCCAGGTCCCAGACTGAGGAAGAGCACCTTGATCATCTCCAAAAACTGTTTGATAGGTTAAAGATGTACAAGCTGAGATTGAATCTGAACAAGTGTACCTTCGGGGTAAGGTCTGGTAAGCTTCTGGTTTTCGTCGTCAGTGATAAAGGTATTCAGGTGGACCCTACAAAGGTAAAAGCCATACAAGAAATGCTGGCTCCCCTCACAAAAAGAAGTCATAGGTTTCTTAGGACGTCTGAATTACATCGCTAGGTTCATTTCACATCTGACTGCTACTTGTGAGCCAATCTTCAAGCTACTGAAGAAAGATCAAGTGGTAAAGTGGAATGAGGAATGCTAGACCACTTTCGAAAGAATCAAGGAATACCTTCAAGAGCCACCAATTCTGATGCCTCCAGTTGAAGGAAGACCTTTGATTTTATACTTGACAGTGTTAGACGGTTCAAT
The DNA here is from genome assembly GCA_948472305.1 of Vicia faba. NCBI lineage: Eukaryota > Viridiplantae > Streptophyta > Magnoliopsida > Fabales > Fabaceae > Vicia > Vicia faba. Next base: position 528,906,328 of record OX451740.1, on the reverse strand, counting down.
GGGGTGTGTGATGGGGCAGCATGACGAGTATGGCCGAAAAGAGCACGCTATTTACTACCTTAGCAAAAAGTTTACCTACTGTGAGACCCGATACTTACTGCTCGAGAAAACTTGTTGCGCTTTGGCATAGGCTGCTCGCCGACTGAGACAGTATATGCTGACTCACACCACTTTGTTGATATCAAAGATGGATCCAATCAAGTATATCTTCGAGAAGCCTTCCATGTCCGGAAGAATAGCGAGATGGCAGATGATCCTAACCGAGTACGACATCTAATACACAACCCAAAAATCAATCAAGGGGAGTATATTGGTGGATCATCTGGAACATCAGGCTGTGGATGACTACCAGTCCATGAATTTCCAGTTCCCGGGTAACAACATCATGTTGGTGACCGATTGTGAAGAACCTGGACCGGATGAAGGACCTGAGGAGGGATCCCGATGGTCTATGTATTTTGATGGAGCTTCAAACTCATTGGGTAATGGAATTGGCACTATATTTATATCCCCTAAGAGTTGTCTTACTCTGTTCACCGCCCGATTATGTTTTAAATGCACCAATAATATGGCGAAGTATGAAGCGTGTATCCTGGGTCTTCGAGCTGCTATTGACCTGAGGATTAAGTTCTTGAGTGTATTCGGAGATTCTGCTCTAGTGATTAGTCAGATCAAATGCGAGTTGGATACGAAGCACCCAAATCTTATTCCTTACAAAGAATATGTACTGACATTGCTCCCACATTTTGAGGAGATAACCTTTAAACACTTCCCAAGAGAGGAGAACCAGTTAGCAGACGTGCTAGCTACCATGTCTTCTATGTTCAAAGTCGGGTGGGACAATGAAGCTCCCCAGATTACCATCGATAGGTTGGACGAACCCGCACATTATTGTGACATTGAGACTGAAGAGGTAGCAGATAAACCCTGGTTTCATGAGGTAAAGAGGTATCTTGAGGCTCAAGAATACCCCGAGGGGGCATCTGTTAATGATAAGAAGTTTCTGAGAAGATTCTATGCGAAGTTCTTCATCAGTAATGGTATCCTTTATAAGCGTAACCATGATTCAACCTTACTGCGGTGCATAGACAAGAGCGAGGCAGAAAGGATCATGGAAGACCTACACGAAGGTACCTTCGGAACTCATTCTAGTGGACATACCATGGCGAAGAAAATCCTACGGGCAGGATATTACTGGTCTACTATGGAAGCCGATTGTTATCAGCATTCTCAAACCTGTCATAAGTTCCAAGTCTATGATAATAAGGTGCATGTACCTCTGGTTCCCCTGAATGTTTTGACGGCTCCTTGGCCCTTTGCAATGTGGGGTATCGACATGATCGGCGAGATCAGACCTACTGCATCTAACGGGCATCGCTTCATTCTGGTAGCAATTGATTATTTCACAAAGTGGGTTGAGGCAGCTTCCTTTTCTACAGTAACCAAGAACGTCGTGGCTCGGTTTATCCGACATAATTTGATCTGTCGATATGGTGTACCAGAAAGGATCATTACGGATAATGGTACATCTCAATAATACAATGATCACTGAGCTCTGCAAACAGTTCAAGATACAGCATCATAACTCTTCTCCCTACCGGACGAAGATGAATGGGGTTGTTGAAGAAGCTAACAAGAACATCAAGAAGATTGTGCAGAAGATGATAGTGACTTACAAAGACTGGCACGAGATGTTACCATTTGCTCTTCATGGGTACCGTACCTCAACACGGATGTCGACAGGGGAAACACCTTACTCCTTGGTATATGGTATGGAGGCGGTCCTACCCATCAAAGTTCAGATACCCTCTCTCAGGATTATGAAGGATGCAGGTTTGAACGAGGACGACTGGATCCAAACCCGGCTTGATCAGCTGAGTTTAATCGATGAAAAGAGACTTACTGCTATCTGTCATGGTCAGACGTATCAAAAGCGAATGATCACGGCTTTTAACAAGAAAGTTAGATGTCAAGAATATCAAGTTGGGGATTTGATGATCAAACGCATCATACTACCACAAGGTGATCCCAGGGGCAAATGGACCCCCATATACGAAGGGCCATTTGTGGTTAAGAACATTTTATTGGGAGGAGCTATGATTCTAACCACCATGGATGGTGACGACCTTCCTCACCCCGTCAATGCAGACATAGTAAAAAGATGCTACGCATAATCAAAGACCTGCTAGGTCGACTGGCCTAGGAAAAAATAAGGGCTTCCCGGCGAACCAAAAGGGTTTGGGCAAAAGTAAGGGATGAAAATGAAAAAAACTGTACACCCGGCAAGTCGAAAACCTGAAAAGGCGGCTTGGGCAAAAAAGGGTATCCCGGTGGATTGAAAACCCGAAAGGGCGGTCCAGGCAAAAATTAGGGATTGAAGCGTAACACTATGTCTCATTGGATCATCTTGCGGCCAGACTTCGGTATCAACTATCAAGCTCAGACGGCGCCAATCAACCTGATCCATCTTCGACCAAGTAGCAAAGTGATGAGACGCTTGAAGATATAAAGGCAATAGCAAAGTTGGAACCCAATGGGATTGTTTCACATAGTTGTTTTCTTTCTTTTACACAAATTGTAATTTCTATCTTTCGGCGGTGTTCTCTTACTAGAACGCCAGCCTCTTGTACAAAACGCCTATTACAGGCCAACTCCAAAAATCAATACAATTCATTTTCAAAAGAAATTTCAACTTGTTTTTTTCTTTTTCTGTTTTGTTTTGCAAGAACATCCAATGATTCATTTTTGATATATGCATTTGAGAATAATTGCTGCTCATAAATATTTACATAAGAAGCAAAAGACGATTACTCATAATTCCAGGAACAGGGACAAACAAGAAGTGCCCAAGCCTTACAGTTACTCTGGCCATCAGGTACATGGACAGAACCAGATGGAGAACATGAGAAGTGGTACATACACTCCCCACAGAGTAAGAGGTATCCAAAGACAGTGGTGTTAGCTTTCCCGAACAGGACATAACTCTCCCCAGCCTAGGTTCACAATCGCGAATGAGTCGGCAAAACTTTCCCTAAGCAAAATTCATTATCACCCACAACGGAAGTTCATCCCCAGTTGATTTATTCCTCCAAGTCGGCAGATCTATCAACAGGATATCTCCTCTCCAACAGAGTTATTCCCCACAGAGTTATCCCCTGCTGAGTTATCCTCAGACAGGGTCTCTTCTGGCAGAATATTCGCCAGCCAAGGGGCAAATTCCCAGCATGGTCATATTTGTTCACCATCCCCGACAGAGGTGAAGGAACTATGGTTTTCATAGCAATCAGGGATTTATTTTCTCCGATTCAGATTATCACGTCAGCATTTCATGTTCATACATCATGACATATGCATACACCACATATAACATGGTATCATTTATTTTGAGAACGTCAACACACAATGCATCTCAGGCATCACATATGGCTAATCTTATATTTCTTTCAGGAAGGACATTATTATCAACTATTTCCAGCAATCCCATGATCAACACTCGAAGCTAAACAGAGTAATCATCGACGCAACAAAAGCAGCCCTACTATCCAGGCTTTCATATCGAAGTAACCCTACTATCCAGGTTTCTTCTCACGGCCCTACTATCCAGGCTTTCATATCGAAGTAACCATACTATCCAGGTTTCTTCTCATAGCCCTACTATCCAGGCTTTCATATCAAAGTAACCCTACTATCCAGGTTCCTTCTCAAGTCCTACTATCCAAGCTTTCATATCGAAGTAACCCTACTATCCAGGTTTCTTCTCACAGCCTTACTATCCAGGCTTTCATATCGAAGTAACCCTACTATCCAGGTTCCTTCTCTCAGCCCTACTACCTAGGCTTTCATATCGAAGTAACCCTACTATCCAGGTTCCTTCTCGCAGCCCTACTACCCAGGCTTTCATATCAAAGTAACCGTACTATCCAGGTTCCTTCTTGCAGCCCTACCACCCAGGCTTTCATCTCGAAGTAACCCTACTATCCAGGTTCCTTCTCACAGCCCTACTATCCAGGCTATCATATCGAAGTAACCCTACTATCCAGGTTCCTTCTTATAACCTTACTATCCGGGTTTTTCCTCTATTATCCCTAGACAGCAGTCCACAACACTGTAAGACCTGGACCCGATCAAACACAATTGATTTCACATGTCCCCAGTAAGTCACGGTGCAACATATACCCCGACCAAACACAAGTTCACCTCCGCTTCCCAAATTGGAATCATTCCCCAGTAGAGTAACGGACAACTGAAGCTCCTAAAACTCTATTTCTCTCAAGACAGAGACCAACATTCCCCAGTGAAGTCCTCCTCAACAACAGGTACACGGGTTCTCGCAAAGGAATCTCTTATGCGATTGACACTTCTTCGGATGGCATCTTTAAGCCCATCTACGACAATTCTCTAGAAACTACCAAATGGCATCTATAAGCCCATTCCTGATATCACAAGACAAGTGTCACTTCATGCGAGTGCAAATTTCTGGGCACTCTAGTGTTCAATCATCTTCCACCTTCAGATCATGAAAGACAAACAAGCCAATCTACATCCTCAGGTTTAAAAATATTGAACAGGGGCAGTTGTTGTACCCCAAAATTTTCCCTCCCATATTTCTCAATACATGTCAAGTGAGGTCCTCAAATTGCTCAAGGAGGTCCAAGAGTTGACCAGACAAACTATCTCCTAAGGCAGTCAAACCTCAAGATTTTTGGTCAACATCCCCATTTTGAAGTATCATTCATCATTTGATCAAGGGTTGATCATGATTCCTCAAGGATTGCTCACAATTCATCAAGACCCAAAAGTTGCTAAATTAGGATTCTATAGGAAAAGTCAACTCAACTTTGACCAAGCATAACTTTCTCATATTTTATCATAAATGGCCCATCCAAAGCTCATTATGAAGAGGATGCAATTACCTACAATTCATCTTCACCTCCCAAGTTCAAAATATGCACTCACAAGAATATATGAATTTGGACATTATAGGACATTTTGAAAAGTCAACAAAAACACCTTTTGGGTCAAAGCTTCATAACATGAGTATGGAAGACTCAATTGAGATTAGACCAAAAAGGTTGCTTAGGGGACATCCTAAGCTTTCTAAAAAGTCCAAGAGCACCCTCATAGGGTCAAAATTGAAAGAGATATGCCTTGTCAAAGTTGACCATTTTTGCAAAATTGCCAAAAGTTAAATATGTCCAAAATTGCATTTTTTGCTAAATGGGACTAACTTTTTATGCTTGCATTGAGCTTGTGATGTGATCCATGACCCATGAGCCCTTCCACTTGTCATTCTTTTATTTTTTATTATTTATTTTGATTTTATTTCATTTAAATCAAATAAAATCAATATAAAATAATGAAAATATCAAAAATCAATTAAACCTTGAGATTTTGTGCATGATTAGAGTCATTATACAACTGGTGGTAAGATCAGATCGTGCAAGGCTTCATATGGACAGAAAAAGATTGAAAGTGCTTGTTTTGGAAAGATTTGGTGCAAGGAATAAATCAATGGTCAATCTTCATAAATGGAAAAGATTTGATGCAAATTTTTACCCTAATGCACTATATTATAGATAGTAAACAAAGGCAGACCAAAAGGGGAGGAGATAGTCGTGCAGAGGTGAAAGAAAAAACTAAAAAATTGCAAGAAAAGTGGTGGTCCAATTTCGGTGTTAGAGGTCAATTCGTGCCATTCTCAGGTTGCCAATAGGTTGCTGGACATTCCAGGAGAAATTTCCAATCAGATTCAAGCCTTTCCACGCCTAGAATTTCAAGATAGAGGTATCACGATATGCCTCCAAATTCAAATTCAGTTTCATTGATTCACTCACCCATTGCATATTTTAATGATATATTTGTGTTTGTCTTTGAGTTTGCAACCTCTTAATACCATTTAATTGTATTTCTAACGCTTGTACATGAAGATGCCATTGTTAGGGTTTGCTCTTATGTTTTAGGGTTTCTCTGTATCAGTAAAATTGGTCCAAGAAAGTAGTACCATAGAGTTCGTGGGTTCAAGACGAACATAACCATGTAATTAGAATTCATTTAGCATGTGTTTTCTTGATGATTGAAAGTTATAGGTTTGTAGCTACAGTGACGTGTCTGTAGGTAAAAGTTCATAACTTTAAACAACAGTTCCAGGGAAGAAGACGATGGTATGTCACAACCTTACTGGCCGGTTTAAATTCTGGCGCGTTTATTTTGGCCAGAAACTTGTTGTTCTGATATATATTATTTGTTTTTATTGTATTAATAAATCAATATCCAGCACAGTTGGTCAGAAGAAGGAAGTCAGAAGCTCATGGTTCTGGGTTCGATCCCAGGCGTGAGCTTTTGGCATTTTCCCCTTTGTTTTCACCAAATCCAGCGCCTGCACTTTCTGAGGGTCATCTTCTGGTTCCATCAGCCAGAACCAGATCAAGCGTTCTCTGGGCATTATCCTCTGGATCCATCAGTCAGAGCCAGATCCAGCGCAACCCATCTTCTGAGGGTCATCATCTGCTAGGTCCACCAGCCAGGAGCAGGCCCAGTGTCCCCATCTTCTGAGGGCCACCATCTTCTGGATCATCATCCTCTAATCAGAACCGCTGACAGCAGGCCCTTGGGTTATTTCTTTTTTTTTTCCTCTTTTAATTTCTTTTCTTTAATTATTCTTTTTTTATCAACACCAAAATTATTTTCTAAAATTGACCAATCAAAAAATCACAGAAAGAAGACTTATTTGCTTAATAAATGTTTTTTCCAAGTAATTAGTTTAATTAATTTAAGGCAATTCTAATTTCTTTCACAATTAAAATTAATTAGAATTTAGGATTTTCTTTTTTTTAATTCAATTATTTCATTACTTTCTTAAAATAACAAAAATGACAAAAAAAAAACATGTTTACTTTAATCAATTACAATTAGGTTTAGTCAAGGGTCAAAACCCTAGTCGCTTCGCATTTAATTCGCCGCGCGCTGATTATTTATTTTTGCCAATATTGTTGTAATTGTTCATGGTTTGTAATAGCTTAATCTAGGGCTTTTATTTTATCGCGTTTTCCCAGATTTTTTGGCTATGTAAATAATCCCTCTCCCTGAAGCCTTGTAATAGCGTAGACTTACTTTCTCGCATTTATTTAACTGTCTAGATGTATGCTAATAGGATTGAATGACAAGATTGCATGATAATTTAATATAGTTAGAAAACCCTAATGTGCAAAGATAATAACTGAAAACAAATCATTCGCACATATCACTCTTAGGGTATACTCTCACTTCAGTTGCCTTCGGTAAAACGATCATTAAGTATAGGGTGTCTTAGTGGTTTCCCTCCTGTCTAACAAGGATAAAATGTCCCGTTCGGAAATGTTGCCTCGAATATGATCTTAAGACATTAGGGTTATTACTAAGACGTCCTAAACATTGCTTTAGTGATCGTACGTCCCTTTTGAATTGACCCTTACAACTCCAACGATGGTGCTACCTATTTCTCAATAGTAGGATAAGTGATGTCTAAAGGAAACGAGAATAGAAACGATCTTTTTTCCGAGTAGGTAGATGCTAGTAGGTACTTGCTCAAATCAAAACTCTTCACACTTAAACATTTTCAAAACAATTTTCAAAACAACTTTGTCACACCTTTGAGGACTGATACAAGGGTTATCATGAAGTCAAACTTTTCAAAAGCAAAGCATGTACACAAGCAATTTTAAAAAGATGAGCAAGTACCTAAGAGCCCATGGAAAACCATGGATAGAAAGGGTGCTAACACCTTCCCTTTCTATAATCTACCCCCCGTACTCAAAATCTCGAAAAAGGGATTTTTTCTGTACTTTTTTCCTTTCCGGTTGGATGAAATAAAAGTCGGTGGCGACTCTTGCTTACCGCGACATTTTGCGAACATAAAACGCAAAACACAAACCAGCATTTCAAAATAGTCGGTTCTGCCACCATATCACAGTGAGCAATACAGTTTCATTATCCTTAAGCTTTCTCTTATTGGATAAGATTTCTTTAAGAAATTTAGCATATGAGGGCATTTGTGTGATAGCTTATGTAAAAGGTATGGTAATGTTAAGTTGTTTCAGAAGTTCAACGAATTTCTTGAATTGCCCTAAATTTTTAGACTTAGAAAATCTTTGAGGATATGGGATAGGTGGTTTATAAGGTGGCGGAGGCACATAAGGTTCTTTTTCCACGACCTCTTCACCATCACCTTCTTTTTCTACTTCCTTCGGCTCAGTTTCCTTCTCAGTTCCTTTTCCACGTTTTTGGTACATGGTTGGGTTCTCGACTCTAGGTTTAGTTGGTCCATCTAGTTCTGTCCCACTCCAAAGTGTTATGGCATTAGCATGTCCCTTTGGATTTGGTTGGGGTTGTCCAGGAAAAGTTCCAGTTGGAGCAGTTGTAGCTGCTTGCTATTGAGCCACTTGGTATATTTGTGTTTCTAACATTTTGTTGTGTGTGGCAAGAGCATCAATCTTATTTCTCAGTTGCTTAATTTGTTCACTGGTGTGAATATTTTGATTCATGAAATCTTTATTAGTTTGAGCTTGGGTGGCTATAAAGTTTTCTATCATTATTTCAATGTTGGACTTCCTAGGGATATTCGGAATATTTGAGACATTTTAGGTGGCTTTCTGAAATCCCGGGGGTGTAGTAGGAGCTTTCCCAGGTGCGTACAAAGTTTTGTTGCTTTTGTATGAGAAGTTTGGATATTTCTTCCAAGCAGGGTTATAGTTATTTCCATAGGGGTTTCCTTGAGCATAATTCACTTGATCAACTGGTACTCCTGTTAAGAGTGAACATTCGGGTGCAGCATACGCGTGAAGTCTGCATAAATCACAGGTTAGAGCTACTGCAGCCACAATGGCTGTGGGAGTTATGTTCAAGCTTTCTATCTTTTGGGTAAGGGCTTATACCTTAGCGTTAACTTGGTTTAAGCTACTAACTTCATGCATACCGCCTTTCGTTTGAGGTTTCTCCATCATGGTTCTATCGCTTCCTCACTGATAATGATTTTGAGCCATACTTTTGATAAGTTGATAGGTATCGTGGTATGTTTTATCCATCAGTGCACCGCCAGCAGCTGCGTCAATCGTTAGTCTTGTGTTGTACAAGAGACCATTATAAAAGGTGTGGATGATCATCCATTCTTCTAGACCGTGATGCAGACAAAGTCGCAACATGTCTTTGTATCTTTCCCATGCTTCGAATAGAGATTTGTTTTCCTTTTGTTTAAAATTGTTGATATTGGCTCTTAGCATAGCCGTCTCACTCGTCGGAAAATATCGCGCTAGGAAAACTTTCTTCAACTCGTTCCATGTGGTAACAGAGTAGGATGGTAGAGACTGGAGCCATGCTCTAGCTCTATCTCTTAAGGAAAAAGGAAAAAATATGAAGTCTTATTTCTTCAGGGATGACAGCATGAATTCAATAACACGGGCATGGTAGAAATAATTAAACTATATTTAAAATTGGAACCTGGAATAAAACTGAAGAAATAATTGAGCAGTATGTATCCTCCACAAGTCGGCATGATTAACTTTGGAATAAAAAATTATCTTGAAGAAGTAAAAATAAACCTAAACAATTCTGGAAGCTTAGAAGGAAAAACAAAGTTGTAGTATTCCTCCGATGTGAAGAAATACTGCTTTAATGGTGAGGGTTTTCTATGCTTATGGAAATTCTAACGAAAATGGAAAATAATGGCAAAAACTATGAACTGGAATAATAAAATAATAAAGTTGCAGTATGCAGAAAAGTAATGAAATTGAAGCAGGTCTCGAACATTCCAAGTGTTGGTAATTGTCTTGGTTTTATAGACTCCATATGCGGAGCAAAAGTAGGAACAATTCCTTCATCCTCGTTCTTCAATCGTGGAGAAATTTCAGCAAGTCATTTGTTTCGTGCGTTTAATGGAGAAAATCTCACAACTGATATATTATTTGTAACGAGCGTCATGCGCACTGTGGCGTGGGGAACATATCTTCAATCCGTGTCGGTTAGAACAAGAAGTGTGCCGAGGGGCACACTTTTACAATTTGTGACGAGTGGCATGTGCCTATGACGAATGGCATGGCTTCTGATACAGAATTCTTGCATTTTTGCTCCTAAAGTGCCATTTCTTCTTAATTTTTCCATTATTTTTCTTCCTTTTCTCATTTATGCTTTGCAAAAACTAAATACCTGAAATAAGCTGCAAATACTACAAATAGAGACATAATGTGACATAATAAACGAAGAATCAGAAGCTTTATCTATGTAAATCAGGAGGAAAATGCTATAACTTTTCATGTTATCAAGCATATATGGGTATTCATCCCTGGTAATCAGTTAAGTTAAGGGAGAATGGGATACGAAGCATCTGAATCTTATCCCTTACTGAGAACATGTGTTAACCTTAATCCCGTACTTCGAGGAAATTACCTTTGAGCACATCCCGCGAGAAGAGAATCAGTTGGCGGGCGCATTGGCTACCATGTCATCCACGTTCAAGGTCAGATAGGACAATGAGGCTCTTAGAATTACTATTGAAATAATGGATGAACCGGCACACTGCTATGAAATTGACACTGACAAAGTAGAAGAGAAGCCTTGATTTCATGAAGTGAAAAGGCACCTTGAGTCTCAAGAATACCCTGAAGGGGCATCTATCAATGCCAAGAAATTCCTACGGAGGTTCTCGGCTAAGTTCTTCTTGAGCAATGGAATTTTATACAAGCGCAATCATGATTCGACTCTGATTCATTGTATGAACAAGAAGGAAGCAGAGGAAATTATACAAGGTATGCACGAAGGTGTTTGTGGTACTCACTCCAGTGGGCATGCTATGGCTAAAAGATTTTAAGGGCAGGTTACTGTTGGCTGACTATGGAAACCGACTGTCACCACCACTCGAGAACTTGTCATAAGTGTCAGATCTATGCTGATAAAGTTCATGTTCCTCTGGTTCTGCTGAATGTCTTGACTACTCCTTGGCCATTCGCAATATGGGCATTGATATGATTGGATAAATTAAACCTACTGCCTCTAACGAACATCACTTCATCCTCGTCGCCATTGATTATTTCACAAAATGGGTTAAAGCAGCCTCGTTCCCTAATGTTACTAAGAATGTGGTCGTCCAGTTTATTAAGCATAATCTTATCTGTCTGTATGGTAACCTAGAAAGGATTATCACATACAATGGTACTAACCTCAATAGCACTATGATCACTGAACTCTGCATGCAGTTCAAGATCAAGCACCATAACTCTTCTCTGTATTGACCAA